>JAEOAD010002758.1:4090000-4690000 GCA_036365145.1 Orientallactaga sibirica
GGTTAGTTGAAGTTCAAAGATCCACCTCATTGTGGGAGGCCCCATCCACGGCTGGGGTCCCAGTCAGATAGAAGGGGAGAGCTCACTGAGCATTCTTCTCTCTGCTTCCTGACTGCACAGATTGTGAACGTCCCTGCCTGCTTCAAGCTCCTGCAGCCACCACGCCTTCCCTGACAGATGGTCAACAACTTTAAACTAAAAACCACAATTGGGGCTGGAGAGATGGCTTAGAAGTTAAGGCACTTGCCTGTGAAGCCTAAGGACCCAGGTTTGATTCCCCAGTACCGACATAAGCCAGATACACAAGGTGGCACATGTGTCTGGTAAACACCCATTCTCTCTCTCCCCCTCCCTCTAAATAAATAAATAAATAAATAAATAAATAAAATATTTTTAAAAACTAAAAATAAAACCACAATCAACTCCTTCCTTCAGGGAGCTGCATGTGCTCAGATGTATGGCCACAGCAACCAGGAAAGTACCTCTGAGGAAAATGGCGTAGACAAACTGTTTCCTCTATCAATGGATTAAAAAGATGACTCCAAGCCAGAGCCCAGAGTGGTGGCACACACCTTTAATCCCAGCACTCGGGAGGCAGAGGTAGGAGGATCTCTGTGAGTTTGAGATCACCCTGAGACTACATAGTGAATTCCAGGTCAGCCTGGGCTACAGTGAGAATCTACCTGGAAAAAGCAAAACAAACAATAACAGAAGATGGAGAAACTCAATTCTGGAAGGACGCCATTTTGTGGAAAGCTCCCTGCCTGAGGGGGCCTTCCATGAGACCATAGAGCCAGCACCCTGGAGACCAACACTTCTCTTTCTGCTTTTGGCAAAAAAGCCCTAAATCTTCCATTTCCGTAGGCTTCTGCATCATTTGCTGTTGTTGTTCTTTTTTTGGGGGGGGGGGCATGTTTCAAGGCAGGGTCTTGCTCTAGCCCAGTCTGATCTGTAATTCACTGTGTAGTCTCAGGGTGGCCTTGAACTCACAGTGATCCTCCTATTTCTGCCTCCCAAGTGCTGGGATTAAAGGCCTGTGCCACCACACCCAGCTGTGATGGGTTTTCTTATCCACATTCATTTCTAATAGAGCTTAATTTCAAGCGTTGCTATAGTAACAGTCCAACAATAGTAACTAATGAAATAGAAGTCCAGAGCAGTAAGTAGCATGTGCCTGTGTCAGTACTCCTCCAGAGGCTGAGGCAGGAGCATTACAATGAGTTGCAGGACAACCTGTGCTACAGAGCGAGACCTTGTCTCAAAAATTACTAATACAGGGATGGAGAGATGGCTTAGTGGTTAAGCGCTTGCCTGTGAAGCCTAAGGACCCCGGTTCCAGACTTGATTCCCCAGGACCCACATAAGCCAGATGCACAAACTGGCGCATGCATCTAAAGTTCATTTGCAGTGGCTGGAGGCCCTGGCGCACTCATTCTCTATCTATCTGCCTCTGTCTATCTCTGTCACTCTCAAATAAATAAATAAACAAACAAAATAAAATTACAAATACCGGAGCAGAGAGGGGTGGTGGATGTCTTTAATCCCTATTCTCTCTTTCTGCCTCTTTCTCTATCTCTCAAATAAATAAATAAATAAATAAATAAATAAATATTACAAATACAATGGCAATTTGGAATTTTTTTGTTGTTTTTTCAAGGTAGGGTCTCACTCTAGCTCAGGCTAACCTGGAATTCACTATGTAGTCTCAGGGTGGCCTCAAACTCATGGCAATCCTCCTACCTCTGCCTCCTGAGTGCTGGAATTAAAGGCATGCACCACCATGCCCGGCCAATTTGGAATTTTTAATATTTTTTCTTTATTTTTTATTTTTAATTTGAGACAGAGAGTGTGCCAGGGACTCTAGCCACTGCAAAACGAACTCCAGACACATGTGTCACTTTGTGCATCTGACTTACATGGGAGCTGGAGAATTGAACCTAGGTCCTTAGGTTTCACAGGCAAGTGCCTTAACCACTAAGCCACCTCTCCAGCCCATGGAAATTTTAATATTTTTAGGTCATGGTTGACTCTTATGTAACCAAGTCTATAGATAAGGGGAACTTGTAGTTCCAGTTGGAATCTGTTTATTCAATGAAGTAATGAAGTACTGGGTATGGAACCTGGGGTCTTATGCATCTCCAGGATACCCTACCCCTGAGCTTCACCCCTAGCCATGTGGGTGTCTCTGGGGTGTCACACATTCCTAGGGCCTTTTCTCCTTTCTTCTTCTTCTTCTTCTTCTTCTTCTTTTTTTTTTTTTTTTGTTTGTGTTTTGTTTTTTGAGGTAGGGTCTCACTCTGGTCCAGGGTGACCTGGAATTAACTATGTAGTCTCAGGCTGGCCTCAAACTCACAGCAATTCACCTACCTCTGCCTCCCAAGTGCTGGGATTAAAGGCGTGAGCCACCACACCCGGCTCCTTTTTTTTTTTTTTTTTTTTTTGGTAATTTTAAAATTTTATTCATTTTATTTATTTGGGAGAGAGAGAGAAAAGAGGCTGAGAGAGAGAGAGAGACAAAATGGGCATGCCAGGGCATTCAGCCACTGCAAATGAACTCCAGATGCATATGCCACCTTGTGCATCTGGCTTACGATGGGTCCTAGGGAATTGAACCTGGGTCCTTTGGCTTCTCAGGCAAATGTCTTTACCACTAAGCCATCTTTCCAGCCCCCGTTTTCTCCTTTTTTTCCCCATATTTTATTTATTTATTTGAGAGAGAGAAAGAGGCAGAGAGAGAGAGAGAGAGAGAGAAAGAATGGGTGCGCCAGGCCTCCAGCCACTGCAAGCGAACTCCAGATGCATTGCACCCCTTGTGCATCTGGCTTACGTGGGTCCTGGAGAGTCAAACCGGAATCCTTTGGCTTTGCAGGCAAATGCCTTAACTGCTAAGCCATCTCTCCAGTCCTTTTCTCCTTTTTTCTTGCTAGCTACTCTACTTCTCACCACTGTCAGGTGTCCCTGTCCCTTCCTGATTCACTCTTTCCAGCTTCTTTCCTTCCCGCAGCACTGCCCAGCAGCAGACCCTGCTCTACTGGCTCCAGGGCAAGCTGGGCCTTCCCACTGCCTTCTCACAAGCCCTTGGTCTCTGGCCTGCAAATCTCAGTCCTCCCATCTCAGCTTCTTGAATCCTGGCATGTCCCAACGTGCCCCACTGTTCCACTTTCACAGACGTAGTCACTTCCTGTTGTGCAAGAGAGGAGATGGAGGTGGAAAGACATGGCCTTGGTGCCCCTTGGGTTTGGGCTGGAGCCCATGTTCTGCTAGACAGACTAATGATGCCTCTTTGTAGTGTCACCCACTGTTTGGATCTCTCTCTAGTTGAACTCCACACCCTTTCCCATGCTCCTTCCTAACTCTTCCCATTTCCCCATCTTTTTTGTCTTACTCTTACCTTTCACCACTCATTGCCCCAGTCACCAGCATCCTCAGTTCTCCCATCACCCAGGTTTGTCCCACCACAGGGCTTCCTGAGTCTCCTCGCCAGCGATCCTACAGGGCTCCCAAGGTCTGACCTGTCTCAACTACTGTGATGGCTCCCCTCCCCCATCTCTCCTTTGTTTCCTCATCCTTTCCTGTATGTGCTCATCTGCTTCCACTTCCTGTGCCAGGGACCTTGTCGTGTGGCAGAGTTTGGTGACAAGCTTTGTTCTGCTTCCAGATGGTGCCAACAAATGTTTGCTGAGCAACTTGATTGATGTCTTATTTCTAACCTTCCCCAGGGAGGAGCTTCCCGCTGAGCCAGGAACATGATGTACACCATCAGGACGGGACAGGTATGAGAGGACCAAGCATTGGTTCAGGATGGCTAGAGAAAAATCTGCTCCTCCCACTGAAGACTCCATGTCCATGGTAGTGCACTGGGAAGGCTGAGGCAGGAGGATTGTAAATTGCAGGCCAGCCTGGGCTACAGAGTGAGACCTTGTTGGAACAAAAACAAAACAACCAAAGGAATACACCAGTTGTGGTGGCACACACCTGTCATCCTAGCATTTGGGAGGTGGAGGCTGGAGGATCTGTAATCCAAGGCTACATAGTAAGTTCAAGGCCAGCCTGGGCTATGGAGATCCTGTTTCCAAAAAAAAAAATGCTGAAGATATGGCTTGGCAGTTAAGAAGCTTCTCTACAGAGCCTAAGGATCCAGATTTAATTCCCCAGTACCCAGGTAAGCCAGATGCCCAAGGTGGCCTATGTGTCTGGAGTAAGTTTGCAGTGGCTAGAGGCCCTGACACTCCCAATCTCTCTGCCCCCACCCCTCCAGCCTTCAGTCCCAGCACTAGGGAGGCAGAGGGAGGATCGCCATGAGTTCAAGGTCAGCCTGAGACTACAGAGTGAATTCCAGGTCAGCCTGGGCTAGAGTGAAACCCTACCTAGAAAAGCCAACAAAATACTGCCTGCACAGGGTTGGCGTCCGCGGGCCGGTTGCTGAGGTGAGGGTCTGACCAGTGGGCAAGAGGTGTTTCCAGAGGGGGCACGGACCTAGGATTCCCCATCTGCCCCAGCACCAGAAGTACTTGGCCCCTGCAAGCATTGGATGTCATGATTTGTTAAAAGGTAGCCTGGCTTCTCAGGTGTGACCAGGGCTGCCAGTACCAAGCGGCTGTTCAGGAGCTTCAATGACTGTGATTAAGAAAAATAAAGCTAAGCTGGCATGGTGGCGCATGCCTTTAATCCCAGCACTCGGGAGGCAGAGGTAGGAGGATCGCTGAGAGTTGAGGCCACCCTGAGACTACATAGTTAATTCCAGGTCAGCCTGGACCAGAGTGAGGCAAAAAAAAAAAAAAAAAAAAAAAAAAAAAAAGAAATAAAGAAGCTGGCATGGTGGTGCGTGCCTTTAATCCCAGCACTCGGGAGGCAGAGGTAGGAAGATTGCCATGAGTTCAAGGCCACCCTGAGACTACAGAGTGAATTCCAGGTCAGTCTGGGCTAGAGTGAGACCCTACCTCAAAAACAAAAAAAAAAAAAAAAAAAAAAAAAAAAAAAGAAAGAAGCTTGTGGCTTCAGTCATCTTTTGTAGCTCCCTACTAGGTCACTGTATGTGTAAACACCCGAGGCCCCTCCTTCTCCTGAGTCAGAGCATTCAAGCTTCCTTGGGGTGCTGTGAGGGGTGTCCCAGAACCATGTCGTTCCTATTACTACTGGGCCTGATTGGGGGCCTAACTCTGCTACTGCTGCTGATGCTGCTGGCCTTTGCTGGGTACTCAGGGTTGCTGTCTGGAGTGACAGTTAGTGCTGGATCACCCCCCATCCGCAACATCACTGTGGCCTACAAGTTCCATGTGGGGCCCTATGGCGACACTGGGAGGCTGTTCACTGAGAGCTTCAGCGTTTCTCCCAAACTTCCTTCCATCTCTATCTGCTATGACAACCCCCACATGGTACTTTCTGAGAAGTGCCCTTGTGCGGTGGTGGGCAGCATCCTGAGTGAAGGAGAGGAGTCGCCCTACCCTGAGCTCATTCACCTCTATCAGAAATTTGGCTTCAAGATATTCTCCTTCCCAGCACCCAGCCATGTGGTGACAGCCAGCTTCCCTTACACCACTCCCCTATCTATCTGGCTGGCTGCTGGCAGAGTCCATCCAGGTTTGGACACTTATATCAAGGAACGGAAATTGTGTGCCCATCCTCAGCTAGAGATCTACCAGCAATACCAGATCAATTTCATGTGCCTGCTGGCACAGCAAGGACACTTCTATGTGCCCCAGATGAAGGAAACAGAGCAGAAATTCCCGGGTCTTGTGGAAGCCAGTGATGTCCAGTGGATGGCACAGACATGATAGGAGTTCCCAGGACACAGGCAGCTGGATGTTCATGGGAGGAGGTTGAGCCTACTCATAAAAAGTGCTACTTGGGTGTGGCTTATCAGGAAATAAGATTGGCGTTAGATCTGGAAGAAGAGGCGCAAGGAGCTGACACAACGAGTGACGCGAGTTCTGTAAGCCTAGAGGCAAGCCCTGGCGACCGGGAGACCTCAGCCACCACACTGTCTCCAGGGACAAGCAACTGTGGCTGGGATGATGGTGACAATCACAGCGAGAACAGCTACAGCGAGTCTGGTGCCAGTGGCTCATCCTTTGAGGGGCTGGACCTGGAGGGCGAGGGGCCCTTGGGAGAACGTTGGCTGGGTCCTAAAGCCAAGCCTTTGGGGGCCACACGGGAGCCCAGTACCCCTGAGTGGGGTGAGGAGTGACCTACGTCACTCACTCTCCCATAGTACATTTGCTAAGGAATTGAGCAGACTCTCCAGCACCTGTTCCTCCTTTACTTCCCCAGCCTGCTTGGGGTTTCCAGAGGCCTGTTTTCTCCCACCCTGGGCCTCTAGCTACACCTCTCTTCACTGCCCTTTTGGCTCCCTAGGGCCAAAGGAGACAGGGACTGTTATCTGCACCAGCCTCCTGGGCTGCCAACATTTTCAGACTCATCAGAGCATCCAGAACCCAGGATAAAGCAAATGACTTTCTTGTTTCACCTAGAAAAAAAAATTAAAAAATTAAAAAAAGAAAGAAAGAAAAAGAGGTGGTTGGTCCTAGAGGAAGGACAGCTGAGGTTGTTTCCTGGACTTCACAGGACACTCATGTGCACCCACACAAACACACACAGGCATATACAACCCAACGAAGTAGGAAACAATAACAAGAAGAAAAAACGTGAGAAGAAAAATTAAAATGAAGGTCAGGTATGGTGACGCACACCTTTAATTCCAGCACTCAGAGGAGGCAGAGATAGGAGGATGGCTATGAATTCAAGGCCACCCTGAGACTACATAGTGAATTCCAGGTCAGCCTTGGCTAGAGCGAGACCCTACCTTGAAAAAACAAAAAAACAAAAAAAAACAAACAAAAAAAAACAAAACAAAACAAACAAACAAACAAAAAAACAAACCAGGGATCTCACCAGGGCAAAAACATTGGGTTACAGGCCCATGTGTTTCCTTAGATGTGTGTGTAGCTGGTTTTTCCCCAAACTTTTCTCTGTCTCCCATCACCTCTTTTTCTTGGACTGTTTTTTGGGTAGAGGGAGTGGATTTTTTTTTTAAGGCAGGGTCTCACTCATGTTGATTCCCCTATCTCAGCCTCCTAAATGTGAGGATTAAAGATGTATGCAACCATGCCTAACTCTAGCTTTTGTTTTGTTTTTTAAAGATTTTATTTTTATATATTTATTAGAGAGAGAGAGTGAGAATGGGCACACCAGGGTCTCTAGCCACTGCACATGAACTCCAGATGAGTGCACCCCCTTGCGCATGTGGCTTACATGGGACCTAGAGAATCAAACTGGGGTCCTTAGACTTCACAGGCATGTGCCTTAACCGCTAAGCCATCTGTCCAGCCCTGTTTTTTTTTTTTTTTTTGTTTTGTGAGGTAGGGTCTCACTGTGGTCCGGGCTGACCTGGAATTCTGATCTCAGGGTGGAACTCTCGGCAATCCTCCTACCTCTGCCTCCCGAGTGCTGGGATTGTATTCTCCCGGCCCAGCCCTGTTTTGTTTTGAGAGGTGGCCTTGAACAGTCTGATCTGGTGATCTCAGGGTGGCCTTGAACTCATGGTGATCCTTCTACCTCTGCCTCCTGAGTACTAGGATTAAAGGTGTGCGACACCACTCCTGGCCTAGATTAATTGATTGATTGATTGATTTATATAAGCAGAGAGAGAAAGGGAGACAGAGAGAGAGGGTGATTGGGTGTACCAGAATCTTTTGCCATTGGAAACAAACTCTATGCACAAGCAATACCTTTAACCACCGAACCATTGCCCCGTCCTCCCCCAGCCCGTTTTTTAAAAAATATTTTATTTATTTATTTGAGAGAGAAAGCAGAGAGAGAATGGGCACACTAGGGCCTCCAGCCACTGCCAACAACTCCATACACATACACCACCTTGGGCATCTGTCTTACATGGGTCCTGGGGAATCAAACCTGGTACTGGGGAATCAAATCTGGGTCCTTAGGCTTCACAGGCCAGTGCCTTAACCATTAAGCCATCTCTCCAGCCCAATCCCCTTCATTTTTTTTTTTTTTTTTTTTTTTTTTTTTTTTTTTGTTTTTCAAGGTAGGGTCTCACTCTGGTCCAGGATGACCTGGAATTAGCTAGGTAGTCTCAGGGTGGCCTCGAACTCGTGGCAATCCTCCTCCCTCTGCCTCCCGAGTGCTGGGATTAAAGGCGTGCGCCACCACGCCTGGCTACCCCTTTTTTTTTTTTTGAGTCAGGGTCTCATGTTTCCCAGATTGGTCTCCAACTCCTTATAGCCAAAGATGACCTTAAACTCCTGATTCTCCTGCCTTAGCCTCTCAAGTGCGGAGGTGAGTGGCATGCATCGCCACTCCTGACCCATTGCTTCTGTTCAAAGACACCCCCCCTGCCCGCCACCTTTCTGAGGCAGGGTCGCACTATCATATCACCCAGAGTGACCTGGGAATTACTATGGAGCTCAAGATGGCCTCAAACTCATGGTGATCCTTCTACCACAGCCTCCTCAGTACTGGAATTAAAGACATGTGCCACCACACTCAGCTTATGTGAAAAGTATTTCTGCTTGTGCGTTTCCTAAGGTGGCAGAGGCACAGCCAGACATCAGAAATTGAGAGACAAGAGCTGGAAAGGGGGTGTCTGGAAACTGGCTGAATACACACTCCGGAGCAGGCGACTGAGGAGGAAGGGCGGGAGCCTGGAGGAGAAGGGGGCAGACTGCTCAAATCAATAGCCACGGAAGCAGCTGGGTTGCTGCTGGTGGCAAAATGAGGCACCAGGGCTTAAAAATTAATTGGATCCAAGTGCTCAGTGGTGGATGCAGAAATGTTCTTTGTACACCTGGGAGCAAGAGCAGAATGCTGTGACCAAACAGCCTAGGCTGAAGGAAAAAGAAAAAGTTCCAGGGGCTGCCTAGGGAGGCCTGCAGTGTTTGTGTTTGCACAAGACACCCTGGAAAATAGCGGCTGCCACCCAAGAGTGTTCAAGTGATGACTGGATTTATGGAAGGATGACAAAGCTTGCTAGAAGCCAAGGGAGAGGGCAGCACAGTGGCAGAGCTCTGACCAAAAATTATACATGACAAGGTGGGGGCCATGGCTGGGAGGTAGAGCCCAGCCTAGAATCCCAGCTGGGTCCTCTGGGATACAGTTCCTTTTTAGATTGTTGTAAGGCCCTAGATTACATCAACTAGCACTATATAAAGATAGATAAATAAAATCAATCAATAAGAGAGATGGCTTAGAAATTAAGGTGCTTGCTTGAGAAGCCTAAGGATCCAGGTTGGATTCCCCAGTACCCACGTAAGCCAGATGCACAGTGTGGGGCATGCATCTGGAGTTTGTTTGCAATGGCTAGAGGCCCTGGCGTGCCCAATCTCTTTCTCTCTCTCTGTCTCTTTCTATGGCTAGGGGCCTGGCATGCCCATTCTCTCTACCCCCCACCCCACCTTTCTCTCTCTCTCAAATAATAAATAAAAATTATTTTTAAAAATTTTAAATCAATCAATAGAGTGGAGAGCTGTCTCAGCAATTAAGGCGCTTGCTGGCAAAGCCAAATTACCCAGGTTCAATTCCCCAGTACCCATGTAAAGCCAAGGTGGTGCATGTGTCTGGCATTCATTTGCAGAAAGGCTACAGGCCCTGGTGTGCCCATTCTCTCTCTCTACCTCTTTCTTTCTCTCTCAAATAAATAAATAAAATAAAGCAGTTAATAAACTAAAATAAAATGAACTTTGTGATAAATAAATTAAGCTCTGTATTTTTAATTGCAGTTTTTATTTTTATTTTTTATTTTAGAGAGAGAGATATAATTGCTGTACCAGTGCCTCATCACTGCAATTAAACTCCAGATGATTCTACAACCTAGTGGGCATGTGTGACCTTGCACTTGCCTCACCTTTGTGCATCTGGCTGATGTGGGCTCTGGAGAGTAGAACATGGGTCCTTAGGCTTTGCAGGCAAGCGCCTTAATTGCTAAGCCATCTCTCCAGCCCTAACTGCTATTTTTTTGTTGTTGCTTTTTTGAGGCAGGGTCTCACTCTAGCTCAGGCTGTCCTGGAATTCACTCTGTAGTCTCAGGATGGCCTTGAACTCTTGGCAATCCATATACCTCTGCCTCTCAAAAGCTGGGATTAAAGGCTTGTGCTACCATGCCTGGCTAATTTGTTTGTTTGTTTGTTTGTTTGTTTGTTTGTTTGAGGCAAGGTTTCACTCTAGCCCAGGCTGACCTGGAGTTCACTATGTAGTCTCCAGGGTGGCCTTGAATTCACGGCAATCCTCCTACCTCTGCCTCCCGAGTGCTGGGATTAAAGATGTGCGCCACCACACCTGGCTCCTAATTGCAATTTTTTTTTTTTTTTTTTTTTTTTCAAGGTAGGGTCTCACTCTGGTCCAGGCTGACCTGGAATTAACTATGTAGTCTCAGGGTGGCCTGAACTCTCGGTGATCCTCCTACCTCTGCCTCCCGAGTGCTGGGATTAAAGGCGTGTGCCACCACGCCAGGCTCTAATTGCAATTTTTAAAAAAATATTTTATATTTATTTATTTGACCGAGAGAGAGAGAGAGAGAGAGAGAGAGAGAGAGAGAGAGAGAGAGAGAATGGGCCCACCAGGGCCTCTAGCCACTGCAAACAAACTCCAGATGCATGTGTGTGCCCCCTTATACATCTGGCTAATGTGGGTCCTGGGGAATTGAACCTGGATCCTTTGGCTATGCAGGCAAATGCCTTAACTGCTAAGCCATCCCTCCAACCCCTAATTGCAATTTTTTAAAAAAGGTTTTAGGGCCGGGCGTGGTGGCGCACGCCTTTAATCCCAGCACTCGGGAGGCAGAGGTAGGAGGATCGCTGTGAGTTCGAGGCCACCCTGAGACATAAATAGTGCCTGCATCCAGGTCAGCCTGGATCAGAGTGAGACCCTACCAAAAAAAAAAAAAAAAAAAAAAAAAGCTTTTAGGGCTGGAGACATGGCTCAGCAGTTAAAGAGTTACAAAGCCTGATGGTCTGAGTTCAGCTCCCTAGTACCTACCCACATAAAGTCAGATACACAAAGTGGTGCCTGCATCTGGAGTTCGTCTACAGTGTCAGGAGGCCCTGGCACACCCGTACTCTTTTGGTGTCTACCTCTTTCTGTCTGTCTATCTGTCTCTCTAATAAAGATATAAAAATATTTTTTGAAAAGCTGGGTGTGGTAATGTATGCTTTTAATCCCAGCACTTGGGAGGTAGAAGGATCAGCGTGAGTTCAAGATACCCTGAGACTACATAGTGAATTCCAGGCTAGCCTGGACTAGACCAAGACCCTACCTCAGAAAAAAACAAACAGACAAAAAAAAAAAAACAAAAAAATTTTTTTCTTCTTTTTTATTTTTTTATTTATTTTTATTTTTTTTTTTTTCGAGGTAGGGCCTCATGCTGGCCTAGGCTGACCTAGAATTCACTATGTAGTCTCAGGATGGCCTCCAATTTATGGTGATCCTCCTACCTCTGCCTCCTGAATGCTGGAATTAAAGGCATATGCCACCATTACCAGCTTAAAAAATACTTTTTTTACTTTTTTTTTTTTGGTTTTTTAAGGTAGAGTCTCACTCTAGCTCAGGCTGACCTGGAATTCACTCTGTAGTGTCAGGGTGATCCTCCTACCTCTGCCTCCCAAGTGCTGGGATTAAAGGCATGCACCACCATGCCCGGCTAACAAAATATTTTTTTTTAAATATGCTGCCAGCTGAGGTAAGAAGATCTTTGTGAGTTCCAGGTAAGCCTGGAGCAGAGCAAGTTCCATGTCAGATGGGGCTAGTGAGTCCTTACCTCAAAAAAGAAACAAAGAAACAATTTGCTGGGTGTGGAGGCAGAGGTAGGAGAATCGCCGTGAGTTCGAGGCCACCCTGAGACTACATAGTTAATTCCAGGTCAGCCTGGATCCGAGTGAGACCCTACCTCACAAAACCAAAAAAAAAACAAAACAAAATGCTGTCCAGTCCCCCCCCAAGTATGACCTATGTAAGTCACATGAGTCTCATATTCCTTAGTTTCCTCATGAGATAAGAAGCCTCAAGTTCATGGCTGCAAGACATACTATGAGTCAAAAACTTGGGAATATAATTTAAAAAAAAAAAAACTTGGGAATACTAGATTCCTTTCCTCACAGTGTTTGGGTTTTCATTAACTATCTGTTAGTTATAAGGACAAGCCTGGGTTAAAATGGAAGTTCCACGGTGGAACATTCAGGGCTATTCTGGATTTCTCCATGGTTCCCCTCAGAACAGCCCCAAATTTCTAATTTCTCTACTTTTCCTTCGACATGCTTGTCAGCAGATGTTGCTAAGTTGTGTCTGTTTCTGAACTTTAATTGGAATCAAATGTGCAGAATCTAGTCTTTTCTGTTTCCCCTTCTGATTGGAATCAAATTACTGGGTCCAGCTGGAGTGAGGATCTGCAAACTCTTCACGTAAATTCTTTTTAAAATGTGCAATCAGTGGGGGAGACAACTCAGCAATAAGGGCACTCCCTTGCAAGGTCTGAGGGTGTGGGTTCATTTCCCCAGTACCCACAGAAAGCCAGACACAGTGTGGCACATGCATCCAGATTTTGGTTGTGGTGTCTCAGAAAGTGTCTTTGGGGAAGAAATTCCTAAATATAGCCAAATAATTAACTGAAAGCAAGAACAGAGGTGACTGGGCCTTACTGTAGAAATATCTAGAGGGCCGGTGTAGTGGTGCACTCCTTTGATCCCAGCACTCAGGAGGCAGAGGTAGGAGGATCACTGTGAGTTCAAGGCTACCCTGAGACTACATAGTGAATTCCAGGTCAACCTGGGCTAGTGAGAGATCCCACCTCAAAAAACAAACATACAGAACTAAATTTATCACAAAGGTCATTTAATTGATTGATTTTATTTATCTTTATATAGTGCTAGCTGATGTAACCTAGGGCCTTACACATTCTAGATAGGCATTGTATCCCCACCTCACTGGAATTTTAGGCAAGTGTTTTACCACCCTTTCAAAGCTCCAGGCCCAGGCACAGCCTGCATTGATGACCTTCCTCGGCTTGCTGGGGACAGGGCACTCTGTGTGCTCATCCTGATGACACAGGATGCAGAGCCAGGGCCCAATTGATTTGCCAGGCTAAGTTGTATGAATCTGGGATCAGGGTTGAGCTTGGGGAGTCAGGAAGCTGGAGTCAAGACAGGTGTGAAGTGAGGTGTGGTGGAGCAAGTTTGTGATCCTAGTCACTAAGGAGGCTGAGACAGGAAGAGCACAAGTAAAAGGCCAGCCTGTGCAAATTCAAGAGATCCTTAACTGAAAACAAAATCAACAACAAAAAGAAAATCAGAACCAGGTGTGTTGGTGCATGCCTTTAATCCCAGGACCCAGGAGGCAGTGGTAGGAGGGTTGCTGTAAATTCGAGGTCAGCCTGAGACTAAATAGTGAATTCTAGGTCAGCCTGGGATAGAGTGAGACCTTACCTTGAAAAGAAAAGATTAAGCCGGGTGTGGAAGGTGGGAGCCTTTCACCATGCAGATGGGGAGTCTAGATCTGAAGGTTAGTGAACTAAACTACTGTGGAGCTTTCTCCACAGGCAGGGCCCATAATCAGCACCCACAGGCCAAAGGATGGTCACTGGCCAGTACCAAGGTGGGGGCTTTGTTCAGCTCTTCAGTAAAGAACACCCTGACTAAGCCATTACAATTCCAGGCACCGTCAAGTTCTGTGGGAAACTGGCTTCACCCGGGTGAACAAGGCAACAGCTCAACACAAAAATGTGCATGTCGAGGCTAACATTTTCTTTTTTCTTTCATTTGTTTATTTATTTATTTGGTTTTCGAGATAGGGACCCACTCTAGCTCAGACAGGCTGGCCTGGAATATACTATGTAGTGTAAGGTGGTCTCGAACTCATAGTGATCCTCCTACCTCTGCCTCCCCAGTGCTGGGATTAAAGGGCTAACATTTTTTTTTCTTTCATTCCTTCTTTCTTTCTCTGTACTCTCTCTTTTTGGTTTGCCTGGCCAGTTCAGGGCTAACATTTTTTCAAACTTTGGAGATTCCTACCTCTGCCTCCCCAGTGCTGGGATTAAAGGCATCATGCCTGGCCAAGGGCTCATTTTTTTCTTTTTTGTTCCTTCTCTTTTTTTTTTTTTTTTTGGTTTTCGAGGTAGGGTCTCACTCTAGTTCAGGCTGACCTGGAATTCAATCCGTAGTCTCAAGGTGGACTCGAACTCATGGAGATACTCCTACCTCTGCCTGCCGAGTGCTGGGATTAAAGGTGTGCGCCACCACGCCCGGAAGAGCTAACATTTTCAATGGGGACCTGAACCCAGAGATTGATGACTGTTAGCGCCTTTGGGGTCATTTTGCAAACACCCAAGATCATGCAGGACCCAGACAGTCATGACTCAGCTGCGGGATGACTTTTGGCAGCCCAGAACCCCTCTCCCAGGCTGTCTTGTCCCCAGCATCTGCACTCAATCCTTTGGCCTGTGCACACATATGGGCATTTATATTGATACTCTCAGTGCTGGGAAATCTGGGCAGGCTTCCTGAAGGTGGAGACGTGGGAACTGGGTAACGATGGATTAACAGGATCCAGTTTCACAGAAAATAAAGGATTCGAGACTACATAGCCTGCGAAAGAAACCGGAGAGAGACACGCACAAGTAACCGCGGTCACCGACGTGCGCATGCGGTGAGCTACTGAGCTCAGGAGCGGGAAGGAACCTGCTTGGGGCGGCCCTCCGGCAGCTGCACATCCCCGCCCGCCTCGGGGCCCTTTAACAACCCCCAGCCCGCAGCGCCCCCGCCCCATCAGGCGTCCGCGGCCCCGCCCGCCCGCGCGCAGCATCAGCACCGCGTCAGGAGCTGTCCGCGGCCGCGGTGCTGAACCAAGATGGCAGGTGGCGGCGGCCCGGCCCGGCCGTGAGCCCAGCGCCAGCGCCTCGCTGCGGGGATGCTCCGAGCCGGCGGTCACTGAGCCCACCGCACCGCAGCCGGCGACATGTCTCTGCTCTGCGTGGGAGGTAGGAGGCCGCGGGCACGGGGAGGGGGGAAGCGGTGGAGCTGCAGGGCGCCCCGCGCAGCTGGCTGCAGTCGCGGGATCCGAGTCGGTCCAGACTGGGGTACCGTAGACATGTCACCGGGAGTCGTCGGGGCTGTGCCGCCCCGGGAGGGTCCATCGCCGCCGGTACCCGGCGTAGGCAGCAGGCCCATCTGTCCAGACCACGGCGACTTGCAGGAAGCCTGTCCCTCCGACCGCGGGGAGGGAGCACGAGGGGACAGGGTCGGAGACCCTCGGACAGCCCCCAGAGGGCTGGGTCCGGTGCCTGGGGCGCCTCGGTCCTTCCGAGCTGAGCCTGGACCCCCAGCTCGGCCCCGGAGGCTCGCAGCCACCTTGGGCTAGAGGGAAGGAAGGGGGGGCAGCTATTTTGGGGCCAGAACGCCATCTGCACCAGGGCCCACGCCCAGGCCCCCGCTCCAAGTGGGATGTGGGGAGGGACTGAAACCCGAGAGAGGTGTGACCCCGTCCTCCACCTCCGGAAGCCTGGGGCTTTGGTGCAGCTCGTCCCACCAGGGCTCCGTTGTGCAGGCATTCTTGTCTAGAACCCTGGCTGCCTGGAAAACCTCAGGCAGCCAGGTGGGACGCGTGGAATTTAAGACCTGGGGCCCACCCGATGGGGAGGAAGGGTGAGCTCCCAACCAACCCAAGATCAGGCTGGGGAAGACCTTGGGCGGCGGGAAAACTTAGGCGGCGGAAGACCTTGGACAACGGGCGTGCAGGAGCGTGCGTGCCGAACTCCTGGACCCGCCCCGCCGCCCTTCCCCCGCCCCGCCGCCCCTCCCCCGCCTCCCGCTCCATTCACAAACGCGGCCCCTCCCGCCCGCTCCCCGCCGAGCGCAAAGGGGCCTGGCCCGGCCAGCCTGGACGCGGGTGTTCTTAAAGGGACAGGTGCCCCTTTTTGGTGACTCCTCAGTGGTTCACTTTCTTTTAGCCCTGGCTGGCCTCCAGGCCTGTGGAGTCAGTAGAGCTCCCTGTATCCTACCCCCATCAGTACTTCCAATTCCTTCAAGCTGGGTTGCTCTGGTAGGCTTCCGGAGTGTGTGGTATGTGTGTGTGGGGGGACACCACCCTGAACTCTGACGCAAACGGGAGGCTCGGCTGCGGGGGTGGTATGAGTGGAGAGGGGGGGGGGCAAGGTGAGGAAGGAGGTTTCCAGAAAAGCACAGGCGAGGACTGTGCTGCATTTGTGAACTCTGGAGTGGGGATTGGAGGGTTTCCTTGGGGGAATGGGGAGGGGCTGGGCAGGAGTTGAGCTGAGCTGAGCTGAGCTGAGCTAGGAGGGGTCCCCTAGGGTCTGAGCTTAGCCTTGCCATTCAGGGAACACATTCCCCCCAGCAGGACCCACCCATGACTGCCCACTCTTGCAGGCTCATGTGGATAGGTCTGGTACTGCACACAAGTGGGGGTTTATGCACATGTCTGCCCAGGCAACTGAGGCATGCATGTTGCAGGTGTGCATGTAGATGGTGTGTGTCTACACTGCACACCTCAAGAGACTGAGGATGTTGCCCAGTGGGTAAAGCACCTACCTAGCAAGCAAAAAGCTGTGGATTTGATCCCAGCTCCACAGGAAGCAGGCATGATGGCCCATACCTGTCATTCCAGTACTTGGAAGGTGGAGGCAGAAGGATCAAAAGTTTAAGACTGTGCTGGAGAGATGGCTCAGTGGTTAAGACGCATGCCTGAGAAGACTAAGAACTCAGGTTCGATTCCCCAGTACCCAAGTAAGCCAGATACACAGGTGACACATAGGTCTGGAGTTCTCTTGCAGTGCCTGGAAGCCCTGGTGCGCCCATTCTTTCTACCTTTCTCTTTCTCAAATAAATTTTTAAAAAAAAGTTGTTGAGTGTGGTGGCGCACACCTTTAAGCCCAGCATTCGGGAGGCAGAGGTATGAGGATTGCTGTGAGTTTGAGGCCAACCTGAGACTACATAGTGAATTCCAGGTCAGCCTGGGCTAAAGCCAGACCCTACCTCAAAAAACAAACAAAAATTTTTGTTTGGTTTTTCGAGGTCTCACCCTAGCCCAGGCTGACCTGGAGTTCACTATGTAGTCTCCGGCTGATTTCAAACTCACAGCAGTCCTTCTACCTCTGCCTTCGTGTGCTGGGATTGAAGGCATGTGACACCACATCCAGCTAAAAAAAAATTTAAAAACTTTTTAAAATGTTTAAGATCATCCTTGGCTATATAGAAAATTTGAGGCCAGCCTGGGCTACATGAGACCCTGTCTCAAAAGGAAGTTAGGAAGGAAGGAAAATAAAGAAATGAAAAAAAAAATAGGGCTGGAAGGATGGCTTAGTGGTTAAAGCATTTGTCTGCAAAGCCAAAGGACCCAGGTTCGATTTCCCAGGACCCACGTTAGCCAGATGTACAAGGAGGCACACACATCTGGAGTTTGTTTGCAGTGGCTGGAGGCCCTGGCATGCCCATTCTCTCCCTCTCTCTGTGTCAAATAAATAAATAAAAATTTTTTAAAAAGAAATGAAAAAATATACACACCTCATGGAAATCTCTTACCATACTGACAGTCAGATGCATACCTGAATATGCCTGATACACTCCTAATTTCCTGAGATACCCCCCAGATACAGACACACACAGCAAGACCACATGAGAACCCGTGATCATCTTTGTACAACACCCCACACACTTTGGTTTATAGGTGCTGGGCACACAAACATACCCACTGCATAAAACTGCATTGCATGCACCAGTGTGATAGACACTGTCTGCCCTGTCTCTCCCTCTCTCCCTCCCTCTTTCTGTAGGGTCTCATGTAGCCCAGGCTGGCCTTGAACTCCCTATATAGTTGAGGCCTCCCCTCTAGCATATGGAGTGACAGGTACCACCACACCTTCCCCTGTGTCTCAGGCTACACTGCACAGGGCACTGGATGTTTTGAAATGAACTTGATGACTAGAACAGGGTTGTTCAGGGTGAATTTGACCTATAACTCAGCATAACATTAGCCTCACAGACCAGCATGTGGCAGGTGCTGTGTGGAGGGCTTTTATACCCATTAACACCTCCTTCATCATAGCATCCTCATTTTACTGGCGAGGAAAACTGAGGCCCAGAGAGGTTCAGGCACTTGGTTGGGGTCACAGAGGGGTTGGGGGGTGTTTGGTTCTCAGCTGACCTCCCAGGAGCTTGGAGATGGCCAGAGTTCCTTTGTTGGGGTGAGAATGAGACCTTTTCCCAGAAGCCGCCGCCTTCTTCTTCTTCTTCTTCTTCTCCTTCTCCCCTCCTCCTCCTCCTCCTCCTCCTCCTCCTCCTCCTCCTCCTCCTCCTCCTCCTTCTTCTTCTTCTTCTTCTTCTTTTTTTTCTTGTTTTTCGAGGTAGGGTCTTGCTCTAGCCCAGGCTGACCTGAAATTCACTTTGTAGTCCCAGCCTGACCTGGAATTCACAGTGATCCTCCTACCTCTGCCTCTGGAGTGCTGGGATTAAAGGCATGAGCCACCATGCCTGGCTGTCTGGTCCCATTTCTGCCATCATCTGACTGGCATCTATATCTTTGCTAGCTTCCTGAGTTGCCCCCTGCCAGGTGCAAAGCCACAGTCCACATCCTACCATCCATCATCCATCTTCCCCCCACAGCAGGATCTGCCAGCCACACCCCATGCGCTAGCTCAATCACAGATGCAAGAATCTATTCGTGGAGCTCTACGGGGCATCCCCGGTGGCCAAGCAGGCTAGAGTTGCAATCAAGTGTGCTAGGACACCTGGTCAGCTTCCAGACCCTTCCTTGGTGACTGCCCCCCCACAATCTTCCCAGGGGGTCGTGGATTACTCCCGCCCAGGTCGGAGAGTCCCAGAATGCCAATGTCACAGCTAAAACCTATTCGAGGACTAAAAATCATGCGAGTGACACCATAATGACCAGACTGGGGGAGGGGAGCAGAGCCAGATAGGGAAGCTGAGTCTAGAGCTGCAGTATGGGTGCCAGGCAGGAACCCCGGGCTGTTCCCTAGCGTGTGCCCTGGGACTACACAGCTGGGTCGGCGCTCACATTTGAGCCACACTATGCTATAAATAGCTCGTGGACGCAGGGGATACAGGCTCTTCCGCCAGGCTGACCCGACACAGCCAGCTGCCGTGGGCTTGCTGTGTGGAGGTGGAGGGCTGAGGATGTGATGCGAAGGGCGGTGACTTGGAAAATCGGTTAGCCTGGGGAAGATCCAGGACAGACCAGCTGCTGCTGGCAGCCCAGCTCTCCAACCCATCTATTCCTGCACCCCAAGGCCTCCCAGAACCCCAGACCCTCTCCCCTGACAGATCCCCCAACCTCCCTCCCCTCCAAAAATCCTCAGACCCTCAACCCCTTTCATCTCCCAAAACCCTGAGATTCAGTTCCCATCCCAAACACCCGAGACCACCACCCAACCCAGAACCAGAGACCACTCTCCCCTTTCATACACCCTAGACTCACTCCACTCCAGACACCCCCAACCCCCTCCTAATACACATTGTTTTCCTGCCCCTTTCTCCCCAGGCCTTTCTCCTATCCCAGCCAATCCCCCTCCTCACTGTGAGACCCCACCCACCTGAGTCTTTGCCTTCTCCCAAAGGTGCTTGATTTACTGGGACAGAGGGGATCTCAGATGGTGGATGTCTGAAGCCAGACAGGCAGGTCTGAGGACCCCAAATGAGCCCTCGCCCTCCATCCAGCAGAAGCTGATGGGAGATGAGGCTCAGAGAGAAGGGGAAGATACTGGAGAGCTGGTAGAAAGGGAAAAGAAACCAGTAGAGATGAGGGGCCGGGAGATGGCTCAACAGTTAAAGGCACTTGCTTGCAAAGCCTGCTGGCCATGGTTCAGATCCCCAGTACCCATGTAAAGCCAGATGCACAAAGTGGTGCATGACTCTGGAGTTCATTTGCAGAGGCAAGAGGCCCTGGTTCATTCATCCTCATATTCTCTCGCTCTCTCAAATAAATAAAAATATTTTTAAAAATTTAAAAAAGAGGCGGGAAGCCAGGCATGGTGACACACACCTTTAATCCCAGCAAATGGAAGGCAGAGCTAGGAGGAACACTGTAAATTCAAGGTCAACCTGAGACTACAGAGTGAGTACCTGGGACTTGGGGGGAGGAAGGAATAAGAAGGAAATGACCCATTTGGAGAAAAGAGGAGGAAAACTGGGAAACTGGGCAGGAGATAGGGGAGACCTCCTGAGAATAGAAGGAAGGGGAAGAGGGGGGAGGGGAAAGAGAGAGGAGGAAAAGGAAAGAAGAGAGGGGAATCAGAAGATCTAGAAAAAACAGGAAAGAATGAGACCAACGTGGAGGCTAAGGGATGCTCACCAGCCAGAGCCACAGCACTGGAGTCTGACCCAGCTCCTTCAGACTCCATGCTGAACCAGAGTCCTCCACCCCAGTGTCCCATTAAAGGCTCTGTCCATGTTTATTCCCCAGTCCCAAGTGCGGTGCGCCTGATGTGCATTCATGTGCATTTAGTCTGGGCCTTTTCAGTGTGGAGGTGGGCACTGATGCAGGGCTCACCTGGGAAACCTGAAGGGTCAGCACTGAGTAACTGGGCTTACACAGGACTGTCACCTGGGCTGTCCCTAGTGTCTCTAGGACGTGGTTGTGTTAGTTGGGGAAGAAGAGAGAATCTCAAGGCCATTGATTTTAGTTGGTGTGGATTTGGTTAAATGTGCACAGTGTGTTTGCACACAGAGAGAAAATGAGAAGGAAAGAGGGGTGGCTAGGTCGTGGTCAGGTTTGGGGTGGGGACAGAGAGCAGACTGCAGAGAAACAGCTGGAGATGGTGGCCCAGGTGGGATGACCTGAGACTCACTGGGCCTGGGGCACTGACACTTGCTGGGTGACTGAGACACACTAGGGCTGGGGGCGGGGGTGGCGCTTACACTTGCTGGGTGAGACACACTGGGCCTGGGGGGGGGTGCAGACACATGCTGGGGTGACTGAGACACACTGGCGGGGAGGGGGCGCTGACACTTTGCTGTGTGACTGTCCAGGTGCAAGTTGGGTGGGACAATCCATAATGAGTGCTGGCCTGTTCTGACCTGTGTCACTAGCCTGCCTTGCTTTGGAGTTTGGGGCCTCATTTTAGGTACATTTGGTCTTGGACTAGCCTAGGCAGAGATCTCCCTACCTGGCAGGGCCACTGGGATATGTCTTTCTCATAACTTACATCCCTTCTCCCTCATGGCAATCCCAATGGCTTCTGGGGACCCCATCCTGTGCTCGTGCCCTCTATTTGGGTCTTGTTCATTTGGGGTGAAGGTACTGTGGGGGGTCCTAGGGGTGATGGGGGACTGCGCCCATGGTCCAGACTGCCCTCTACTCCAGGTCTGTCTGATTGCCTCTCCTCTCTCCTCCCTGCCTCTCTTCCTCCTCCTGTCTCTGTCTTGTTTTCCTGACATACCTCCTCCCTGTTTGTGTTCTTCTATTTACCCCTGTTGTCGTCCTGTGAATTTCCTGCCTTTATTTCTGTGCTGTCTCTGACTCTTCTATTTCTATCTCTGTCTTTCCCCGATCTCTACCTGTCTCTCTTCTGTCTCTCCTGTGTCCTTATCTGTCTTGCCTCTCTCTCTCACCTCTCTCGTGTCTCTCCCTGTCTCTGTCTCTTCTCCACACATCTCTCCCTCCCCCTCTCCCTCCCTCTCTTTCTCCGCAGTCAAAAAAGCCAAGTTTGACGGTGCTCAAGGTAAGCGGGCTCTCCTCCCGCGCTGTCTGTCTGTCTGTCTGTCTGTCCTGTCAGCCTGGGCCTCGGCTGCGCATGCGGGAGGTGGGGAGGCCCGACCGTGCAGGCTGGCCCGCCGTGTTAGTGGCCCTGGGACTGGGGGGGGGGGAGAACAGGAGCCGAGGCTGAGACCCAAGGGGTGACTACGGTCCGGAACAAAGCGGCGTGGGGGAGGGGAGGTTCTTGGCTTGGTAGTTTTGTGGTACTGGCCCAACCTCAGTGATCCTGTGGCTTTGCATTTTGAGGCATCTGGCCTGGGACTCACCATCCCCCTGCCTCAGCCTTCCGAGGACTGGGGTGACCCGGCATGCCACCGCGCCCCACTCAGAGACTTTCTCAGTCTCCGTTCGCTCCTCTTTGGGGCCCAGTCTTCCCGGCTCCGCCTCCGCCCCGCTCCCGTCCCGTCCGGTCCCGTCCCGGTCCACTCAGGATCGTCATCCAGATGCCGGACGGGCCTGGCGCCGGCTCCGCCCGGGGACCCGCAGGGCCCAGAGCCGGGGACGGGCGTGGACAGCCGCGGCCTGGGCTGAACCCGCTCTCCCGCCGCAGAGAAATTCAACACGTACGTGACGCTGAAGGTGCAGAACGTGAAGAGCACCACGATCGCCGTGCGTGGCAGCCAGCCCAGCTGGGAGCAGGACTTCATGTTGTGAGTCTGCGCAGCCCCGCCCCTGCCGAGCGCCCCATCCCACCTCCTCAAGCATACCCCCACCAGGCCCCTCAGCCCTTGTCCTGACCCCACTACTCTCTCAGCCCACCATTCCTCCGGCCCTGTCCGCTGTCCTCGCTCGGCTCCCACCAGGCCCCGCACTCACCACACCACGCCGCCGGCTCCTGCCCCGTCACGCCTGCCAAGCCCCACCCTCCACTCCAGACCCCGCCCTATCCCTGTCACCTCCTGATGGCCCTGCCTCCCCCGCCAGGTCCCCGCCTCCCTCCCGTTCCTTCCATCTCTCCTCTATTCCCCCCCCATGCCCCGCCTCCAACCCATCCACCGTGGCCTGGCCACATCTTCCCTTCCCTTGGGGTACCCAGGCACAACCTGAGTCCAATGGCTGGCTTCCCTCAAGCTCCGCAGCCGCCCTCCCAGACCTTCTGTCGCCTCAGCCTCCCAGTCTGTTCTCCTCAAGACAGCCCCAGGGTTATTTTTAAAACTGCAAATCACATCCCTTCACTCATGTCCCACACTTGCCTGGGCTTCTCTCCCCACACACCCGCACTTCCCTCCATCTTTTCACCCTCCCTTCTCAGCTTTCTCCCTCCAGCAAGCCCCAGGGCCTTTGCCCTTGCCCTCCCCTCCTGCTCCAGCCCATTCACCCCCAGGGAGCTTCCCTGACTTCTGTGCCAAGCTGCAATTTGGAATCACCCTGTGTTTCCCGGCTTCTCTACCAGAGCATTAAAGTCAGTTCTGTGTTTTTTCACGTTTCTGGCCTCTGCTGTGTGATGTGGGGCCAGCTGGTTTCTGTCCCCACTGAGGCTCCCTACGAACATGTTCAGCTACTCTGCCTGATGAGTGAATGACCTGGAGTCCCCTAGGCTCACACAAAACCCCATTTATAAAGCCATGTCTAGTCTTTATTCATTTTTTGTTTTATTTTAATTTAATTTATTAATTTATTTTGGAGACAGGATCTCATGTAGTCCAGAGTGGCTTTGAACTCAAATGTAGATGAGGATGACTTTGAACTTGTGGTCCTCCTGCCTCAGCCTCCAGGGGGCTGGGATGACAGGTGTGTGCCACCACCTAGCCCTTGTTGTGTCTATCCTTTCATGAAACCAATTGTGTCTACAATCCTGAGAGGGATGGTATTATATGCCCCATTTTATAGATGAAGAAATGGAGTTCCACCTGTTCAGTGTCACACAGCATGGCTACAGCTGGAATGTGGATGTGCAGGCATTTGCCAACCCTTAAGTTATCCCCCAAGAGGAGTCTGGCTGGAGATGTCAGTAGGCATCTTGTCATGGATTCAGCACTGTCTGTCAGGGCCTGAGCACCCTGGCAGGCAGAGCCCAGCAAGTGGAGGTACCACAGCTTCCACTGCTCCCCCCAAAATGGACTCTGGTTCTCCTGTGTGACTGAGCTAGTTGCCTACCTCCTTGGCCTCCATTTCTTCTTTGTAAAATGAAAACCAGTAAGCTATTGCATTCCCTTGGGCCTTTTTTTTTTTTTTTTTTTTTTTTTTCAAGGTAGGATCTCATTCAAGCCCAGGCTGACTTGGAATTTGGGCCAGGTTTTGTATTTCAGTATGCTGTGTGCCCTTAGGCCAGTAGCCCAACTTCTCTGAGCCTCCTTTTTCTCCCTCCTGCTTCCCTGACATCTCATGTCTTTTTTCCACAGTGAGATTAACCGTCTGGATTTGGGACTGACTGTAGAAGTGTGGAACAAGGGTCTCATTTGGGACACGATGGTGGGCACCGTGTGGATCCCACTGCGGACCATCCGCCAATCCAATGAGGTGAGTGGTGGGTGGACTGAGGGTGGGGAAGGAGAGGAGGGCCTGGGAGAGGCCCATAGACCTTAGGCCTAAACAAAGTAAACATTTACTTCACCCCTGACCACATTCAGGGAGACATCTGGGGTTTCAGGACAGTTCTAAAGTTACCAGGGTTTAAGCTACTTCCTCCTTGTTGTGCTGCCTCTCCTCATGGACCAACGCAGCTGCATGAGGCTCTCTGTTGCATCTGAATCCCAACCAAGTAAAAATGTAAAAGAGAGAAAAAAAAAAAAAGATTCTACCCTCTCAGTTAAGAGTACAACCTGATGGTGCTCACTACGCTTGTCCTCAATTCCTGTGGCCTGTCCCTGACCTCATGGAGGTGGGGTGCTGCTGTCTGGCTCCATCTCTCTGGACTGTGGGCTGACTGTGGGACCAGATGAATGACTTGGGCACCCATCATGATACAGACCATGATACAGCAAGGGGCTTGATTTTTTTTTTTTTTTTTGAGAGAGACACAGAGAGAGGGAGAGGAAGACAGATAGAGATGGGCACGCCAGCAGCCTCTCAGCTGCTGCAAACGAAATCTAGCTGCGTGTGCCCCCTTGTGGTCAAGTGCAGCATTTGCACCCTTGCGTCTCTTTGCATCTGGCTAAACGTGGGACCTGGAGATTGGAACCAGCATTCTTAGGCTTAGGAGGCGGGTGCCTTAACTGCTAAGCCATCTCTCCAGCCCAGGCCTGATTGTTTTTGAATCAATAAATGAAGTAAACAGGAAGGGAGGAAGTGAATACAGTATCCCAGGGAAGCAAGTCTCAAAAGAAACTTAGAAGGTGACCCGACCCCCAACTTCCTCCGTGGCTCCCCACAAAAACAAGGGCTGAGACTGTCACTCCATGGGTAGCCTAGCATGAATGAAGCCCGAGTTGGGTTACAACACCACATATATCAGGTGTACTGGCACACACCTTTAATCCCAGCACTCATCAGGCAGAGGTAGGAGAATTAGGCATTCAAGATCATAAAATGAATTAAAGGCCAGCCTGGGATACATGAGACCCTTTCTAAAAGAAAAGAAAAAGAGGGCTAGAGAGATGGCTAAGCTGTTAAAGACATTTGCTTGCAAAGCCTGCCGTCCTGGGTTCAATTCCACAGTACTCACATAAAGCCAGATGCACAAAGTGGCACATTCATCTAGAGTATGTTTGCAGTGGCAGGAGGCTTCCTCATGCCCATACATACACACACCTCTCTCTGTCTCAAATAAATAATAAAATACTTTTTAAAAAAGAAACGAAGCTGGGCGTGGTGGCACACGCCTTTAATCCCAGCACTCGGGAGGCAGAGGTAGGAGGATTGCCTTAAATTCAAGGCCACCCTGAGAATACATAGTTAATTCCAGGTCAGCCAGGTCCAGAGTGAGACCCTACCTTGAAAAACCAAAAAAAAAAAAAAAAAAGAACAAGAGGAGGCAGAGGTCGGATGATTGCTGTGAGTTCAAGGCTAGCCTGAGACTACCTAGTGATTCCAGGTCTGCCTAGGCTAGAGGGAGACCTTAGCTCTGGGGAGAAAAATACAGAAAAAAAAAAAAAAAAAACAGGCATGTTTTGGGCACTTCACCCCGCATGGTGGGGGATGGGTCTCCTGTCAGGGTCCTGAGCCCTGAGGACTCTGGTCTGTAATTTGGGGACCTGAGCTTCACTGTGTGGGGATCCTGGGCCTGTGGCTGAGCACATCTGCTCCCCTGCACCCAGGAGGGCCCCGGAGAGTGGCTCACACTGGACTCACAGGTGATTATGGCTGACAGCGAGATCTGCGGCACCAAGGACCCCACGTTCCACCGCATCCTCCTGGACACCCGCTTCGAGCTGCCGCTGGGTGAGTCCCAGTCATGGACTGCGGCCCTATGGCCCTATGACAGGCTTGAGCAGTTCCTCCATGCCCAGTGTCCCTGGCATCCTGTCCCCTGTCCTTCATTCCTGGGGTGTGAAGATCCCCCAGGATAGACCCACCACCCAGGCTTTTCCAAAGAGCCCAGCAACCAGGGCCTGAGGTAGGTGTGGGGCCCGAGGGTCCTGGGGTCACAGCCTGGGGCAGTCGTGGGGAACAAAGGTCCCGGGGGGGGGGGGTCACAGCCTGGGGAGGCGGGGGCGGGGTCACAGCCTGGGGTAGTCGTGGGGCCTGAGTGTCCCGGGGGTCACAGCAGCTCTGCTTGCAGACATCCCAGAGGAGGAAGCACGCTACTGGGCCAGGAAGCTGGAGCAGTTGAACGCCATGCGTGACCAGGACGAGGTGCGTGTCACTAGCCAGCTTGTCTTTCCCTGCATGACGCTGGGTTTCCTGAAGGACAATGTCAAAGCAGCTAAGCGAGCCAGCCTGCCCAGGCCCACTCAGCCCTGAACCTTCCCGAAAGTAATCTTTCCCACCAGCCTGTTTCTTGTACCTCTGTCTCTCTGCCTCTGCTTGGCTTGTCTCACCCAGGGCCAGACCCCATGTGGTTTTCAGACAGTGTTGGGACATCCGAGGGCTGGGGCGGGGGGTGGGGGGGTGGGTGGGGGGGTGGGGCAACAGGATGGGATGCAGATCCCAGCCCACACCCCAGGCCCCTCACTCTCACTCTTGCTGGCCCTGTCTCTCCCTGCCAGCTTCTCTGTATGTCTCTGCCTCTCCATGTCACTTTGTGTCTGTGTCTCATCATGACTCTCCATGTCCTGTGTCTCTGCCCTGCTCCGTGGCCCCCAGAGACAGGTAGGGTGAGCGCAGGTCTTCCTCTTTTCCCCTCCGCTGGTGCTGAACATCTCTCTGCCTCCGCAGTTCTCTTTCCAGGATGAGCCTGACAAGCCGTTGCCAGTGCCAGGAAGCCAGTGCTGTGAGTACCCTCCTGTCTCACCACTCTGTGACAATGTCCTTCCCCAGAGCCAGCCTGAGGGTGCACCCACAGATGGACTGCATGCAGAAATAAAGCTGCAATCTTACTGTGTAATGGGCCACCTGACAGCCCCCAAATCTTTTTTTTCATTCTTTTTTCCTATATTTTATTTATTTATTTGAGACAAAAAGGCAGGTAGATAGATAGAGAGAAAGAGAGAGAATGGGTGTACCAGGGTCTCCAGCCACTGCAAATGAACTTCAGATGCATGATGCATGTGCCATCTTGTGCATATGGCTTACATGAGTACTGGGGAATTGAACCCAGATCCTTAGGCTTCATAGGCAAGTGCCTTAACTGCTAAGCCATCTCTCCACAACCCCTGATTCTTAAAGGCTGTGGGGAAGGCAGGGTTGCAGAGGCAGGAAAAACACTTTGCAGACTCTGGATAAGAACCTGGAACTCATTTGGCAAGCTGTTCATGGGCCACACATGCCCCAGGCGGCCTGTGACCAGATGGTGCAGATGGCAACCCCAGCATCTGCCCGCCCAGGGACTGCCCATCTAATCAATTGTTTTCTCAGATAAAACAAAAATTGTACTCTAGGAAGAGAAGTGACATGCCCAGGGCTACGCGTGTGGCATGTGGCAGAGCCAGGCATTGAATCCACAACTGTGGGCCTCACAACAACCACTATAGGGTCTCCTAGTATACCCAGGCTGACCTTGAACTCCTGGACTCAGGTGATCCTCCTGCCTCAGCTTCCCCAATGGCTGGGACCACAGGACACTGTTTCTGCCAATTATGGAGGTGATTTTTTTCCCTTTAGGGCTGGAGTTGTCAGTGTAGCTCAAATCCCTCCCTCTCCTAGTTACCCAGATGTGTGCCCCCAAACAAATCCCTGTACCCCTCTTTGTGCCCTCTGGGTCCTGTGGAGTGAGGACAGAGTGATAAATCCCAGGACCCTAGGACAGAGCTCCCCCACCCCCCTGCGTAGCCCTTGCTTCACTCTCAGCTCCCTCCATCTGCTCCCCCTCCCGTCCTCAGTGTGCCCTGTTCCCATGTCTTCCCCCCACGTGCCCAGGAGGGTGGGGACGGGCCTGGGAGTGAGTGAGTGCAGGGCCTATAGCTGGGGGACGGGCCTGTTCCCATATTAACTTGAGGTGTGACATTTTTCTGTCATCTCTAACTAGTGCAAGGCCACCACTTCCCAGAAAGGGATGACAGTCATGGAGCCATTAAGCCATTAATCGCTATATTGAGGTCGGGCTGGGCAGGGTGGAGCTTGAATAGAGAACAGAGGACAACTGGGTGGGTCAATGGAAGGGAGTGATGGGTTCAGATTGGCACGTGGACCTCTGAGTGACCCTGGGGGTGTTGTGTCACCCTGCTTTATGGAGGAGCAGCCAAGGACGCCGAAGAATGTGACTCCATCAGCCCTGATGCTCAGAGGCTGTGTGACTTTGGGCTGCTAACTTACCCTTTCTGATTCTTATTTTTTAAATGAGCAGAATGATAAAAACCACCCAACAGAAGTGTTTCAAATCATAGGGTTTCCAGGCGCATGTGATTTTTTTTTTTTTTTTAATCCATGGCTAGCTAGGGGAAGAGGTGGGGACAGTGACCACAGACTTTCAAATCCAAACACCCTGGGTCTGGAGTATCCCCTTTGTGGCTTCCTCTCTGGGCTGACAGGGCAGCCAGAAGTGGAGACACCTTGTCTTTCTCCCAAGTGGCAAGGGTTCCTGGGGTTCTGGGGCTGGGGAGTGCGAGGGGATGGAGAGCCCCGCCCCTGCGTCACCTCTGCCCTTCTCTTTGTAGGCAACTGGAATTATTTTGGCTGGGGTGAACAAAGTAAGTAGCTCACCTTTGGGAGGCCACTGGGGAGACTGGGCATCTTGGGGGACCCCCAGCTCTCCACCCCACCTCACAGGGAACAGGGGAGCCTGTGGCAGGCATTTTGGGGTCAGAGGGCTGGCAGCCACTGTATCCATTTACACTAGTCTCGGGGATCCTGCTGTCTGGTGGGGAGCAGGCAGGGTCATGGAGGGGGGCATTGACAAGGGGACATGTCTGTCTCCTACTGGGCACTGGGACCCCTCTTCTGCCCCCATGTATAATTTCATCTCATTCCCCTTGTCTCTCTGTCTCCCTCATCATCTTTCAAGTGGCCTGATGTCAGCCAGCTGTAGTGGAGGGCAGGAACTAGTCACTGATTGCCATCATGCAGGAACCCCCCCCCGGGAGGTGTCACTGGGGGACTTCAGCACCCCACATTATTATCCACTTGTCCTCTGGGGCAGGGAAGCCACTTTTACTCCCAACCCAAGGCCTGGTTTTTCTCCATATGGAATGTTTCTGTTCTTCACTTCCTTGGGTTCCTAGAAGAATCTGTCCTCGGGGTGGGCAGTGTGGCTCAGTGGTTCCATGCATGTGAAAGGCCAGGGTTCCATCCCCAGTGGTGCAGAGCAAGACATTTTTTGTTAAAATCAGTATGGCTAAAGCTCAGCACTGAGTCAAGGGGGTAACTGAGCCCAAAGCAAATGGCTTTGTCTAAATCGGTATGGCTGGATGTGACATGGCTGGATGCTCTCAACATGGTCCGAAGCTGTTGGTAAAAAAGCAAGACCATGCAAAAACAAATTGGCAATGATTTGTCCCTCAAAAACAGATAATTGGTCAGAAAAGAAATAATTTGGAAAGCACATACAGCCTGAGCTAGACACATTTCAACCTGGTCAAGGACAATTTGGTAAAAAAGAGGGTCAATTTCTGCAAAGTCTAAAATTGCAGATGAATGGGTGAAAAAATAATGAAAGGATATCCAGGACAAATGAGGTGTCCTTCAGGACAAATGTGAGGACAGACACTGCCAAAGATCTCCTTTCTGGTAAATAAGATGGAACTTTCATGATTCCAAGAGATGAGTTCAAGTCCAAGTTCTCGTTATGTGGTGGGACCTCACCCTACATCCCCGGACTCTAGGTCCAGTTTGACCCATATGAGGCTAAGTAGGGTTCTAAAGCCTTGTATCCCTTCTCCTTGCTGGGACAAAAGATGTGACCAGAGGCAGTTTCAGAAGAAAAGAGTTTAATTCAGCTGACAGTTCCAGATGGTGGAGTCCAGATGGCAGGGGAGGCATGGTAGGAGCAAAAAGCTGGTGTCACATCTTCATATCAGCAGGGGAGAAGTAGAGAGCAGTGGGGGCTGGTACTGAGCTAGCTATATGGTTTTTAAAGAAATATTTGAGCCAGGCATAGTGGCACACACCTTTAATCCTACACCGAGATAGGAGGATCACCATGAGACTACATAGTCAATTTCAAGTTAATTTCTAGCCTGGGCTGGAGCTAGATCCTACCTCAAAAAGAAAAAAGAAAAAGTCAGGCATGGTGGCACACCTTTAATCCCAGCACTTGGGAGGCTGAAGTAGGAGGCCCAGAGGATGCCCTTCTGAGTCACAGGGTGTTGTTTGGGACAAAAGGTTTGTAGATTTGGTTGTGGTAATCAGATACTAGGGACTGAGTTAGCATCAGGATCCAGGGTCTTCAATGCCATTGGTCAGTTTTTCTGAGCATGGTGTTACATGCCTTTAATCCCAGTACTTAGGAAGCAGAGGTAAGAGGATTGATGTGAGACCCTACCTTGAAAAAAAAATAAAGCAAAAAATATTGTATTTATTTATTTGAGAGAGAGAAGACAATGAGGTTGATAGAAAGAGAGACAGGATAAGTATGGGTGCACCAGGGCCTCCAGCCACTGCAAATGAACTCCACATACATGCACCACTTTGTACATCTGGCTTTACATGGGTGCTGGGGAATTGAACCTGGGTCATTAGGCTTTTGCAAGCAAGTTCTTTAACCACCGATCCATCTCTCCAGCCTAGCTTTATGATTTTTATACAGTCCAGGAACCATGGAATGGCAGTACCCACAGTTAGAGTGGGTCCTCCCACCATAATTAACCTAATTCCAAGAGATTTGTTTTCATAATGATTCTAAATTCTGTCATGTTGACACCAGAGATTAACCACCACAAGCCTATACTTTTGCTAATATGACTATAGTGGTTTGGATCAGATGTATCCCATAAACTCACGTTTTGAACGCTTGATCCCTAGCATGTGGCAATTTGGGAGATGAGCTTCTCTGGAAGAGGTGTGTTGCTGGGGTCTGTGTTAGGGGTGTTAATGGTCAGCTCCCTTTGCCACTGATTGAATCACTTTCCTGCTAATGTTTTCCACCTGCCATGGCAGAGGTGATGTCCAGCCTCTGCTTGTGCCATGCTTTCCCCTGCCATCATGAAGGTTCCCCTCAAGACTGTAAGCCAAAATAAACCCTTTCCTCCCATTAGCTGCTTTTGATTGGGTGTTTTGTCCCAGCAACAAGAAGGTAACTGGAAACAATGACCCATGATTCTTTATCCATGCTGATAAAAATTCTTCTCTGTGGGTTAGCAGGCAGTAAAGATTTCCCTCCCTCAAAGTCTGGGAGGCTACTTTGGCCCCATGGTGCGCTCTCCCCTTTACCTCCCCCCCTCTGCCCCGTCTCAGACGATGACCCTGACAGTGCTGTGGATGACCGGGACAGTGACTACCGCAGCGAGACCAGCAACAGCATCCCCCCACCCTACTACACAACATCGCAGCCCAATGCCTCCGTCCACCAGTACTCCGTGCGCCCACCCCCTCTGGGGTCCCGGGAATCCTACAGTGACTCCATGCACAGTTATGAGGAGTTCTCTGAGCCACGGGCCCTCAGGTATCTGCATGGAATGGAAATGTGTGGTGGAGACAAGGGTGTGAGGCCGAGCAGATCTCATAGAACAGAACTGATGCTTTCTTATAGATACAGGATCCTCTTTTAAGACACCCAAACTGGTAAAAAAAAAAAAAAAAAAAAAAAAAAAATTCCAGAAGCGTCATAAAAGGATACTTGCTCTGGCTAAGATGACAGTGACACGTGGGTCCCTGGGAGGTCCCCTGGATGTGAGACCTTCACAGTATTCCCCTTTGATATCCCTGGACAGAGGCAAGATGGGAGAGGGAAAAATGAGATTTAGTGACAGGGAATGGACCCAATGCTATTGTCCCACAGTGGGATGACTTCATGAGTTTCCTAGTAATTAAGTCTGGCCATTCACCCCAGAAATCACACAGAAAAAGAAATAGTGAAGCCAGACATGGTGGCGCATGCTGATTATCCCAGCACTTGGGAGGTGGAGGCAGGAGGATTGGGAGTTAAGGCCAGCCTGGGGTACATGAGACCCTGTCTCAAAACCAAGATATGGGGAAACAAAGAGGGCTTCTGGAAGTTGGGAATCAACCCCTTGAAGGTCTGGGCAGGGGAAGACAGTCCAGTCACAGGGACAGTGCAGCTAAGGGCTGAAGGGCAGTGGGTAGACCATGCAGGAAGACCCTCAGGTGGCTGTTTCAAGGTCAAGGATTAGGGGTGGTACCTCACTGGACTTGATGAGGAATATCAGAGCCAGAGTACGGGAGGGCTTGGTGCCTCCGAGTCCCATCCCTGAGCATGAGCAGAGGAACCAAGGCTTCAACAGTTGCTCAGGTGCCCAAGGATGGCTGAGACCCAAGTCCTAAGCTGTTCCTAGGAAAGAGAGTCCCCAGCAGTATCTAAGACAGGGAATGATAATTTTTGTTGAATGACTGAATGATTAGTTACAGATTTTTTTCCTTTGGTTTGTTGAGGTAAGGTCTCACTTTAGCACAGACTGACCTGGAATTTGCTATGTAGTCTTAGGCTGGCCTCAAACTCACAGAGATCCTATCTCTGCCTCCTGAGTGCTGGGATTAAAGGCATGTACCACCATGCCTGGCTCAGAGTTTTTATTTTATTTTATTTTCCTTTTTTTTTTTTTGGTTTTTCGAAGTAGGGTTTCACTCTAGCTCAGGCTGACCTGGAATTCACTATTTAGTATCAGGGTGGCCTTAAACTCATAGTGATCCTCCTACCCCTGCCTCCCAAGTGCTGAGATTAAAGGTGTGTACCATCACGCCCAGCTAATTTTATTTTTTCTTTATTGACATCTTCCATAATTATAGACAATAAACCATGGTAATTCCCTCTCCCCCCAATTCCCCTTCACAACTCCACTCTCCATCATATCCCCTCCTCCTCTCAAATCAGTCTCTCTTTTATTTTTGATGTCATCATCTTTTCCTCCTATTAGGATGGTCTTGTGTAGGTAGTGTCAGGCACTGTAAGGTCATGGATATCCAGGCCATTTTTTTTTTTTTTGTTTTTTGGCTCTTACGTTCTTTCTGCCATCTCTTCCACAATGGACTCTGAGCCTTGGAAGGTGTGATAGAGATGTTTTAGTGCTGAGCACTCCTCTGTCCCTTCTTCTCAGCACCATGGTGCCTTCTGAGTCATCCCAAGGTCACTGCCATCTGAAAAGAGAAGCTGCTCTATCCAAAAGTGAGAGTAGCATTAATATATGGGTGTGAACATTAAGAGGAGAGCTTACTGGGCAGTTTGGTGAGCATAGTATATACATTTAGCCAGACAGCAGCAAATGTTACACTCCTAGAACTTATGACTTCCACCATCATAGGTTTTCAGTATCAGGGATGTTTCCCTCCCATGGAGTGGGCCTCCAGTCCAATTAGAGAGCAGTTGGTTTCCCCCATAACAGACATGCCACTATTATACCCGTTGGCTCATTTGGCCTGGCTGGCCAAATTTAAGGCTTGCAATGTCCACTGTTGTTTATCTCCACTGGTGAATTTTCTTTCTCCCAAGGAGCCGCATGCAGTGTAGTTTTTTCCAGCTTTCTATCAGCTGGTCTACAGGGAAGAGGTTTTCAGCTCAGCTCCTTGGATTTCTCAGTGACCTTGCAACCCAAGCATGTGGAGTCTTCAGCAATAGAGTCTTACCATCTATTCCTGGCGGGAAACCAAGAGCCTTGGCAATGCCCTGTAATGTTTTGGGGTATCTGTGACCTCCCTGGCCAACAACTCACTGGAAGGTATCCCATCCCTGGCACTGAAAATTTTCTAATAACAATCTATGGCTTCTGAGTGTTCCATTGTCCCAGTAAATAAGTTTCCATATGACTTATTCATACCCTCTTAGACTTTGATTAACCCTCCCCTCACTTTTCCAGAATTAATATATATATGTGTGTGTATTTTTGAGAGAGAGAGGGAGAGGAAGAGGCAGATAGAGAGAATAGGCATGCCAGGGCCTCCAGCCACTACAAACGAACTCCAGATGCATGTGCCACCTTGTGCATCTGGCTTATGTGGGTCCTGGGAAATTGAACCTAGGTCCTTTGGCTTTGCAGGCAAGTGCCTTAACTGCTAAGCCATCTCCCCAGCCCCAAAGTATTCCCCCCCACAGGTAAGTGTCGTAACCACTGTGCCATCTCTCCGGTGTCCCCCAAAGTTTTATTTATTTTTTTTTTTTAGTTTTTTGAGGTAGGGTTTCACTCTAACTCAGGCTGACCTGGGTTATGTAGTCTCAGGGTGGCCTTGAACTCATGGCAATCCTCCTACCTCTGCCTCCTGAATGCTGGGATTAAAGGCGTGCACCACCATACCCAACCCCAAATTTTTTTTTTTTTTGGGTTTGCAAGGTAGGGTCTCACTCTGGTCCAGGCTGACCTGGAATTCACTATGTAGTCTCAGGGTGGCCTCGAACTCTCGGTGATCCTCCTTTTTTTTTTTTTGGGCTCCCAAAAAAAAAAAATATATATATATATATATATATATTTTTTTTTTTTGGGTTTGCAAGGTAGGGTCTCACTCTGGTCCAGGCTGACCTGGAATTCACTATGTAGTCTCAGGGTGGCCTCGAACTCTCGGTGATCCTCCTACCTCTGCCTCCCGAGTGCTGGGATTAAAGGCGTGTGCCACCATGCCTGGCTCCCAAAAATATTTTTTAAAGAGATGAATAGGAATTTGCTAGGTAAAGCAGGCAGGCAGGGGTGCTTCTGGCAGAAGCCACAGAAAGTGCAAAGGCCCAGAAATGGGCACATGTTTAGGGAGTGGCAGGGACATGAAGGAAGGCAGTGTGGCTGGAGTGAGGTGGGGTGGGTGGAGAGAAGGGCAGGCAGGTGAAGGTACAGGGCACACAGGCAGTTGCATAAGCTTCACTCCAGGGTGCTAAGGAGTCCTGGGGGAATTTGGGGCCAAGAGAGGAGTGGTTGGTTGCTTTATGGTTCTTGGAGCCCCCCTCTGTTGCTCCCAAGGATAGCAGGGAACAGATCTGGACCAGGGGAGGGAGGATCTGTATGTGTCAGGCAAGACTGTGCTTTCTGGTGTCTGGAATAAAAGCAAGCACACAGTGGGTGCTCAATCCATGCTGACTTCTTGCCTGGGTGATGGGGCCCATGTTCCTTATGTCAAGAGCAAGCACACAGTAGGTACTTAATCCAGGCTGTGCACATGCCTGGGTGATGAGGTCTGTGTTTCTGACATCCAGAATAGAAGTGAGCATGCAGTGGGTGCTCAATCCATGTTGAGTGAGTGTATGCCGAGGTGATAGGTTAATGTTCCCTGTGTTTAGAATGGGCACACAGTAGGTGTTCATTCAATGCTGAGCACATGCCTGAGGGATGATGTCTATGACTGAGGTGATGACAGGTTGGTGGCCAGCTGCACCCCTGGCCTGACCCCTCCTGTCTCCTGTCCCACAGTCCCACAGGCAGCAGCCGCTATGCATCCTCAGGTGAGCTGAGCCAGGGAAGCTCACAGCTGAGTGAGGACTTTGACCCTGATGAGCAGAGCCTGCAGGGTTCCGAGGATGAGCGTGACCGGGACTCCTACCACTCGTGTCATAGCTCAGTGAGCTACCACAAAGACTCGCCGCGCTGGGACCAGGATGATGAGCTGGAGGAGGAGCTGGAGGAGGAGCTGGAGGAGGACCTGGAGGAGGACCTGGAGGAGGAGCTGGAGGAAGAGGAGCTGCCTGAGGAAGAGGAGGAGGAGGAGGAAGAGGAAGAGGAAGAAGAGGAGGTGCCAGATGACCTGGGCAGCTACACCCAGCATGAAGATACCACCGTGGAGGAATCCAAAGAGTTCAAGCGCATCAGCCTCCCACCGCCCGCACCCGAGGAGGACAAGGCCCTGGCCATGCCCCCTGAGGCCCCGGACATGGCCAAGGGTATCCCCAAGCCAGCTACACCTGAAGAAGTGATGGGGGCTGAGCAGCCCCCTGAAGCTGAGCCCCCCAAGGCTGAGGAGAGGTAAGTAGAGGAACTGATAGTCCAAGGGGGTGGTCACCAGGGCTGGGCCGGTCATAGTGTCCCTGAGGCCACTGAGGGGAGCAGAGCACTGGTGGAAGGTTGGGGTCCTGTAGAGCAGACCTGGTGGCTCACTGCTTTCCCTGGTCAGTTTCAGGCTAGGAGAGGATCAGGAGGGCCAAGACTCCATGTCCAGGGCTAAGGCCAACTGGCTTCGAGCATTCAACAAGGTGCGGATGCAGCTTCAGGAGGTGAGTGAGGGGTCCAGCTTCATGGACCACATCCAGCACCCTGGCCAGACCCACTTCATGGACCACAGGCAAAGCCCTGGCCACACCCATTTACTAACACCTAATACCACATCCACACCCACTTGGTCATGTTCAACATCTTGTCCACAGTTCGGCCATGCCCAATACCATTGACTGCATGCCGCTCAGCCACTCACATGTGCCCTTGATCTCTTGCCTGGCCATGACATGTAACTACACACAGGGGATGTGAGGATGGGATGGAGAACAGATAGGCACAGTGTCCAGGAACTCTAATCCTTTATTGACCAGGTGCCATGTTTCCTGGGCCCACCCAGCCCCATCCCAGCCTCTCCCACGACAAGCTTGGGTTTTCCAAGTGTGAGGTCAGGGGACGTGGAGCCTGGGCATGAAGTCAGTTGAAGTCACAGCCACATCAGGAATCAAATTCAGGGATAAGGAGAGAGGTCAGAGTCAGGATCAGGGCTAGAATGGGTGTTGGACCAATAGGGCAGTTCTTGGAGTCACACTGAATGTCATTGTTAAGGTCTGAGGTTGAGCCAGTTTGGAGAAAAAAAAAAATCAGTGAAAGAATTTTGTGTTCACAGTGACTGTATTTGGGCAGTATGATCAAGGACAGTGATTCCCTGAAACTGGGATGGACTGGTAGGGGACCCTAAGCAGGCATTCTAACTTAGATCATCAAATATCAGAGCTTCAGAAATGCTAAACCAAAGTTCTTATCTTTTTTTTTTTTTTTTTTTTTTGAGGTAGGATCTCACTCTAGCCCATCTGACCTGGAATTCACTATGTAGTCTCAGGGTGTCCTCGAACTCACAGCAATCCTACCTCAGCCTCCTGGGTGCTGGGATTAAAGGCATGTACCACCACACCTGGCTCTTATCTGTTTTAAAATAGAGTTTTTTCTTCTACATTTTTTCTTTTATTTTTATTTATGTATTTATTTGAGAGAGGCAATGGGAACACTAGGACCTCCAGCCCTGCAAATGAATTCCAGACACATTTGCCACCTTATGCATCTGGTTTACATGGGTCCTGGGGAATTGAACCTGGATCCTTTGACTTTGCAGGCAAGTGACTTAACTGCTAAGCCATCTCTCCAGCCAAAAAATATTTATTTAAGCTGGGTGTGGTGGTGCATGCCTTTAATTCCAGCCCTCAGGAGGTAGAGGTAGGAGGATCGCCATGAGTTTGAGGCCACCCTGAGACTCCATAGTGGATTCCAGGTCAGCCTGATCTGGAGTGAGACCCTACCTCAAAAAACCCCCACCAAAAATTTATTTATTTGTTATTTATTTATTTTTTTTTTTTTTTTTTTTTTTTGAGGTAGAGACTCATTGTAAGCCCAGGTTGTCCTAGAATTCACTGTGTAGTCTCTGGGTAGCCTTAAACCCACGACGTTCCTCCTATCTCTGCTTCCTGTGTGCTAGAATTAAAGGTGTGAGCCACCATGCCCAATATATATATATATTTCAAATATTTTTATTCATTTATTTATTTGCAAGAGAGAAGCAGATGTATAGGGAAAATGGGCACGGTAGGGCCTCTAGTCACTGCAAATGAACTACAAATGCTTGCACAACTTTGTGCATATGGCTTTACATGGGTACTAGAGAACCAATCATGGGTCATTAGGCTTTGCAGGCAGTGCCTTAACCATTGAGCCATATCTCCAGCTCCAAAATAAATAAATATATAAACATATATACATACAAATTTATTTATTTAAGACAGAGTCTCATGCTGTAGCTGCCCAGCTATCCTGAACTCACTATATAGCCCAGGCTGGTCTTGAATAAAAGTAGGATTTTTCTGGCTGGAGTGACAGCTTAGTAATTAAGAGCTCTTGCTGCTTACGTATGAGAGCCACTTAGGCTGGAGACCACCAAGTTCCACTTTCCAGAACCCATGATAAAAGCTGGGCATGCAGAGCACTCAGCACTAAATCAGACTGTCAACGGGCCTGCCATAGCTCAGTGAACATTGCGGAAAAGCGGGTGGATAGATTGTAAGAGCCACAGAGTGGGTAGTAATACTCTAAGGTGCAGGGACTGACTGAGGCCTTCATGACCCCACAATGAATACCATAACTCCGCTGAGGAGGGCCCCCCAGGGTTACAGGAGCAGGGACAAGGGGATAAAAGGGTATAAGCTGTTATAATATTTATACATATATAAAGCTGGGCATAGTGGTACATACCTTTAATCCCAGCACTTGAGAGGCTATGGTGAGAAGATTTCTGTGAGTTTGAGGCAACCCTGGGACTACATAGTGAATTCCAGGTCAGCCTGGGCTATAGAGAGACCCTACCTCAAAAAAAGGGGACTGGAGAGGTGGCTTAGCAGTTAAAACGCTTGCCTGCAAAGCCAAAAAAAAACAAAAAAAACAAAACAAAACAACAACAACAACAACAACAAAAACCCTAGGGTTGATTCCCCAGGATCCACGTAAGCCAGATTCACAAAGTGCCACATGCATTTGGAGTTTGCAGCAACAGCTGAAGGCCCTGGCACACCCATTCTCTCTCTCTCTCTCTGCCTCTTTCTCTCTCTCTCAAATAAAATAAAAGTTAAAAAGCAATTAAAACAAGCTGGGCATGGTGGCACATGCCTTTAATCTCAGCACTTGGGAGGCAGAGGCAGGAGGATCCTCATGATTTTTGAGGCCACCCTGAGACTATATAGTGAATTCCAGGTTAACTTGAACTAGAGTGAGACCCTACCTCTACAAAAAAAAAATAAAAATAAAAATAAAAAAATAAATATTTTCACCAGAACATTTACATAATCTTAGATTTTAAAAGTAGGAAGGAGGGCTAGAGAGAGAGATGGCTTAGCAGTTAAGGTGCTTCCCTGAGAAGCCTAAGAGCTCATGTTTGATTCTCCAGGTTTCATATAAGCCAGACGCACAGTGACACAAGTACACAATGTCACACATGCTCACAAGGGAGCGCATGCATCTGGAGTTTGTTTGGAGGGGCTAAAGGCCCTGGTGCGCCCATTCTCTTGCCCTCTCTCTGCCTCTCTCAAAATAAATAAATAAAAGAAAAAAAGAGGAAGGGGCCGGGTATGGTGGCACATACCTTTATTCCCAGCACTCAGGAGGCAGAGGTAGGAGGATCGCCATGAATTCATGGCCACCCTGAGACTACATAGTGAATTGCAGGTCAGCCTGGGCTTGCATGAGACCCTACTTTGAAAAACCAAAATAAATAACTAACCAAATAAATAGAAGTAAGAAGGAGTAAACAGTAAAACTTTCTCTTCAGGTCTAGTCCAGGCTGACCTAAAATTCACTATGTAGTCTCAGGGTGGTCTCCAACTCATGGTGATCCTTCTACCTCTGCCTCCCAAGGTGATGGGATTAAAGGAATATGCCACTACGCCCAACATAAAACTTTTCTAAAATATTTCCTTATTTGCAAGCAGAGAGAGATAGAGACAGATCGAATGGGCATGCCAGAGCCTCCAGTCATTGCAAATGAACTCCAAATGCATGTGCCACTTTGTGCATCTGGCTTTATGTGAGTACTGGGGAATCAAACTTGTGTCATTAGGTTCTGCAGGCAAGTGCCTTAACTGCTGAGCAATCTTTCCAGCCCCAGTGAAATGTTTTTTTTTAAACATTTTTTTATTGACAACTTCCATAATTACAGACAATAAACCATGATAATTTCTTCCCCTCCCCTAATTTCTCCTTCACAAATCCACTTTCCATCAAATCTCCACCCTCTCTCCATTAGTCTCTCTCTTATTTTGTTCTTTGTTTTCAAGGTAGGGTCTTTCTCTAGGCCAGAGTGACCTGGAATTCACTATGTAGTGTCTGGGTGGCTTTGAACTCATGGTAATCCTCCTACCTCTGCCTCCCAAGTGCTAAGATTAAAGGCATGCGCCACCACACCTGGCTCTTTTTTTTTTTTTTTTAAGTATATTATTATTTATTTATTTAAGAGAGAGAGAGGGAGGGAGAGAATGGGCATGCCAGGGTCTCTAGCCACTGCAAACAAACTCCAGATGTGTGCACTACCTTGTGCATCTGGCTTATGTGGGTCCTGGAGAATTGAACCTTAGTCCTTTGGTGTTGCAGGCAAGTGCCTTAACCACTAAGCCATCTCTCCAGCCCTCTCTCTTTTATTTTGATGTCATCATCTTTTCCTCCTATTAGGAGGATCTTGTCAGTTAATTTTTTTTTTTAGAGAGAGAGAGACAGAGGGAGAGAGAGAAAGGGAGACAGATAGAGAATGAGCATGCCAGCAGCCTCTCAGCTGCAGTGTGAATGAACTCCAGATGTATGCGCCCCCTTGTGGCCAAGTGCGGCATTGTGCCCTTGTGTCACTATGTCTGGCTGAATGTGGGACCTGGAGATTGGAACCAGCGTTCTTAGGCTTAGTAGGCAGGCGCCTTAACCACTAAACCATCTCTCCAGCCCAGTAAAATGTTTTTTAAAAAATACTTTCACTAAGTCAGGAAGTTAAACAAAAGCCCAGCTGGGACTGCCAATGGAACAAGTAATATGACAAGAAAAATAAACAGAGTTGACTCTGGGTTTCACAGGACAATTCCTTGCACTTAAGATTAGTGATGAAAGGTACATGTGCATTCTCTCTCTCTTCTTTCTTTCACTCTCTCTAATCTCATCTCCCCACTTCTCTCTCTCCTTACAGTAAAGTCTTAAACTAAAAAGAAAAACAAGATTAGTGATATTTCCCTGGGCATGGTAGCACATTCCTGTAATCCTAGAACCTGAGAGGCCAAGCCAGGATGGTGAGCTCCAGGCCAACCTAGGCTGCATAATAAAACCCTGTTTCACAGAAAAAAAAGAAAAGAAAAGAAAAGAAAAGAAAAGAAAAGAAAAGAAAAAAAGGGCTGGAGAGATGGCTTAGCAGTTAAGGCACATGCCTGTGAAGCCAAAGGACCCAGATTCGATTCTCCAAGTCCCACATAAGCCAGATGCACATGGTAGCACATGCATCTGGAGTTTGTTTGCAGTGGCCAGAGACCCTGGTGTGCCCGTTCTCACTCTCTGTCTCTCTCTCTCTCCCTCTCTCTGTCTAAATAAATAAATGAAAATAAAATCTTTTTTTTTTTTTTTTTTTTTTTTTTTTTTGGTTTTAAGGGTTTCACTCTGGTCCAGGCTGAAATTAAAAATCTCATTTTTAAAGTGAAAAGGAAAATAAAATCTTTTTTAAAGAAAAGGAGAGAAAGAGAGAGAGAAGGAAGGAAGGAAGGAAGGAAGGAAGGAAGGAAGGAAGGAAGGAATTCAACTCCTGTGAGCCTCAGAGTAGTAGAGGACAAGCTCCTGTTGGAAGTGATGTTAACACCTCCAGGGAGTGAGAGGAGATCTGACAGAAGTGGGAGACTGAAAAGCTACATTGACCCCCATTTTACTGTGGGACAAACTAAGGCCCAGAGAAGTCCAAGGACTCCCAAAATATGCACATCCTGGTGTAGGAGCCAGGATTCTTGACTCTCAGCCCACAGGAGAGATACATGGGTATGCATCTTGCCTGGGAGGGGAGGAGGTAACCACACTGACCATGTCTGTCTGTCCTGTAGGCCCGGGGAGAAGGAGAGATGTCCAAATCCCTGTGGTTCAAAGGCGGGTGAGTACCAGCACTATGGGGGAGGGAGAGCTGCAAGCTCCGAGCTTTTGATTCATTTTCACTCATACTAGTGTAGGTCAGGAAGGTTCCACTTAGTGAGAAAATAAATTTATTTTTTTTTCAGACAGGGGCTTGTTCAGGCTGGCCTTGAACTCCTGAACTCCAGCAATCCTCCTTCCTCAGCCTCTTGAGTAGCTGGGCCTCCAGTTATGGGTTCTCCACCACACCTTGTAGAAGTCAACTTGAGCTAATGTAGATAGAGATGGATTCTGGCACTCTCCACCACAATCCTGGTGCCTTTTCACTGCCTCGGCCTCCACCAAGGTTGCTGGCCCTTTATTCCAAGCAGAGCAGGTCGTCCTAGTGTCTGAAGTTTTCTAGTCTGCAGGGCTGTGGGATGCTGTCTGGAAATAGAACAGGGTCCTGGCCTCCCCTCAAACATCCTTTTTGAGCAGAAGCCTCAAGATAGCAGTTGTGATTCCAAAAATAAACCGCAGAGGCTGGCCAGAGTTGCCCCTTGCTGAGCCTGAGGGGGGAAGGAGGGGAAGACTCCTCACCATGGGGATTATGGAGAAAGTGCTCTCAGAAATTCCTAGAGGATTTTCAGGCAGGGGAAATGGCCTTGCAAAAATGAGGTCCAAGCTGGGTGTAGTGGTGCCTGCCTGCCATCTGAGCATGCGGGAGGTTGAGGCAGGAGAATCACGAGTTCCAGGCCAATCTGGGCTACAGAGTGAGAGGCCCTGTTAACAGGCCCACACTGCCTTAGAAATTTCCGTTGTTAATCCCAAATCCTTGGCCATTTGCTGACTTGTGGACCGCACCACTCAGGTCTCTTCACATTCTGTGTGTGGGACACTGGTCATGTTTTTTTGCATGTGTATTGGTGTGTGATGTGTGTGTACATATGTGTGTGTTGGTATGCACATGGGCACACATGTGTGATGTGTGTGGAGGCCAGAGGTCAATGTTGAGTATCTTCCTCTGTCACCTTCCACCTAATTCAAACAGGGTCTTTCAATGACCTGAGCTCACTGATTCGGCTGGAGTAGCTAGATCCTCCTGTCTCTGCCCTTCTAAAGCTGGGATTACAGGTGCACCCCATCATGCCTGGTGCTTTATGTGGATTCTGGGATTGAGCTCAGGTTTTCTTGCTTGCAAAGCAAACACTTGGTCTCCTCAGGCCTAACCCCAGTCATTTTGGATTCATCCATGTTAAAGAATTATGTATAGGCTGGGCGTGGTGGCGCATGCCTTTAATCCCAGCACTCGAGAGGCAGAGATAGGAGGATCACCGTAAGTCTGAGGCCATCCTGAGACTACATAGTAAATTCCAGGTCAGCCTGGGCTAGAGCAAGACCCTACCTCAAAAAAACAACAACAAAAAAAGTTAAAAAGAATTATGTATATGAGAACCCCGTTTCCACATAAGATGGAATCCTGAAGAACTGGAAATTAGAGCTTCATATATGTAGTTAGATATATATTTATTTTCCAGGTAAAATCAAATTCTGAAGAATTGGAGATTAGAGCTTCCACATATGTAGACATGTTTATTTTTCGGGATAATCCTCAGCACCTAGGGGGCTCACAGATCATTGTGAGGAGGCCAGGGCTCTCAGTGTCCTCCGGTGTCTGTCTTGCAGCCCTGGGGGTGGTCTCATCATCATAGACAGTATGCCAGACATCCGGAAGAGGAAACCTATTCCGCTTGTGAGCGACCTGGTAAGTCTGTGTCTTTCCTCCCATGTGCCACCGGTACAACTGCCTATGGCAGTCCTGCGGCTGAGGGTGGGCAGTAGTTCCTCCGGACTAACATGATCTGATTTCTACCCCCTATGCTTCGTGGACACTTCAGGCCATGGTGAGTGATGGTGACCTGTGTCCATTAGGGTCTCCTCTCCAAAGTCCCCCACAGGGGTGTAACTTCCAGCTGTCCTGGGGGGACCCTTCCTTGTCCCATGGGTGGGAGAGCAGGTGACTCCTCGCCTCTAAGCTCCTTTGGTCCAAGGTATAGGCTGGTGGCTTTGCCAGGTGCTTGGTGACCATTGTCTAGAGTGACTCCAGCCGGGCGTGGTGGCGCACGCCTTTAATCCCAGCACTCGGGAGGCAGAGGTAGGAGGATCGCCGTGAGTTCGAGGCCACCCTGAGACTACATAGTGAATTCCAGGTCAGCCTGGACTAGAGTGAAACCCTACCTCGAAAAAAAAAAAAAAAAAAAAAAAAAAAAAAAAAAGTGATTCCGAAGTCCTCTCTTTGGGGTCTGCTCCCCTCCCAGGGTCGCTTCTAACCCAGAGCTTCTTGTCCCTTTCCAATTCATTGCTGGGTCAACTGTCGCTGCTGGCTGTGATCTGTTTCCCACCGGCCATCATGGCTGGGAACTGTGGCTGGGATCATCTTCGTGACCTTTGCGCCCCAGTCCTTGGTCCAGTGCCGGAAAGCTGGCATCACCTCAGCCTTGGCCTCCAGCACGCTGAACAACGAGGAGCTGGTGCGTGGGTGGCCCAGTGGGGTGGGGGAACCTGGAAGAGGAGGGGGACATCCTGCTGCACGGGGAGCAGGAGAGGCTGGGGCTTCCGTGGCTCAGTACAATGATGGCGCCCCCACGCCGCGCCCTCCCTCCGCAGAAAAACCACGTTTACAAGAAAACCCTGCAAGCCTTAATTTACCCCATCTCCTGCACGACGCCGCACAACTTCGAGGTGTGGACGGCCACCACGCCCACCTACTGCTATGAGTGCGAGGGGCTGCTGTGGGGCATTGCCAGGCAGGGCATGCGCTGCACCGAGTGCGGGGTCAAGTGCCACGAGAAGTGCCAGGACTTGCTCAACGCCGACTGCCTGCAGCGTGAGCGGAGGAAGCCCGCTGGGGCTGGGGGTTGTGGGCGTGGCTTATGCCAGGGTCGGGGCCTCACGGGGTGGGCGGGGTGAGAGGGGGAATCTGGATGGGTACTACTGAGGGAGTGGAGTACTGGGGGCGTAGCTCAATCTGGGGGCGTGGCTTCATGCGGTGGGGCGGTCTAAGGAGGGGCACCTCTGGGGAGAGCTGGACAAGGGATGGGCCATGTCAGAGGGGTGTGGTATAGGTGCGGGGTTCCCCAGGAGGGATTTGTAGGCTGAGTCGGAAATATTAGGGGAGGGATTTTGGGGTGGAGGCTGTGGGAGAGAGCTAAGGGGCAGCTAGTGTGTGCAGAAAGAAGACAGCCTTTTCCCTGGGCTTTCCTCAGAGGGGAAGGGCGTCTGGATTGGAGAGGACCATGGAGAAGAGGGGCTCTGGCAGGGACTCAGAGCAGAGGCACACTGGTGGAGGGGTTTCCGAAAGGTGCTGGAGCCCCAGGCAGGAAGACCACTGGGCAGGAAGGTTGTGGCCTGCTGTTTTCACAGGGTTAAGGATCCAGGGGTCTGGACCAAGGTCCAGGTAGGGCCCAGGGACTAGGGGAGTGAGGACCAGAACCAATCCAAGGGCTGAACTCAGGAAAGGGGTGGGGACTCCTGGTGGTCTGTGAGGGGTGTGGCTTGGAAGGCGTGTGTCGGAACTGAGGCCTCAGGTCTCACTGCAAAAGAAACTCCAAGTGGGTGGAGACTTGGGTTAGGAGAGGGGCGTGGCTCCCACAGGGAAGGGACTGAGCGGACAGTCTAGGGGAGGCCTGGGGCAGGGCTCAGAGGGGCGGGGTCTCTGAGTGGGTGGAGATTCTGGGTGGGCGTGACTCAGTGCCAGGTGAGAGGGGCGGAGCCTTTGAAGAGAGAAGGAATCTGGTGGGCTGGACTCAGGAGTGGCCCCAGGAGCTTGGGGGCCCTGAGGGATAAAGGCCTGGCTTGGATGCTGAAGTCAGCAGCTGGCTTCTCGGGCTGGCACCTGAGCCCCAGGGCTGAAGACTCTGGAGCGGGGCACACTGGGGACCATGGCCTGCGTGTATCCACAGGCGCCGCGGAGAAGAGCTCGAAGCACGGCGCCGAGGACCGCACGCAGAACATCATCATGGTGCTGAAGGACCGCATGAAGATCCGCGAGCGCAACAAGCCCGAGATCTTTGAGCTCATCCAGGAGATCTTTGCAGTCACCAAGACAGCGCACACGCAGCAGATGAAGGCCGTCAAGCAAAGCGTACTGGACGGCACGTCCAAGTGGTCGGCCAAGATCAGCATCACTGGTGAGGCCGGGCGTCTGCTGAGGCCCCAGCATGTGTGCGCATGCTCAGTGAGACCTTAGCCGAGCCCTGAGTTGCACACGGAGCTGCCTCCAGGGGGTGCTGTAGGGGGAGTGAGATACACAGAGAAAGCTCCCTGCAGGGGGTGCCTATGAACAGGTGATGTCCCGACCTGCTGGGGACCTGAGGGACACCACCTATATAGACCATGCATACGTGCACGTGGTGGTGAGGGGGAGCTTCTCATCAGGTAGCATGGGGCATGCGCCGCTCTGGCTCCCCTCTTGAGTCCTGTCACACCTGTGCTGTGTCTTCTAGTGGTTTGTGCCCAGGGCTTGCAGGCAAAGGACAAGACAGGATCCAGCGATCCTTACGTCACTGTGCAGGTCGGGAAGACCAAGAAAAGGACAAAAACCATCTATGGGAACCTCAACCCCGTGTGGGAAGAGAATTTCCACTTGTGAGTGCCTTGCTGGTCCCTGGTTTGGCAATGGGCTCCCTGCCGGGGCGGTCAAAGAACGTTCCAAAGTCGAGCAAGAGCAGCTGCCTGACTCCCGCCCTGGTCTCTCACTCCTTGCACAGCGAGTGTCACAACTCCTCCGACCGTATCAAGGTGCGCGTCTGGGATGAGGACGACGATATTAAGTCCAGAGTGAAGCAGAGGTTTAAGAGGGAGTCTGACGACTTCCTGGGGCAGACGATCATTGAGGTGCGGACGCTCAGCGGCGAGATGGACGTGTGGTACAACCTGGGTGAGCCAGGGCAGGGCCTGCAGAGGGGGAGGGAGGACCCAAACCCGAGAGAGGGGACACACCCAAATTTGGGGGAGACTGGGAGGCTGCAGAGTTGCATAGACATCAAAGTCAACCAGAATCTTTTGACACGCTGTTGTCCCTCTGCCCTGCAGACAAGAGGACAGACAAATCGGCAGTGTCTGGTGCCATCCGCCTTCACATCAGTGTGGAGATCAAAGGCGAGGAGAAGGTGGCCCCATACCATGTCCAGTACACCTGCCTGCATGAGGTGAGCTCCATGGTGACTGGAAGCTCAGGTGACAGCCCCTCTTCCAGCCACCTTTTTGTACACTCTTGCACTCACAGCCTGTTTCTTATGCCTTTCCCTCACCTCTGGACTCTATGCATCCATCAAGGCCTGTCTCTATAAACCTCTCTTCTGGGAAGTCCTCCAGTCCTCCATGTCCTGCCCAGCACTGAGCACTCAGGGGTGGGCCATTTATATATCTGTTTGTCTCTGCCCCCATCTAGGCTCCTGGAGGGAACTCTGTCCCCAGGATGGAGGTTTTTTTTTTTTTTTTTTTTTTTTTTTTTTTTTTCCGAGGTAGGGTCTCATTCTAGCTCAGGCTGACCTGGAATTCACTCACAGTGATTCTCTTACCTCTTCCTCCTGAGTGCTGGGATTAAAGGTGTGTGCCACCACGCCCGGCCCCAGGATGGAGTTTTGTTGGCTGAACGCTGGCCAGTAATTGAATGATTGAGTGGATGGGTACAGAATGAGCAGATTGTGGGGCGAGTGAGAGACAGGGGAACATGGGTGACAGTTGAGTTGGTAGGTAAATGATAGATGGTTGGAGAAAGAATGAATATGTGGCTGAATGATCATGAGAAATATAGGTGAGTGGATGGGTTGATTGGGGGTAGTTGCATAGATGGATGGTATTAGAAAGATGGGTGGATGGATAGACAGGTGGATGGGTTGGTAGAAGGATGGATGGATGGGGTGGGTGGATAGACAGGTGCATGGGTGGATACATTGATGGAATGGGTGTATGCATGGATGGAGGAACAGATGGACAGGTAGGTGGGTGGGTGGGTGATTGGGTGAGTGGATGGATGGGTTGATGGGTGCATGGGTGGATGGATGGGTAGGTGACTGGGTAGATGGATGGCTGTGTGGGTGGATGGATGGATGGGTAGATGACTGGGTAGGTGGATGGCTGTGTGGGTGGATGGATGGATGGGTATGTGACTGGATAGATGGATGGCTGGGTGGGTGGGTGGGTGAGTGGATGTATGAATCAGTAGGTGACTGGATAGATGGATGGATGGGTGGGTGGCTGGGTGAATAAATGGGTAGGTAGATGGATGGATGAGTTTGTGGATAGAAGGATGGATGGGTAGGTAGGTGGATGGGTGGATGGCAGTCATGAATGGGCAGATGGATGCACACTTGTGTAGTTGAGGACAGATGAGTCAGGTAATGGGATGCATGGGTGAACAAAGGAGGTAGATCAGTATGGTGGGAAGAACTGCTCTGGCCCAGCCCTCACACTCGCTCACTCCCCTGTGGCTGGCAGAACCTCTTCCACTTCGTGACGGATGTGCAGAACAATGGCGTGGTCAAGATCCCAGATGCCAAGGGTGACGATGCCTGGAAGGTGTACTACGATGAGACAGCCCAGGAAATCGTGGACGAGTTTGCCATGCGCTATGGCGTTGAATCCATCTACCAAGCCATGACGTGAGGCCACAGGCCCCTGGGTGGGCAGGTCCTCAGAAATAGTGGCAGATCTTGGGTGGGCCAGATGAATGGGTCCCCAAGCACAGTAGCAGGTCTAAAGTGGGAAGGGTCCTAGAAATAGCTCCACAACCTTGGGAGATTAGCAGGCTGCAGGTGGGGACCGTGATAGAAAGCAGAGCAAAAGGTAGATAAAGGGCATCTGAGATGGACAGAAGATGGAGCTGGGCCAGGTCATGTGGTGCATACACCTGTGGCCCCAGCACTCAGGAGGCCGAGGCAGGACTATCAAGACTTCCAGGCCAGCCAAGACTCTGTCTTGGAAAAAAGAAAAATTCAAGTCAGGTGTGGTGCGGTGGCATAGGTCTGTCATGCCACAGCTCCTGAGGTGGTGGCTGGAACGTCAGGAGTTCAACATCATCCTTGGCTACATAGCAAGTTTGAGACTAGACTGGGCTACATGAGACCCTGTATCAAAAAAAAAAAAAATCAAAGCAAGGGAAGGAGGGAGACAGGAGTCATAGAAACACAGAGGCAGAACCGAGCAAAGGAAAGGAAGTGATTTGGGAAGAGGGCTCTGTTCACCAATGCTTGTGTTGGAGTTCTGGGGGACATCAGCGGTATGAAACCCAGACCTAGTGCTTTCCACTTCTCCTGCCAGCCACTTTGCCTGCCTCTCCTCTAAATACATGTGCCCTGGGGTGCCCGCTGTCATGAGCACCCTGCTTGCCAACATCAATGCCTACTATGCACACACCACCGCCTCCACCAATGTGTCTGCCTCTGACCGCTTCGCTGCCTCCAACTTTGGGGTGAGTCACTTTTAAGGGCCTGGGGTTAAATGCTGAGAGAGATCCCCAGTGTGACTCTTGGGTCCTTAATCCAGACCTGACTTTGCCCCAGTCACTGCCTGACTTGGAGCTTGTTTGTGCCAAAAGAGATCAGTGTGAGGGTGTGATGGCGCACGCCTGTCACCCTAGCCCTTGGGAGGCTCAGGCAGGAGGATAGTGAGTTACAGGCCACCCTGGGATGCACAATGAGACTGTCTTAGAAAGACAAAATGGGGGCTTAGTGGCTGAAGTGCTTGGCATGGAAGCATGAGGACCTGAATTTGGAGACAGCACCCACATAAAAGCTGGGTGTCACGGTGCACACCTGTAATGCCAGCACCAAGGAGGCAGAGATGAGGATTTCTGGGGCTGACTAGCTTATGTAGTAGAATCAATGAGAGACCCTGTCTCAAAAAATAAGGTAGAGGGCTGGAGAGATGGGTTAGCAGTTAAGGCACTTGCCTGCAAAGCCTAAGGACCCAGATTCACTTCTCCAGGTCCCACATTAGCCAGATGCACAAAGTGGCACATGCATCTGGAGTTCGTTTGCAGAGGCTAGAGGCCTTGGCATGCCCATTCTCTGTCTCTCTCCCTCTATCTCTCTGTATCTAATAAATCAATAAATAAAACAATAAAAAAATAAGGTGGAGGACTGGAGAGGTCTGGTTTAGCAGTTAAGGTGTTTGCTTGCAAAGCCTAAGGACCCAGGTTCAATTCCCCAGTACCCATGTAAGCCAGAGACAGTGATGCAAGTGCTCAATGTCACACATGTGCACAAGGCAGCACATGCGTCTGGAGTTCATTTACAGTGGCTGAAGGCCCTGGCATGCCCATTCTTTCTCTCTCTGCCTCTTTCTCTCTTAAATAAATGAATAAATAAATAAATAAATTGGAGAACAATTGGGGAAGATCCCTGACATTGACCTCTACCCTCCACACACACGTGCACACATGGGCAGGTGCACCCCCACAGGAAGATACACAGATGCATGAGCAGTACACATGCCAAAGAGAAAGTAAAGATATAGAAAACTCAAATTCCGGGCTGGAGAGATGGCTTAGCGGTTAAGGTGTTTGCCTGTGAAGCCTAAGGATCCCGGTTTGATTCTCCAGGTCCCACGTAAGCCAGATGCACAAGCGGGCGCATGCGTCTGGAGTTCGTTTTCAGTGGCTGGATGCCCTGGTGTGCCAATTCTCACTCTCCCTCTCTCTTTTTCCCTCTCTCTGTCTCTAATAAATAAATAAATAAAAATAAAATATTTAAAAAAAAAACAACTCAAATTCCATGGAGAATGTCATGGGTTTTGTGGGTAGGGAGTGCTCAGCCAATATGACAGCTGCTGTTTGGTGGTCCCATGACCCCCAAACTCCACCTCCATTCTTTTCCCCTCTCCCCTGCCCTCAGAAAGAGCGCTTTGTGAAACTCCTGGACCAGCTGCACAATTCCCTGCGCATTGACCTCTCCATGTACCGGGTGAGAAATGCACGCGTGAGAGTGCCTGTGTGCCTGCGAGGGACTGCCACTAAAAGGCACATGCAAGGGCAAGGGGACCCGTTCCAGCCGGCATGTGGGCCTCACTGACCTATCCCCATGTGCTCATCAGACACCCCCAGCTGAAGCTTGGGAACTGTCATATCTCTACCTTCAAAACACTCCTGCTATTCCCCCACCTCACTCCCAACAGAATAACTTCCCGGCCAGCAGCCCCGAGCGACTCCAGGACCTCAAGTCCACTGTGGACCTGCTCACCAGTATCACTTTCTTCCGGATGAAGGTAGAGACCCCTGCTAGCCTGAGGCCAGAGCAGGCCCCTGCCCTCTTCTGCTTGTTGACCTGCTTTTAAGACTTTTTATTTTAAATTTTTTTTTATTTGAGAGAGAGAGAGAGAGAGGGAGAAAGAGAGTGAGTATGGGCATGCCAGGTCCTCCTGACACTGCAAATAAACTCCACTTTGTGCATTTGGCTTTATGTGGTTACTGGGGAATTGAGCCTGGGACGTTAGGCTTTGCAAGCAAGCACTTTTAGTCACTGAGACATCTCTCCAGTTCTCAAGACATTTATTATTATATGATTATTATTTTAAAAAATATTTTATTTTTTATTTATTCATTTATTTGACAGAGAAAGAGGAGAAAGACAGAGAGAGACAGAGAGAGAATGGGCACACCAGGGCCTTCAGCCACTGCAAACGAACTCCAGACATTTGTGCCCCCTTGTGCATCTGGCTAACGTGGGTCCTGGGGAATCGAACCTGGGTCCTTTGGCTTTGCAGGCAAATGCCTTAACCACTAAGCCATCTCTCCAGCCCATATTATTATTATTTTGTACTGGGGATAGAGCCCAGCCTTGCCCACCCCAGCTTCCCTCTGTCCCTGCCTTCAGGTCCAGGAACTCCAGAGCCCACCCAGGGCCAGCCAGGTGGTGAAGGACTGCGTGAAGGCCTGCCTCAACTCCACCTATGAGTACATCTTCAATAACTGTCATGAGCTCTACAGCCGGGAGTACCAAACAGACCCGGTGAGGACCCTGGCCCAGGGGGAGGGGAGAGTGGACCCCTGCTCTGAGTTTCCGCATTTTCTAAAAAAATTTATTTCTAATGGGAAATGACATCAAGAAGCACATGTCAGGGTTGAGGAAAGTTTTGTGTGTGTTTGTGTGTGTACAGGTGTTCATGTGTGTGGGGCTGAACCTGGAACTCACTGATTGGGCTGGTCATTAAGTCCCAGGGATCCTCCTGTTTCCACCTCCCCAGTGCTGGGATGACAGGCAGGCACAACAATGCTTGTGAGTTCCGGGAATCTGAACTCAGATTCTCATACTTGTATGACAGGCACTTTCACTACTGAGCCATCTCTCCAACCTCAGGATTAGGGAAGATTGTGTGTGTGTGTGTGTGTGTGTGTGTGTGTGTGTGTGTGTCCCCGTGTGTGTGAATGCACAAGCATGCCCTGGTCAAGGATAACTTTGGTGTTGGTCCCTGACTTCCACCTTGTTCAAGGCAAGGTCTCCCTTGTTATTCACCACTGTGTTCTGCAGGTTAGCTCACCGGAGAGCTTCCAGACAATTCTGTCTCTACTCTCTTCCCTGGGATTACAGATATTAGTTTGTTTGTTTGAGGTAGGGTCTCTCTCTCTAGCCCAGGCTAACTGGGAACTCACTCTATAGTCCCAGGCTGGTCTCACAGCTATCCTCCTACCTCTGCCTTCTGAGTGCTGGGATTAAAGGTGAGTACTACATGCCTGGCTCATTCTATTTCTTTCTGTTTGGTTGGTTGAAGATAAAAATGTTCTTGGAGCCAGGCATGGTGGCACAAGCCTTTAATCCCAGCACTCCCAGCCTTGGCTAGATCGAGACCCTACCTTGAAAAAACAAAACAAACAACAACAACAACAACAACAACAAAAATGTTCTCAGAGCTGGGCGTGGTGACGCACGCCTTTAATCCCAGCAGTCAGAAGGCAGAGGTAGGAGGATCACCTTGAGTTCAAGGCCACCCTGAGACTACATAGTGAATTCCAGGTCAGCCTGGACTAGAGTGAAACCCTACCTCGAAAAACCAAAACCCAAACCAAAACAAAACAAAACAAAAAAAAGTTCTTGTGTGTAGAGAAATGGCTCAGTGGGTAAAGTGCTTGCTACATAAACATGACAGGTCCCTAGTGCTCACGTAAAAACTGGGCTTAGCAGTGTGGGCGTGTAATCCAGCACTGGAGAGGCAGAGACAGGAGGATTCTTGGGGCTGGCTAGTCTAGTCAAATCAGTGAACTCCGGCTTAAGTAAGAGATCCAGTTCTCAAAGCATAAGGAGGAGAGATGCCAAGGAAGACACCAACTTTTGCCTCTGGCCTCCATACATGCCGCAGGTGTATACCCGTGCCAAAAAGAAATGGTCTTAACACCTTAGTGAGTAGACTGAGCTGAGTCCAGTCGGTGTCAGGACTTCTCCATTCCATTCATATGCACTGGCCATCCAGAGGTTGGATTAGATACAGTTTCCCTTGCACAGAGTTGTCTGCATCAGGCTCTTTGTATCCATCCCACTCATCTCTGTTGAGGAAGCCCTGGTCACCCAAGGCCTTTGGGCAGGTGGGGCCACTGCGTGGGGCACTGGGGGCTGAGTTGGTACAGTGGGGCTGGGTGTGGGTCAGTTCAATTCTGTACTTCCCTCCTGACTCTGCATCTTCAGTGAGTGTGGAGTTGTGTTCTTTCCCTTCAGTGACATTTGTCTAACTCCATTCAGGGCCACTGCCTTCTGTCTGGAGACCAAGGAGACCAGTGTCTTTTGGCCCAGTAGGTTCTAAGTTGTCCTCTTTCCAGATAGAGCCCCGCATGGCACACACACCTTTAATCCCTACACTTTGGAGGCAGAGGTGGTAGGATCACTGTGAGTTCAAGACCAGCCTGAGATTACATAGTAGATCCCAGGTCAGCCTGGGTTAGAGAGAGACATACTTGGAAAACAAAACAAAACAAAACAAAACAAACAAAACAAAACAATCTTTATGGGGCTGAAGTGGCGTGAACATGGTCTGGGCCAGTGTACACAGTGTGTTTCTTTTCTGCACCTTCCTGCCTGCCCACGTGTTGGCAGGACCAGCTCCCACCAACCCCCCCTCAGTACTGAGCTAAGCAGCCACCCATCCCAGGACTGCCATTTTTGGGGTGGGAGTTGAGATTTGAGACAGGGTCTGGCTTGTTTTCTTGGTTTTATTTTGTTTTTGAGGCAGGTTCTCACGCTATGTCACTGGAACTCACTTTATAGCTCAAGCTGCCTTCAAGCTAATGACAATCCTCTTGCCTCAGCTCCCTTAATGCTGGGATAGCAGGTGTGTACTACCACACCTGATTTTTGTTTTGTTGTGCTGCTGGGGATGGAACCCAGGGCCTTGCCCATGCTAGGCTAAGCAGTACCTCCAGTCTCCCTGGACCCTGTATGACTAATACTTCTACTACCCTTCCAGGCCAAAAAGGGGGAGGTGCCCCCGGAAGAGCAGGGCCCCAGCATCAAGAACCTTGACTTCTGGTCCAAGCTGATCACCCTCATTGTGTCCATCATAGAGGAAGACAAGAACTCTTACACGCCCTGCCTCAATCAGTGAGTGTGAACAGGCAGCAGCACGGGGGAACAGCATGTGTGCATGCAGCTCTGTGACTTGTATACAAAACCATCACATCTGCTTGAGCAAACTCTTTATATGGGGACAGATTCTCATTCTGTAGCCTAGGTTAGCCAGGGACTCATTCTGTAGCCCAGGCTGACTTACCACTTGTCATCTACCTGCCTTGGCCTTCCAAGTAGTTGGGATAACAGGCCTGCACCATGGAATATTGAGTATCATTAGTTATATCAGTTTATATATTAAGTATATAATTGTGGAATGGACCTTAATGTAGAATAGTATAGACATACTCAGAGGTGTACATCTATGATCCCAGCTACTCAGGATGCTGAGGATGAAGGATTGCTTGAGTCCAGGAGTTCAAAGCCAGCCTTGGCAACATGAAGAGATGCTATCTTAAAAAATAGCGCCTTTAGGGCTGGAGAAATGGCTTAGTGGTTAAGGTGTTTGCCTGTGAAGCCAAAGGATCCCAGTTTGATTCTCCAGGACCCACGTAAGCCAGATTAACAAGGTGGCGCATGCATCTGGAGTTCATTTGCAGTGGCTAGAGGCCCTGGTGTGCCCATTCTCTCTCTGTCTGCCTCTCTTCTATCTCTCTCTCTGCTTGCAAATTAAATAATAATAATAATAATAATAAACTAAAAAAAAACTAAATAAAAAGAATCATGAACCCATTAAAAAAAAATAGCGCCTTTAGGGCTGGAGAGATGGCTTAGCGGTTAAGGAATTTGCCTGCAAAGCCAAAGAATCCTGGTTTGATTCTCCAGGACCCACATAATCCAGATGCACAAGGGGGCACATGCATCTGGAGTTCATTTATAGTGGCTGGAGGCCCTGGCATGCCCATTCTCTCTCTGTTTCTCTCTCCCTCTCTTTCTCTCTCAAATAAATAAATAAAATATATTTTTTAAAAAATAGCACCTTTAGTCCCAGCACTCAGGAGGTTGAGGCAGGAGAATTGCCATAAGTTCCATGCCAGCCTGGGGCTACTAAGTGAGTTCTGGGTCATCCTGGGCTAGATTGAGACCCTACTTGAGACCCAATTAACCAACCAACCAACCAAACAAACAAACAAAAACACACCATTCAACAACATACGACTGTGTGAATGTGTGGCATTTCTGTTCGTGGGTCCACATGTGTGAGGTATCAGAGAGCTGTATTTGTTTTTTTCCAAGGTCAGCGATAAGGAGACCCCTAAGCTTATGGTTCTGGCCTCTCCTAGTTATTTAGATATGGAATCAAGGCCAGACAGTCATATGGAGAGAAGAGATGGATCTGATGGACGGGTGGATGGGGGATGAGTGAGTGCTGGTGTAATGATGTGTACAAGCTACAGGAGAAGCCAGGTGTTTGTGTTTTGTTCTGCAAGCCCTTGGCTTTTAAGTAAACTGCATGCAGGTCTGCTTTTCTGGCTCCCAGCACCCTGGACATGCCCCCTACACCTCTCCCATGGCTCCATGCTTCATGGCCTTTCCTAGGTTTCCCCAAGAGCTGAACGTGGGAAAAATCAGTGCAGAAGTTATGTGGAACCTCTTTGCCCAAGACATGAAGTATGCAATGGAGGGTGAGTCCCCCTCATGCCCAAAGCTGCAGCTACAGGGACCCTCCTACCTGAGGGACACTGACGATGGTCCGAGGGGTAGCCCATGCCATGACAGTGAGCCACTGTTTCTTCCTCAGAGCATGACAAACACCGGCTGTGCAAGAGCGCTGACTACATGAACCTTCACTTCAAGGTCAAGTGGCTCTACAATGAATATGTGACTGAGCTGCCTGCCTTCAAGGAGCGCGTGCCTGAGTACCCTGCGTAAGTCCTCAGCTCCGCCCAAGCTCCAGCCAGGAGTGTAGGAAAAACAGCTACCTGTAGACTTGAGAGGAGGGGTCTCTGATGCAGACCCCTGCATGTGATCATGTCCTGCACACAGCCGGGCGGTGGGTGGCATCTGTTGTATGGTCAGCCTTTGGTGTCCATGTTGTGTGGGTTTCAGAATCTACTTGGATGCTGTGGCTGCCCAGTCCCTTCTCTACCATGCCACAGCATTGCAGAGAGTCTGCGCACTGCCTCCTGTAGACTTCAGTCATCGCTACTGACTCACAACGTTTGATACAGTGTCAGTAAGGGGGAACAGTTGGTACACTCTATTGTTAAGGAAATAACAAAAAGAACAACTACAATCCGGGCGTGGTGGCGCATGCCTTTAATCTCAGCACTCAGGAGCCAATGGTAAGAGGATTGCTGTGAGTTCAAGGCCACCCTGAGACTACATAGTGAATTCCAGGTCAGCCTGGGCTACAACGAGAGCCTACCTCAAAAAAACACACAAAAGGGCTGGAGGGATAGCTTAGAGGTTAAGGCAGTTGTATGCAAAACCAAAGGACCCAGGTTCGATTCCCCAGGACCCACGTAAGCCATATGCACAAGGGGGCACACGTGTCTAGAGTTCATTTGCAGTGGCTCCGTCTCTCACTCTGCCTCTTTCCCTCTCTCAAATAAATAATAAACACACACACACACACAAGTATGAAAAGTGTGGTATGCCTTTAATCCCAGTACTTGGAAGGCAGACATAGGAGGATCAGAAGGAACACTGTGAGTTCCAGGTCAGCCTGAGACTACATAGTGAATTCCAGGTCAGCCTGGGCCAGAGTGAAACCCTACCTTGAAAAAAAATAAATAAATAAATAACAGGTAGGGCTGAGGAGGCTGCTCAGTGGGTAAAGTGCTTGCCGCACACGCCTGAGGCCTTGAGTTCAGGGCCCCAGTACTCACATAAATGCTGGCAGTTTGTGCCTGTTATCCCAGCACTGGAGAGGTGGACACAGGAAGATGCCTGGAGTCCTCTGGTCAGTCTAGCCTCATTGGTAAGCTCCAGGTTCAGGAAGAGAGACTATCTGAAACAAAATGTGGACATTGTTGCTGAGGGTGACACTTGAGACTATCCTTTGGCTGTCCGCCCCCTCCTGCCACACACACAAGTCTACATTTTCAAACAGATGCAGTGTTTAATCCACACATGGGCAAACCACAGAGATGGAGGGAATATGGTCTCAGGCGTCAGCCTGCTTACCCTGCTTCCCACAGCAGCTGATGGAGCCAGGAGGCTTGAAGGCCTGGGCTGGGCTCTGGCCAACACCACAGGGTCGCCACCAAGGTCCAGTGGGAGAGGGAAGTGGGGAGAGGGGAGGAGCCCCTGGCTCACAGGGTGAGTTCAATGCCACCATGCTGGAGGAGACATGGGTGAGCAGAGGGTGGGTGGGCAGGCACCATAGCACCCCAGCCCTGCCATTCCTTGCAGGTGGTTTGAGCCCTTTGTCATCCAGTGGTTGGATGAGAATGAGGAAGTGTCACGGGACTTCTTGCATGGTGCCCTGGAGCGGGACAAGAAGGATGGGGTGAGAAGCCTGCCCATGACCAAACTCCCTGCTGTCACATTAGGGGGTCCATGGAGATTCAATCGTGAGACAAGCATGGCCCTGGCGGTGGCGCTATTCTCCAAGCATCCACCGTCTTGTCTTATTTATGGGTTTTATTTTTTCTTAATCCCTGTGTGTGTGTGCAGGTGTGCACATGCCACAGTGTGCATGTGGAGGTCAGAGGACACCTCTGGAGTTGGTTTTTGCTGTCTCCTTGTTTGAGTCAGGGTCACTGTGACCACCAAGCTAGCTGGCCCACAGCATCTAGGAATTCTCATGTCCACCCCCCATCTTGCTGGCAAGCACTGCCATTATGGACGTACCTTATTGTGTTGGCGTTCCGTGGGTGCTGGGGACCCAAAACCGGGTCCCCTTGCTCACTCAGCAAGTACTTTACCCACTGAGCCGTCTCCCCATTCCAAGTTTTAGGCTTTTGTTCATTGAATAATGGGCATGTGAGATCATCCCTTCCAACCCCTCCATGCCCCCCATGGCCTCTGCATCCACCCCTAGAGGGTGCTCAAGGTCACTGAAACTGTGTCCATGTCATCCCGGCGGTTGTGGCCGGCGCTGCCTGTGATCTCCACCTCCGACTCTGTTTGCACTGCAGTTCCAGCAGACATCGGAGCACGCTCTGTTCTCGTGCTCGGTGGTGGACGTCTTTTCCCAGCTCAACCAGAGCTTTGAGATCATCAAAAAGCTGGAGTGTCCCGACCCCCAGATTGTGGGGCACTACATGCGGCGCTTCGCCAAGGTGGGTGGGGAGCATGGGGACAGCACTGGGTAGAGTCAGGATGGGATGGAAGCTGGCTGTGGCTGGAGATGGGGTCACAGTTGAGGCAGGGATTGGGGCTGTGGCTGGGTGAGGGTTGGCTAGGGTATTGAGGGTGGGCAGTGGTCCTGAAGGGTGAAGTTGAGTTGCTTTCAGGGTTAAGGGTGGGTTGGTGTGTGAGAGTTGTTGGCTGAGGTATAGTTTAGAGTAGCAAAGTTGACTACCATTCATGAAACCCTGCACTACAGAAAGAAAAAAGAAAGAAAGAAAGAAAAAGAAAGAGAAAAGACTAGGTAAATAAAAATATGTTATCCAAGGGGAACAAAAATCTAGAGGGGGCTCGAGAAATGGCTTAGTGGTTAAGATGTTTGCCTACAAAGCCAAAGGATCCTGGTTCAATTCTCCAGGACCCACGTAAGCCAGATGCAGAAGGGGGCGCGTGCATCTGGAGTTCGTTTGCAGTGGCTGGAGGCCCTGGTGCGCCCATTCTCTCTGTCTCCCTCTCTTTCTCTCTCTCAAATAAATAAATAAATAAAATATATTTTTAAAAAATTAGGGAAGTGTGAGTTGGGAGACCAGGTTGTAGCTCACAGGTAGAGCACTTTGCTGTCATTCATGAGACCTGGTTTCATCCCCAAACTACAAAAAGAAAAAAAAAGAAAGGAATGGGGGAGAAGAAAGGAAAAACTAGGAAAATGAAAAGGCACAGATCACCATTAACTCCAGAGAAAACAGAAAGCTGAGGAGGTGGAGCCGAGGACCTGGAATGTCAGAGGCACAGCACTTGCCACAAAGGCATGAGGCCAAGGCTCCACCACCCACCCCTAGGAAAAGAAAAAAAGCAAAGGAAAGACAATGAGTAACTCCAGGGAGAACACACTCTGGGAGGTGACAGGGGGAGGCTGGAATTGGAGTTTAGAGTGTGGTTAAAACTAAGGTTCACAAGCCAGGCGTGGAGGCAGAGGTAGGAGGATCACCATGAGTTCAAGGCCACCCTGAGACTACATAGTGAATTCCATGTCAGCCTGGGCTAGAGTTAGACCCTACCTCGAAAAAAAAAAAAAATTGAGCTTCACAAACAGGCGTGGTAGCTCACACTTTTAATCCCAGCACTCAGGAGGCAGAGGTAGGTGGATCGCCATGAGTTTGAGGCTACCTTGAGACTACAGAGTGAATTCCAGGTCAGCCTGGCCTACAGAAAGACCCTATCTCCAAAAAACAAAAAAACAAAAAAAAAATTTTTTTTTTTTGAGGTTCACAGTGGGCTGGACTAAGAAACCTCTCCAGTGACAGCCCTCCTCTAGTTAGGCTCCAGCAGCTGGGGACCACATAGGAAGCTTCGTCACAAACACTTGAGGCCATTAGGGACATTTTACATTCAAACCACCATAGTCACTTCAAAGCAGAGCAGGTTATGCTGGGCACAGTGGTGCGTGCATAGAATTCTAGCATTAGGGAGGCTGAGGCAGGATGACTGAGAGTTCAACACCAGCCTGTGATACACAGCAAGACCCTGACAAAAAAGAAAAAAGAAAAAAAGAGGAGCTGGGTATATAGCAAGTAATTGTCTCATCTGGCAGGATCTCCCGTGAAGTAATGGTCACCCAGCTGGGGAATCCACCAAACCCAACGGTCCACCTCACATGCTATGCAGCTATACAGCTTGAGTCCCCAGGGTCCCCTCAGGCCCCTTTCCTGCCTCTCACCCATCTTCTGTGTCCTCCTCAGACTATCAGCAATGTGCTCCTCCAGTATGCTGACATCATCTCCAAGGACTTTGCCTCCTACTGCTCCAAGGAGAAGGAGAAAGTGGTGACCTGTCCCCACCTGTCCTGTCCCTACTGGGTCCCCACCCTGTCCTTGCCCTGTCCCCTTCAGCATCCCAGGGCTCTGTCCTGCCCCAGGCTGACATGGGTCCATGTGTGTCCAGCTGTGTGGGGCTTCTCACTGCTGACAGGATGTGAAGTGTGTGCATGTGTGCACATGTATGTGTGTGTGCTTGGTTGTGTTTCCAAGTGGGCGTATGGGTCTGCGGGCCTGTGTGTGCAATGTCTGCTATGTGTGGTGTGGCTGTTACCTCACTGCATTCACACATATGCGGTGTGTGTCTGTGTGGTTTTCTTTTTAATATTTTGTTTATTTATTTATTGGAGAGAGAGAAAGAGGCAGACAGAGAGAATGGGCATGCTAGGGCTTTCACTCAGTGCAAATGAACTCTAGATGAATGAGTCACCTTGTTTTATGTGTTTTATTTGTTTTATGTGGGTACTGGGGAATCGAACCTAGGTCCTTAGGCTTCACTTTGTTTTGTTTTTCTAATTTTTTTTTTTCGAGGTAGGGTCTCATTCTAGCCCAGGCTGACCTGGAATTCACTATATAGTCTCAGGGTGGCCTCAAACTCACAGCGATCCTCTTACCTCTGCCTCCTGAGTGCTGGGATTAAAGGCATGGGCCACCGCACCTGGCTTTTTAAAAAAATTTTATTGACAACTTCCATACATATAGACAATATACCATGATCATAGTCCCCTCTCACCACCCTCCCTTTTTCTCCTCCTGAATCCCTTCTTCCCAACTAGTCTCTCTTCTATTTTGATACCATCATTTTTTTCTTCCTATTTTGCAGATCTTATGTAGGTAGCACCAGCCACTGTGTGGCCATGAATTGCTTGTTTTTTTTTTTTTTTTTTTTTTTTTTAAGATTTTATTTTTATTTACTAGTGACAGTGAGAGGAGAGAGAGAGAGTGAGAATGGGTGCGTCAGGGCCTCTAGCCATTGCAAACAAACTCCAGATGCATGTGCCACCTTGTGCATCTGGCTAACGTAGGACCTGGAGAATCGAACCGGGGTCCTCAGGCTTCACAGGCATGTGCCTTAACCACTAAGCCATCCCTCCAGCCCTTGCTTGGGTTTTTGAAGCAGGTTCTCAAGGAGTCCAGGCTGGCTTTGAAATCCTGGTTCTCTTCTCTCAGCCTCCCTAGTGCTACCACATCTGACCCTCTGTGGTTTATCTGGCTGTGTCAAGGAATGTGAATGTGAGTGTGTGTGGATTTGGTGTGTAAGAGTGCCTGGGGGTGTCTGGCGAGTTGTGTGGACAGGAGGGAATGAGGGCCCACACCTCCAGTTGTAATGAGTGGAGACTTCAAGGTGTGTATGAGTGAGTAAAGCCAACATAAGCCTGTGACAAGGGTCCCTCTCTGCTCCTCCCAAATTTCCCACCAGGCCCTGGGGGACAGTCCCAAAGCCCTCTTTCCACCCCCCACCGCTATCCCAAGAGCACCTCTCCCTAGCACCCCATGTCCCAAGTCCATAGGGCTGTGACCCTGAGGGACCCCAGGCTCCCAAGGCCCCTGGTGGCTGATGAGCCCTTGGCAAGGGCTGAGCTGTGCCTTCCTGTCCCCAGCCTTGCATCCTCATGAACAACACGCAGCAGCTCCGTGTGCAGTTGGAGAAGATGTTCGAGGCCATGGGAGGCAAGGAGGTGAGTTGGCCTGGGAGGGCTGGGCACGGACTCACCCAGGAGGCAACCCTCCAGGGTGAGCCAGGGAGTCTGAGCATGGCTTTCATGCAGGCCCATGGGAACAGCCTCACTGTGCCTCAGTTTCCTCTCCAGCCCCTTGGGTCTTTACCAGGGATGCAGGAGAAATAGCAGGTGCTCCATTAACATGGCATCCCTCTCCCTCAGCTGGATACCGAGGCCAGTGACATCTTGAAGGGACTTCAAGTGAAACTCAACAGTGTCTTGGATGAGCTCAGCCGGGTGTTTGCTACCAGGTGTGTGTGTGTGGGGGGTATCTGCAGGGTGGGAGGCGTCTGAGAGGGAACACTGCACCCCCTGAGTCCCGGGCATCTAGATCCTCACTCTCTGCAGAGTACAAACTTTCTGCTCAGGGCTGAGTGAAGCTGATGTCACATCCTAGCTTCTCCACTTCCTAGCTGTATGAGACATTTAATCTCTGACCGTCAGTGGATTTGTCTGTAAAGTACAAGTAGGATAGTGAGACTGATGAAGCACCTACATAATGTTACAGTTCTACTGTGACTGTCCCCCCGCCAATCTTGGTTCACACTGGCGCCATTGCCCCTGGGGGCATTGTTGTTTTGTGATCTTCTCCCTCTGGGAGGCAAGTTTGGGCTGAGTGTTCACCCCTGTGTCCACAGCTTCCAGCCACACATTGAAGAGTGTGTCAAACAGATGGGTGACATTCTGAGTCAGGTGAAGGGTACAGGCAACGTGCCGGCCAGCGCGTGCAGCAGCGTGGCCCAGGATGCAGACACCGTGCTACAGCCCATAATGGACCTGCTGGACAGCAAGTGAGTGGGCGAGTGGGATCGGGAGGCAGGAAGTTATGATGAGGCAATGTGGGGTGACTAAAGGGTGGGTGGTACACTCCTATAAATGCGGGAGCATGGTGAGGTGAGGGGTGGATAAAGGAATGGTTGAACAGAAAAACATTTAAAGAGAGATAAAGCTGAGTGTGGTGGTACACGTCTTTAATCCAAGCACTCAGGAGGTAGAGGTAGGAGGATCACTGTGAGTTCAAGGCCAGCTTCGAGCTGCAGAATGAGTTCCAAGTCAGCCTGGGCTGGAGTGAGACCCTGCCTTGAGAAAAAATGGGGGGCTGGAGAGATGGCTTAGCAGTTAAGGCACTTGCCTGCTAAGGACCCAGGTTTGATTCCATAGAATCTATATAAGCCAGCTGCACAAGGTGATGCGTGTGTCTGGAGTTCATTTGCAGTGGCTACAGGCCATGGCACACCCATTCTTTCTATCTGCCTCTGTCTCTCTCTCTCTCAAATAAATAAAAATATAAAAAATATAAAAGGGCAGGAGAGATGGCTTAGCAGTTAAGGCACTTGCCTGCGAAGCCTAAAGACCCAGGTTTAACCCCCCAGATCCTATGTAAGCCAGCTGCACAAGGTGATGCATGTGTCTGGAGTTCGTTTGCAGTTGCTATAGGCCCTGGAGTGCCCATTCTCTCTCTTTCTTTTTATCTCTCTCTCTCTCTCTCATGTTCTCTCTTTCTCTCTCTAATAAATAAATAAATAAATAAATAAATATAGAATTAGATCGATAGATAGGATACAGGAAAATGCTGAGAAAAATACTAGACAGGAAATGGGATGATGGGTGGGTGATGGATGGTTGGGTGAATCAGTGGAAGGAAGGATGAATGGATTTTGGTATATTGTGCTTTTTCCTTCAACCCCCATATTTTTTTAAATATATTTTTATTTATTCAAAAGAGAGAGAGAGAATGGAGAGAATGGGCGTGCCAGGGTCTCCAGCCACTATAAATGAACTCCAGATGCATGCGCCCCCTTGTGCATCTGGCTTACATGGGGGTCTTAGAGAATCAAACCAGGATCCTTTGGCTTTGCAGGCAAATGCCTTAACTGCTAAGCCATCTCTCCAGCCCAACCCCCATATTTTTAATCCAAAATTATCTGGTCTTTTCTGTGATGCCTGCACTTGGCTTCCTTTTCCCCTCTTCCTTTGATCAGTCTCCAGTCTTTCTGTTCCAGGTCATCCCTCACACTGGACGTTCATTTAGTAATATCTGAACGTGTCTCTACTTGCACACACCATGGCTCCCTTCCGTACCGTAAGGGTTTATCCTTTCCTGACATTGAAGTCTCTTTTTTTTTAAGAGGTAGTGTCTCACTCTAGTCCAGGCTGACCTGGAATTCACTATGTAGTCTCAGGTTTTAAAAAAATATTTTAGGGCTGGAGAGATGGCTTAGTGGTTAAGGCGCCTGCTTCCTAAGCCTAAGAACACTGGTTCCAATCTCCAGCGGTTCCAATCTCCAGGTCCCACGTTTAGCCAGATGCAAAGTGACGCAAGGGCGCAATGCCACACTTGACCACAAGGGGGCACATGCATCTAGATTTCGTTTGCAGCAGCTGAGAGGCTGCTGGCGTGCCCATCTCTGTCTTCCTCTCCCTCTCTCTCTGTGTCTCTCTCAAAAAAAAAAATATATATATACATATATATATATTTTTAATTTAGTTATTAGAGAGAAAGAGGGAGACTCAGTGCAAATGAACTTCAGATGCATGTGCCACTTCGTGTATCTGGTTTATGTGGGTACTGGGGAATCACTAGGTTCCCAGACTTTGCAGGCAAGTGCTTTAACAGCTGTGTCATCTCTCCAGACCCCCTCTTTTGTTTTTTGTTTGTTTTGAAGTAGGATCTCACTCTAGCCCAAGCTGACTTGGGCTAGAATTCACTATGTAGTCTCAGGTTGGCCTCAAACTCACAGCCATCCTCCTACCTCTGCTTCACAAGTGCTGGGATTAAAGGTGTGGGCCACCATGCCTGCTAAAGCCTCTTTTGTCTGACATGTCCAAGCACCATTCCCTTCTCCAACTGTGCTGCGTGGTCAGCCTGTCAGGCCACTCAGGGGCCGTGAGCAGACCCTTTGTCATCTTCTCCATCCATGGCAACTGTGTGTGGAGGAAGAGGGGCTGTTGGCTGTCTCCACCAAGGCCCTCCTTCTGACACTCACCTCGCCCCCAGCCTTACCCTCTTCGCCAAGATCTGTGAGAAGACAGTGCTGAAGCGCGTGCTGAAGGAGCTGTGGAAACTGGTCATGAACACTATGGAGAAGACCATTGTGCTGCCACCACTGACCGACCAGACGGTGAGGCCCTGGGGAGCTCAGCTCGCAGAGCACAGGGCCAGGGCAGCCAAGCAAGGTCAGAGCTGTGCCTCCCTCCACACCCTTCAGCACATTCGGTCCAGTGTAGCCCCAGCCACCAAGCTCCCAGCCTGTAGAGCTGGGGAACCTGGGAGGACCTCAGGGATGTGGCTGGGGTGTGTTTCCCCAGAGGCCTCAGATTCCTGCAGAGGTGGAGGGGCCAGCTCAGGCTGCAGGCCACCCTAGGTGGTGGCCAGAGATCAGGGAGGGTGTGGGGTGGTGGGTCCACCCCTGGGTGTCGTCCCTGCTCATCCTTGACCCTCCAGGGACACTCACAGTAACTTATTCCCCCCTCCCTGCCCTGCCCCATCCCGGCTGACAGATGATCGTAAGTAAAGGCCCGTCTGTCCGTCTGTTTGTCCGCGTCCGCTGTGTGTCTGGACCCGGGCCACCCCATGGCTGCCCCCCCCCCCACCCAGCACCCCTCCTTCCTCGCCGGCCCAACCTACCGTCCTGCCTCCTCCTAGATGTCTCTTGTGTGTCTGGAGTGGGATGGGGCTCAGGGAGGGGGTGGGGCCGGGTGGGAGGCCACGCCCACAGCCTCACCCTCACAAACCCTGCTGCACCCTGTGCCCATTCTCATGTCTGTTCAGGCCTCTTGGTTGAAAGCCACGAGGGCACCCCCTTCTTACTCCTGAAAGCTAGAAAGAGATGCAGAGTTATAGGAGGAACCTCTGCCCTTCCCTTGGGACTGGGAGATGGGGTGACCATGGTGTCAAGTAGCCTTGGGGTCAAATCCTAGCCCAGCCATTCTGACCAGGGGAGATCACGTCACCTCCTAACCTGCTTTCTTCTTTGGAAAGTGGGGTTCGTGGCAATAGCAAAGGGGACATGCCTTCTGTTGCTTACCCCAGTGACCTGCTGGCAGGCAATGGGGGGACTTGCAGACACGGATGAGGAAGGGGCATCTCAGGAGAGCCACTTCAGATCCTGCTTTTAGGGCAGGGCTAGTCTATCAGGACACTTTACCCCGCAAGGTCTTCATAAGCATACCCAGTCCTGGACAGTGCACTTGTAGGCACGCAAGGGAAGGAATTCACACTAATGGTTGACTTCTGACAGGCCAGCACTGGTTGCAGGGGCTGTCTCACTCTCACCACAGTCTTTGAGTGAGGGACTGTGGTCACTCTGGTCCATAGCTAAGGTTCAGAGCTCAGATACTTGCACTAGGCCATACCCATAAATATGTGCCAGAGACCCGGGTCCCCCAGGTCTGCTTCCGCTGGAGCCCAAGTGCTATGCTGCCCCTGGTACCAATGGCCTCCTGGGTACACTAAGGGTTATATGGATTTCTTTCTCTCAGGCTTTCTCTGTTTCTGTTTTTACTCTTCCTCCTCCCCCTTTGATCTTCTTCCTCTCTCCCCCCTTGTCCTCATCCTTCCCTTCTTCTTCCTTCCCTTCCTCTTTCTGTCCTCTCCCTTCCTCCTCTAAGAGTAAGCCATTAAAGCCCCTCACACAGTCCCCATGCAGAGTACTCACCATCCCCTTAGGCAGTAGAGACCCTCCTCACCCCAGGAATGAAACTCCCGGGCCCCACTCTGCTCGGCTCAGCGGGCCAGTTGATCACCCTGTGACATTGTCTCTGCAGGGCACCCTCTTGAGAAAACATGGCAAGGGACTAGAAAAGGTAATGAGGACCTTGACTTGCTGAGGTCCCGAGTGTGTCTGGCGCACGCGTGTGTCTGTGGGTCCATGTCAAGGACAGGAAGGTCAGTGGGGGTCACAAGTAGGAGGCAGGGACAGGACAAGTAGGGCCATGTGAGCAATAGTGTGTGCAGACTCCCACGGCAGTGTCCAGCCCTGGGCTGCACTGACCTGTGTGACCTCTGAGGACAAGGTGCTGGATCCCTGCTAAGGCAGACAGGGTTGTTTTTTTTTTTTTTTTTTTGGTTTTTCGAGGTAGGGTCTCACTCTGGTCCAGGCTGACCTGGAATTAACTATGTAGTCTCAGGGTGGCCTCGAACTCTTGGCGATCCTCCTACCTCTGCCTCCCGAGTGCTGGGATTAAAGGCGTGCGCCACCACGCCCGGCTGTTGTTTTTTTTTAATGAGAGAGACAGAGAGAGAGAGAGGAAGACAACTGGTGTGCCAGGGCCTCCAGCCACTGTAGTTGAACTCCAGATGTGTGTGCCACCTTGTGTGCATGTGTGACCTTACACACTTGCGTCACCTTGTGCACATTGGTGGGATCTGGAGAGTTGAACATGGGTTTTTAGGCTTTGCAGGCAAGCGCCTTAGCTGCTAAGCCATCTCTCCAACCCCAGACTGAGTTTTTTATGCAGATTTTTTTGTTTTGAGGGGTTTGTTGTGACATGAGAGCTATGGGACCTGTGTGCTTGCTTTGCTATACACTGGTGCAGGACCTGGTATGCCGGCGTGTGGCATGCATGTGAGAATGTGGGCAGAGGGCTCCCCACCCCTCAGCCAGCCATGTAGGGCACACGTTCCATGTGCAGTGTGTGCATCTGTGTGGTCGAGGGTGTGTGTGTGTCATCTTGTGTGTGTGCATCTGTGTGGTCAAGAATGTGTGTGTATGTATGCATGTGTGTGCATCTGTGTGTAGTCAAGAGTATGTGTTGTATGCTTGTGTATGTGTGCATGCATGTGTGTGCCTCTGTGTGGTGAAGGGTGTGTGTGTGAAGGCATGTGTGTGTGTGCCTGTTTGTGTGTGGTCAAATGTGTGTATGTACATGTGTGTAGTCAAAGGTTGTATGGTGTGTGTATATGTAAGGGCATGTATGTGTGTTGGGTCATGCATGTGGAGTGTTGTATGCTGTGTTGGTTTGGATTGCATGTGTGTATGTATGAGCTGTATGCACACATGCTAACATCTAGCCTGGTTGTGCCTGTGTGTGGAATGAGCCTGCTGGACTTGTCAGTATGCATTCTGTAGAGTCAGGTCTGCCTGTGAAGTGTTGGAAGCTGGAGAGAGACCTGGAGCCCTCTCTCTCCTCCCCTCTGCCCAGGTACTCAAGACTGACTGGGGGATCAGGCACCTGCCTTCACAGTTATGGGCACCCCCAAATAACCTGCATTTAAGAAGTCTGGGTGCAACTCCCCCCTGGGGAGTAAGAAAAGTGCCTTAGCTGGGAGGAGACCAGGATTAGCTCTAAGAACTGGGAGGGGTTCACGGTGGGAGTGGGAGTGGAATTTGCCAGGGCAGGGAAGTCCCACTGAGTAGCTTCCCAGCAGCCACCAGAACTCTGACCTCCGCCTGATTTTCTCCACAGGGCAGGGTGAAACTGCCAAGCCACTCAGACGTAAGATGGGCCTCGCTGTCTGTCTGGCTCCCAACCCTCACCCAATCCCACCCTTCCCACTCTGTGGTCTGTCCCGTCTGTCCTGTCTGTCCGTCCTGGGGCGTCCTGTGGCCCTGTCTGTTATTTCTTCTTCCTTTGTCTGTCTGGGTTGCTCGTGGTGGGTGGGATGGGTGGGGGGTGCCCAGGAGGGCCCTTGCTCCCTGCAGGAGCATGAGTGGATACAGCAGGGGAAACTGAGGCCCAGACTGCTGGGCTCATCACTCTAACAGCCTCATCAGGGTTGAGGGTGTGGCACAGTGGCACAGTACTGGCTGAGTGTGCCCCACTGAGCATTCAAGACCTTGGGTTCCAAGCCAGCAGCACACATGCAAGGGCATACACGACAGCACACACACCAAACTGATGAGAATAGTGGTGACAGCTGATAATATAACAGTAGCAGAGGTCAAATCTCCCAGCTAGGCCTCAGAGGCAACTCCAGGTCTCCATAGTGTACCATTCCTCAGCTCCTTGGTCAGTCCCCGCTCTCCTGGAGGCTGCTGTGATACACTAAGGGGAGAGCAGGCCCAGTGGGTGAGACCCCGACCCTAGGACCCCAGCACAGGGATGGGAGCAGCCTGGACATTTAGTCAGGCCCCGTGCTGTCGACGTTGAGACCCAGTGAAGGTGATAGTGAACACAGCAAAATACATCATATCCCTTCAAAGCCACAGGGTGGATATGGCCCCCTCCCATGTCTATGGGAGATTCAGAGAGGTTTAGTCACTTGCCCAAGGCCACACAGCAGGGCTAGGATTTGTACCCAGGCCCACCAGGCTTGTCAGAGCCACACTGGCCTTTGGTGGATATGTGTTTGGGGGAGGAGAGGGTGCATGTGGAGGTGTTTGGGAAGGAGCTTGTTTGAAGGTCAGAGATAACTCTCCACAGAAGGTGGCTGTGAGGGAGGGGGATGTTTCCCCATATCCCGTCCCAAAACCCAGCCCCCCCCATGCTCTCCCAAGGCTCCCAAACTTCATTCCTATTAACATGTCCATCTGGGGTCCCCCACCCACTATGCCCCACTTCCTGTCCAAGTCTATTCTCTTCTGTCCTCAAGTCATGGGGTCACTGTGGGGGTGAGAGGGTGGGTAGTATCCTCTCAGAACTGGGATATCAGGAACAACATCCCCCACCCCCTCCCACCCCGCTTCCTGGGATCTGCAGACCTCGGTCCCCGAGACACGGCAAACTTTTGGAAGGAACCAAGATGGCGTCCAGGGCTGGGGTCTCATGGGCGGGGTTAGGATTAGAGATGCATGCCCTCACCCCAGCTGTGCCTCCTTGTCATCCACAGGGAACACAGATGATATTTAACGCTGCCAAGGAGCTGGGTCAGCTGTCCAAGCTCAAGGTGAGGAGGCAGAAAGTGATGGGCAAAGGGTTTCCTGGGGCTAGGCCCTGGGGGATGGTGTGACGAAAATCCCATTTAGAGACTTCAGCACAATTTGTGTTGGAAAGGTATGTGTGGACCAGCTGTCAGGCTAGGCCGCAGATCAGTACATCAGAAAGACTGTCAGGCAGTGCCTGCGGTGTCCCACGCTGGGCACTGGGACCAAAAGGCAGAGGCATGTTTCCATTGACAGACCCTCAGCATTTAACGGAGTGGGGAGACAAATACATAGACCCTGGAAGCTGGGTCTGTTTGGCCCAAGTCCTTCCCTTCCCTCCCCCACCCCAGGACCACATGGTACGAGAGGAAGCCAAGAGCTTAACCCCAAAGCAGTGCGCAGTGGTTGAACTCGCCCTGGACACCATCAAGGTGAGAAGGGAGTCCCAGAGCACTGTCAGGAAGTGGGCTTGGGGAAGGGGGCTTTGAGGAATGCATGAGTTCACCCTTTCCATCAATGGGCACCCTGTGTACAAAGGTCCTGAGGCATGCATGACCCCCAGGAAAACAAAAGGCTGGGCGGGGCATGAGGTTGAGTGCTATGCAGAGAGCTGGGAGCCAACAGCACTCTGCCTGTCCTTCCCCCCACAGCAATACTTCCACGCGGGGGGCGTGGGTCTCAAAAAGACCTTCCTGGAGAAGAGCCCGGACCTGCAGTCTTTGCGCTACGCCTTGTCCCTGTACACGCAGGCCACCGACCTGCTCATCAAGACCTTCGTGCAGACACAGTCAGCCCAGGGTAAGGGCTTGGCAGCCATTGGCTCTGCCCTGGCATTGCGGGGCAGTGAGCTATGGGCAGCACTGGGCATCAAAGGGCTCCAGAGGTCCTATTTAGAATAACCTGTGAGACCCAGGAGCCAGGAGGTGATTGACCACTCTGGGGTGGGATATCCTGGACACTAGGGACCAGGAATTGGTGGTGTCCAGGGGCCGGATCTCTAACAGATGGGTGATTGGCAGTGCCTGGTCCATTGGGGAGTGCTTGATGGCTCTGGGGTTGGGGACCTCTGTGAACTGGGGGTAGTAGGGAATGATTGCCAGCTAAAGATGGGTGGGACTTGGAATGTTCCTGTCCAAGGTACTGTTGACAGCTCTCACATCATGGACCCAGAGAGTGGCTCCACCCCAAGGGGAGAGGCCTCTCTTCTGCCAAGTCTAGGGGCTGAAAGATGATTGACAGCTTCAAGGGCCTGGGGTGGTGTGGGGATGGGATGGTGTCCCTGTCTTGGACTCTCTCTCTCTTTCTCTCTGTCTTGCTTCTGTCCGTGTCCCTCTTTGAGCTCACACAGCAGCCAGGGTGGAAGGCTGGGTTCCAGGGTTCTCATGCATCTCCCTGGAGTCCCATTCCCCTTTCTCAGGCCAGGCCAGGCCAGGCCAGGGCAAAGATCCTTTCCTTTAAGTTGACTTCAGGTTGTGTCTGCTTAGTGGGCTGCAGCAGGGGAGCTGGTCAGGGCCTCAGTTCGCTTCCAGTCCTTGCTGGTGTTCCCGGAGTGGGAGGCTGTCTGTCTGCCCGTCTGTCTGCAGCTGACGTTTCTCCCTCTCTTTCTCTCTCTCTCTCTGTTTTTCCTCCCGGTCACTTGCTTTCCTCTCTTTGGCCTCCCCCGCCCCGCCACACTCTTCCCCATCTTCCCTTACTCCTCCTCATGCCCCCTCTGCCCTGGTCAGTCCATGGTGGAAAGGGAACTAGGTTTACCCTTAGTGAAGACATTTATCCTGAAAAGGGTACGTGCCTGCGCCGCCCGCCACCCGCACGCGGTGCCCGGTGCCTGCGCCTTTCCCGGCTGCCCGGCCCGGCTAGTAAGACCCCGTCCTTCTGCCTCCCGGACCTGGGGCAGCCCACTGGGCCGGGCAAGCATCCCTGGGTGAGGGGAAAGGACGGCTTGCTGGTTCCACATGGGGAAGGAGAAGGAATTCGAATCCCTTTCTCCCAAGATACAAGGCCCATCTGCCAGGGGCACCTGAGAGGTTGGTAGCTGGGCATGGCTTGCAGCGACACTGGCATCGCTCAGCGAAGCTCTGAGTCCCATCCGGCAAAACCAACAGCGCTCAGCTGTTCCTTGGCAGCGGGCTGCCTCCCTCAACCTCTTTGTTCTCATCCATAAAATGGGTATATAGTCCAGAACCCTACTTTCAGCACGCCTGCTGATACAGGCCTGTAACCTCCATCCTCCAGAGGATTGCAAGTTCCAGTCAGCTTTGGCTAAAAAGCGAGCTCCTATATTAAAAAAAAAAAGTGTTCTCTCCAGCTACTGCACAAAGGTGTCTTGTCTTCTGCACCTGAGTGTCAGGGAGGTTAATCCACTTGTCCAGAGAACCTTCTTCCCCTGTGGGGGACCTGGGTCTTGGGGCGGGTGGGGGTGGGACATGTGAAAGTCCCTTCCCTGTGGAGCCAGCAAACGTGGGGTGGGGGCACCCCACACTGCCCCCCTCCCCTTTCTTACTAGCTTCGGCCTTGGTCTGACCTCTCACCTGTCTAACTTCCCTGGCACCCCAAGTCTGGCCCGGATTGAGCTTGCTATGAAACATCACCCTGGGAGGATGAGCATGTGACTGGGGGGGTGCTGAGATGACAAGGGCAGCGGCCTGGGGTGGGCATGTGTCCCTCTGCAGGGGACATGGGGGTCTCAGGTCCCTCTGCTCCCTAAGCCTCACTTTCCATCCAGTACAGGTAACCAGACCCACCCTCACCTTCCACACTCCCCTTGTTCCTATCTCCGTGCATGGGGTGCCCAGGATTGGGGGCTGCCTGGGGGCCCAAGGAGGGGATTGGTGGGGTGCTGGCGGTCACAGGTCCCCAGGCCCAGAGGATGCCCTTCCGAGTCACAGGGGTTGTTTGGGACAGAGGTTTCTAGATTTGGCTGTGGTAATGAGCGATTAGGGGCTGAGCATCGGGATCAGCCGATCCAGGGTCTCCAATGCCATTGGTCAGTTGTGCTGGGCATAGTGTTACATTCCAGCAGAGGTGTAGGAGGATCAATGCAAGTTTGAGGCCACCCTGAGACTACATAGTGAATTCCAGGTCAGCCTGGGCCAGAGCAAGATCCTACCTTGAAAAACCAAACAAAAAGAAAGAAAGAAAAGAAAGAAAGACCGTTGGTCAGTTACTCTGTAGAGACCTCAACAGGCAGACTCTGTTCTTACTGACAAATAGCAGTTTAGCCCCAGACAGGGACTCTGTCTTAAGAATTAGTCTAAGTCCCAGGTCTGGCTCCTATTGGTCCAGAAAAAGTCACGTGGCCACTCCTGAGCCAATCACAGCAGCCATAGGCAGGGAGGGCTGAGACCGATGGACTCGGTGTGCAGTGAGTGAGAGGCATTTCTCAGTGAGATTTTGAGTCGGGGTAGAGGAGGGAAAGGAGTCCAAGCCCGAGGGGACTGGACTGAGGTGAGGTACAGCAAGAGGGGGACTTGAGGCGGACGGGGCAAGGTGAGAACACCTTGGGAGAGACGCTGCAGTTGACGAAGAAGATGGGAGTATTTCAGAGTGCAGTGGGATCCGGGCTGTTGGCTCATGCCTTTAATCCCAGACCTTTAATCCTGGGAGGCAGAGGTAGGAGGATCGCGGTGAGTTCAAGGCCATTTTGAGACTACAGATTGAATTGCAGGTCAGCTTGGGCTAGAGCGAGAATCTTGACCAGCAAAGCAAAAAACCAAACAGAGTGCAGTGGTAGCCATGAGAGGCTTCTGAGCAGAGGAAGACGCGATCTGACTCACGGGGTCTCTTTTGGTTCTTGCCTGGAAAGTAACTGGGAAGGGAAATACAGTAATGATGGGCATGTGACCGGCTGGTCTGGGTGAGAATCTGGATGCTTTGAAGGCTGAGCCAACATCACCGTCCAATGCACCAATCGAGAGGAGGGGTGAAGACCAGGGAGCGTGGGGCTTAGGTGTGTGGTCAGCTTAAGGACACCTCGGAGGAGCGGGAGAACAGTGAGGAGTAGCTAGCACGCTCCACGCACACCTGAGGAGCTAAGAAGCCAAGAGGAAAAGCAGGCGGAGGGAACAGATGCTGCCCAAATACAGCATGAGGGTTTTGACCAGGCCACCTGGGGGAGGAGGAAACCAAAGGTAGATACATTGGGCTCAGAGAAGTTACACAGCAAAGCAGTGCGAGGCCAGAACCCAGGATGTTTGGCCTCCCAAGAGCATTTGCTTAACTCAGTGCCTCCACGTCAGGGCCAGTGACCTGCTTCCGCCAGCATGTGGTGGGTGGGAGGTGGCCGGTGGCTGAGGTCCATTCTGAGGGGCGCGAGAGAACTGAGCTCATATCAAGTATCTGGCCCACCCAGGCTCGGGTGTAGAAGACCCTGTGGGTGAAGTGTCTGTCCACGTAGAGTTGTTCACGCATCCTGGAACCGGAGAGCAAAAAGTCACAGTGAAAGGTGAGTGGTGTGTGTCAGAAACCAAAAAGACTGGTGAACCCAAGGGGGGACTGTGGTTTGTATGATGCCTGTCTTGCTTTAGGCTGGGCTGCGTCCAGGAATTCCAGCAGGATTCCATGCTGTGCTCCCCTCTGGTTCACTTTAATTGTGGGTGCTAGTACACAACTTGGATTGGTCTACCCAAGGCCTGACCAAAGCATCACTCATGTTTGGATCCGTGTCCTCTCGTCACTCTTGTGCTGTAACTCCTCCAGGGAACAGTTCCAAAGTGTATTGAACCTTAAGCTACAGTGGGGGGTCAGAGCTTGCTCCCTGCAAATCACCTGAGCATGTTGCTTTCCTTCATAACTCATTGGTCAAAACCTAGTCACTGACTGGAGAGATGGCCCAGTGGTTAAGGTGCTTGCCTGCAAAGCCTAATGACCTGGGTTCGATTGCCCAGTACCCTTGTGTAGTAGACAGCTTCAGGTTGCTGGGATGAACTTCCAGACCAGGCACAGTTTATAGGAGGGATGAAATTTATTTAAAGTTTACAGATTCAGGGGAAGTTGCATAATGGCAGGAGAAGCTGGCCCACTTTCACAGGTTCACAAAGCGAGAAACACCACCACTATCACCATAAGCAAGCACATTCCAGGGGCCCCAGGGAGAACTGAGGCACTCTTTTGTCTGGAAACAGATCTGCTCCAAAACACAAACCCTAGGTTCCGCCCATAGTGACACCTCCTTCAGCCAGGCAGCTGGAGATCTAAGTTACAAGATTGAACAAAACTCCTGTATTGGGCTTAGCAGTTTAGGCAGTTGCCTATGAAGCCTAAGGACCCATGTTCCATTTCTCTTCAGATACCACATAAACCAAATACACAAAAGATGAAGTAAGTGCAAGGTTGCACATGCCCTCTAGGTGGCAGAAGTGTCTGGAGTTCGATTTCAGTGGCTGAGGCCCTGGCACGCCAGTTCTGTCTCTCTCTGTCTCTCTCAATTCTCGCTCTCTCTAAAAGTTAAAAAAATAAAACTCCTGCTGGGCCTGGTGGTATACACTTTTAATCCCAGCACTTGGGAGGCAGAGGTAGGAGGATCACCATGAGACTGAGGCCACCCTGAGGCTACATAGTGAATTTCAGGTCAGCCTGAGCTAGAGTGAAACCCTTCCTCAAAAAACCAAACAAAATAAAAAATAAAAAATAAAACTATCTATTGGGGGACATCCATTCAAACTACCACATTACATAAAGCCACGCATCTGGAGTTTGTTTGCAGTGGCTGGAAGCCCTGGTGTGCCTATTCTATCTGCCTTTCTTCCCCCACCTTCTCTCTCTCAAATAAATTAAAAAAATATATATATATATTTTTAAAAACCTATTTGGGGCTTAGCCATCAAGGCACTCGCCTGTGAAGCCTAAGGATCCAAGTTGGATTCCCCAGAACCCATGTAAGCCAGATGCACATGGTAGCGCATGCATCTGGAGTTTGCAGTAGCTAGAGGCCCTAGCATACTTTCTCTTTCTCTCTCTCTCTCACACACATATGAATATATAAATAAATAAAGTAACTGAGCTCCCCTCCCCTGTTAGATAGAGGGCCATGCTGGGAAATGTAGTCTTGAACTCTGACAGGCTTGGAAAACCAGAGGTCTCTATTTCTATCATACTTGGCAACATAGTCGTCCCCCATCTTTTCCCTAACAGTGGTGGCTGCCAATGATCTCAAATGGCAAACTTCTGGCATCTTCCGGCCATTCATCGAGGTCAACATCATTGGACCCCAGCTCAGTGACAAGAAACGCAAGTTTGCCACCAAATCCAAGAACAACAGCTGGGCACCCAAGTACAACGAGAGCTTCCAGTTGTGAGTAGTGGGGGTGCTGTGGGGGTGAGGTCGGGAGTGTCCGTGACTTTGAGGGCCAGCTGGACAGGGGACAGGTCTGGTGGCTAGTGGTAACCAGACATGGAGGTGTGGATGCTGGAAAGGTGAGGGGATAGCAGAGTGAAGGTCACCTCTGGCCCAGGCAGATGCCAGGGGAGGCACTGTGCCAGGGAAGGGGCATAGGGATGAAGATGGCCCCAAGGGGAGTGATGGGCAGGGCCATTTGGGAGTGAGAAACCATTGGGGTTGAAACTTGGTGGTAGCAGTGAGAAGGAGGGGCCTGGGGACAAGATTGAGGTCACAGAGGGGTGGAGCTGAAGGACTCAACAGTGGGCCTTGTCAAGCCTCTAGAGTTGGTGGTCATTTGAGGTTCATTCTGGGAACGTAATACAAGCTGAGATTTTACACTCAGTTTATAGTGTACATAGCAGAGGGGAGGGGTAAGTGGGCAGCTGGCTTACAGAAGCAGGATGTGACAGTTAGCTTGTTCAGTCTATATGATTCAAAACAATTTTCAAAACATACATAAGAATCAACAGACATTTGAATCACATAGTTGGGTCACCCTAACCATGAGCTCTAGTTTATTTTAGTCTAAACTTTCTTTCCCTCTTATCGTCCCTCTGGGTCCCCCCTAGACAGTTCTCTGTTTGGGATTCCTTCAGCTGCTCCTCAGCAGTTAACTCCTACAGTGACTTAGTGCATCAGTCCAGCTTTCAAATTCTTTTAAACTACATGGGGACACCTGGGGCAAGGTTGGAGGTCGTGGGAGCAGGGTGGCTCACTGGTGACACTCCTGGGGTGGCACTGCAGCCTGCTCTGGAGGGACAGAAGTGCAGAGGGGTGGGGATTCCAGAACCTGTATGGTTTCGGTGGCAGTGGGAGCTCTGTAGGGACAGTGCCGCAGGTCTTGGCAGGACAGAATAGGTCAGGGCAGTCACTCGGAATGTGCTGGAGTACTTCCAGATAAGAGTGACAACTGGGGAGGGCTGTGTGGACATGGCCATGCAGGAGTCAGGGAGGCAAGGTGAGTGTGGCCATTGAAGAGGGAGAGGAGAGGTGTGGGTGTGACCATAGAGGAGGGGAGGTGTAGGCAGGGCCATAGAAGAGAGTTGGGGGGATGTGGGTGTGTGGACGTGGCCATCGGAGGGACGGATTGGTGTGGGCGGGGTCATGTAGAGAGAAGGGGAGTGTGGGCATGGCCATAGAAGAGATGAGGTTGTTTGGGCGGGGCCACTAAGGAGGTGTGGAGGCGGGGCCATAGAAGAGGGGTGTGGGCATAGCCTTAGAGAGGCATGGGCGGGACTGTAAGGGTGGTGTGAGCAGGGGCCATAGAGGTGTGGAGAGGTGTGGGTGGGGACATGGCGGAGGGGAGGGGGCTGTAGGCGTGGCTACTGAAGAGGTAAGATGTGGGCGGGGCGGCCCGGGGCCTCACGCCGCCCTCCCCGCAGCACGCTGAGCGCCGACGCGGGGCCCGAGTGCTACGAACTGCAGGTGTGCGTGAAGGACTACTGCTTCGCGCGCGAGGACCGCACGGTGGGGCTGGCCGTGCTGCAGCTGCGCGAGCTGGTCCAGCGCGGGAGCGCCGCGTGCTGGCTGCCGCTCGGCCGCCGCATCCACATGGACGACACGGGACTCACGGTGCTGCGCATCCTGTCGCAGCGCAGCAACGACGAGGTGGCCAAGGAGTTTGTCAAGCTCAAATCGGACACACGCTCGGCCGAGGAGGGCGGAGCCGCGCCTGCGCCTTAGCGCGGGGGTGGGGCCTGTGCGGGGCGGGCGGGGCCTGCGCGGAAGACGCACTGCGCCTGCGCCCTGGGCGTGGACAGTCCCGTTGGACAGCAGGGCGATGCTTGCAGTCTCTGGAAGAGTCGCCCTACGGCGGAGGAAAAAGGAAGCAACGCCCCTTCTCGAGTCTCTCCAACCGAGGGGCTCGTGGAGCTGGGATGGGAGGTGGCCCCACTTCCTGCCTCCTGAAAAGCCATAAGTCGACCCGATACCCTGGGACCCAGAACCAGTTGTAAAGTGCGGACTGGGCTCCAGTGAGCTGGGGGCCGGGGGTGGCGGTCGGTGGTAGAGTCACCTTTGATGTTTGTGCAAAAAAATAAATGGGGTGGGGGATGGGATTACAAAAGCACATGCGCCCTTTGGGCGCCCCAACGCCGGGCGGAGGGACGGTCTCGAAGGCACCGCTCCCCCTGTAGATTCAGACCCCAGAATTCAACAGAACCGTTCGACAGACGAGAAACAGGCCCCTGGGAACTACGGGAGGTTTGGCGTGTGTGTGTGTGTGTGCGTGTGTGTGTGTGTGTGTGTGTGCGCGCGCCAGGGAGGGTGGGCTGAGATGGAGGACCAACCTAGCTCCTCATTGCTGCTAACTCCCCCAATTCTTAACACGAGGGCTGCTGAGCCAAAGACTCCACTGTGTCTGCCCTACCTGTGGCTGCCAACCGTTTCTTGGCTCTTCTGCCTGGGACTCTGTGGGGGAGCGCCCTGAGAACTGAAAGACCAACCAAGGAGTCCAAGGACTTTGGGTTCCCTGAATCCATAGTTCCCAATCCTTCCTTTCCCTAAATTCTCCAGGCAGGAAAGAACGAAGAGACCAGAAACTAGGATGTGTGTGTGTGGGGGGAGTGTGTGTGTGTGTGTGTGTGTGTGTGTTTTAAAGGGAGGAAAGGAGGGAGAGAAGTGATAAACATGCTGGGAGTTTGCTTCCCAGAACCTTATTCAAAGTGACACCCGTGGCAAGACCATACTAGCCCTCAGCGGGCACCCCAGAGGGATGACTACTGCAAAGGTGTTGTGACTGAGCTGAGTCAACCATGAGACAGGGTCTGTAGCAAACCAGGTAGAGTGTGGCACCCTTCCCTGAGAAGTCTTATTTTTATTTTTAAAAAATATTTTCATTTATTTGCAAGCAGAGAGAGTGAGTATGGGAGTGCTAGGGCTTCCAACCGTTGCAAAAGCACTCCAGATGCATACACCACCCTGTGCATCTGGTTTTACATGGGTACCTATTTTGCAGGCAAGCACCTTAACCACTGAGCCATCTCTCCAGCCCCCATTTTTTTAATCCCCAAATTGTTGGAGAGCCCCTGGAGGTCAATCCCAGGTTTCAAACAAGAGTTCTGGGACTAGGTAAGGTGCTTGCCATGTAAGCATGAGAACCCTAGTACCCACATAAAAGGCCAGGCATGGTGGTGCACACCTCTAATCTCAGTGTTGGGGAGGCAGAGATGGGGCCTCACTGTTGAACTAGCTGAACAGAATTGGTGAGCCTAGTCTAGGTTCAGTGAGAGACCCTATCTCAATAAAATGGAGACGGACAGAGGAAGACTCCTGACCTCAAATTCTGACCACCACATGTACAAAGCAATCTGTAAGTTTTGTCCTTATAGGAGACCCAGGGAGGCTGGGTACAATTGTTGGGGTTGGGAACTGTTCAGGATGTGGCATCTTTAAAGAGGCCACATGCAAATCCTAGACCCAGATTGTCCTGTTAATCATGGAAGAAGGGGCCATTGTCTAACGAGCTTGAAGTGAGGGACAGACCTTCACGGGCTCCAGCCAGGCATAGGGAGCTTGGACACATTACATAAAATTCTAGACGGTGCTGGGGTGGAGGGATGCAGTGGGAGGGCGACTTGTGGCTGAGGGCACTAGATGTGGCCCAAAGGAAGGTGGTCTGGAAGATGTTTTATGTAACAATCAAGGGACCGCCCAGAAATTTAATTTAGTTTATTTATTAGAGAAAGGGAGAGAGTGAGTGAGAATGGGCGCACCAGGGCCTCTAGCCACTGCATGTGCATCTGGCTTACATGGAACCTTGGAGAATCAAACCGGGGTCCTTAGGCTTCACAGGCATGCGCCTTAACCACTAAGCCATCTCTCCAGCCTCCCCCCCACTTTTTTTTCAGAAAATTTCTTAGGAGTCTGGCCAGCTGTGTGTGTGCATGTGCGTGTGTGTAGTCTGTTCACCCAGCACTGGCCCCAGACCTTAATGGGAACCACATAAGGGTGTTTGTTGAGTGATTTATTGACTCCCAGTTTAGGACTGCTTAAGACATCCTCTTAGTTTTGCCCAGAGAACTACTCAGCCTTCAGGACCCATCAGAAAACCCTCCTGGTACAAAACCGTCCCTCAGGGCTAACTGGCTTCTTCCTTTCTGGGACTCTGCTTTCTTGTTCTGATGCTGAGGTTCCTGCGTCCGGCTCCCCCTCCCCACACGGGGAGCCCCAGCCTCACCCAGGAGCTAGTTTCTCGGGCTTCCCCGAGGGATTGCAGGCCCGGTGATGATGATGGTCCCTTCGCATTTGAGTCCATCCCCAGGGGACCTGGGCCTCAGTTCACACGGAGGGTAGACCATAGGTTTCTGTGAGCAGGGGATGAAGGAGAGCGGGCAAGGGTGGGAGGAGCCGGAGTCCCTCCCCCAGGCGTGACAGGGACTCTACTGGAAGTGAGATTTGAGGGGGGCGGTGCTGGAGGCTGGGCTGGGGGTTAGACCCACCAGGCATCCTGGGCTGCAGGCATCCAGACTGAAGGGATTTACATAAACAAGGAGGTGTCCCTCGCGTCCCAGTGTCTGTCCATTCGTGTGCCCCTTCACCATCAGAGATGCAAAAAACAAACCATCAGAAATCCTGGGGCTCCCCCTCCACGCAGGGGCCGGGTCGGGGCCCCAACCTTCCTAACAATCGTTCAGGACCAAAGCCGTCTTCGCAGAGGCCGCCTCGCTTTCTTTCCTCTGCCTTTGTTGTTGAAGACCGAAGTCAGACCCAGCCCCGCCCAGCCATGCTGGCTCTGCACACGCAGGTGACAAGGGGTTCCCCTGCACCCCACCCCTGGCCACACGGGCGGGGGACTCGCCCCACACTAGCCCGGTCCCTAACACCCCCGAACTTGGCCATGCCGTCCAGGGAACCCCTCCACTCGCCTTTCTTAGCATGTGATTGCCAATGTGAAATCAAAACGTTGTTTTGTTTCGTTCTTCAACTCCGCCCCATTGGTCCTCGAGTATGTGAGGACGTGTGACTTCGGATCACGTGTTCAGAACGCCGAGAAGCGGTCATGAGTGCATGGTGTGGAGATGTTTTGCACTATTCTGACTTTTTGGGTCTCTGTAAAACTATTTTATTAACAGCAGACATTAAACAAAGAAAAAGCACAGCCTGGGATGCTGGCTCGGCTTGTGTGGGTGGGTGTGTGGTGCCCTTGGGTCCCCGCTGAGGCAGGATGTCGGGCTCCGGGCCAGCTCGCGGGCTTTGTGGAAGTCCTGTCCAGTGTACTCTGAGCTCAAAGTGCTCGCATCAGCAAATCTGCGTTCTTAAAGGCCGGCAGATGGTGGGAAGGTGAACGTCTGGTGGGTGGGCCAAAACCTGCCATCCCAGGGCTTGGGATGCTGAAGCAGGAGTGTCACCATGAGTTTGAGGTGAGCCTGGGCTACACAGGCAGTTCCAGGAAAGTTGCCAGACTTTGAAGATAAAAATAAAGAGGCTGGGGAAATGGCTCTGTGGATACAGCGTTCACCACTCAGGCTGGAGTCCCAGAGTTTAATCCCCAGACTCCATGTAAACAGCTGGGAGCCACAATGGGCTTCTGTAATTGTAGCATCCTGGCAGCCCAGCAAAGAATAGCAGTGCCCAGAGCCAGAAACTGCCTCAAGTGAGGTGGACAGATTAAAACTGACCAAAGGTGTCCTCTGCTCTCTACAAGCACGAGGTGGCACACCCGTGTTTACAGTCAGGTGAACACACACAAATAAAATTCAATGATTATTGGAGCTTGAGAGATGATTTAGCAGTTAAAGCATTTGCCTGAAAAACCAAAGGGCCCTGGTTCAATTCTCCAGGACCCACATAAGCCAGATGCACAAGGTGGCATACTTGTCTGAAGTTTGTTTGCAGTGGCTGGATGCCCTGGCGTGCCTCATTCTCTCCCACTCTCTCTCTCTCTCTCAGCCTCTTTCCCTCTCTGAAATAAATAAAATGTATTTTAAAAAAATTCAAGATTGGCCAGGCGTGGTGGCGCACGCCTTTAATCCCAGCACTCGGGAGGCAGAGGTAGGAGGATCGCCGAGAGTTCGAGGCCACCCTGAGACTACAAAGTGAATTCCAGGTCAGCCTGAGCCAGAGTGAGACCCTACCTCAAAAAAAAAAAAAAATCAAGATTATTAATCTTGAAAAGTTTTTTAAGAGCCAGGCATGGTGGCACATGCCTTTAATCCCAGCACTCAAAAGGCAGAGGTAGGAGGATTGCTGTGGGCTCGAGGCCACCCTGAGAATACAGAGTGAATTCCAGGTCAACTTGGGCTACAGTGAGACCCTACCTTGAAGAGCCCAAAAAAAAAAAGTTAAAAAAATATATATATATTTGAGATGAGCCAGGCATGGTGGTGAGATATAGAAAGAGGCAGAGAGAGAATGGGCACACCAGGGCCCCTAGCCACTGCCAGTGAACTCCAGACCCATGTGCACCTTGTGCATCTGACTTATGTGGGTCCTGGGGACTCAAACCTGGGTCCTTAGGCTTCACAAGCAATTGCCTTAACTGCTAAACCATCTCACCAGCCTCCCAAAATATTTTAATATTATGTGGGTGTGGTTGTGCATGCCTTTAATCCCAGCATTAGGGAAGGGAAGCAGAGGTAGGATTGCTGTGAGTTCAAGGCCACCCTGAGACTACATAGTGAATTCCAGGTCCGCCTGAGCTAGAGTGAGACCCTACCTCAAAAACAAAAAACAGGGCTGGAGAGATGGCTTAGCAGTTAAACGCTTGCCTATGAAGCCTAAGGACCCCGGTTCGAGGCTCAATTCCCCAGGACCCACGTAAGCCAGATGCACAAGGGGGCCACACGCATCTGGAGTTCGTTTGCAGTGGCTGGAGGCCCTGGCATGCCCATTCCCTCTCTCTCTATCTGCCTCTTTCTCTCTCAGTCTGTCTGTCACTCTCAAATAAATAAATAAAAATAAACAAAAAAAATTAAAAAAACAAAAACAAAAAACAGGACTGGGGAGCTGGGTGTGGTGGCGCATGCCTTTAATCCCAGCACTGGGGAGGCAGAGGTAGGAGGATTGCCACGAGTTCAAGGCCACCCTGAGACTACATAGTGAGTTCCAGGTGAACCTGGGGCTAGAGTGACACCCTACCTCGGAAAAAAAAAAAAAAAAAAAAAAACAGGGCTGGAGAGATGGCTTAGTGGTTAAGGAACCTGCCTGTCAAGCCTAAGAATGCCAGTTTGATCTCCAGGTCCCACCTTTAGCCAGACGCAGTGATGCAAGGGTGTGATGCCACACTTGTTCACAAGGGGGTGCACGCACCTGGAGTTTGTTCACAGCTGCTGAGAGGCCACTGGCACGCCCATTCTGTCTCCCTCTCTCTCTCCAAAAAGAAAAGAAAAGAAAAGAAAAGAAAAGAAAAGAAAAGAAAAGAAAAGAAAAGAAGCCCAATAGTATTGTGTAGCTCAAATGGTACCATCCTCAGTGTGTAGCTGCAACCTTGCCATCCTGAGTGACAAAGTGAAACCCTGTTTCAAGAAAAAAAAGTCCTGACCTACAGATGTCTCTGGAAAGGTGTCTGCTGGTCTGTGCAGATGCTGGGCCATAGGAGAGACCTGAGCATCTAGGCTGGTATCAGGAGGGTCCAGGAACCCATCCCACCCACTCACCTGGGTGGCATCATGCAGATAGGGCTGTGTTGAGAACATACAGCCCAACTTTGCTTTGATGGCACGCCTTGCTGCAAGTTCTAATTTTGTTCTCACTGAACTGCTGTTAGCTTATAAAAGCTGGGCACACTCATCCCTGCATATGGAGGGGGCCTTAGTCCTGAAACTGGTGTGCATGTGACCCAGAAAACCCAAACATGCTTGGGCACAGAACATAACAGTCTCCTTGTCCCCAGGATGTCTGCTAACTGGTCCCCCTGGAGGGTTTTGGGGGTCACCTAAATCCTCATAGCATTTTCCAAGGACCTAGACCACAACAGACTCATTTGAGCTTATTTGGTCCTGTGGAGGGTCCTATGTGCTTTGTGGGGTGGGCTGGGATACAGACCCCACACTCACTCCAACACACGGTGTCTCCACAGCATGTCCTGCATACCCCACTTGCCCTCCAAATCACTGGCAGGGGTTAGGGATGAAGGAGGCATTTGGCCAGCAAGATCACAGACTTCAGTGAAAAACCAAGAGGAACATTTAATTAAAAAAATAGAGCAAGCTATTCAAGACCTGACACAGAGCAGTCACCCCCAAGAAGGTGGTATCCCATTTGCTGGCTGTGATGTTTGGTTTGGCTTTGAAGGCACAGTGACTCCTCTGGCCCCTACTGGAAAATGTCCCACCCTGGCTAAAAGCAGCACCCCATAATAGCTGCCCCTCCAAAAACATGATCCCACCCCAGGTTTGGCCAGAGAACCCTTGGCCAGAGAAGCAGGCAGGGACTACCCCTGAGATGCAAGGGAGGGGGTGTTCAAGCATATGGAATAGGGTTGGGCAAGGGAGGCCCAGCTCCCACCTATGCCCCCTCCAGGGGGGCTCACCAATGGCCTTAAGGATGCTGGGACCCAGCATTTACCCCAGGTAAGGGAGAGCTGCCTTCCCTTCGGAGCCGTGGAAGGATGTTTTCTGCACACAGGTCAAGTTGGAGGGTGTCAGCCATTTTTCAACCCAACATGGGAATCAATGAGGCCTGGCACACAGACTGTGCTCAATAAATGCTTGCTCTATGAAGTTCATTTCAACTCAGCACAGATGTAAATTAATACTGACTCAACTGTCATATTGTTTGTGCCCAGTGCTTTGAGCATAGGAGGTGTGCAATGCAAGAAGAAATCCATTAGAGAAGCACCATGTTACTTTTCCCCAAGCACTTAGCTCAGCTCCAGACACAGTAGGCATGCATCAGTGTGTCAAAAGTACCTGGCACACAGCAGGTGCTTGCTATGTTTGAATGAATCTAAATATCTTATCTCGGTATTCCCAGAGCCTTGAATGGTGTCCACCACACATTAGGCACTCAATAAATACTTAAATGGCCTTAAAAATGAGTATTTTCCCAATACCTGCTACTTAGTTTGATCAAATCAATCACTGATAAAGGGAATCAGTGCCTCTCACTGCTGAAAGACAGAACCTTGCACACTACAGGTGCTCAGTACATGTGGACATATGAACAGATAAAGACTTGTTTCTGCCCAATTCCCCAGTGCCATACCCTATTCCTGGTACACAGTAGGCATTCCATTAATGCTCCCTGCAATGTGAGTAGATGCTGAGCAAGAAGAGCTGGCTGGACACCATCCTGCATGCAAAGCACTCTGCAGTCATCCCAGGCATCGGCTTTCCCAGCCAGCATGTGAAGGCTGGGCCTGCAATGCGTGCTTTGGCTTTTTGCCATCTCCCCTGTCAGAGTTCATCACGGGCAGCACTGTCCAGTGGGGACTGGAGCACATCTGAGTTTTTTGCCTCCCGGCTCAGAGCTTGCTGCTCTCGCATCTTCTGAGACTTGGCACGATCCCAATCAGTCTTGACTTGATCATTATTCCACACAACCGAAGTCTCTGTGTCACTCACATAGCCATCGTCTCCTGTGTAGTGTGTGGGGTAGATGAGCAGGGGCTCCACAGAGAAGGCACGCAGGTTGCGGGGGGAGAAGTGGGCCTTGTACTCTGACCTGGGGGTGGGGAAGGAAAGAGTGAGTGGGGACAGCAGTGGGCCCAGTGGGAGGGCATAGCTAGAGGGATAAGTGGGCAGTCAGGGGAAGTGACTCTTCCCTATGGTTGGCCAATCCCATGCCCCCACCTTCCCAGGCCACCAGAGGAAGCAACTCACACTGGGTGCTTGTCAAACATGATGGGCAGGAACTCATCAACGGGCAGCATTTTGGTCAGTGGCCTAGCATCGAGCAGCTTATGGGCACCTTGCAGGGAGATCACGTAGGCTAGTGTCCAATAAGAGTAATCAGCCTCCACCAGGTTCCTCACGCGGGGCACAGCCTTCTCGGGATGCTCCACCTGCATGCGCTTCCGGCCCACATAGCTGAGGTACAGAAGCAGCCCCTGTCACTCCCACCAGAAAGCACTGAAACAGCCAGCAGGACAGGGCCGGGCACCTGGGAGCTTGGTCGAGCCAAGTCTCCATAGCAGGCCTACAGGACCGCAGTGTGTGGGAAGCAGTGAGGCCAATGGGACTGAGCATAGTGAAGCCAGGACTTCAGGATTGGGAGGAAAGCTGCAGGGAGGAGACCCAGTTGGGTTTTGTTTTGGTTTTGGTCTGTCTTTCTGTTTGCTTGTGTGAGTGTTTGTAGGGTGGTGTATTCACCCTTGTGGGCACCCCATTCACTTTGTCCACAGCAGGGATCTCTCACCTGTGGGGCCTGGAGTGGGAACATTGGGCATTCCACTCCATTGTTTTCTACCTAGACTTGTTTTGAACCTAAGTCTATCTGTCTGTCTGTCTGTCTGTCTCTCTCTCTCTATGTGTGTGTATATATATAATCTTATTTATTTGAGAGAGAGAGATGGAGAGAATGGGCATGTAAAGGCCTTCAGCCACTGCAAATGAACTCCAGATGCATTGCACCCCCTTGTGCAGCTGGCTTATGTGGGTCCTGGGGAATTGAACCAGGGGCCTTTGGCTTTGCAGGCAAACACCTTAACTGCTCAGCAATCTCTCTAGTCCTATTTTTTTTTTTTTTTTTTTTGAGGCAGGTTCTCACTCTAGCCCAGGCTGACCTGTAATTCACTATGTAGTCTCAGGCAGGCCTTGAATGACCTCTGTCTCTGCCTCCCAAGTGTTGGGATTAAAGGTGGGCACAACCATGCCTAGCCTCCAAGTCTCTCTCTCTCTCTCTTTTTTTTTTTTTTTTTTTTTTTTTTTTTTTTTACTAATTCTGGAGCTTGGTGGGTCTCTCTATTCCACTGTGGGACTGATGTTATAGGCATGTGTGCCCACATGCAGTTGTTTACATGGTATCAGGAGATCTGAGCACAGTAGCTTCAGGTTCCTCAGGCCCTCAGTACTCATGCAGGAAGCACCCTTTACTGCTGAGGTGTTTTTCCAGCCTGTGGTTTAATTTTTTTTTAAGAAAATAATTTTGTTTTAATTTTGAGACAGAAAGAGAGGTGCATAGAGAGAATGGGTACACCAGGGTCTCCAGCCACTGCAAATGAACTCCAGACGCATGCACCACCATATGCATCTCGCTTTACGTGGGTTCTGGGGAATCGAACCTGGGTCCTTAGGTTTTGCAGGCATGTGCCTTAATCACTAAGCCATCTCTCCAGCCCCAGCCTGTGTCTTCATTTTGACATGTGTACTATGTGATTTATGCAATACAGTATGCATGCATGTATGTAGACATGCATGCCCTATGTGCACACATGTGGCGGCCAGAGGCAAGTCAGCAAACACTTACACCGCTCTTCCAGAAGTATATTTCCTGTAGACAGAATCTAAGAAGCTAGACAGGTCACTGTTTTAGGCATACTGGCTCAACTGCAAGCCCCAGCAAGTCTCCCATCTGTCCCCCACAGGACCTGGGTTACAGTAATGTGTGGCCATGCCAAGGATGCTGGGGATGGAACTCAGGCCTCATGCTTGTGTGGCAAGTCCTCTCTCTTACCCACTGAGCCATCTCCATGGCTCTTATTTTGTTTTGTTTTTTGAGACAGGGTCTCAATATGTATTCCAGGCTACAATAATCCTCCTGCCTCTGTCTGAGTGATAGAATTACAGGTGTGTACCACCACATTCAACTGTTTTGTTGTTTAAGACAGCGTCTGGCTATGTAGCCCTAGCAGACCTGGCACTATGCACATCAAATTGACCTCAAACTCACAGCAATTCTCCTGCCTCAATCTCCTGAGTGTCAGGATTATAGGCATGTACAACCACACCTGACAAGACTTAAGTGTTTTTCCAAGGGCACTAGGGAGCTATAGGATATACTAAGCAGGTTCACTGGAATATTCTCTGAGGCAGAAGTTGCTCTGAGTTCACAGATTTGTGAGCTATGAAACTGAGAAAGGTGCCTCACGGGGTCAGGAATAAAGGGGTGCAGTTAGTTACAAGTAATAACCAAGATTAGGGCTGCTCTATGGGAGGGAAAGAGAGAAGAGGAGGAGGGAAGGAGAGCTGGGATGAAGGTCAAACCATCCCACTTGCATGGGATTCAAAAAGATGTGCAATAAATATGCCGGTCATACATCCACCCCAGAGCTGGTTTGAGGTACAGGGCCATGAATTGTTGATGTTCTAGAATTCTCTAGAAGTACTTACAGGCCCTGAACAGAGCCCCAACTCACAGGTCCCAAACATGTCTCTAAACCCCACAGTGCCTACAGTCTTCTGCACAAACACAAGGCTGTAGCCACACTGCTGTGAATGGTCCAGGCCTGGGGAACCCATGAACCGTTTGGCTACACTTTGAAGTTTGTCTCCCCAGGCCACGCCTATTGCCTGCCACATAATCTTAGACCTATAGGATCTGAGCTTTTGAATAGGTAGGCTATGTCTCCAAGCTCCAGACCCACCCAAGGCTGTGGCCACACCCACAAGCTACAGATGCACTGTCCCTAAGTCCCAGGACCCAGCTCTAATGCCCAGCTGGTCACTTACATGAGGTCCCAGCCCAGGCCTTCCTGCTCCACATCCCGCATGAGGTTCATCAGGCGTCTCTTGAAGAAGATCTCAAAGCGCAGGTCATCCTCGAACACCAGAGACTTCTGCAGCCCACGGTCCACTACCTAAGGAAAGAAGCCCGCCAGGTCACAAGAGACCTGTCCAGATCCACTGTTCCCCTCCTCCATCCTGGGCCTCCCCACACCAGAGTCTTTGCTTGCATTGTGCCTCTGACACCCAGCGTCCTTCCTCCTGGCAACCGCAGCCATTCACTCTAACCCATCAGCCTTGCCTCAGGTGACCCTGGCCTAGCTGACGGCAATTCATACCCCTAGGCCATCCATGATGACTTTCAGAAAGGGAAGGTGAGTCATGGAAGCACCTGTCATCTTGGACCCCCGACACCTCTGCCCACCACACACACCCTGCGTCTGGACTCCCAACACCTCTGTCCACAGCCCACACCCTGCATCTGGACTCCCATCTGGCCTCGAGCCTGTAGGTCCTAAATCTGGTTCCTGGTCTGATATCTTGGTGTAGCCCATTCTCCCGTCCGGACACATGGTGGTCCACAAGGGCCACCGCTTCTAGTAAGGAACACTGTGCAGAGCCCAGGCTAGGGTGAGGAGTCTATATTTGGGGATTCTGAGCCCTGGACCCCACCTGTTGTACCCCCTCCCTCAAAACCTGTTTCCATGTCTGTACAATGGAAGGGCCCACTCAGACATACTGGGGCCAAAGTGAGGCATTTCAAACACAACAATCAATAAGCAGTGGCCACATGTCCTGTTGCTGCTGGTAGTGGGGCCTGGGGCCCACAATTCCCTGGCCAGACCTCTGACCCTTCCTCTAATCTGTGAGAAGACCAAAGGCTGCAGTCCTAGCCTCTCCCACCCCAAGGCACAAACCTCCTTCCAGACATTGTAGTGGCTGAGGAAGCAGCCCAGCTCGCCCTTGGTGAGTGGCCGCCCGTGGTAAGGGTCCCGGTAACCTGGCAGCATCTGAATGCCCAGAGCCTCCACCTGGCTAGTGTTCATGGCTCTGCAGAGGAAAGAGGAGGAAGAAGAGGAGGAGTCAGGAAGCCACTCTCCCTCTGCTTGGTACCATCCTGCTTGGTACTGCGCTCCTTTCTGCCTGAGCATGGCAGATTGGCTATCACACATCTACACTGGTGTTAAGACCACCCTCCTGCTCTCCTGATTTTGGACTCACTTCCCTGCCAAGGTCTACTCTGGAGTCCTCCTCCCGGAGCTAGGAGGCCACACTCACTTGCCATCCACGGCGTCCACCAGGTGGCAGGCGATCTCCTGCTCCTGCAAGGCCCGCAGCATGCGCTCTCGCCGGTCCTGCCGCCGCCTCAGGTTGATCATGAAGACCTGCAGCCACAGCCCTATTGGAATCCCAGGCCAGGCCAAGCCAAGCCAGCTGCCCACCCATCTGCCCTCCCTCCCAGGAGTCCCAGCCTACCTCATCGAAACCCATCTTGTCCGAGGTTTTGGTGGGCGCCGAGACAAAGCGGGAGAGCTCCACAGGGGGGTGTTTCACTGAGGGCCAAAGAAACCTTGGGGGTCACAGACCACCAACCCCTTCCTGCACACGTCCCCATCCCCTTCCAGGGTGCAGACTGACCACGAAGCTCCAGCTCAGCACTGGTCTCCTGCCTGCCCCCAGACCCTACTGTGGCACATGCTGAGTTCTGGCGTGGCATATTTTCTTCCCTCTTCACCCACCATCTCACCAGTGATGCCTTCAGAACAGGCCGGGTGCCTCCAGGCTTCTCTAGCCCAAGTCAGGCACCTTTAAAAAAAATATTTCAGCCAGGTGTGGTGGTGCATGCCTTTAATCCCAGTACTTGGGAGGCAGAGGTAGGAAGATCGCCATGAGTTCGAGGCCACCCTGAGACTACATAGTGAATTCCAGGTCAGTCTGGGCTTGAGCAAGACCCTACTTCAAAAAACCAGGCCTTTAATCCCAGCACTTGGGAGGCTAGGAGGATCACCACAAGTTTGAGGCCACCCTGAGACTACAAGAATTCCAGGTCAGCCTGAGCTACAGTGAAACCCTACCTTGAAAAAAAAAAAAAAAAAAAAAAAAACAAAAACAAAAAAAAAAATTTTTTTTTTCATTTATTTCTGAACGGTGAGAGAGAGAGAGAAAATGGCTGTACCAGGACCTCCTTAAACTCCAAACATGTGACACATTGTGCATCTAGCTTTATGTGGGCACTGGGGAATTGAACCTGAGCTGTCAGGCTCCAGACCCAGGGTAAATTTTTTTTTTTTGAGTTGGGTTTCACTCTAGCTCAGGCTGACCTGAAATTTACTATGTAGTCTCATGGTGGCCTCAAACTCACAGCAATCCTCCTACCTCTGCCTTCCGAGTGCTGAGATTAAAGGTGTGCCACCAGGCCTGGATTCCAGGGTAAGTTTTTGAGTGAGAGTATCACTATGTAGCCAGGCTGGCCAGGAGCTCCTAATCCTCCTGCCTCAGTGTCTGGAGTGCTAGGATCACAGGCCTGTACCACCATGTCTGGCTCATGTCTAGTTTATCAGCATGGAGACACAGGCCAAGGAGACAATGGTTTCTCGTGACAAGCACAGCCCCTCCTCCTGTGGATGCAGCTAGGGCAAGGCTTAGGCATCTGCAAGTGACAGACCCTACTGGGCATGGTAAGGGGGATTGGTGTGACTGCAGGCTCTGAAACCTCAGAGGGTAGAGTGTCATTGCACATATTGACAACAGGGGGCACCACAACAGAACATTCCAGCAACAGGGAAGGCAGGGCAAACAGCTCCAGAGCCATGGCCCCTTCAGGTTGGTCCTCATCTATGTAGTTGGTCACCCCATGGGTTTACATGAGAGCTGTAACTCATGCAGGAAGAGGCTGGGAAAGAGACACCTCCTAGGAGAACCTCAAAGACTCCTGGCCCCGCCCAGCCAACATCATATCCTTGGGCCTTGTTAGATGGACAGCTGCTCCCGCCACATATAGGAATGACTGAAATGACTGACCGGCTGATTTATGGGGCTAGGACTGTCCATGTACCCCTTGGTCTGTGAAATCCCCTGCTGACTGAAAACAGTCTGAGAAAAAATGTGTCTGAGCCTGGCATGGTGGCACATGCCTTTAATTCCAGTACTCAGGAGGCAGAGGTAGGAGGAAGGCTATGAGTTTGAGGCCACCCTGAGCTAGAGTGAAACCCTACCTTGAAAAACAAAACAAACAAACAAACAAACAAAAAAAAAAACTGTGTCAGTATTTAACACACGGACCTTTTCTTGTTCTGATTGCCTAAATGATTACCGTGCTGGCACTGTGTCGAGTGTCCTGCTGCAGCCATACCAGGTTTAAAGTCTGTGGAAGTCATGCACAGGCACCAGGCCACCACTGCTATAAGGCATAAGAGGGTCCTGGACCTAGTCCTTTGGGGACAACAAGGGACAGCAGCACTGAAAAGACACAAACTTGCAGTGTTGGTCTACTTGTACCTTACTCATCAAGTGTCCGTGTGAGGAAAATACTAAATAAAAGGGGTAGGCTTAGCTGGAGCGAGGGGATAGAAATGGCCTGGCTGGACTCAGGCTGTGTCTCCCATCCAGTGAGGCCACCAGTGAGTGGGTCTTGGCTCCCACACCCTATGCGGCTCCCCACTGCCTCTGAGGGAAGGTCTCTGTTCAGCTGGTGGTGTTTCTACCCCAAGTCCATGTCTCTTGACCTTGGCACATACTGCTATACTGGACACGTTCCTCTTTCTGGCAAACTTCTATTCACCAGGCACTATACCACTTCCTCCAGGAAGCCTGCTCTAAAGGGCTCAAGGTCACTATATACAGCTAATATATATGCAAACTGGTACTTGTGAGAGCAGGGATGCTGTCTACCTGAGTTTACTAACACAGACCCTTATCCCATCGACACAGGGATTGTCACCTGCTTCACAGGATGGAAACAAGATGGCACAGGAAGGCATGAGGATGTGTACTCACCCATGACCTCCAGCTGCACGTGCATGAAGCTCTCGGCCTCATCTTAGGGTGCTGTGGGCACGCAGTGGCACGGGCAGGAAGCCGTATACCTCCTTGTTGCACACGTACATCTGCACCTCTGGGAGGATGGGCCAACAGAAAGTCAGGCAGGCATGGGGGTGCATACCTTACATATTGTTGTGGGGACCAAAACACAGCCTGGGTGAATTCAGACCTGTGCTCCACAGCTGAACCACATCCTAGCCCCAATGTCTTTTCTGTTTTGTTTTGTTTTTTCAAGGTAGGGCCTCACTCACTCTAGCCCAGGCTGACCTGGAATGTACTATGTAGTCTCAGGGTAGCCTTGAACTCATGGTGATCATCCTACCTCGGCCTCCAGAGTGCTGGGATTAAAGGTGTGCACCACCATGCCCGGCAAGTTTTGTTTGGGGCAGGGTCTCACTCTAACCCAGGCTGGCCTCAAACTCATATGACGATCTTCCTACTTAAGTCTCCTAGCTGAGATTAAAGGCATGTGCACCACCATACTCAGCATATAATAAATATGAGTCTTTTTAAGTGAAAAACCTCAAGGATGACCGGGCATGGTGGTACACACCTTTAATCCCAGCACTTGGGAGGCTGAAGTAGGAGGATCGGTGTGAGTCCGAGGCTATCCTGAGACTACATAGTGAATTCCAGGTCAGCTTGGGCTAGAGCGAGTCCCTACCTTGAAAACACAAAACAAAAAGACAATAAATAAACAAAAAATGGGAGTGGAGCTGGAGAGGTGGCTCCATGGTTAAGGCACTTACTTGCAAAGCCTAATGAACTGGGTTCGATTTCCCAGTACCCAAGTAAAGCTAGACATAAAAACTGGTGCATGCATCTAGAGTTCATTTGCTGTGCAGGAGGCCCTGACATGCCCATTTTCTCTCTCACTTTTGGTGTTTGTCTCTTTCTCTCAGATAAATAAAATTAAAATATTTTTAAAAATTTTTTAGGGCTGTAGAGATGGCTTGCTTGCAAAGCCAAAGGATCCAAGTTCAATACCCCAGTACCCACATAAAGCAAGATGCACAAGATGGCGCATGTGTCTGGAGTTCTTTTGCAATGACTGGAGGCCCTGGTGCGCCTGTTCTTTCTCAAACTGCCTTTTTTTTTTCCCTCTCTCTCTCTCAAATAAATGAATAAAATATTTAAAAAATAAAACATTACAACATGGAACATTCCAGAAGGAACTAATTAGTAAGTTTTTCTGGGGTGGGGGAGGGATTTCAAGGTAGGGCCTCTCTCTAGCCTCTAGGATGACCTGGAATTCACTATGTAGTCAGACTGGCCTCAAAATTACAGCAATCTGGGGGAGGGGAGGGAAATATCATGTGTTTTTTGTATGTAAGTATAGAAGTTGTCAAAAAAAAATAATTAAAAAATATATAAAAATAAAAATAAAATTACAGCAATCTTCCTACCTCTACATCCCTAGGGCTGGGATTTAATGCAGCACCACCATGCCTGTCAATTCATAAGTTTTTTTGTTTTTTTTTTTTTTTTTTTTTTTTTTTTTTCGAGGTAGGGTCTCACTCTGGTCCAGGCTGACCTGGAATTAACTATGTAGTCTCAGGGTGGCCTTGAACTCTCGGCAATCCTCCTACCTCTGCCTCCCGAGTGCTGGGATTAAAGGCGTGCGCCACCACGCCCGGCCTAATTCATAAGTTTTAATAGCTCTGACTACTGTGCCACTCTCTGAATTCTGTTTCATATTTTGTGGGTGGGGGTGGTTTCAAGGTAGGGATTCACTCTAGCCCAGGCTGACCTGGAATTCTCTATGTAGTCTCAGGGTGACCTTGAACTCACAGTGATCCTCCTACCTCTGCCTCCTGAGTGCTGGGATTAAAGGTGTGCGCCAGCACACCTGGCTCTGTCTTTTGTTGTTGTTTTTTTTTTAATTTACTTATTTATTTCTTTTATTTTTTTAACTTTTTTATTGACAACTTCTATACTTACAGACAATAAACCATGATATTTCCCTCCCCTCCCTCTCTGTTTTTGTTTTTTTGAGGTAGGGTTTCACTCTAGCTCAGGCTGACCTGGAATTCACTATGTAGTCTCAGGCTGGCCTCAAATTCATGGTGATCCTCCTACCTCTGCCTCCCAAGCGCTGGGATTAAAGGTGTGCGCCACCACGCCTGGCTTGTTTCTGGTTTGTTTTTTCTTGTTGGTCATTTGTCTTATCATGCCCATGTTTCAGCACAGGTGTCATAAGAGGAGCCTGCAGGGAGACAGCGTGCTCCCTCTGCACAGGGGCTGGGGTGACACAGGTCATGGCTGCTTGTACCCACAACAATGACAACAGGAGGAGACCGGAAGCATCGGGATGGAGATAAACCCAAACAGCATGTCTTTTGTGGTGGTCTATTTTGAGACAAGGTTTCACCATGTAGCCCAGGTTGGCCTCAAATTCATGATCCTCCTGCCTGAACCTCCAATCCTGGGATCACAGGCATGCACCACCAACCTGTCAATCAAAAGGTCTTAAGTGGGAAGTGCTGGGCACGGTGGCACCCACCTTTAATCCCAACACACAGGAGGCAGAGGTAGGAGGATCTCTGTGAGTTCGAGCCCAGCCTGAGACTACATAGTTAATTCCAAGTCAACCTGGGCTAGAGCAAGACCCTACCTCAAAAAAAAAAAAAAAAACACACTCCCCACCCCCCATAAAAGAAAATTGAGAAAGGATGAGATTCTGGGTCCTAAGGATGGCACTTGAACCCTAGATATAGCCATGCCTAAAGCCTGTCTACCCCACACCTGATACCATCATGTCTGAAACCTGTCTACATCACACCTGATACTGTCATGTCTGAAGCCTGTCTACATCACACCTGATACTGTCATGTCTGAAGCCTGTCTACACCACACCTGACACAGCAATGCCCACAGCCTGCCCACACCACACTGTGAGCTCTTGATTCTTAGAGCATTCTAGCACTATTTGGACCTGCTCAACCTGGCAACCCCAGCAGATGCCGCCCCTGGCCCCCACTCACCTGCCTGCTTGCAAGAGAAGGCAAAGACGATGATGTCATCAAAGGACCAGGTGTAGTCGGGATGGGGTGGGTAGAAGGCCAGGTTCCTGGATGCTGCCTTGCGCAGGTCTATCAGGAAGGTGGAGTGCACCATGGGCACAGCGAAGCAGCCCTTGCGGTCTCGCTTGCGGATGGGGATGTAGGCGGGTGTGCGCCTGTAGTAGCCCTGGAGGGTAGGGGACATGCTGTGTGGGCCAGGTGTGGCTGTGCAAGGAGCATTAAGACCTTAGAAAGCAAGCTCGGGCACAAGATGCCAAGCTCTGGTGACAGGGACATCCCTGAGAGCCATGTGGTGAACAGTGGCAGGTGACCAACACAAAGGCCTCTCACTGACTAGGTTGTGCACCTGGCCCAGAAAGCCAGCAGTGGAAGGAAAATCTTCGGGGCTTTGATTTTTCTTTGAGACATAGTCTTCCTATGTAGCCCAGGCTGGCCTCAAACTCATGGCAATCCTTCTGCCTCAGCTTCCCACATGCTAACATAACAGGCCCCAGGTTTTGTCTGAGCACCTGCTGAGCATATGTGAGCCTGTGGGTTCTGTCCCAGCCCCTTCCCAGAGCACAGCCCAGGCCCCCACTCCTCCCATGTACTCCCCCTAGCTTTGTGTACAACCCACACTCATGCTTGGGGGATGAGACTTGGGGCCGGATCTGGCCAAACAGCTATATTTTCTTGCCTTCAGACATTGGTTGGAGCAGGGGGGCCTGGCAATGGCCCTATCTGAGTGGACATGGTTAGATGCTGCTAAGACCACTTGCAGCAGGTTGAGGGAGTATGAATGCCTGGATCAAGCCATGCCTGAAAGCCTGTCCTAACACTTCTTAGCAGCATGAGTTTGAGTAGCCACTTCCTTTTTCTGCTTCTGCCTTAGAAATGAGTGGGGCTGGGGACCTGTAGACCACTCTCCTGCTACTTGTCTGTGCAGTATGGTGATGGCATCTGTCAGGCTCTCCATTCAGCCCTCACCTGCATGCATACTGTACCTGGGACGTCATTCCACACCAGAAGTTGGAGTAGGCGGCGCGGGAGTCCAGCATTGGGGCCACCACCGTCTTGTTCTCTGCGATGAGCAGGCTCAGCGTGTCAGGGTTGACGATCAGATTGTCAGCATCCACAAACTGCAAATGGTACACGCACCATCAGCCTAGGCTGTGGAGTGACCAGGGCCAAACCGCCTCCCAGAACCACACAGGCTTAGACCACTTCACTTCACTTCACTCCTAACACCTGGGCCCTTATGAACAAGCTATGACTAGGCATGGTGGCATACACCTTTAATCAGGAGGCAGAGGTAGGAGGATCACTGTGAGTCTGAGGCCAGCCTGAGGCCACAGAGGGAATTTTAGGTCAGCTTGGGCTAAAGTGAGCCCCTAAAATGTATTCTTTTTTTTTTTTTTATATATAAGGTAGGGTTTCACTCTACTCCTGGCTGACCTGGAATTCACTCTGTAGTCTCAGGCTGGCCTCAAACTCACGGCACTTCTCCTACCTCTGCCTCCCAAGTGCCTAATTAAAGGCATGCATCACCATGCCTCGTCTAAAATGTATTTTTTTCAATTTTTATTTATTTTTATTTGAGAGATAAAGAGACAGAGAGAGGGAGAGAGAAGGGGAGAGATAGAACGGGTGCACCAGGGCATATAGCCACTGCAAACGAACTCCAGATGCTTGTGCCATCTTGTGCATCTGCCTTACGTGGGTCCTGGGGAATTGAACCTGGGTTCTTTGCTTTGCAGGCAAGCATCTTAACCACTGAACCATCTCTCTAGCCCTAAAATATATTCTTAACAAACTACTACTTTCCAAAGCTAAGAATGTCACCATATAGCATCTGCATCCTTTGAAAAATTTCCTCTTCTTGCTGTAACCAACTGCCTGCCTAATGCTTTCACCAATGCATTTGAAAGTGTCTTGACTCTTTCTACAAAAACTCCACTGGGGTCTGGAGAGATGGCTCAGCAGTTAAAGGTGCTTAATTGTAAAGTCTGCTTTCCCAGGTTCGATTCCCCAACTACTCACATAAAGCCAGGTGCAGAAAGTGTAGGGAAAGTGTCTGGTATTTGCCTGTAGTGACAAGACACCTTGAGAAACACACATGCAAATAAAATTAAAAACTTGGGCTGGAGAGATGGCTTAGCACTTAAGGTTCATGCCTGCAAAGCCTAAGGACCCAGGTTCGATTCTCCAGGTCTCACATAAGCCAGATGTACATGGTGGCACATGCGTCTGGAGTTTGTTTGCAGTGGCTAGAGGCCCTGGTGTGCCCATTCTCATTTTATCTCTCTCTCTCCCTCTATCACTAACAAATAAATAAAAATAAAATCTTTAAAAGAAATTTAAAAGCCGGGCGTGGTGGCGCACGCCTTTAATCCTAGCACTCAGGAGGCAGAGGTAGGAGGAGCGCCGAGAGTTCGAGGCCACCCTGAGACTACATAGTTAATTCCAGGTCAGCCTGGACCAGAGTGAGACCCTACCTCGCAAAAACCAAAAAAAAAAAAAAAAAAAAAAAAAAATTTAAAAACTCCATTAAATGGTGACCTCCTTGGAACATGGAATTTGAGATAACTTGGATCTGTATTCCCAAGCCATGGTCACTTGTTCTCAGGTCTCTCTGAGGTAGGGGCCATGTTTTGGAGTTGGTTAGCATGTCCACTGCAGACTGCAGACCTATAAGCAAGGCTTTGGGGGGTGTTATAGACAGTTTCACGTGGCTGGGATGAACAGCCAAACCAGGCATAGTTTATGGCAGGAAAGGATTTATTTCAAGCTTACAGATCCAGGGGGGAAGTTCCATCAGTGGTGGAGGAAGCTGTTTCCACACATCCAAGCAGACAGAAACCACCTTGGGCACCCACTCCAAAAAGCAACAAGCACAAAACTGGCAACAAATGGCAGGGACCCTGCCAGAGCCCAAACCTCTCTGCATGCCTTTTGGCTGGAACTTAGATCTGCCCCCAAACACACCTTAGGGCTGCACCCCAGGATGCACCCCCCCATTTACAAGCTTTAATAGAACACCTGAATCTATGGGGGCATACATTCAAACTATCACAGGGGGTGGTTAGCTCAGTGGGTCAGAGCCCTTAAGTTTCCTCATGGCAAGCATCACAAAGGTGACAAAACTGGCCAGGAGGGCTGAGGTGGTCTAGGAGCTCTTGACAAATACTAGGCCTTGCTGGGTTCCACACCCAGCATTGAAAAATTGTATCAAGTCACTTCCAGCTATGTGCACAGGAAACATGAAGTCTTCACAGACATGGTTCCAAGATCCTGCACTGGGCATATCCAAGTGCCCCAAATCCCAGCATTCAGACCAGTGACACCCAGTGAGGAAGACCAGGGACCCCTAGAACCTGCACTAGGAAGACCAGGACAGCCTGTACTAGGAAGACCAGGGATGGTGGCCTGGGCCAGGAAGACCAAGGAGGCTCAGCACATATAAGCTTCTGGGCAGGCCTCTGTCCCATGCTATTTTTAGTGCTTGGAATCAACTCCATAAGCATCAAAGACAAGGACTGCTACCCTCCCTAGGATGGCCACCCTCCCTAGGACTGCCACCCTTCCTGAAACGAGAGCAGGATCTGACCAGCAGCCCTTGATGGAGTCTCTACCCCAACATAAGCCATTGGTTGTGTTACAGTCCCACCCAGCCCTGTGGACCCCTGAATCTGTGACCTTTGAATATATATGTAGCAGGCAGCTGGGAGCCTGGCAGTCCCCAGAAAGTTAAACATTGAGAGACAGAAACACATGCCTAGAATTTTCACTTCTAGGTGTAATCCTGGGAGAACAGAAAGCAGAGAGTCCAATATTTACATACCCATGTCCACAACAGCAGTGTTCTCAAGAGCCAAAAGGTGAAAACCCTCAAATGCCCACCAGATGAACAGGTAGACACAATGGGGTTTGGCCACTGGGGAACATCAGCTAAGAAAAGGGACAGGGATGTGGAATGGGGAGATGGCTCAGTGGTAAAGGGGATATGCTTGCAAAGTCTGTCCACCCAGGTTCAATTCCCCAGCCACCCATGTAAGCAAGCTGCAAAAAGTGGTACAAGCAGCAGCAAACAAACCCTAGTGTTTGTCAAGAGCTCCTAGACCACCTCAGCCCTCCTGGCCAGTTTTGTCATCTTTGTGATGCTTGCCATGAGGAAACTTAAGGGCTCTGACCCACTGAGCTAACCACCCCCCTGTGCCAGATATACTGGGCAAATAAATGTGATATGGGCTGGAGAGATGACCTAGCAGTTAAGGTGTTTGCCTGTGAAGCCTAAGGACCCATGTTCTACTCTCCAGATCCCACCTTAGCCAGATACACAAAGGTGAGTCAAGTGCGCACATGCCCACTAGGTGGTGCAAGTGTCTGGAGTTTGATTGCAATGGCTGAGGCCCTGGTGCACCAATTCTCTCTCTCCTCTCTTTTTCTCTCTCTCTCTAAAATAAAAAATTAAAAAATTAAAAAAAGAAATGTGATTGATGAAAAAATATAAGGAAAGGCTGAAGAGCTGGCTTACCAGTTAAGACACACACAGGCAATGGAGCACTGATCTACACTAGGAAACATGATGCTGAGTGACTGAAGCTGGACACAGAGCCAGCAGAACAGGCATTTCCACAGACAGGAAGCATCTGGGGACTGCCAGGGGCCTGGGGGAGGGAATGTTGAGGGAATGTTCTGGAATCAGAGGTACCAGTTATACACATAGTGAACTAACAGCCCTGTGCTGTACACTTGGAGATGGTTAATTTCAGGCAATCCAACAGCTGCCAAGTAAAACTAAATGGAGTGAGTTCTGTCTTATTTTTTCCCAAATGTCCTTTTTTTTTTTTTTTTTTACTGTATTGTATTTTTTAAAAATTTATATGTGTGTGTGAGAGAGTGGGAGAAAGAAATAGAGTATGTGGGAGGGTGAAAGAGAATGGGCGTGCCAGAGCCTCTTGCCACTGTAAACGAACTCCAGACACATATACCCACCATTTGTACATCTGGCTTTACATGAGTACTGGGGAAATCGAACCCAGGCTGGCAGACTGCAAGCAGGCACATTTAACGCATCAGCCCACTCCCTAACCCTCAAGTTTGCTTTTTGTCTGCAATTTTCCCTGCAAACAACATCTGTGGCTTTTGAAGGAGGAAAAGTAAGGTGGTCCTTCTCATATACTTCCAGCACCATCAGAGAAGAGGTGTCATGCTTCACGGTGACACACAAAGTCCCAGTTACCAAAAATTCCTTTGAGCTTTTGGCCACCTGAGTCCCACCCAAGTTTGCTGAAGGGGGGGCAGTGCAAACAGCCCAGCCTCAAACCACAAAAGCAAAACCAGGGAAGGAGGACAAGACAGCTGTGTCCAGAAGGTTCTCAAAGTGCCAGCTCCACCCCTCTGCCAGAGGCATGTTCTGAGACCTCCTGAATTTATCTGCCCTTCTCCATCTACACCTTCCCAACCCATATATAGCCCAAGTGCTTCCCTGGCCTCCAACCTTGGCCTGTGTGGCCACAGCAGCCCCTGGGACTCAGAACACAGCCCTCCATGGCTTCACATCATCCTCCAAGATAAAACCAAGGCTTTTGCGGTCTGGCCTGGTTGCCCACACCCTCACCTTCTGGATCTGGTCTCACTCACTCCCTTCCTCCAGTGCCTCCAGTTTGTTCCCTGCTCTCCTGTTCTGCTATCAGCCCGTGGTCTAGCTGTACTCCAGCAGAGCATCCAGTCAAAGCAGGAGGATAGAAGTTCCAGGCCAGCCTCAGCTACACAGTGACAGCTCCTGTCAGAGAAGTCAAGTCACTAGGGATATGGCTCAGTGGCAGAGTGCTTGCTGAACATGCACAAAGTCCTGGGTTCAATCCCTAGCATCAAAAGCCGAAAGTGAAGTACAGGGTTGGGGAAATGGCCCAGGACCCATGAAAAAAGCCAAGCATGGCTGCTTATGCCAGAACCCCAGTGCTGAGGGAAGAGGAGACAGGAGGTCTAGGAAGACTCTCAGGGAATTAAAGTGAACAGCAATGGAGGACCCCCACATCCTCCTCTGGCCTCTGCACACGCTGTGCACACACTGCATGTACACGCCAGACCCTGGAGTAAGAGAGGACCTCTCTGCAGCCACTGTCAGGGTGATAGTATTGCACACAATTCCACTGTGAGCCAGGATCAACCAGGGTGCCCTCCTATCTATACCCACAGAGTGGATGAGCCTGGGCTGCCCCCAGGACAAGGCCAAGTAGATGAGCTCCCAGACAGCATGGGACCTCTGGACACTTCTGCTGACATCACTAGCGTATTTTAAGGAAATATTTATTTATTGATCTGAGAGAGAGAGAATGGGCGCACCAGGGCACACACTATCCATTGCAAAAGAACGCCAGACACATGCGCCACCTAATGCATCTGGCCTTACGTGAATACTGGGGAATCAAACCCGGGTCCTTTGGCTTTGCAAGCAAGCACCTTAACCACTACGCCACCCTTCCAGCCCACTGGTGTATTTTTTTGAGACGGGGTCCAGCTCCGTAGCAGAGGTTGGCCTCAGCCTTCCCAGTGCTGGCTTATTTTGGCCTTAATACATTCAAGCTGCAGCCATGCCCTCCCTCAGAGGCCACTTCAGGTTAGTGAAGAGGAAGTGGAACCTAGCCTCAGCCATTCAGTGTCACCATGTCCCCCACCACATGACATTCTCCTTTTGCTTCTCAGAAGTGGTCCCAGAAATGTCACTGTAGGGTGTGCATGGGGTTCAGAACATAACCTACTGTCCAACCATGAGGGACAAAAAGGCACATTTATTCATTTGGGGGGAGGGGAGCTGGGATGGAGCCCAGAGCTGGCTTCAAATACACTCAGAGAACACTTACCCCTGGTCATACCTCAGCCCTTAGTTTTTCTTTTTTATAATTTTTTGTTTATTTTTATTTATTTATTTGAGAATGACAGACAGAGAAAGAGGCAGAGAGAGAAAAAAAAAAACAGGTGCACCAGGACCTCCAGCCACTGCAAACGAACTACAGATGCATGCACCACCTTGTGCATCTGGCTTACATGAGTACTGGGGAATCGAGCCTCAAACCGGGGTCCTTAGGCTTCAAAGGCAAGCGCTTAACCACTAAGCCATATCTCCAGCCCCCAGCCCTTAGTTTTTCTAAGACAAGGTCTCTCACTATGTTGCTCAATCTGATCTTGAACTCCTGATCCTCCAGTCTCCATATGACAAACATGTGCCACCACGCTCAGCTATGCAGTTCCAGGGTTTGAATCCAAGGCTTCATGCATGCCAGACAAGCACACTACCCACTGAGCCACAACCCCAGGACCCTCCCCTCTCCTTTCTGATCCTTGGTTTTCCCTTCAAGTCCCACCCTCCATCAGGCTGCCCTGGCCTCCCTGAGGTCTGCAGCCCAGGCTCAACCTCTCACCAGGATGTAATCGGCCCACATGTCCCGAGCTGACTTCAGGGCTGCCTGACGTAACTTCATGATGTGCTCGTAGCGGGAATCAGACCAGTGTTTGGGGCCCTCCTCATCCGGATAGGAGCTGCAAGGAGATGGCAGCTGTTATGTGGGGAGCATAGGGTAGAGTGGGGAACCAGAGAGGGTCTGAGCTGCCTCTGGGGGCGGGGGGGATTCAGAAAAAGGCTTCCTGGAAGAGAAGGCAAATAATCAGACCTGATGATTGCCAAGGAGAGTGTGAAGGGGGAAAGAAGTGGCAAAGTGAGCCCTGGCACAGGATGTGAAGGGTCCAGAGGTAGAAAAGTGGGAGAAGAGGCCAACATGGCTGGAGAGGACTCAGTGATGTCAGGAACACGCCTGAGAAGGAAAGGGCTCACTAGACAAGAAGCAGAATACTCTGCCAGGCGTGGTGGTGCACACCTTTAATCCCAGCACTCAGGAGGCAGAGGTAGGAGGATCACTGTGAGTTCGAGGCCACCCTGAGACTACATAGTGAATTCCAGGTCAGCCTGAGCTACAGTGAGACCCTACCTTGAAAAAAAACAACAAAAAAAGTAGAACACACTGACAGATCACTGGAACGCTGTCCTGCAGGCTCCCAGTCTGGTTAGAGCAGCATGGTGGAGACGTAAATCACACCAGGGGACAGCGGTGCATGCCTGTGATGCCAGTACTCAGGAGGCTGAGGTAGGAGGACTGTGAGCTCCAGGCCAGCCTAGGCTACATAAGTGAGACAGGCTCATGGGAAAGCTAAGCTAACAGTGGGTGTAGGCCCCCAGCCAGGCAACAAAGCAGTAGGTGGTCACCAGAGGCTACAGGAATTACAGGGGGAGGTGTAGCTGGACAAAGGAGTCAGAGATAGTGAGGACAAAGGTCTGTCTGTCGGAGGATTGGGGCTTATGTTGTGAAGCTAAGGGTCAGCCTAGAGGTTCAGAGCTTCCTGCTGCATAATTAGGCTGGGGTGACGGGCCAAGGCCTATGTGGTCTGTGTGAGGGAACAGGGAGCCATGGAAGGTGTTTGAGCAGAAGAGGAGGTTCTTGAGTCTAGGGGCTCTGGGCAGGACCTGTGAGCTCACCTGGGTTCTTCAGCCGGCCGCCACTCCACAGAATGGTATAAGCCCTTCACAGCCACCAGCCACTCCCGCAGCACGGCAGAGGTATTGTCCGCATTGTGGTCTGTTGCCACCCTGTGAGTACAGGGGGGCAGTCAGAGCAACTGGGGAAACCAAGGCAAGACCAAGCAACAGCCAGACTACCCAGGCTTCACATCCTGGTTGAGACCCCTAGAAGAAGACACATCCATTTTCTGGGTGTCAATTTCCACTCCCATAAAGAAAGGTGGGAAACAAAGTGAATTTGGAAAACCAGATTGGCGTGAATTCTAGGCCAACCTAGGATGCATAGCAAGACCCTGTCTCAAATAAAAAACTGGAGAAAACTGAGACAGGAGAGACCCCAGCCCCAGGTTTCCCACTTCCCCTCTGCCTTCTCCACTGGGGTCCAGCGCACAGCAGGGGTATGACCACGCCCTGGGACTGGGTTGAGTTCCGGGGCCACGGAAGGCCCAGTGGGACCTGGATTCAGTTCCTGGGAACTTCTGGTTCTGCAGAGGGAGTAGGGAAGAGGGTTCAGGCCCTGGTCAGTCATGAGTAAGATAGTGTATTATGGTGAGAAAAGCAGGGCAGGGTTGACCAAAGCCCAGCACAGGCTGAGAACTCAGGCCAATACTGAGGGGACCTGCTGGAGGGTGGAGTGGCAGCAAGCTGGGGTTACATGTGTAACTGCAGGCTGGAGTGATAGGTGCCCAAATGGGGGATGGCAGGCTGGGGCGACATGTGCCCAGTAAGGTACAGAGCCATGGTGACATATACCCCAGTGGGGAACCGTGGAGACTACACACACGGATCAGAAAAGAGTATGTGTAGCCCTCCCGTGGGGACAGAAGGAGATGTACATGGCCATCAGGTGGGACTGGGACGTCATGGTCACCCGTGCGGACAGCATAGGGCACACGCATGGCCATCTAGTGGAGTTGGGGCAAGGGAAGCGCAGTGATCGCTCGGTGGAGATAGGGGAAAGGGATGCGCGTGGTCGTCCCGCGGCCGACTCACCACAGCGCCGTGCGCTCCCGCGGGTGACGCAGCCGCTCCAGAGCGCCCAGCGTAGCCGGCAGCGCGTGGGCCGCGTTTCGTGCCACGAGCGCGATGAGCACGCGCGGCGCCTGCAGAGGCGACTCGGGGCTCCAGCGCTCCTCCGGGAAGTAGGCGGCGGCGCCCCGCGGGCTGCCCAGCGGCAGGAGCAGCAGCAGCAGCAGCGGCAGCGCGGGGCCCGACCGTCCACACACGCGCGGGGGCGACGCCATCGCGCCACGCGTCGCCTTTAAACCGCTTTTCCGCCGGCGGACGCGGGCTGGCCGCGCCTTAAAGGGGTCATCGGTCATCCGGGTTCCGCCCCTGACGCGCGACTTAAAGGGGAGGAGCGCGCTTGGCGTAAGGAGAGCTGCCGGGACCCACCAGCTAGGCCCCGCCCCCAAGCTGCCCTAAAGAACGAGCTTAGTTTTACCTCCGATCGTTTGCGCCTGCCTCTCATGACGTCAGTCTTCAGGCGCGCCCCTGAAGCCCCGCCCCCAGTTCCTGTCATAAAGGCGCAGAGAATTTACCTTGAATCGGCTGTGTCCAGGCTCGTTTTTTGTCCTGTAGCATGTTTTCTATGCGGTCCAAATTCCATATGCATCACTAGGCAAATCTGGCTAGACCCAGAGAGATCTCAGCCTCATAGTTATGTTTTTTTTGTTACTTTTTCTGAATTTTTTGACAGGGTCTTGCTAGATAAATATGTCCAAGCTGGCCTAGAACTTACTGTGCATCTCAGCCCCCCTGCCTCAGCCCCTGCGTGCTGGGATGACAGATATGCAGCACTAAGCAGGGTCGCAGACTAGATTTAGTGGTTCCTGACTGACCCCAAAGTGTTGTTGAGCATTAACCTTGCATGACTAGGGTTTGAGTTAGACACTGAAAGGCTCCAAAGTGTGGAGTAAGGATGCAAGGACAACGTGTCCATGGATATCCAGGAGAGTTTCGAGTGCCCTAAAGTTGCAATTTCTTATTTCTTATTTATTTATTTGTTTGTTTATTTATTTGAGACAGAGAGGGACAGAGAGAGAGAAAGTGAGAATGGGCATGCCAGGGCCTCTAGCCACTGCAAATGAACTCCAGACGCATGTGCCACCATGTGCATCTGGCTTATGTGGGGCCTGGAGAATTGAACCAGGGTCCTTAGGCTTCACAGGCATGTGCCTTAACTGCTAAGCCATCTCTCCAGCCCTAAAGTTGCATTTTCCAATTGTTCATGTCTGTATCATTCCTAAAAATGAACTTTTGGCAGTGGTACATAATCCCAGTGGGCTGGAGGAGGCAGGAAGACCATGAGATCAAGATCAGCTTCAGCTAAATACCCAGTTTGACACCAGCCTGGACTCAATGAGACCCTATCTCAAAAAACAAAAAACAGCCGGGCGTGGTGGCGCACCTCTTTAATCCCAGCACTCGGGAGGCAGAGGTAGGAGGATTGCCATGAGTTCAAGGCCACCCTGAGACTACATAGTGAATTCCAGGTCAGCCTGGACCAGAGTGAGACCCTACCTCACAAAACCAAAAAAAAAAACCAAAAACACCAAAACCATGGGCTAGAGGGATGGCTTAGCGGTTAAGGCATTTGCCTGTAAAACCAAAGGACACAGGTTTGATTTCCCAGGACCCACGTTAGCCAGATGCACAAGGGGGCACACACATCTGGAGTACTTTTGCAGTGGCTGGAGGCCCTGGCATGCCATTCTCTCTCTGTGTATCTCTCTCTCTCTCCCTCTTTCTCTATCAAATAAATGAATAAAAATAAAATACTTTTAAAAACCAGGGCTGGGGACATGGCATGGCAGTTCATTTCAATTCCAGGTCAGTATTGAGATGCAAAACCAAAAAAAAAAAAAAAAAAAAAAAAAAAAAACCAGGGCTGGGGACAAAGCATGGCAGTTCATTTCATCTGATGGTCCCAACTGCTTCCATGACAATGGGAAACAAAGCCAGGAGAATGCCAAGCTCATGAGATGGCTAGTTTGACAGGTAGTTTGCAGTCTGATGGTTCCTTTGCAGCAACAAGAGATCCTGTCTCAATGAAGATACCTTGAGGTTGCCCACTGTTGTCCACATGATAAGGTGATAGGCACACCATTCCCCCCACACAAATAAATAAAAACAAAGCTGGGCGTGATGACACACACCTTTAATCCCCAGCACTCTGGGAGGCAGAGGTAGGAGGATCACTGAGAGTTTGAAGCCACCCTGAGATTACATAGTAAATTCCAGATCAGCCTGAGCTAGAGTGAGATCCTACCTCAAAAAAACAAAATAAGGGCTGAAAAGATGGCTTAGCAGTTAAGGCACCTGCATGCTAAGCCTAAGAACCGAGTTCCAATCTCCAGGTCCCACATTTAGCCAGATGCGAAGTGACGCAAGGGCATAATGCCACACTTGCCCACAAGGGGGTGCACGCATCTGGATTTCATTCACAGCAGCTGAGAGACTGCTGGTGTGCCCATTCTCTGTCTCCCTCTCCCTCTCTCTCTGTCTGTCTCTCTCTGTGTCTCTCTCCAAAAATAAAAAAATTAAAAATTAAAAAAATTAAAAAACAAAATAAATGAATAAGCAAACAAACAAAAACAAAATAGGGGCTGGAGAGATTGCTCAGTGGTTAAGGAGCTTGCCTGCAATGCCTAACAACCCGGGGTACAATTCTCCAGTACCCGTGTAAACCCAGATGCACAAAATGGCACATGCATCTAGAGTTCCTTTGCAGTGGTTAAAGGCCCTGGTGCATGCATTCTCTCTCCCTCTCTCATTGGAAATAAATAAATATTTAAAAATAAATAAATAAAATAGGTACACATGACTTTTTAGTCTGGTATGATCCATAATCCCAGCCCTAGGAAGGGCTCAGGTAGAAGAATCTCCCAGTTCCAGGCCAGCCTGGGCTATGTAACAAGACCCAGTCTGAAGCAAGAAGCAAATATAGGATAATCTTCTGCACAGGGTACAAGCTTGTCTGCTTGTCCACATATTTCTGGGAAAGTCTTGCCTGGTTGCTTGATTGGGGTATGGCTGGAGAGCAGGGAATGAAGGAGAAAACTAGGTCGTTGATAAAATGTAGGAGCTCACTTGGGATATACATTTGGGGGTATGTTTGAAGCTTTCTATAATAAAAAGGTAAAAACAAGGTGGGCATGGTGATGTCTTTAATCCTAGCCCTTGGGAGGCAGAAGGAAGAAGATTGCCATGGGTTTGAGGCCAGCCTGAGACTACATAGTGAATTCCAGGTCACCCTGGGCTAGAGAGACACCCTACTTTGAAAAAACAAAACAAAACAAAAAACAGAGAAAGTGCTCCTCCAGACACAAAATGGCCTGGGTATCCATGACCTCACAGTGACTGACACTACCTATACAAGACCATCATAATAGGAAGAAAAGATCATGACATCACACTGAAAAGAGAGACTGATTGACAGGGGGAGAGGATATGATAGAGAGTGGAGTTTCAAAGGGGAAAGTGGGGGAAGGGAGGGAAGTACCATGGGATATTGTCTACAATTAAAAATTTGTCAATAAAAATGAGTAAATAGAGCCGGGCATGGTGGTGCACGCCTTTAATCCCAGCACTGGGGAGGAAGAGGTAGGAGGATCACCGAGAGTTTGAGGCCACCCTGAGACTACATAGTTAATTCCAGGTCAGCCTGGGCCAGAGTGAGACCCTACTTCAAAAAAAAAAAAAAAATAAATAAACAAAAACAAAAGAGAAGCAAGTTTACACTTGCAGATTTCACAATCCTTCATATTAAATAGAAGAAGAAGGTTGCCAGGTAAGGTGGCGCAATGCCAATAATCCCAGCACTTGGAAGGCAGAGGTAGGAGGATCACCACGAGTTCAAGGCCACCATGAGACTACTGAGTGAATTTCATGTCAGCCTAGACTAGAGCAAGACCCTACCTCGAAAAACCAAAAAAAAAAAAAAGGAGGAGTGACAAGATGTGTTCAGTTCCATATGGAAAGATTTGCCTCTGAGAGCAAACACTGGCCTTGTGAAAGAGGGCTGGGTGACAAATTCTGTTGCTGGGGTTTCTAGAACTAAAATCTGCCTCCTATCCTGGGCCCCAGAAGACAGCTGGGCAGCAGGGAGGCAAAAAAAAAAAAAAAAAGATAATAAAATGAAAAAAAAAAAAAAAAACAGGGGTTTCCTGGTGCTGGGGATGGAAGCCCGAGCTTGCACAACCTGGACAAACTCTGCCACCAGCTGCTTCAGAAATGTCACTCTGCCTCTGAAATGGGGCTGGAGGAAACCTAGCATCCGGTCATCCTCCTGGCAAAGGCCCAAAAATCCAGAATAGCATCAGTGTCCAAGTCCAGCTGAGACCTGACTGGCAGGAACCAGGGAAATCCCTCAGGAACCCAAGCAGGAAGCAGCTGGAGAGGTGGAGACAGGAGAACTGCCAAGCTCTGGAATAAAAGACTTTCCGGTCAAGTGGAGAAGAGGCTGTGAGATCTCAGCAGAGAACATGAGACCAAGTGAGGACTGTGGGCTGAGGATGTGACTCAGAGGCAGAACCTCGCCCCAAACCCACATTGTGGAGGGGGCGTGGCTGGGAGGTGGAGCCCTGCCTAAAATCCTAGTGAGGGTGGACTTGCCTGTGAAGCCTAAGAACTCATGGTCGAATCTCTAGCTCCCACATAAGCCAGATGCACAGTGATGCAAGTGCACATTGTTGCACATGTACACAAGGGGGCACACACATCTGGAATCCATTTACATCAGCTGAAGGCCCTGTCGCGCAGTTCTCTCTCTCTCTCCATATAAATTTTAAAAATATTTTTTAAGCCGGGCATGGTGGCACACATGTTTAATCCCAGCACTTGGGAGGCAGAGGTAGGAGGATCTCTGTGAGTTCGAGGCCACCCTGAGACTACAGAGTGAATTCCAGGTCAGCCTGGGCTAGAGTGAGACCCTACCTTGGAAAACCAAAATATATATCTAAATAGTTTAAAAATAAGTCAACACACTCTTTGTTTATTTTTTGGTTTCCATTGTTGTTTATTTTGTTGTGGTTTGAAATGGTTTGTAGAAAATGCCACGATGAGTAGGAGGTGGAGGGGGACAAAGGTCTAGGAACAGCACACACACACACTGGCCCAGAACTGCCACTCTTAGCCCTGGATGCAATTCACACCAGGATGGAAGGGTGAAGCTCTGCTCTGGATGTTTCTAGAGATGGTGGCAGGGAGGGGACGGCAGGAGAGAATCTGGTTGTCACAGCCTGGCTGCCAGGGCAAGTCTTTCCTTCTGTTAGACCTGAGCATCAGTTTCCTTATCTGCAAAATGGTACCACACAGATGTCCAAGAATCAGGCACAGAATATGCACCAACATAGAGAGCATGGAGAAGGCATGTGGCAGAGGCTGCACTCACAGGCTGCTCACAGGAGCTAGAAGGACACAGGGCTCTGGGCTGGGTGGGGTGGTTGTGGTGGAGAATGCTTTGGTGACCCCTGTGGAAATGACAAACACCCTCTCTATCCCTGTGATTTTCTATGGGTGACTTACCCATGAGATTTGCACTTGCATGAAACATTTGTACCACAGTAGGTCCCTGGCTATCTGTGGGGGATGAAGGACAGCCAAGTGCCTTCTAGAAAAGTGTGGTATGTGCCCTCAACTTCCCATAGGTGTGTGTGCACATGCATATATATAAATTTTTTTGAGACAAGGTCATTCCAGCACTCAGAAGGTAGAAGCAGAAGCAGGAAGATCGTAAGTTCAAGACTAGCCTGAGACCCTGTCTCAAAAATCAAAAAGGAGCCAGGCGTGGTGGCATACGTCTTTAATCCTGCACTTGGGAGGCATAGATAGGAGGACTGCCATGAGTTCAAGGCCACCCTGAGACTACAGAGTGAATTACAGGTCAGCTAGAGTGAAACTCTACTTCAAAAAAAAAAAAAAAAAAAAAAACCAAGGGCTGGAGAGATGGCTTAGCGGTTAAATGTTTGCCTATGAAGCCTAAAGACCCTGGTTCGAGGCTCAATTCTCCAGGACCCACGTAAGCCAGATGCACAAAGGGGTGCATGCATCTGGAGTTCGTTTGCAGTGGCTGGAGGCCCTGGTGCACCCATTCTCTCTCTCTCTCTCTCTACCTGCCTATTTCTGTATCTCTCCCTCAAATAAATAAATAATAAAATATTTTAAAAAAAAAAAAACCAAAAACCAAAAAACAGGGGGCTGGAGGGATGGTTTAGGACCCAGGTTCAATTCCCCAGTACCCACATAAGCCAGATGTACAATGGGGAGCATGCATCTGGGGTTCGTTTGCAGTGGCTAGAGGCCCTGGTGCGCCCATTCTCTACTCTCTCTCTCTCTCTGCTTGTAAATAAATAAATAAATTGTTAAAAAGAAAAAAAGAAGCCAGGCATGGTGGTGCAAGCCTTTAATCCCAGTACTCCAATACCAGGGAGCCACAGGTAGGAGGACCAGTGTTTGTGACCAGCCTGAAGCTACAGAGGGAGTTCCAGGTCAGCCTGGGCTACAGTGAAAACCCTCCTCTTGGAAAAAAAAAAAATCAAAAAGGAAAGAAAAATTTAAAAACCCATCACTTTGGTTCTGGTTAAATAAATTCTGGGGCCTACCCACAGTTCCTCACACTCAATGCATGGACATTCAGAGACTCCTGACCCTTTATGTGAAGGAGTGCAAGTGTGTGTCTCTTTGTGTGAGTGTGTGTTTGTGTTTATCTGTGGAAGCTGACCTTGCCCTGAGGCTCTCGCTCAGCTTGGGAGTGTGTGGGACAGTTAGTGCTGTGTCACAAGCTGCAGTCATCCCTTCCATGCAGCATCTCTGCTAATTATAAACCAGAGGTTCCTCATCACATCTCCCCAGCCAGTACTAAAGTAGAAACTGGCACCTGGAAGATGCCCGTCATACCCCAGATAAATGAGCAGGAACACAAATTAGTCACCACCTCAACTCCCAAGTGCACATCAGAGCCTGGCCTTGGAAAATCTTTCTCAGGCTCAGATGCCCCTGCAGGTTCTCCTCAATCACTCACCATAAGCTTGGCAAGCCTGGCCAGGTCAGGAGACAAAGCCCCTTTCAACCCTTGCCCCCTACACAGCCCCCACCCACTCCAGCATTTGCCACCATAATCCAGAAATCAGTGAAGTCCTAACCTGCTTCCTCCTGGTCCCACAGCCAGAGAGCAAGTTATGTCACCGTCACTATTACCAGTGCCCAGGGCCTTTTTCAAGTCTGGAATAAGAGAGAAAATCCTGGATACAGCTGGGGAAGCCCAGGCATTAGCTGGCTCACAAGAAGTGTCTTCCAAGCTGTGACAGTGGCAGACATTGCTAATCCATCCCTGCACAAGTCACTGAGGCAGAAGAATGCAGGCCCCACCTTCCAACTCTGGGCAGACATTACAAATCCACTGAAGTGGGAATCCCTTCAGGATGTACCAAACCCCTCTAGGATCAGAAACTTACCAAAGTTGCCTGTTTCTGGAATCAATTTTACATTTTGAAGGTTAAATATATATATATATATATTTTTTTTTTTTTTTTGAGGTAGGGTCTCACTCTGGCCCAGGCTGACCTGGAACTCACTATGTAGTCTCAGCATGGCCTTGAACTCACAGAGATCCTTCTACCTCTGTCTCTTGAGTGCTGGGAATAAAGGCGTGCACCACCATGCCTGGCTTTAAAAATCTTTTTATTGGGCTGGAGGGATGGCTTAGCGGTTAAGGCGCCTGCCTCCTAAGCCTAAGAATGCTAGTTCCAATATCCAGTGGTTCCAATCTCCAGGTCCCAAGTTTAGCCAGATGCAGTGTCGCAAGGGTGCAATGCTGCACATGACCACAAGGGGGAGCACACATCTGTATTTCATTCTCTGCAGCTGAGAGGCTGCTGGTGCACCCATCTCTGTCTTCCTCTCTCTCTCTCTCTCTCTCTCTCTGTCTCTCTAAAAAAAAAATTCTTTTTAGTGGGCTGGAGAGATGGCTTAGTGGTTAAGGCGCATGCCTGTGAAGCCTAAGGACCCCAGTTTGATTCTCCAGGTCCGATGTAAGCCAGATGCACATGGTGGCACATGCGTCTGGAGTTTGTCTGCAGTGGCCAGAGGCCCTGGTGTGCCCATTCTCACTCATTCTCTCTCTCTCCCCTCCTCCTTTTCTCTAATAAATAAATAAATAAAAATAAAATCTTTAAAAAATATTTTTATTTATTTATTTGCAAGGAGAGAGAGAGAGAATGAATATGAGACTGGGTATGTGCCAGGGCTTCCAGCCCTGCAAACAAACTCCAGATGCATGTGCTACTTTGTGTATCTGATGGGTACTGGGGAATTAACTCAGGTCATTAGGCTTTGCAGGCAAGTGCCTTAACTGTTGAGCCATCTCTCCAACCTCTATAAGATTTTTTTTCATGTAGCCCTGAGCTTTTCTTCTTTTCCCATGCCAAGGTCTCATGTTGCCCAGGTTGGCATTGAACTCACTATGGAAACAAGGATGACCTTGACATCCTGACCCCCTGCCTCAGCCTTCCTGTTGCTGGGGTGACAGGTATGCACCACCACACCCACTTAATTTGTTCCATAAAAAAAAAAAACCTCTGCTTTTCTGCATAGTGACTCATGCTCTTAATTCCAGCACTCAAAGACAGGCTGAGGCAGAGGATGGCCAGGAAGACAGGTCTGTGCCGCCATCTCTCATTTGGCCTCACCCTAGCCCCCTGGCTCTCAGCACTCACTGTTGGGCTCTCTGCAGTGGCGTCCTCTACATCCTCGGAAGTGGGCTTTGTGACATCCCTCTCCGTGCTTGCCTTTGCTCCATGCCCATCCCTTGCCTGCCTCTCCCACCCAGGGTCTGTCCTTCATCCCAATCCCTAGCTCCCACCTTCTGCTCACACCCCCTTTATGGCTCCTGCAACATGCACAGTAAAGTCTAAACTGCATATCTGACCCAGGGGCCTCCAACCTCCCTTTCAGACCTTGTGCACAACCACTTGGGCACCATGACATCCCTATGTCACAGCTGCATGACCCTCTTCCTGTCAACATAATGTGTCAGCCATCTGCTATAGGAGGGAGCAAGATGTTTCTAGAAGCATTTTCCAGCCCAGGAGCATGTGTTCGTTGACCCCTGCCTTCCTTTCCTTCCTCCTCCAGAGAACTCCTACAAGCCTCATTCCAAGTACTTCCCTTTCAGGGAGCTCCATCCCTGTTTGCTTAGAACCCTCTATCCCAGTTGGCCTTAGTTAAAGGGTCAAGGGTCTGTGGGAGTGATAGGACCTGAGTGGGACACCAGGCCCTCTGCTCACCTCTGTCAATCCTCTGCAACAAGACTCCACGGAGGACATCTTCATAGACACCCTCGGTGGTGAGAGCCTGGCAGGCTGTGGCCCGGATGACACCCTCAACCTCAGGCAGCTCCTGGAACATGCAGTTAGGGGCCAGGCTGGAGGCGGGACTTCTCCATGCTCACAGTGTGAATTTGAGCCCTAGCTCTGGTCGGATTAGCTGGAGGGGTGCTTGGGTCTCAGTTTCCCTTTCGGTAAAGTAGACTCAATCATTCATAATCCCTAGCATTGTCATGGAGTTAACACCTAAACCATGGTGTCTTGTGAGCATCCCCAGAGTTCACATGCCTGAAATTTAATTCCCCCAGCACAATTGGAGAGCTGGGAACTCTGTCATAGGGTGCCACTCTCATAAATGGATTAAAGCCACTTTCTCTGGGTTGGGGAGATTGTTCAGTGGGTAAAGCACTTGCCTTGCCAGCATGAGGACCTGAGTTCTGCCCCTAGGGCACACATAAAAGTTGGATGTTAGCCAGTGGCGCATGCCATTAATCCCAGCACTTTGAAGGCAAAGGTAGGAGGATCACCGTGTGTTGGAGGCCAGCCTGAGTCTACTTAGTGAATCCCAGGTCAGCCTGGGCTAGAGCGAGACCCTACCTCAAACAAACAAACAAACAAAAACACTGGATGTGGTAATGCACACTTGGAAACCCAGGGCTGGGGAGGCAGACACAGGAGGATCTCTGGGGCTCCCTGTCTAGCTTAACTGGTGAGCTCTAAGCTTATGGGGTGACTCTGTCTAAAAGAAAAGGTAGATGGCATTTGTGGAACAGCACCCAAGGCTGTTATCTTTAGACACGCGTGTGCATACACACTCACACTCCACTTTCTCAGGAGCAGATGAGATCATATCTCAGGACCTTTGCACAGGCTGTTCTCCCCTGCAGTCCCACCACATGGAACACCAGGCCTTATTCATGCTCAGCAGGGCTGAATGGAACCTAGGGCCTCCCATATGCTATGCACGTGCTCAACCCCTGAGCCTTGGGCTGGAGAGATGGCTTAGTGGTTAAGGCATTTGCCTGCAAAGCCTAAGGACCCAGGTTCAATTCCCCAGTATCCATGTAAGCCAGATGCCCAAGGTGGCACATACATCTTGAATTCATTTGCAGTGGCTGGAGGCCCTGGTGTGCCTTTGTCTCTCTCAAATAAATAAGCAAAATAGAGTATTTTAAAAAGCAGAGTTGGGCTGGAGAGAAACTCAGTTGTTAAATCGTTTACTTAAAAAGCCCAAGGACCTGAGTTTGATTCCCCACAACCCACATAAAGCTTGATGCAAAAGGTGGCATATATGTCTGGAGTTCGTTTGCAATGACTGGAGGTCCCTGGTGCACCCATTCCCTCTATCTGCCTCTCTCCCTCAAATTAATTAATTAATTAAATATTTTTTAAAAAGCAGAGTCCTATGGAAAACAGTGGGCATCACAGAAACCACCTGACTAAGCCTCAGGGAACAGTTTCTGGTCCTCTCAGTGGCACTCTGTCCCCTCCACATAGAGGCATGACCTATGTGTCCCCTGCCCCATAACTCACCACTTTGCAGCATGGCCTGAGCTGGCTCTGCAGGAAGGGTGAGAAGATTCCAAGCAACCAGTCCCGCATGTACCTCTGCCGGGCAGACTCGCTATCGGAGGCCAGCTTCTGCAGGGAGCACATGGAGAATCCATATGGTGACCCTCAGAGCCTCTAGACCACCACTGCCACCCTCCTGACCATCAGCCTCACCTTTAACACGAGACCCCGGACTTTCTCCAGCTGCTGAACTGCTTGGTTACAGGCCAGAGTTGAGGTCAGACACTCATCCGCTAGTTGCAGGAAGGTGGCTACAGCATCTGCCATGAGCTGCAGAAGTAGGTGCTACAGTGACCCCCGCACACACCCAGGAATGTATGCTCTGGCCTCTGAGCCTTACACCTGCCCAGCTGGTGCCTTGGACCAGCCACCTCCCTGCACCTCTGCCTATTCCTCTGTGCTGTTCACTGAGGAAACATGCCAAGGTGCTCAGACTGTGGAGCAGAGAGCCAGCCTGACCTAGCAAACACTCTTGCGCAGTGCACAAACTGAATTACGGGGCTGGAGAGATGGCTTAGCGGTTAAGGCGCCTGCCTGCTAACCCTAAGAACGCTGGTTCCAATCTCCAGCGGTTCCAATCTCCAGGTCCCACGTTTAGCCAGGTGCAAAGTGACGCAAGGGCGCAATGTCGCACTTGGCCACAAGGGGGCGCACACATCTGGATTTCCGTTCACAGCAGCCATCTCTGTCTCCCTCTCCCTCTCTATCTCTCTCTGTGTCTCTCTCCAAAAATAAATAAAATAAAATAAATTTACAAACTGAATTGTGGTGCCAGGCCACACTGGATCGTTTCAACATATGTCCGCTTTACGTACCATGTCCAAAACAGGTCCTAGTCCTCACCCATGGTTACTTTTTTTTTTTTTTTTTTTCAAGGTAGGGCCCCAGGCCAGCCTGGAATTAATTCTGTAGTCTCAGGGTGGCCTTGAACTCACGGCAATCCTCCTACCTCTGCCTCCCAAGTGCTGGGATTAAAGGGGTGCACCACCACACCTAGCTCTCACCTGTCATGTTTTTAAATTTTACATTATTTATTTGAGAGAGAGAGAGAGGACAGAAAGAGGGAGAGAGAATGGGCACACCAGGGCCTTCAGTCACTGCATATGAACTCTAGACGTATGTGCCACCTTGTACATCTGGGTACGTGGGTATTGGGGAATTGAACTAGGGTCCTTTGGCTTTGCAGGCAAATGCCTTGACCACTAAGCCATCTCTCCAGTCCCCCCCTTTTTTGAGACAGTGTTTCATGAAGACAAAGGCTGACCTCAGACTCCATATATAGCTGAATTTCTGATTATTTTGCCTCCATTTCTCCAGTGCTGGATGACAGGCATGTGCCACCACACTCGGTTTCTCAAAAGGCTTGTTTGTCCCCTCTGACAGCCCCACCTTAGTGCCAGCCTTCCTTCCCCACTCCTGTTCCTGACAGCTGGCATTCCCTGTAGAAGACAGGGCTTCCCAAACCTTGACTTGCCTTGCTTACATATCTGCTGCCCTCCAGTCACTGCCCAGCTCCATAAGCCCTACATCCCTCTTAGAATCCACCCAGGCCGCCTGCCCACCCACCTGGCCCATTTCCTACCTCTCTGCCTATCCATAAATTCAGACAACTTCTCCCAATGTGGTTCTCTCAACCAGGGCTATGCCTGACATTGCCCTCACCTGCTGGGCAAGATCCTGGGCCCCAAACACCAGGCTCTGCATTCCCGAAAAGCCAAACTGTGAGACCAGAGGCTGGAGACGACTCAGGCCCCGCTGGGGCTCCCGGTAGCAAGACTGCATCAGCCCTGGGTCCCACGGTATCTCCCCAAATGTATAAACCTGTTTTTTGCACGGCAGTGGGGGGAGAAAAACACCATCAGCTGATGGAAGCCCACTGGTGGTCACCACCCACCAGGCCAGGAACTTCCCCTGGCACTCACCTCCTTGCGCAGCCGAGCGCCCGAGGGGTTCATGCGCAAGTGGTGGGACAGCTGGTCCATGCCTCGGGCCAGGAGGGTCCGCACCGCCCCCAGTGAGGCTTCCAGGGGGCTCAGCAGCGCCTGTGTGAGCGGGGCCAGCTGCGCATCCACCTCCTGGCGCAGACACGCCTCCAGAGGGCCCTGGACCTGAACTGAAGTGAGAGAAGCTGACCCTGGCTCAGTGGCGAGGTGGGTAGTCACTTACTGTGCAGATGGGGAAAATGAGGCTGGGAGCAATGAGGATTGTCCCAAAGGTGCAAGCTCAGGAGGCAAAGAGAATGCGAACCCACATCTTGCTTACTAAGCATCAGAGGAGGCACTGTGGGGCACCCCTGGTGTGCACTCTAAACTCAGCGAGGCCGGGCGTGGTGGCGCACGCCTTTAATCTCAGCACTCGGGAGGCAGAGGTAGGAGGATCACCGTGAGTTCAAGGCCACCCTGAGACTACATAGTTAATTCCAGGTCAGCCTGGGCCAGAGTGAGACCCTACCTCGAAAAACAAAAAACAAAAAACAAACAAATAAACTCAGCGAGGCCTTTCCCTGGCCCACCTCCTTCCAGGCCCTACACTTTCTCTAGTTGGGCCTCTGGCCACGCCCCTTCAACCTCAAGTCCAAGCCTCGCCCATATGTGCATACACCCATTTTCCCTGTTACATCCTGGCCACGCCCCTTGCATGGAAAACTCGAGGGCCGGCCACCTGTGGAGACCTTGTCTCCTCTCATTCTCTGGCCCCGCCCCTGCTCCCTGACCCGCATCTGGGCCTCATGGGCACTACCCTACTCCCTGGGCTGAGTCCCACCCTGTTCATTCAGTCCATCCTCAAGCAAGCCCCGCCCCTCTCCCCACAGGCCCGCCCCTGTACCCTGACTCCGCCCGCTCACGTCACACCTATCTTCGTGGCCCCGCCCTTTGGCCTCACCTTGACTGTCCTGTTCCTGCCTAGCCTGGCTGCACCTGGTCTTGTCACGTCCCAAGCCGGCCCCGCCCCAGCCTCACCTAGCAGCCCTGCGGCGACGAGCGCGCGCTGGCGCAGCACGGGCTCCAGGTCGCGGCGGATCGCCCTTTCCAGGGTCGCGAGCAGCTCGTCCTTCTCCGGCTGGAAGGCGCGGAGCCCCGCGGAGGTGCGGGCAAGCACGACGGCGTACGCGGCCTCCAGGCGCTGCCCGGGGCGGGAGGAGGGGCTTAGACGACAGCGGAGGCCCGGGGGCCCCTCCGCTACCACCTGGGTGCCCCGCGCACCTCCGCCCAGGCCGGGGCGCCGCCCGCTGCCCGCAGGCCCACCGGGGTCTCCGCTTGCCAGGACCACAGCATCTCCCGCATGAGCACCGCCGTCAGTACCTGCACGACGTGACACGACAGGGGTCGTCCGTGGATGCCCGGCGGGCTGGGAGTATCGGGACCCCGGGGCCGCCTTTTGGGACACTGACCTCCGCGTCCGAGCCCAGGGTCACGTCGTCGTCGCCGAAGTGGCCTAGGCGCTGCCGGTACAGCCGGACGGCGTCCAGGAAGGCGCGGGCCGCGGGAGCCTGGCTGCGCTGCAGGACTGAGAGGCGGCCTCAGCTCGCTCACCTCCCTGCCCAGGGACGCCTGCCCCCTGGCCTTGGCATGTGCACCCTGCTGACCCCTCATCTCGTTTCAGATCTCAGCTTTGACATCAGTAGCCTCCACTAGGAAGCCTCCCCTCATGACCCGGGGCTGTGTCCCCAATATATGTCCCTGTCACAAAACTACTGTGAAAGTCCTCATAGTGGCCTGATGTCCCCTCTGTCTTCCCACAGCAAATCATTACATGGATTAGAAAACTGAAGCTTAGATCCCAAAGGAACAGAGTGCCACTTGCACCCAGATATCTAACCCTTCCGGGGACCTACCTGTGCCCCGAAGCCGAATGCCACCCTGTAGGGCATGCTTCCAGGCACGCTGGGCCTCTCGGGTCTCCGCTGAGAAACAGAGGCATGCGCGGAAGGGGTGCTGGAGGAAAAGGGGGAAGCTCACCTCAACCCCCAAGATGTGGGCAGTCTCTGTGTGTGGGGGGTCACCTGAAAGCACACAGAAGGGGTCAGGCCTTGCTCACTGTTCATTGGTGGGTTCCTTCATTCATTGCTAGATGACCATGCAGGAGCCAGGCGGAGGTGGGCACCTGTGGGCCCAGCCCTGGACAGGCTGAGGCTGCAGGATGCTTCAGCCTCTGCTACATCTCAAGACTGCCTCAGAAACAAAACACGAAAACCCGAGACAGCACAGGGCAACACATAGAACCCCTTTTCTTTCTTAAAAAAAATTTTTTTTGTTTGTTTTTGGTTTTTCAAGATAGTGTCTCACTCTAGCCCAGGCTAACCTGGAACTCACTATGTAGTCTCAGGGTGGCCTCGAGTTCTCAGTGATCCTCTTACCTCTGCTGCACAATTGCTGGGATAAAGGCCTGCGCCACTAAGTCTGGCTTTTTTAAAAAAATATTTATTTATATAGTGATTGATTGATTGATTGGTTTTTCTTTTTTTTAAATATTTTATTTTTATTTATTTATTTATTTTTGTGAGAGAGAGATACAGAAATAGGCAAGTAGAGAGAGAAAGAGAATCTCCAGCCACTGCAAATGAACCCAGATGCGTGTGCCCCCTGTGCATCTGGCTTACATGGGTCCTGGGAGTTGAACCTGGGTCCTTTTGGTTTTAGGCAAATGTAAGTAAGCCATCTCTCCAGCCCTGATTGATTGGTTTTTCAAGGTAGGATCTTGCTCTAGCCCAGGCTGACCTGGAATTTACTATGTAGTCACAGGGTGGCCTGTAACTCATGGCGATCCTCCTACCTCTGTCTCCTGAGTGCTGGGATTAAAGGTGTACACCACCACGCCTGGCTTTTTTATTAATTAACAACTATTTATTTATTTGAGAGAGAGAGAGAGAGAGAGAGAGAATGGGCATAAGGGCCTCTAGCCACTGCAAAGGAACTCCAGACGCATGCGCCACCTTGTGTATCTGGCTTACTTGGGTTCTGGGGAATTGAACCTGGGTTCTTAGGCTTCTCACGTGGGCGCCTTAACAATTAAGCCATCTATCTCTCCAGCGTTTAGAACTCCTTTTCTGCATAGTGTTGGAAGAAAGAGAGGGGAAGAAAGTACCCCAGACCTACGGTACAGCCCATGCCAAAGACTAAGCAATTTCCTTTCTACCGCTGTCGTCCTCACGTCCCCATGGACACTGAGTTGGATTGCTGCTATCGCCCAGGGTCAGTGGGTATGTTTTTCTTTCTTTCTTTCTTTTTTTTTCTTCTCCTTTCCAGAATAAAAGTACTCTTCCAGGGCCAAGGCCACTTGACAGGGGACACTTTGCAACATTTGGAGACATGTTTAGCTGACACCTGGGCACTGGCCACAGATGGGTGGAGGCTGAGATGCTGCCTAACTTCCCACAACACACTGCGTGGACCCAAATGCCAGCAGGGCGGAGACCCATTGACTCACCTGGGGAGTGTGGGCGGAGCTGGTTTAAAAGGTGGAGATGCTCACGCCCTGAGGTGAGCAACGTGTACCCGGTCAGCGCCGCCGAGCCCAGGGGCCGGCCACCAGCTTCGAAGACCTGAGAACCAGGGACAGACGTGACCGAGGCCAGTCGGACGCTGCTCAGTCACAGCTACGGAAGGAAGGGACATGAAGGGGGAGACGCCCGGCTGCTCCCTTCCCTGCAGGCCATCTTCCTCAGCACTGGCGACCCCAAGACTCACCTTTAGCTCTGCCTCCTCTTTACTAGGGATGCTAGGCGGGGCTCCACCTCCCAGCCACGCCCCCTCCTCGCCAGTATGATGGGGTTCCTGGTAGCGGAGTTGATGAGTCCCCCACTCACCTCTTTGTCTTGGAACCACTGCAGACGACCGTCCCCACGAAGGACACAGAAGACGGGCTGCCACTGTGGGGGGTGGCCCCTCAGCTGCGTCAGGGGTCCTCGGTGCTCTCGGACTCGAGGCAGCTTCTGCAGAGGAAGGTCTGAGGGTGTCATGTTATCCTTTGGTGACTCCACCTGAGTCCCCAGTGCCACTAAATTTATAATGCTCAGCCCTTTCCTCTCTCCACTTTTCTCTCTTGGAGAAGGGGTTTCGTGTAGCCCACACTGGCCTCAAGCTTCTTCGTAGCTAAGGATGAACTTGAACCTCTGCTTCTTGTGCCTCCTGAGTGCTGAGGTGACAGACCGAGCCCCAGAGCCTGTGTGCCGCGCCAGAGAGCAACAGAGAAGCAGACAGCAGTGGGAGTTGCCCGCTGAGGCCTGGGAAGAAAGGCCGGGCTGCAGGATGGGCACGCACCTTGCTGCGGGTCAGCTGGCATCTGGCCGGCTCTTGGGGCCCCAGCTCCCCCGAGACCTGCCTCAGCACCGCTACAGCTAGCTGCCGGCGGTAACAAGGCAGGAAGTTTCTCAGCAGGACGTCCACCTGACCTGCAGGGACAAAGGGATAGTGATGGGACCCTGCAAGGCAGAGCCTAGCCCACCCAACTCCTGGGCACCCTGAAGGCTTCGACCATGAGGTGTGACCCCATCCTTTACCTTGAGCCCACCCAAGTGGTTAAATGCCATCTTTTCTTTTTCTTTTCTTTTCTTTTCTTTTCTTTTCTTTTCTTTTCTTTTCTTTTTCTTTTCTTTTCTTTTCTTCTCTTCTTTTCTTTTTTCTTTTCTTTTCTTTCCTTTCCTTTTCCTTTTCTTTTCTTTCCTTTACTTTTCCCTTTCCTTTTCTTTTCCCTTTCCTTTCTCTTTCTTTCCTTCTTTCTTTCTTTCTTTAATGTGAGAGAGCGAGAGAGAGAGAGAGAGAGAGAGAGAGAGAGAGAGAGAAAGTGAGAGAGAATTGGCGGGCCAGGGCCTTCAGCCACTGCATTTGAACTTTAGACAAGTGCCCCTTTGTGTGCGTGTGTGACCTTGAGTGCTTGTGTCACTTTGTGCGTCTGGCTTACATGGGACCTGGAAGCAGCAAACATGGGTCCTTAGGCTTCACAGGCAAGTACCTTAACCACTAAGCCATCTCTCCAGCCATTAAATTCCATCTTAATCCCTGACAAAGAGCTACAAACGTTATCTGGGTTTGGTTGTGTTGTGTTTGTTTCACCTGGAACTCACTCTGTAGCCCAGGCTGACCATCAACTCATGGTAATTCTTCTGCCTCAGTCTCTAGATTGTTGGGACCAAAAGAGTGCACCATCACACCAGGCTTTTGGCTTCTGGTTATTTATTGGGTTTTTGTTTTTTATTGGGTGTGTTGTGGTTTTTGAGGTAGGATCGCACTCTAGGCTGACCTGGAATTTACTATGTAGTCTCAGGCTGGCCTCGAACTCAAAGCAATCCTTCTATCTCTGCATCCCAAGTGCTGGGATTAAGGGCATGCACCACCAAGCCTGACTATTTATTTATTTATATTTTTAACTTTTTAGGTTTTTGCTTTTTTTTTTTTTTTTTTTTTTTTTTGGTTTTGCAAGGTAGGGTCTCACTCTGGTCCAGGCTGACCTGGAATTAACTATGTAGTCTTAGGGTGGCCTCGAACTCTCGGCGCTCCTCCTACCTCTGCCTCCCAAGTGCTGGATTTAAGGCGTGCGCCACCACGCCCTGCGGTTTTTGCTTTTTAGTACAGTCTCACTCTAGTCCAGGCTGGCCTGGAACTCTCAATCTTCCTGCTTAAGCCTCCTGAGTGCTGGGGTGACCATCAGTGCTGCACCATCATGCCAGGCAGTTTCCTGTGTCACATGCCCAAGAAACCATCGCCACAGTCAGGGTCATCAACAGCCACTACACCCCAAATTTCCTTCTGAGGTTTTTGGGGCAATTTTGGAAGGTGTGTAAAGCCCTGAGCACTTTCTGGGTCACCCATGAGGGAGGGTCACCTGTGAGGGAGGACCACTACTCTGAGGCTAGTCTGGGCTACATAGTGAATTCCAGGACAGCCTAAGGTATATAAAGAGATTCTCAAAAAAAAAAAAAAAAGAAAGAAAGAAAGAAAGAAAGAAAGAAAGAAAGAAAGAAAAAGAAAAGAAAAAAGAAAAGAAAAAAGAAAAGAAAATAAAAGAAAAAAGAAATTAGCTGGGTGTGGTGGCATATGCCTTTAATCCCAGCACACAGGAGGCAGCAGTAGGAGGATCGCTATGAGTTCGAGGCCACCCTGAGACTACATAATGAGTGAATTCCAGATCATCCTGGGCTGGGCTAGAGTCAGACTCTACCTGGAAAAAAAAAAAAAAAAAAAAGGCGGGTGGTGGTGGCACATGCCTTTAATCCCAGCACAGAGGTAGTAGGAGGATCACTGTGAGTTTGAGGACAGCCTGAGAATACATAATGAATTCCAGGTCAACCTAGGCTAGGGTGAAACCCTACCTTAAAAAAAAAAAAAAAGGAAAACTTTCATCCTCCTGCCTGGAATGTGGTCTAATGGCTGGAGCAGCCACCACCACCATTCTACTAATGAGGTAACCTGGAGCACAGAAGCCACGTGGGGACATGGAAGGGGTTTAGGTGTGTAACTTTTACCAGCCTACTCACTTCCCTCAGTTCTCCATAAGAGAGAAAGTAAATCTTATTTAGAAAAAAACAACCTTAAAACTAGGTAACTTGGTGAATCCCTACAGGGCTCTGTAAGGTAGGCATTATCTGTTTTACAGATAAGAGAATGAGGCCCAAGGAGGGCAAGTCACACCCCCAAGGGCACGCAGCAAGTGAGAACAGCAGCTGATTCTGGGAGTGGATGCCATAAGCCTTTGCACACACTGTTCCCACAACTCCACACACATCCTCCAGCCTGGCCTGGCTGCTCTCCTTAGGGACAGTCACCCACACCTTGCTCTTCTTCCTACTTATGGAAACTCAGCATTTCCACCTCACCTGCCATTTGGGTGACAATGACTTGTTCTCTTTCCTGGTCTATATGGTGACCAGGGCAGCCCCACTTTTCCATGTCCCCACCACACAGGGACACTCCAGCCCTAGCTTCCTTGAGTCCCCGGTGTCCATGCATAGGGGCCTGCTGGTCCCAGCCACACACAAGGATCTTCTGGGGGACCCGGCTGGGGCTTCCTGTCACTTGTCCCCCCGACTCTGAAACCCTTCCCTGCACAAGCACCTGGGATCACCAATTCTAGATGCAGAAATATTAATTTGACTTTTTTTTTGAGTTTCATGGAGCCCAGGCTGGCCTTGAATTTACTATGTTCTCCAGGGGTGACCTTGAACTCCTAATCCTCCAGTGCTGGAGTGACAAGATGTGTGTGTGCCACCATGCCCTGCTGTTTTAATTTAAGACTTGAATCTTTCCCAACATGACTGCCCCATCAGAATTTGAGACATAGACACACTAATAAAATTATCCAAGTAGCACCCAGATGCCACGTGAGGGTGGCATTGTGGGCATTGGATGGTGTGACCCAGAATCCCTCTCCCCATCCCCTCTGCTCACCCCTCAGCTGTTGCCGTTGCCTTTTGTCCAGGGGGCTGGAGGGCCTGGCCCCCATCCTGCTCTTGGACCGTCCCCTCCTCACAGCCACCACGGGGTGCCGGGTGGCCACTGAGAGGTTTGAGTGCCACCTGTGTTCAAAAGCCTGGACGGGTTGTGGGTGTGATGCCACCCTTTGCCCCACCCCGCTCTGTACCTCCTGTCCCCTGGGGCCAGGCTGGACAGAGGCTGTTGGTTTCTGAGGAGATAATGGGGGTGTGGGGAAGAAAAGTCTTGACTGAGAAGTGCCTGGTGATGCACATCTGTTAACCCAGCACTCAGGAGATGGGTGCAGGAGGATCAGGAGTTCAAGGTCACCCTCTGCTATATAGGGACTTCCAGGTCAGCCTGGACTACATGAATGAAATCACCTGGGGACAGGCCATCAGCGAATAGGCTGCCCCTTCACTTCCATGGTACTTGACACTCCCATACAGAATCAGATCTTGACTGTGGCAGGGCCTGTGGTGACTGAAACTCAATCTCCCAGCACTCCTTGCTGCCACATGGTCCTATGATGTAGTCTGGCCATGAAGATGAAGTGTCTGGGGTGAAGGCTGGTTTATTTCCTTGTCAACCTCTTTTCCCTTTCCTCTTCCAGAGGCTGGAATGTGGACATGATAGCTGGGCCCAAGCAGCCACCTTGGCTCATGAGGTAGTCCCTATAGCAACAGTATCCTAATGTCTCTCTTGAGAGGGGCATAGAAACTGACATGTCCTAGGCATGGCCTCAGGTGGGGCCCTGGCCTTCACCCTCTTTCCCTCCCTTGCCTTGCCAGCCATGTCAGCCTCTGCCCATGATTCTAGTCACCACCTGCTTTTGCCCATATCTCCAGCTGGGCAGCTTCCTTCCCCCTTTGGGCTGTTTATTATTAGCCAACCGGCTTCTGCTTAGGCTCTCTCCCACTTCCTCATCTTCATAGCTGAGGGGCCCCTAGGGACAAGACGCTGAAGGAAAGTTCACTTTCTGTGGTTTGGGGGACACCCCTTTGGACCTTGTCATGCAGCACTGAGTGCCCCCTGCCCCTAGCAGCCTCTCCTCCTGGGTCCTGGGAGCTGGCAGCTGAGGTGGGTTGTGACACAGGGATATGTATCCTGCTCAAGACTCCTGCAGACCAGCAGGCAGACAGTGGAGTAGGCATGGCTGGCATTGCCTTCACAGGGCTGTGTGGGTCCTGGAGATACCAGCTGAGGCGTCTTTGGGTGAATCCTGGCATTCCTTAGAGCAGATCTCCTTTTCCCCTTTCGTAGTGGCTGGACCCCCACAGTCACTTTGGACTGAGGTGGGTGCCCATAAGAACCATAGAAAGTGCTGGGCCTGGGTGCTCAGAGCTCAGCCTGAGGGCCTGGAATAGAGCTCAGCTGACAGGCCCACTTTCTAACCTTTAACCCTTACACCTTTTATGGAATAGGGATCATTTTTTGGGTATCTTTTTTATTGGACATTCTGGGGATCAAAGCCTTGGTCTCGAGCATGCAAGGCAAGTATTCTGCATTAAGCTTGAGGCCCATGGAGCAAAACATCACCCTCCTTAGGGAAAAGACTGTAGGCCAGAACCCACCCTGGGCATCAAGGACCAGGGACCACAGACTTCCAGCACTGCTCCTTTAATATCCCAGTGGCCAGGGCTGGGCCTGCAGGCTGCGCTGGGACAAGCAGGGCTGGCAGCCACTGTTAGCTTCCTGCAGCCCCACACGGCCTTCAGGAATGAGAAAGCCCAGGGTGCGATATCCAGGAGAGGCCCAGCCCCAGGTCCCATCTGTGGAGTCCCTCTGGCTGGCTACAATGTGGAATGCTTCTCGAAGGGCAGCGTGAGGAGCCGGGCGGCTGCCTCATCCAGGAACCAGCAGAGCTTCCCGGTGTGTGGTTGGACTAGAGCAGCAGGCAGTGGGCTGTCCTCTTTGTCCTCCAGGAGGCGCTGTGGGGAGAAGGGCAGGAGTGAGGCAGTCCTCAAAAATCTCAGACTCCGGGGCTGCAAAGATGGCTTAGCAGTTAAGTGCTTGCCTGTGAAGCCAAAGGACCCCGATTTGAGGCTCGATTCCCCAGGACCCATGTAAGCCAGATGCACGAGGGGGACACATGCATCTGGAGTTCGTTTGCAGTGGCTGGAGGCCCTGACATGCCCATTCTCTCTATATCTGCCTCTTTCTCTGTCACTCTCAAATAAATAAATAAAAATAAATAACAACAAAAAAAAGTCTCAGACCCCACAGAGAACAGTGTGTTTGGTTTTTGGTTTTTGGGGGCAGGGTGTCACTCTAGCCCAGGCTGACCTGGAATTCACTATGTAGTCTCAGGGTGGCCTTGAACTCACAGTGATCCTCCTACCTCTGCCTCCTGAGTGCTGGGATTAAAGGTGTGAGCCACCATGCCCAGCTAAAAATGCAGCTTTTGATTCCATGAATTTGCCTCTGAGTGCTGCTTTGACCTCATCTCATCAATTGTGGGTCACACCTGTTAGTTCCTGACTACCCTGTAATCCTGCTTTGATTTTACTGAACCACCTTTATAAACTACTTCTGTCACAAGTGTAAGAGGCCATTCTTTCCCAGGGGGCTGTCACAGTCCTGGGACTGGAACCTTTGGATGTTACCTTCAGAACAGCTGCCTTCCCTTCTCCTGTGGCCACAAAGATAACTGTTCGAGCTGCGTTCAGCACAGGGAGTGTCAGGGTCACCCGCTCAGGCGGTGGTTTCGGGGAGTCACTGATGGGGGCCACAATCTTCTCTCGCTCCTGGGAACAGAAAGCCAAAGTCATTCCTATTTATTTGTGTGTAGGTGTGGACGCATGTGTGTGGTTGTATCTGTGGAGGCCAGAGGTTGATGTTGGATGCTTCTTTATTCACTCTCCACTTTACTTACTCAGGCAGGGTCTCTCACTTGAGCCCAGAACTCCCAATCCAGTCAGTCTAACTAGTAAGCTTGCCCAGGGCATACTGTCCCCACTGTTCAAGTGCTGGTATTACAGGCTGCCACTGCACCTACCCGGCATTTACATGGGTTCTGGGCTCTAAACTCAGGTTCTCATGGTGGCACAGCAAACACTTTATCCACTGAGCCACCTTGCTGAGCTAATCCATTGATAATTTTTCTTTTCTCAGGGTATGAGCATGGACATGTGTGTGCCAAAGTCCTCTGAAGTCAGAGGACAACTTTTGGGTGTTGGTCCTCACCTACCACCTGGTTTGAGGCAGGGTCTCTTGTTCACTGCTCCTTTTCCAAGCTAGCTGGTCCATGAGATGCTGGGAAGCCCTCTTGTCTCTGCCTCCTCTCACCAAGACATACTAGGAATACAGAAGCCAGCCACATCTTGTGGCTAGTATGTGGAGTGTGCAGATCTGAACTCAGGTCCTCATGCTTATACCATAAGCATTTGACTCACTGAGCTGTCCCTCTAACCCACATTTTCTTTTCTTTTTCTTTGTTCTTTTTTTTCTTTTCTAACCCAAATTTTGACTTTTGTGTTCTGTTTACTGTGCTGGGGACAGAACGCAGGTCCTGGCACACAGCTGGCATGCTCTCACCATCAGGCCCATTCAAGCTTAACCATCTATGGTTGTGTTTGCAGGGTTTTAGGCAGTTTTTGAGACAGGGCCTCACTCTGTAGCCCAGAATGGCCTCAAATCCAGTGATTCTCCTGCCTTCACCCCGAGTAGTGGGATACCAGGCACATGCCACCACATGTGGCTCAAGGTCTGTTTTCAGATGGGCCACTTGGGGGTCAGAGTGTATGTGCCCTGCAGGTGGCCACCCTGTGGGAGCTGCAGGCACCTGGGGCATGGAGTGTGGGGTGCCAGGGTCTGTGCCCACACTCACCTGCAGGAGTGGGTGACCGGGGAACAGTGAGCAGGTGTGGCCATCAGGGCCCACCCCCAGGATCAGCAGGTCGAACACAGGAATGGCGTCTCCTTGGAAGGCCTGGATGGAGGAGGAGGATCAGGGAGGTTGTGCAGGGCTTAAAGATCACAAAGGGAGTGGTCAGAGCGAGAAGCCAGAAGAGGCAGACTTCTGTTTCTATGGGTCTTGTACCCCCAACATTAATTACACTGAGTTGACATGGTACCACATGACAGACCTTTGTCACAATATCCTAAAAGCACAGTGTGATACACACTGCAGCGTGACTTCCACTGGGGATTCTGATCTGGCTAGAGGTAATGGTTTGGGGTATTTTGAAAAAGGGTCTTACTATACAGCCCAGGCTGGCCTGGAACTTGTGGCAATCCTCCTGCCTCAGCCTCCTGAGTGCTGGAATTGCTGGCATATACCACCATACCATACCTGGCTTGATCAAAGGGACTCTCTTCTGTGAGGTCATACTTTTCACCTATCCAGTGGCCAAGAGTCACAGGTCTGGGGATACTAGTGTCCCTAAGGTGTGAAGGTGGTGACTCCCAGCTCTAACCTCAGAAAGGGCAAAGGGCTTCTCACGGGGATGCAAAGTATGCCCAAAGCCGTCGCTGTGTGATCAGCCACGACTGCTAAAGACATACTTCTCTCTGGCACACTGCCCCACCCCCACACTCAATTCAGCTTCTCCCCCAGGACCCTCTGCCTCAGGTTCTCCTTGGGCCTGTTTCTCCCTGGGACCCACCTGCCTCAGCTTCTTGGCGTAGTCCTCAGCTGCATCAGCTACAGGCAGTGTGGGGTTAATGGTGATCACTTGGCTTTCAGGGACTGGCAGCTTCGAGAACAGCTGAGTCTGTAGTAGAAGGAAGGACAATGTCAGTGATGGTTGTGACCTGCAGACTTTACTCACACCCACTGACAGAAAGGGACACTGAGGCACAGTTCATGCACAGCATGAATGCTAAGAATGAGATCTGTCACATCTATCATGAGACCCCTCCCACTGCTTTCCTCCTCCAGGAAGCCATCCTGTCTGCAGCTCCCCCACTGCAGGGACCTGGCCTGTGTATGCCTGGATGTGTCTGGCACGTGGCTGTGGGCAGGGGCAGGCTTCAAGGAAGGGGAAGCTTCACTTGGGAAGGGCAGAGGGGCACAGTCAGACTTGCTGCTGGCACCTGCTTCCTGTTGTCCGAGTCCATTCATGCCAGGCAGCCTGAAAGCCAGGGGTCTATTGCCCAGAGCTGAGAAGTTCCAAGGTCAAGCTGGCAACAGAATCTGTCTGGTGAGAACTTGCTGCCTGGGTCCAAGCTGGTGCCATCTAGCTCTGTCCCACAGGGTGGAGAGAACTAGCCAGCAATCCTCAGTCTCTTTTTCTCTGGGGACAAAGACTTGAGACAGAGTCACATATAGCAGAGGCTGGCCTAGCACTCCTGATCATCCTGCCTCAACCTCCCAGTACTGGGATGACAGGCATACCACCATGCCTGGCCACAACGCTGGGACTATTAACAAGGCATGAATCACGCTGGGCATGGTGGCAAATGCCTTTAATCCCAGCACTTAGGAGGCAGAGGTAGGAGGATTGTCCTGAGTTCAAGGCCAGCCTGAGACTACATAGTGAATTCCAGGTCAGCCTGGGCTAAAGTGAAACCCTACCTTAAAAAGAAAAAGAAAAGAGGGCTGGAGAGATGGCTTAGCAGTTAAGGCATATGCCTGCAAAGCCTAAGGACTCAGGTTCAATTCTCCAGGTCCCACGTAAGCACATGATGGTGCATGCATCTGGAGGCCCTGTCGCACCCATTCTCTCTCTCTCCCTTTCTGTCTCTAATAAATAAATAAATAAGTAAATAAATAAATAAATAAATATAAATCTTAAAAAAATAAAAGAAAGAAAAGCATGAATCCCACTCCTGAGGGCCACACCTTCCCAAGAGCATCATCCTGGGGCCTAGGGTTTGAACATGACTTTCTAGACGCATAATATTGAGACTCCTATAGTCTATATACACTGACAGGGACCTGGATAAACAAAGCCAGAAGGAATATGGATGCTACATTCATTTCTGTCACTCAAGCCCCTCAAACTGTGCATGCCTGTCATGTATGCACTTAGGAGGTAGAGACAGGAGGATCAGCTCCGGTTACAGAGTGAGTTACATAGTGGGCTACCTAAGACCCTAACCAAAAATACACAACGGGGACTGGAGAGATGGGTCAGGGGATCATGCCCTCGCAGTTCAATCTCCACACCCCACATAAAAAGCCAGAAGCCATGGTAGGTTTCTGCAATGGCAACATGCTGATGTAGATGGTGAGGCAGGAGACAGAGACAAGAAAATTCCCAGGAAGCTCCAGGTGAGCCCAGCAAAAAACAGCAGAGAATCCAGAGTGAGAAACCCTGACCCAAAATGAGGTGGACGATAGAACAACCCCAAAAGTTGTCCTCTGACTTCCACACTCATACACGAACAGGGGCACACACATCTATCTGGATACCTAATGAGCAAGGTCCCTTTTTGTAGCGCTGGTGATGGAACCCAGGACCTCACTTGATGACCTGCAATGGGCCCCAACAGCCCTTCTGGGCCCAGGCAGGGTAGAGCTCTGGCTTCAGTTTCCTCACTTCTGAAGTGCGTGTGGTGAAAGATCCCTACGCCTCCCAGGGCCAGGCTTCCTCCCGCGGGGACGGCAGAGTGCAGAGAGACAAGCGAAGGTCCTCAGGGCCAACGCAGCCCCTCCGTGCCTCAGTTTCCTTGTGCGAACCAAGGGCACTCTCGATTCTACAGGAACCTGGACTCTCCACCAACGACCACCAGCCCAGGGGTCGTCAGGCCGCCAGGCGCCTGGAGTCAATGGCCACTATTCCAGGCTAGAGAGGAGACAAGTGAGGCTTGGGATCCTGCTGTTACTTCCTGGGACGAAGCAAGAGGAGGGCGTAGCAGGCAGCCATCGCACCTCTCAACGAGACAGGGAAGGTGGCGGGGCCCAGCTGGGGTCTAAAGACCAGCCCCGCTAGCCAGGAGGAAGGCCGAGCCTAGGGAACGTCTTGGAACTACCCAGCAATAGGAGAGGCTGACGTGGGATGACACCCAGCGGCCGCCGTAGCCGGCGATGGACAGGACCTGCGCCGGCCACCGTAGCTAGGATTCAGACAGCGAGCAGTTTTCTGAAAATGACCCTGGTACTAGCAGCCGCTTTAAAAGTTCAGGTAATGGGCGTGACTGTCATCCGCGACCCGTGGAACGCACAGCTCCGGCAGTGAGAGTGCACTTCCGGTATGACCCTAGCAGCCCCCATAGCCCGGATGCAGTAGGTGTGGCCCTCCCGGCCTGACCGCAGGCGGCGCTCGTAGCCCGGGTTTAGTCGGAAGGTGTGGCCCCCGGCGGCCCCCGTAGCGCTCACCCGGTAAAGGCCGTACGTGCTCTCTGCGTGATCGAAGGGCACTAGGCGCTCGTCGCAGAAGCCCACGGTCCAGCGCGCGAGGCTGGCGGGCCCGGCGGCGGCGGTGGCGGGGGGCAGGTCACGAGCCAGCATGGAGACCAGGCTACCGCCTGACAGGCCAATTGAGAAGCGGCCGCGGGCCCCTTCCAGACAGCACGCCGCCCGCTGCGCCACCAGCTGCGCCAGCGACGCGCCCAGCTCCTGCGGGTTGGAGAAAACCGAGATGAGACCCGGGGCTGGGGCTGCCATGGCGGCGGCAGAGGGGAGGAGGAAGCGCTCCTGGCAGCCGCCTGTGCGCCTGCGCCAAAGCTGCTCTGGTTTTAGCAGCTCGCTTGGCACATGCGCAGTTGTGCTCATGATGCCACTGCGGGACCCCGCAGGCCAAACCCATGTCATCTTTCTCAACCTCGGAGTATGAGGGAGGTACCAAAAAGAAGAGGGGGTTCTGAGGTTAGGGAAGGAGGGTACTATTTGATTTTTTTTTTTTTTTGGTTTTGCAAGGTAGGGTCTCACTCTAGCCCAGGCTGACCTGGAATTCACTATGTAGTCTCAGGGTGGCCTCGAACTATCGGCGATCCTCCTACCTCTGCCTCCCGAGTGCTGGGATTAAAGGCGTGCGCCACCACGCCAGGCTTGATTTTTTTTTTTTTAAGAGAGAGAGGATTGGCGTGCCAGGGCCTCAGCCACTGCAATCGAACTCCAGACGCTTGCACCACCTAGTGGGCATGTGTGACCTTGTGCTTCCCTCATCTTTTTTTAAAAATATATTTTATTATTTATTTTTATTTTTTGGAGAGAGACCCAGAGAGAGAGGGAGAGGAAGACATATAGAGATGGACGCTCCAGCAGCCAATCAGCTGCTGCCAACGAAATCCAGATGATGCGTGCCCCTTGTGGTCAAGTGCAGCATTGCGCCCTTGCGTCACTTTGCATCTGGCTAAACGTAGGACCTGGAGATTGGAACCGCTGGAGATTGGAACCAGCGTTCTTTAGGCTTAGAAGGCAGCGCCTTAACCGCTAAGCCATCTCTCCAGCCCTGATAGGTTTTTGTTTTTGGAGACAGGGTCTCATGTAGCCCAGGCTATTCTAATCCTCATCCTCTACCCACAAAGAACTTCAGTTAAAGACATACAGTCCCAAAGCCCACTTCTCACACTTTTTGGTAGTGCTTGTTTGTTGTTATAAAATATAAACTCTGAGTACTGGAGAGATGGCTTAGTGGTTAAGGCGCTTGCCTGCGAAGCCTAAGGACCCAGGTTCAATTCTTCAGGTCCCACGTAAGCCAGATGCACATGGTGGCACATGCGTCTGGATTTCATTTGCAGTGGCTAAAGGCCCTGGCACACCCATTCTCACTCTCAATCTCTTCTCTCTGTCACTAATAAATTTAAAAAAAATCTTAAAATAAAATAAACTCTGAGGCTGCAGAGGTGATAGCAATGAAAGATGCTTGCTTGCAAAGCCAAAAGGCCAGGTTCTATTCTCCAAAACCCTCGTAAAGCCAGATGCACAAGGTGATGCATGCATCTGAAGTTCATTTGCAGTGGCAGGAGGCTCTGGCGCACCCACCCATTCTCTCTCTCTCTCTCTTTTCAAGGTAGGGTCTCCCTCTAGCCGAGGCTGACCTGGAATTCACTATGTAATCTCAGGGTGGGTTTGAGCTCACGGTGATCCTCCTACTTCTGCCTCCCGAGTGCTGGGATTAAAGGCATGTGCCACCATACCTGGCTCCATTCTCTCTTAAATAAATAAAATAATTACAAAATAAAATGCAAGCTCTGTAAGACAAGGGATATCTGTTAATTTTTTTCATGGGTGACCCTAAGCCTAAATTATGCCTGTCATAAAGTACCATGAATCAGGTTTGTTGAATTATTTCAACCGAAGCTCTCTGGGGTCTGTTGGGTCCATCTGAGGAGTGAAAGAGTACTCCAGCCTGGCCATGCAGGAGATTCCCAAGGATTTTAGTTGGTGAGGTGGAGTATTCCAGGGAATAATATGGGCTGGAGACTGCTGGATCCAGAGCTGGACATCGGAGGCTGGACTAGGGCTCTAGGGTGTGGTGAGTGCTGACAAACTCACATGCTCTGGCATCCTCAGTCCACACTGGATTTAAAGGATGACTTTTTCTTCTTGTGACTAGCAGAAGTAAGCCAACCCTTGTTTGCCTTTGAGTGGGAAGATCTGAAGATGGGGACCAAATGCCAACTGACATGGACACTACTGCCCAAAGGGTCCAGAAACTCCCCACCATCTTTGGGAAAGCATTGGCAAAAGACCTAGAGACCTGCCAACCAACAGAGTGTACTTTACTGCAACATATGGATGACCTGTTACTGGCTGCCCCTCCAGGGAGGCCTGTAAGAAGGGCATTGATGCTGTTGTGGTTTTTGCAGGAGACAGGATACAGAGTCTCAAAGGTAAAGATCCAGATTTGCCAGGAAGAGTTCACCTACTTAGGTGATCACCTCAGCTGGGGAAAAAGGAAATTGGGAGAGGGACAAAAACAAGCAATTACCTGGTACCCTTTCCCCAAAACTAAAAAATAACTCTGGACATTTCTGGGTGCAGCCAGGGTCTGCAGCTCTGGATCCCAGAGTTCTCTGCTGCAGCAGGGCCCCTCCACTGCACTCTCCATGGAGATGCAATGGACTCTTTAAAATGGACACAAGGAGCTGGGTGTGGTGACACACACCTTTAATCCTAGCACTTGGGAGGCAGAGGTAGGATCACCATGAGTTCGAGGCTACTCTGAGACTACATAGTGAATTCCAGGTCAACCTGGACTAGAGTGAAACCCTACCTCAAAAAAACAACCAACCAAAAAAAATGGACACAAGGGCTGGAGAGATGGCTTAGTGGTTAAGGTATTTGCCTGCAAAGCCTAAGGACTCAGGTTTGATTCCCCAGAATCCACATAAGTCAGATGCACATGGTGGCACCTGCATCTGGAGTTCATTTGCAGTGGCTGGAGATCCTGGTGTGCCCATTCTGTCTTTGTCTAATAAATAATTAGAAAAAAAAAAGTAACAATGTCCTAAAATGAACACAAGAAGAGGAGGAAGTCTTTAACAAACTCAAAGGAAGATTAAATGAAGCACCCACATTAGCCCTCCCAGCCTTTCATCCTGTATGTATACGAAATGAAGGGAGTTGGGCTAAGTGTGTGGACCCAACAACTAGGACTATGGAATAGGTGGATGGCGTATTTGTCCAAGTGGCTAGGCCTTGTGGTGGCAAGGTGGCCACCCTGCCTCCAGGTGTTGGCTGCCACAGTATTGCTGGTGCAGGAAGCAGATAAGGTGACTCTGGGACAAACCATTACAGTCAGGGTATCCCACCATGTCACCTCCTTGCTCAGTGGGACATCTAGTTATTGGATGACCAGAGAGCAGGTGGCTCAGTATCAGGTCATACTGGGAGAAAATCCCCTGATGCAGATCGAGGCAGTTCAAGCCCTGAATCCTGCCACTTATCTTAAGTGAAGGGAAAGTCCCACCATTTTTGTAAGGAAGTGGTAGAGGAAGTGTTCTCTTCCCAACTTGATTTGAAGGATGAATCACTCCCTAACTTAGACTTAAAACTCTTCACTGATAAGAGCTGGAGTTTGCAGCAGAGAGAGTATCACACGGGGTATGTGGTAACTACTGCCAATCAGGTCCTGGAGGAAGGGAGACTCCTCAATGACTGATCAGCCCAAAAGGCCAAATTAAACGCACTCACCAGAGCTCTCCTCATTGCACAAGGGAAGTGAACTATGATCTATACTGACTCCAGGTATGCTTTTGCCACACTACACACCCATGGGGCCATTTATAAGGAGAGAGGACTGTTAACCTCAGGAGGAAAAGAAATTAAAAACAGCGACCACATCCTCCAGCTTCTGGAAGCAATATGGGCCCCCAAGCCTATAGCAGTAGTTCACTGCCAAGCTCACAGTCAAAACTGAGATTAAAGTGAACCAAGGATACCAGCTAGCAGACCAGACAGCCAGACAGGCAGCCCTTCTCAAGGAGCTAAGCCATAGCTCTCCTCCCTGGGCAGCCCAAATACCACCCGGAAGAGAAAGAGGAAGCATTAAAGGAAGGAACAACTGAAAACTCAGAGGGATCGGTGATCACCCAAGATGACAGAATAATAATCTCAGAATGGGTGACACCTGGCTTGGTCAAGCAGGCCCATAAGGTGACCCACCTGGAGAAAACAGCACCGCAGACCCTGCTGCAGAGGTACATGGTGGTCCTGAGGCTGACAACAGTAGCTAAACAAGCTTGCAGAGCATGTCTACAATGCGCACAGCACAATTCAAACACAGCCTGGAGCCCCGCTGCTGCTTCAGAAGCGACGATCCTGTTTGAACATTTGGAAGAGGATTTCATGGACATTCAGCCTAGTAAGGGCTACAGATACTTGCTGGTCATGGTCTGTACTTTCTCAGGCTGGGTAGAACCTTCCCCACTCACACAGAGAGCCCAGGAGGTGTCCCGTGCTCTGAAAACTGCCACGGACAAACATTGCCAAGAGATAGGCCTGGCTGGGCCAGAGAGCTTGCTGCTTGTGTTGTTCAGAGTGTGCTGCTCACCCTGAAAATGCAGGTTCCCCCGTTTTTTTCCAAGGTAGGGTCTCACTCTAACCCAGGCTGACCTGGAATTAACTATGTAGTCTCAGGGTGGACTCAAACTCACAGAGACCTCCTACCTCTGCCTCCCAGTGCTGATATTAAAGGTGTGTGCCACCACGCCTGGCATTTCATATGTTTTGGGGGATTCCCCTTTTGAAATCCTGTTTGTACATCCACCCTGCTACTCTCAAGGGACTCTGGTGACCTCTGGGAATACGGACAGACCCACCTCCAGCAGTTTCTAAAAGACTTGGTCAACAGTGCAAAGGCATTAACCAGACTCTTAAATCTCCCTCCATAACTCAAGGCCCTCTTCACTCCGGGAATCTGGGGGATTGGGTCTGGATCAAGGTCCCTGCGAGGGGAAGCCTGGACCCAAGGTGGGAGGGGTCATATGAAATTATAATAACCACTCCCTCAGCTCTTAAGTTGCAGGTGTCAGGATGTGGATATACCACACCCACACCAAAACTGGCCTGGATCCGAACCAGGAGTGGAGACCTGAACTACACCTGGACCAGCCCCTGAAGCTGACCTTGTCCAGGCGACCTGGAGATGACCCTCAGGAATCCAATCCGGCTGTGGACAGCCTTGCTGGTTCTGAACCTGAACTGGCTGAAAGGCATTTGTTGTGCCCACATCCTGGAGTCCCCAAAGACCACCTAGAGAGTCTGACACATATGCAGCTGCAAAGAGCTTTATTTCAGGCTTAAGCTTGGTATCTAGACTTTACCAACACAGTGGGTCCATCCAAGAGCCCTGAACGACATTTGGGAGAAGGTTTTATTGGGTTTAAACAAGAGAAGGGAAATTTCTAACATGATTGGTTGACATTTAGCGAGAGTATGCATGTTACAAGCTGATTGGTTATATAGCAGCTGAGGAATGTTAAGCAAACTTATCTATTGTTACAGGAGCCACAGGAATGTATAACATTTACTTGGTTCTTTCTAATTGGCCTGTTTTGGGGTTATTTTGGGATAATGTGGTTTTTCCAGTAACTGCAAAGTGCTGTGTCAGTAACTTGGGCCCTGCAGGGAGACAGAAACTTAGGGAAACAGAAACTTAGGCCTATTAACATTTTTAAAGCCTGTCATGGCGTCACTTTGGTTCAGGCTCTTTATTTCTGCTTAGGCCTAAGAGGACCCAATCTTGGGTCCTAATTAGGGAGGGAGGTATCCTCCTATGTGTATTGTGTCCTAAGCACCATAAATTATACTGTGTTGATTCATTCCCTGACAAAAGAGACTAATTTATTGATTATGCAGGGTCCAAGGGTCAGTAGTAATAATAGTAAAATCAGGGGTCCAGCCACAGCTGAAAGTAAGGTTGTTAACCAAGGAGACCAGTTGAACATAGATTCATACCAATTTTGATTCTGTTGTCTAGCCTTAGCCCTTTCTTCCAGCCTTTTACGGACCATGGCTAAACTATCTCTGACAATGCCTGAATTGTTGGTATAAAAACAACGTTGTTCTCCCAGGGCTTGGCATAGTCCCCGTTATTGTAGAAAGAGTAGATCTAATCCCCTTCTATTTTGCAGTACCACCTCAGCCAGTGAGTCTATTGACCATTCTAAGTGGTGAATGGACTTCTCTAGTTGAGTGAGATCTGAGTCTATAAGGTTACTTAGAGCCTGGAGCCTGCTGAAGTTTTGAAGAACTTGTGAGTTGACACAGGGAGTCAAGCCTGTGGTACAAGCAAACCAGGTTCCATTAGGGGGCACAAGGTAGGAATTTCTATCATTTGTAGTAATAGTATGGTTACAAAGGGAAGGTAATAAAATTGAGGGAACATTTTTTTTTTTTTTTTTTTTTTTTGTTTTTCAAGGTAGGGTCTCACTCTGGCCCAGGCTGACCTGGAATTAACTATGTAGTCTCAGGGTGGCCTTGAACTCAAGGAATCCTCCTATCCTCTGCCTAATAGTGTGGGACAAAGGTGTGCACCACCAGGGACATTGTTTAAGTTTTTTTTAGATTTTTTTAATCACACATAGTCCTTTTCCTGTCAGCGGGTAAGGACAGGAGATTGTCCCCAATCTTTAAAGGAGTTGACATGTCTCCTGTAGTAACCCAACCAGTATAGTATGGAGGCCTGGGATCTAAACAGAGCCAGCAGTCTTCTCTGGTGAGGTTAGTGGTGGACTTCAGGAAAGTAAAGGTAAGATTGAGTAGCCTGAATAAATTGGACATATCAGAAGCCCCAGGGGGAGACATGGTTATTGGGGTGATGATCTGGGTCACAGGGGAGATGGTGTCTGAGACTGAGGTTGGTGCTATGGGCTTCAAAATAGGCAAGGCAGAAGCTGCTGGCCTTATAGCTACAGGGGGAGGCCCTGCTAAAATAACCTGCTTCTGGATCTAAAAAAGGAGCCCCCTATCCGGGCTAACTTTGTTTTTATATATCCTCAGACCCCAAATCTTTCCAGCCTCCCATCCTCTACTCATTCGTCCCTTCTCCGTTATAGAGATGGAGATGGGGTTTCTCTTTTTTAGTGATGTCTGGTTATTTGCTCTACCAATCAGTATAAGATCCCGAGTTTTATCTTTTATTCAGGGAGTGGTAGTTTCACAACCCCATTTACAGCAAAAGAAACTTTCTGTCCCACCACAGGTCCCGTAGTCATTTGTCCCTGGACAAACATAAAATTGAGAAGTTGAAAGTTTTTGTTCCTGGCAGTGGTTTCCGCAGGTTGCCATGTTGTCGTGTAGGTCTTGATAGAACCGATAAGTTCCACTCCAACCTGGAGATTTCCATATGGAACTGGTCAGGCAGGGCACAAAGATCTAGTGGAAAACAGGAAAAGTGGTACTCACCAGGCCGGTTAGTACCAGAGTCTGTACCTCTCTTCCTAAGTCTTGGGGAAATCTTAGGGCCTTGAGGTAGCCATTTGGTGGTGACAGCTTGGTGTGGGTTAGGAGTACAAACAGGAGCACGGTCAGGATCAGGAGCATTTGAGTTGGAGCTTGAGTGGGGTGCTGCATTCCTGGTCGATTTTCCATTGTGGCTTGTGGTCCTCAGGTTGAGCCAGGGATCTGCTAGACAGATGTGGGTGTGATGGATCCAGGTGGTGATGCCGTTGACCTTGAAAGCCATGGGGGTGGTTTAGATGACAATGTAAGGTCCCTTCTAATGAGGTTCGAGGGTCTTGTGGTGATGATGGCACATGAAGACCCAATCCCCTGGTCAGTAGTTGTGGGGTGATGATGGTGGTCCAGTCTCATAGATAGCCTGCAAACAGGGCCACACCTCTTTGTGTGCACAGGCTAGTGTTTCAAGGGAATCAAGCAAATGTTTATTATCAAATTCAGCAATTAGTTCTGCTTTTAAATTGGGCAAGATAGGGGGTGGTCTGTCAAACATTATTTCATAAGGGGTTAATCCCATCATGTAGGGTGTATTTCATACCCTGTAGAGGGTGAAGGGGAGGAGAGCCACCCAGTCCCCACCAGTCTCTATGGTTAATTTGGTTAGGGTCTCTTTTGGAGTTCTGTTTATTCTTTCTACCTGTCCTGAACTCTGGGGTCTATAAGCACAATGTAATTTCCAATTTGCCTCCAGAATCTTAATTACCTCTTGTGTTACCTGTGAAATGAAGGCTGGTCCATTATCTGAACTCAAGAGAGCTGGCATGCCATACCTGGGGAGAATGTTCTCAAGAATCTTCTTGGTTACTACCTGTGCTGTCTCATGTTTGGTGGGGAAGGCTTCAGTCCACTCTGAAAAGTGTCTACAAAAACTAGAAGATATCTATAACCATATTTTCCTGGTTTTGACCTCCATAAAGTCCAGTTCCCAGTGGGCTCCTGGTTTGGAGCCTCTCAGCCAAGTTCCTTGTTCTTTAGGTCTGTTGTCGGCATTAGTGAATTTTCAGCTCAAGCACTTATTAGATATATCCTCAAGCAGTGGCCTTAGATTTAATATTTTTTTTATTTGAGCATTTATTTTTGGGGTCCTCTGTCTTTTTACACCCAAGTGGGTAGTCCAATGGATATGGTCTCTCAGGGCTGTGAATGCCAATTGTTGTGGGCAAGTGCAGCATTAATGCCTCAGTCCTCAGTCATCCACCAACTGGGTTCAACTTTTGAGTCAGGGAAGCTTATATATTCCAGCCCAGATTTTTTTTTTTAAGATGAGTTTTTCTGATGAGGGTCTCACTTTTTAGGCCCACCTGGGTAGTCTGATGGATATGGTTCAGGGTGGCTTTGAATGGTTTGGGTAAGATCCTCCTACAGTCTGCAGTCCCCAGTGCTGGGATCCAAGGTTTTGTCATGGGAAGCTTATATGTTAGTTTTAAGTCCTCTTTTGAAGAGAATGGGGTCTCTGGAAGGGTTGGGGATCCTGGATCTGGCAACAGGGCCATTATCAATTCAGACTCTGAATAAGAGCCTAAAGCAGCCTTTTTGGCAGTCTCATCTGCTCTCTGGTTTCCCCTGGCTGTGGGGGTGTTTGCTTTCTTGTGGCCCGGGCAGTGGATTATGGCTAATTTGGTGGGAAGCCACAAGGCTGCCAACAAGTCCAAAATTTCTTGTTTATTTGTAATAGTCTATCCTTCTGCTGTGAGGAGGCCTCTTTCTTGGTAAATGGCCCCATGTACATGGGCAGTGGCAAATGCATAGTGACTATCTGTATAAATGTTAAGTCTCTTTTTTCTACCTAATTTCAAGGCCTCAGTTAGGGCAATGAGCTCTGCCCTCTGGGCTGAAGTTCCCTTGGGCAGAGCAGCTGCCCATAATACTTCTGTCTCAGTCACTACAGCCACCCCCGCACACCTTTGTCCATCCTTCATGAAGCTGCTGCCATCTGTGTACCAGGTAGCCTCAGCACCCAGCAATGGTTGATCTGTCAGGTCCTCTCTGATGTTATGGACCTGACTCAGGATCTCGACACAGTTGTGCAAGGGCGCCTCTAGATCCGGTTCAGGCAGCAGAGTAGCTGAGTTCAGGGACATATTTGGGAGAAATTGGATCCACGGGGGATTAAAAAACAAACTTTGGTAGTGGGTTATATGGGTATTGCTCATCCACCGGTCAGGTGGTTGTTTGAGGACCCCCTCTATGGCATGTGGGGTAATGATGTGAAGTTCTTGCCCCAAAGTCAGCTTATCTGCATCTTTAACTAACTGAGCAGGAGCCACCACAATCCTTAGGCAAGGTGGCCAGCCAGCTGCTACTGGATCTAGTTTTTTTGACAGATAGGCTAAATTGGTCGGTTCCATGGTCCGAGGGTTTGGGTCAGAACCCCCTTCACAATGCCTTTTTTTTCATCTACATAGAGGCAAAAGGGCTTGTTGATGTCTGACAACCCTAAGGCAGGGGCTGTCAGGAGGGCCTGTTTAATGTCTTTGAATGTCTAATCTTGGGCCTGGGACCTTGAAAGGGGTCACCCTCCTTGGTCAGTTCATATAGGGGCTTGGCTAGTTCAGCAAAGCCAAGGATCCAGAGGTGGCAGAACCCTGCTGACCCCAGAAACTCATGGACCTCCCTTCACGTGGTAGGGGTAGATATATTAAACACAGTCTCTTTTCTAGCTTCTGATAACCATCTTTGCCCGTCTTTGAGAATATATCCCAAGTAGATCACTTCTTGTAGGCGTATTTGGGCTTTCTTGGCAGAAGCACGGTAGCCTAAATCTCCCAGGGTGGTTAACAGGTCCTCTGTGCCAGTGTGACAAGCCTGTGCCATGTCTGCTGCTATCAGGATATCATCTACATATTGTAATAGGGTGAGGTAGGGATGAGTTTGTCGGTATCACCCAAATATTCATGTAGGGCCTCATCAAACAAGGTAAGAGAATTTTTAAATCCTTGGGGTAGTCTCGTCCAGGTCAATTGTCCATTAAATCCTTTCTCTGGATCATGCCACTCAAAGGCAAATAACAGCTGGCTCTGAGCAGCCAATGGCAGGCTGAAAAGGCATCTTTAAGTCTAAAACTGTGTACCAGGCTTGGGAAGGAGGCAGAGAACTTAAGAGGGTATAAGGGTTAGGCACAGTGTTTGTTGATTATTCTTAAGTCTTGGACTGGCTGGTAATCCCCTGTGTGTGGCTTTTTACAGGGAGAAGGGGCATATTCCAGGATGAATGGCAAGGAATAAACACCCCTAAGTCTTGGAGCCACCTGATATGGGGTGTGATTCCTATATGGGCTTCTTGTCACATAGGGTATTGCTTCACTCTGATGGGAGTCACCCCAGGCTTTAGTTCCACCCAAATGGGCAGGTGGTGTGAGGCCAGTCCCATTCCCCCAGTCTCTGCCCAGGCTTTGGGAAACTTTTGTAGCCATTGAGCAACATCCATCAATGGGCCTGGTTGTTGATGGAGCCTATATTTATCTTCTAATTGTATAATCAAAACTTGTATAGGTTGTCCCCATTAGTCAGCAAGGTGGGGGCCATCTGGATCAAAAGAAATCTGGGCTCCCATCTTAGTGAGCAAGTGTCTCCCCAGCAGGGGGTAGGAGCACTCTGGTATGACCATGAAGGAGTGGGATACCCGGCCTGAGCCGAGGTCCACTGTTCTTTGGGTGGTCCATGAGTATTGGCTCATGCCAGTGGCCCCTTGTACCCAGGACTTCTTGGTTGACAGCTTACCTTGAGGTTCTGTTAGCACTGAATGTTGTGCCCCAGTATCTATTAGGAAATTTATTGCTGTCCCCTCCACTTTCAGGGTTACCCTGGGCTTGGGGAGGGGGACCAAACCCCATTCCCCCTAATCATTGAGCTCCTCCAGGTCTAGAACTCATATACGGTCTATCCTTTCATCCCTGTTTCTTTGTGGAGGCTTCTTAGGACAGTTCTTTTTTTTTTTTTTAATTATTTTTTTTATTGACTTTTAATCTTACATACCAAAAAAACCCCCCACCTGATATTTCCCTCCCCTCCCCCATTCCACTTTAGAACTCCCGTCTCCATCATATCCCCTCCCTCTCTCCATTAGTCTCTTTCCTAATTTGATGACATCATCTTTCTCTTCTATTTTGAGGGTCTTGCAAAGGTATTGCTAGGCACCGCAAGATCATGGATATCGAGGCCAATTTCTGTCTGGGCAGCTGCATTGTAAGAGGTCATATCCTTCCTTTGGCTCTTCCATTCTATCCGCCCCCTCTTCCGCAATGGTCCCTGAGCCATTGGAGGGTGTGACAGAGGTGTTTCAGTGCTAGACACTCCTCCATCCCTTCTTCTCAGCACTATGTTGCCTTTTGGGTCATCCCAGTGGTCATCACCATCTGAAAAGAGAAGCTTCTCTAGCCAGAAGTGAGAGTAGTGTTAATATGTGAACATGAATATTTAGTGTAGTGTCCCCAGGGCAGCTTGGTGGGAATAATATATACATTTAGTCAGACATGAGCAGGCTTATACCCCCAAGGCTCATGACCTCACCTACCTTAGACTATTACTTAGGTTTTTCAGTACCAGGTATGTATTCCCTCCCATAGAGAGGGCCTTCAGTCCAATTATGGAGCAGTTGGTTACCCCAAGAGTAGACACGCCACTATTGCACTCGTTCAGTCATTGGGCCTGTCTGGCCAAGCTTGAATATTCAGCATCCACTGTTTTCACTGTTGATGGCTTTTGTCTCCCATACGCTGTGTGCAGTGCAGCTTTTTCCAGCTTTCAATTGGCTGGTCTACAGGGAGTAGGTTTTCTGGTCAGCATCAGCTTGCTTTCTCAGTGACCTTGCCTCTCAGGCATGAGATGTCTTTAGCAATAGGGTCTTACTATCTGTTTCTCAAGGGAAACCAAGGGCTTTGGCAAAAGCCTTAATGTTTTGGAGGCTACCGGGACCTCCTTGGCCAACAACTCACTGAAAGGTATTCCATCCCAGGTACTGAAAATTTTCTAGTAACAGTCTACATCTTCTAGACGTGCCCTTATTCAAAAAAGTAATTTTACATATGTCTTATTGATAATATCTTGAGTTTAGATTGACCCTCCCCCTGCCCTTTTTGTATGCATTGTCTTCCCATGGCCTCGCTTAGGCCATTCCCCTCCCTGTACTCAGTTCTTCTACTTACATATGTGCATTACCATACACTTAAGTCCTTCACTTTCTTCCCTCCCTTATAGCCTTTTACCCGCTTACTGGTTTCTGGAACCTATTTTTGGTTCCAGTTCACACACAAGTCTATACATTGGTAGCTAGGATCCACATATGAGAGAGAACATGTGACGTTTGGCTTTCTGAGCCTGGGTTACCTCACTAAGTATAATCCTTTCCAGATCCATCCATTTCCCTGCAAATTTCATAATTTCATTTTTCTTTACCGCTGAATAGAACTCCATTGTGTAAATGTACCACATCTTTATTATCCACTCATCTGTGGAGGGACATCTAGGCTGCTTCCATTTCCTAGCTATTGTGAATAGAGCAGCAATAAACATGGTTTTTCAAGTATCTCTAAGGAAGTGAGAAGAGTCCTCTGGATATATGCCTAGGAGTGCTATAGCTCGATCATAGGGTAAATCTATTTCTAGCTGTCTCAAGAACCTCCACACTGATTTCCACAGTGGCTGGACCAGCTTACATTCCCACCAACAGTGTAGAAGAGTTCCTGTTTTTCCGCATCCATGCCAACACTTATTGTCGTTTGTTTTCTTGATGGCCACCATTCTGACAGGAGTGAAATGGAATCTCAACGTGGTTTTAATTTGCATTTCCCTGATGGCTAAGGATGTAGAACATTTTTTTAGATGTTTATATGCCATCTGTATTTCATCTTCCATGAATTCTCTATTTAGTTCCGTAGCCCATTTTTTAACTGGGTTGTTTGAGTTCTTGTTATTCTGTTTTTTGAGTTCTTTGTATATTCTGGATATTAATCCTCTGTCAGATGTATAACTGGCAAAGATTTTCTCCCATTCTGTAGGTTGTCTTTTTGCTCTATTCACAATGTCCTTTGCTGTACAAAAGCTTTGTAATTTCATAAGGTCCCAGTGGCTGATTAGTGGTTTTATTCTCTGAGCAATTGGAGTTATATTCAGAAAGTCCTTGCCTATTCCAATATGTTGAAGAGTTTCCCCTACTTTCTCCTCTAGCAGTTTCAGAGTTTCAGGTCTGATATTAAGGTCTCTTATCCATTTGGACTTGACTCTTGTGCAAGGAGAGAGGCAAGGATCTATGTTTATCCTTTTACATACCGATGTCCAGTTTTCCCAGCACCACTTGTTAAAGAGGCTATCTTTTCTCCAATGAATATTTTTGGCATTTTTGTCAAAAATCAGGTAGCTGTAGCTGCCTGGATTAATATTTGGGTCTTCTATTCTGTTCCATTGATCTACCTGTCTGCTTAGGACAGTTCTTAACCCAATGTCCCATTTCTTTACAATAGGCACATTGATTACACTGGAGCTTAGATTTCTCACATGAGGTCCCTTCTTACCTTGTTCGGTGGCAAGTTTCTTGAATTGTTGGTTCCATTCTCCTGGGGGGGCTCAGCAGTCACTGCCAGAAGAATCTTGGTCAAATTGTGAGTGTTCTTTTCATTGGCTAAGGGTAAGGCATGAGCTTGACACTCTTTTGGACTTTCCCTATTGTTATAGACTTGCTCTGCCAAGGCGACTAGCTCCTGAAAACTTGTCTGCTAACCTATCTAATTTTTGTATTTTTCTCCTGATATCTGGTGCCACATGATTGACAAAACTAAGTATGACTGCAGTTTTATTCTCAGGTCTTTCTGGTTCCATGGGTGTATATGTTCGATACGCTTCCATGAGCCTTTCTAAAAAGGTGGCAGGCGACTCATCTTTTCCTTGCTGCACATCACTAACTTTAGCCAAATTGGTGGGCCGCCTAGCGGCCACTCTGAAACGCCCCATTAGAATCTGGCAGTAAACCTGGAGTCTCTCCTTACCTTTTGCTGTGTTGAAATCCCAGTCAGGTCTAGTCAAGGGAAACTTTGCATCTATTATAGCCTGGTCATTGGTTGGGGTCCCATATATCCCAGGGACCAGTTTACCAAGCTTCAGTCAGGATCCTGTCCCTTTATTCAGTGGTAAAGAGGATCTGAAAAAGCTGTTGACAGTCATCCCAGGTTGGCAGGTGGGTGAAAATTATGGAATCTAGTAAACCTATCAAACCCCCAGGTTTCTCAGGGAATTTTGGGGTCTGCATTTTCCAGTTATAGAGATCACTAGTAGTAAAGGGCCAATAGTGATGAAGTTGATTGCCAAGTTGGTCAGGGGGCCCCAAGACTCATAAAGGGAGGGCCTGGGTGGTGGAGTCAGCTTGCTGGCTCCATTGGACTCTACTTCGAGTGTGAGGGGGACTGCCCAGAGGGGGTTGTACTGCCTGGCCAGATGGTAAAGGTTTCGGTTGTTCCCCTTGGTCTGGTTCCGGGGGAGGTTCTGGGAATTTGGGCTGGGGATAGGGTGGAGGGAAAATGAGATCTTTCCCTGAGGACTCCTGAAAACAGGGTAAAGAGGGGCGGAGGGTAAAGGTTGCTTTTGTAGGTTTTTTCTTTTCTTCTGGGTCAAAACAGTACAAGTGCTGGCCTGAGAGGGAAGAAGAGGTTTTAGCCAAGGAGGGGGGTTTTCAACCAGGTCTCTCCAGACGACAATGTAAGGTATTTGGGACGGGTGACCAGGTCTGCCAAAGATGATTTCCTGGACCTGATGGATGGTCGGCAGATTGAAAGTGCCTTTGGTCAGCCATCCAATGTTAAAGGTCAGCCATTCACTTCTGCAAAAAACATTTAACTTTCCCTTTTTAACTTCCATGCTCAAGTTATGACTGCGGTCCCTGATTTCCTTGAAATGGTCCTCTAGGAGAGAAAGGGGAGTCACCTGTGTCTGTCCCATCTCTTTAGTCACAGTCATAAACACAACACCACTAACAATCACAATGAACACACACAAATCCTCCTGGCCACTGGAGGCAGAACCGAAAAGTGAGACATCGGCCTCTTGCCGTACCACGGCATCGACCCACTTGGTCTCTACAAATCCACTAAGGGGATTGAATCCCCTACAGGTGGGCCTGGGGCACCCATGGCCCACTGCCCAGGCAGGGTGGTCGCCAGTGGCGCATCCACCAGACCACAGGGGGCAAAATTAGAATTACAGGGCAAGCTCGCTTCTATATTAACTGAGAGAAAGACAAAACATAGACACTTACCAGCCAGCATTTCAGCTCAATGTGTCAGGGGGGGGTCTTGGGGATCCCGGAGAGTCCCCAAATGTTGTGCCCAGATCCTGGAGTCCTCAAAGACCACCTAGAGAGTCTGACACATATACAGCTGCAAAGAGCTTTATTTCAGGCTTAAGCTTGGGCTCCAGACTTTACCAACACAGTGGGTCCATCCAAGAGCCCCAAACAGCATTTGTGAGAAGATTTTATTGGGTTTAAACAAAGAGAAGGGAAATTTCTAACATGATTGGTTGACATTTAGCAAGAGTATGCATGTTACAAGCTGATTGGTTATATAGCAGCTGAGGAACGTTAAGCAAACTTATCTATAGCTACAGGAGCCACAGGAATGTATAACATTTACTTGGTTCTTTTTAATTGTCCCATTTCGGGGTTATTTTGGGATAATGTGGTTTTTCCAGTAACTGCAAAGTGCTGTGTCAGTAACTTGGGCCCTGCAGGGAGACAGAAACTTAGGGAAACAGAAACTTAGGCCTATTAACATTTTTTTTAAAATTTTTTATTTTTTAGAGAGACACAGAGAGAGACAGAGAGACAGGGAGAGGAAGACAGATAGAGAATGGGTATTAACATTTTAAAAGCCTGTCTTGGTGTCACTTTGGTTTGGGCTCTTCAGCATTGATCAATAAGACTAACTGCCCCCTTCAAGGCCCCAGTCTCATCTCTTTCAGGTGGTGTTTCTCGGGGAATCTGACAACATGATAATCCTTCCTGCCTCAGCTCAGAAGTGCTTCAGTGTGGAGCCCTGTCCAAATTACCAGTATGGACACATTGGAGATGACTGGGGTTATGTAGCCTACAGGCACATATCAAGGAACACCAAGAACTGGTCCTGCATGAACTTTGCCACTCCAGGGCTTGAGAAGGAGCCCCTGAAAAAGGGCAAGGGGTCTCAGTGTCTGGCAAAAATGCCCATCCTGAGCTAGGGAGAGGCTATGGAGTGAATTGGGAATTGACTATAGAGAGGTCTTAACAGTGGGGCTTCCAAAACTAATTTTTTTTTTTGTTTTGTTTTTTGTTTTTTCTTTTTTTTTTTTAAATATTTTATTTTTATTTATTTATTTTAGAGAGAGAGAGATACAGAGGCAGGCAGAGAGAGAGAGAGAGAATGGGCATGCCAGGGCCTCCAGCCACTGCAAATAAACTCCAGATACATGCACCCCCTTGTGCATCCAGACGTGGGTCCTGGAGAATATGCCGGGGTCCATGTACATCTGGCTAAGCCATGGGACCAGCCCTGTTTTTCTTTTTTTTTAAGATTTTTAAAAAGTTTTCATTTATTTATTCAGAGAGGGGAGAGAGTGAGAATGGGCATGCCAGGGCCTCCAGCCAAACTGAACTCCAGACGCATATGCCACCATGTACATCTGGCTTACATGGGACCTGGTGAATCTTCACAAACATGCACCTGTTTGCTAAGCCATCTCTCCAGCCCTGTTTGTTTGTTTTTCGAGGTAGGGTTTCACTCTAGCTCAGGCTGACCTGGAATTCTCTATGTAGTCTCAGGGCAACTTCGAACTCACAGTGATCTTCCTACCTCTGCCTCTCAAATGCTAGGATTAAAGGCATTTATCACCATGCTCAGCTACAAATATTTTTTTTTAAATATTTATTGGGCTGGAGAGATGGTTTAGCGACTAAGGCACCTGCCTGCTAAGTCTAAGAACGCTGGTTCCAATGTCCAGCGGTTCCAATCTCCAGGTCCCACGTTTAGCCAGATGCAAAGTGAGGCAAGGGTGCAATGCCGCACTTACCCACAAGGGGGCGCACGCATCTGGATTTTGTTCATAGCAGCTGAGAGACTGCTGGCGCGCCCATCTCTGTCTATCTCTCTCTGTCTCTCTCTCCAAAAAGAGTAAATAAATAAAAATAATAAAAATATTTATTTATCTGACAGAGAAAGAGGTAGAGGGGGAGAGAGGGAGAGAGAGAAGGGTGCTCCAGGGCCTCCAGCCACTGCAAACAAACTCCAGACATATGCGCCACCTTGTGCATTTGCCTAACATGGGTCCTGGGGAATTGAACCTAGGTCCTTTGGCTTTGCAGGCAAACACCTTAACCACTAATCCATCCCTCCAGCCCTTTTTTTTTTTTTTTATTTCCCCAGGTAGGGTCTCACTCAGGCTGACCTGGAGTTCACTATGTAGTCTCAGGGTGGCCTTGAGTTCCATATATGTAGCCAAGGATGATCTTGACTACTCCTGCGTCAGCCTAAGGGCAGGGACAGGTGTGTGCCACCATATCCAGTGGTCAGTTGTCTTCAACAGAAATCTCTCTCTCTCTCTTTTGGTTTTTTGAGGTAGGGTCTCATTCTAGCTCAGGCTGACCTGGAATTCACTATGTAGTCTCAGGGTGGCCTCGAACTCATGGTGATCCTCCTACCTCTGCCTCCCGAGTGCTGGGATTAAAGGCGTGTGCCACCATACCTGGTGACAGAAATCTCTTGAATAGATCCATGGAAACAAAAGTCATTTAGTGTAAATGGAAGGGGCATGAACAGTAAAATTGACAGCATGAGAGATAATGCACAGATAGCTTTCAAGACAGAGGGAGGGACTTTATGAGGAAGAAAGGTAGAGAGTCATTATAAGCTGGGAAAGTAAAATGGATTCTTCCCTACACTTGAAGCCCACCTGGAATCCCAGTGAGGAGGGGGTGTGGCTGGGAGGTAGAGCCTTGCCTAGAATCCCAGTGAGGAGGGGGTGTGACTGGGAGGTGGAGCCCCCTATAATCCCAGTGAGGGAGGGGGCGTGGTTAGGAGGTGGAGTCCCGTCTAGAATCCCAGTGAGGAGGGGGCGTTGCTGAGAGGTAGAGCCCCTCCTAGAATCCCCAGTGTGGGAGGGGGCGTGGCCATAGAGTACCTACCTAGCATGTGTTGTTCCTAAGTTGCCATATCTGACAGGTCAAAAAAAAAAAATAGCCTTAAGGTTAAAGGTTTGAGTTAAGGGCCTCACGTTAGAGTGTACAGATGTGGTGAGAAAGGAAATGGGGTTGCTCTTTTCCATAAACCTCAAACTGCCCTTTGATTGGTGTCTTCTTTTAGCTGTGTGGGTCCGGGTGTCACTCTGCCTCCAGTGTTGGCCATCTATCTGCTCTCCCCCCTCTCTAGACTTAGGACTAGGGCACTATGTTCCCACACTGGGCCACATGGACCTTCAACAGTGGCACAGCTGATGGGACACTGGCAAGATGCCTCAGGCCCCTTTGCCCTCAGAAGCCCATGATGGTGACTCCATCCCTCTTTGCTTGATGTATGCCACAGGTCTGTGGGGATCCATTGGGGGTGTGCCTTCTTGGCTTCTTCCACCAGATCAAGTAGTTCATCCCACCCATGGGGCCTCAGGGCCCTCCCAGGGCTTGGGAGTCCCCAGATACTGCATGAAGGTGGAGACAGTGTTGACATTATTCCTTCAGCTTAAAAGATGGGCCTGAGCTGGGCATGGTGGCCTACGCCTTTATTCCCTAGCACTCGGGAGGCAGAGGTAGGTGGATCTGAGTTCCAGGCCACCCGAGACTACATAGTGATTTCCAGGTCAGCCTGGGCTACAGGGAGGCCCTACCTCGAAAGAAAAAAAAAAGATGGGCTGGGCCTGGTGGCGCATGCCTTTAATCCTAGCACTCGGGAGGCAGAGGTAGGAGGATTGCTGTGAGTTCGAGGCCACCCTGAGATTGCACAGTAAATTCCAGGTCAGCCTGGACAAGAGTGAGACCCTACCTCGAAAAACAAAAAACAAACAAAGGGCCTGGAGGGTGGGGTGCTTTTGTAGTCTCTGACTCCCTCAAATTCCCTAGACCAACCCACAGCCTTGGTACTAGATTAAGGAGAGATTAAGGTTGGTGGCACATGCCAGTAATCTCAGCAGAGGCACAGGCTGGAGTGTTATGTGTTTTATTAAAGCAAGACTCTGTCTTTATTTATTTATTTTTCCACCTGAAATTCACTCTGTATTCTCAGCCTGCCTTTTTTCTTCTTTTCTTTTCTTTTCTTTTTTTTTTTTTTTTTGGTTTTTCGAGGTAGGGTCTCACTCTGGCTCAGGCTGACCTGGAATTCACTATGTAGTCTCAGGGTGGCCTCGAACTCTCGGCGATCCTCCTACCTCTGTCTCCCGAGTGCTGGGATTAAAGGCGTGCGCCACCACGCCCGGCTGCCTTTTTTCTTTTTAAAGTCTAACCTGGGGCTGGAGAGATGGCTTAGTGCTTTCCTCTGAAGCATAAGTATCCAGGTTCGATTCCCTAGTATCCATGTAAATCAGGCACATGCATGTGGAGTTCATTTGCAGTGGCTGGGGGACCTGGCATACCCATTCTCTTTTTGAGTCTCTCAAGTTAATAAATATATGTGTATGTGTGTGTATTTTTTTTTCTCGATTTATGGTCTCACTCTAGCTCAGGCTGACCTGGAATTCACTCTGTAGTCTCAGAATGGTCTTGAACTCATGGCAATCCTCCTACCTCTGCCTCCCGAGTGCTGGGATTAAAGATGTGTGCCACCACGCCCGGATTATTTTTTAAAATATTTTATTTTTATTTATTTATTTGACAGAGAAAGAGGGAGAGAGAGAGAGAGAGAATGGTGCATCAGGCCTTCTAGCCACTGCAAACGAACTCCAGATGCATGTGCCCCCTTGTGCATCTGGCTAACGTAAGTCCTGGGGAATCGAACCTGGGTCCTTTGGCTTTGTAGGCAAGCACCTTAACCACTAGGCAATCCCTCCAGCCCATGCCTGGCTTTTTTTATTTTTGGTTTTGCGAGGTAGGGTCTCACTCTGGCCCAGGCTGACCTGGAATTAACTATGTAACCACTAGCGATCCTCCTACCTCTGCCTCCAGCCCATGCCTGGCTGGCTCTGGCTTATTTTTAAAAAGTCTAACCTGTTGTTTCATTAAAGCTGACTCCTTGGAAGATTCACTTAATTCAACCACAGACAACTTTATCTTTTCTAGTTTTTGTTTGAGACAACATCTCATTCCATAGCCTAGGCTGGCCTCAAACTTGGAGCCATGGGCTGGAGTTGTGCTTGCCTACCATGCACAAGGTCCCACATTTTGGTTTTCAGCACTGCACAAAGAAGGCATGGTGGCACACACCTGCCATTCCAGGAGGTGGAGGCAGGAGGATCAGTGGTTCATCATCCTCAGCTGCAAAGAGCTTGAGGCCAGCCTGGGTTACATTAGACCCTATCTCAGCACAACTTTGCAGCTGTCCTACTGCCTCAGCCTCCTTGGTACTAAGATCCCAGGTATGAGCTACCATACCCAGCTCAGAAGGAGCCAGAGTCGTAACTGCCATGAGGACTCTTCGGTCACTCTGACCTGTAGTCCCCATATCCTAGAAAGAGAAATGTCCAATGGAGGGCTAGAGAGATGGCTTAGCAGTTGAGGCTCTTGTCTGCAAAGCCCAAGGACCCATGTAAGCTCGATGCACATGGAGGCGCATGTGTCTAGAGTTCATTTGCACTGGCTGGAGGCCCTGGTGCACCCATTCTCTATCTGCCTCTTTGTCTCTCAAATGAATAAAAATGTCCCACAGAGCCTCAGACCCTAGCCTGTCTTCTGCTAGCTTCAGGCCTATTCCTGACATTCTTGGTTTCCACTTGAGATAAGGTACAGTCGACCTGGATGAAGTCACTGTTCTTTTTGGCTTGTGTGTGCATGCGTGTGTAGAGGCCCGAGGTTGGTATCAGGTGTCTTCATTTACTCTCCACCTTGTCTTTGAGACTGGGTCCCAGTGAACATGGAGCTCACAGATTCAGCTAAACTAGACAAGCCCCAGGGGTTCATTCTCCACCTCCCCAGCAATGGGATTACAGGGACATGCCACTACACCCAGCTTTTACCTGGATTCTTGGGACTGAACTCAGTCCTCATGCTTGGGAGGCGAACACTTTACCCACTAAGCCATCCATATCCCAGCCCCAGATGCTGTCTTGTCCTATTGCAGGATCCAGCGGCTATGGTACCAATCTGGGTTTGATCCTACCCAGGACCTGCCTTATGCCACTATGCCCCAATGAATTTATGCTGTGTTAGTTCTGGTCTCTCTTCTCTTCCTTGGTCTTGTGGCCCCTTGGGGCTGGATCTTCCAGGTCACCACTGGATTTTTCTGGAATATTCACACAAGCAGGGAGGATAAAAGGGAGGCTGCATGAGGACAAAGATTGCCTGGCTCCTGGAGGTGTCAGAGGCTCTGCACATTTATTTCTTGAAACCATCTCTATGCGCAGTGCCTCAGGGACACTTACTGCTGTCCCCACTCTTCATGGGGCTGAGCCCTTGAGGACAAGGGATGGCGGAGGTGGGGTCTAGGTGTCAACCTTGCTGGCTTAGGTGACCAAAATGATCAATTGGAGGGACTGCTGGAGACACTGGGGCCATCATGATAGTACTGTCCTAATGTCCCCAGCAAAGGTCTCAGCTGTCATTAGCAAATGCAGTGGAGACACATTCAGAAGTAGCCACCAGGGGGCACCCAAGTGGTGAAGCCATCCTGAGGAAACAGGGTCACTACCAGCTGCTGAGCCCTGGGGGACACCCAAAGGCCTTACCAGGGACAGGTGGCCAGCAAGCCACTCGGTGCAGTCAGAGGACTGACCAGACACCACTGGGTGGAGCAGACAGTAATGACATCCAAGTGGTCACACTCAGTTCTGGAAGCTTCCTGGCCATGAGAGGGAAAAGGTGGGGCCAGGTAGATTCCTGGGGATGAAACCTAACAAAGAGTGATGGTCCAGGCTCCGGTGGACTCTCACTAGGTGTGGCAGCATCCCAGCACGCAGAGGTGGGCAGGCTGCCTGCTTGAGGCCAGTCTGGGTCTACAGTAAGACATTGCCTCAAAAATAAGAAAAAAGCCAGGCGTGGTGGCACACACCTTTAATCTCAGCACTCGGGAGGCAGAGGTAGGAGGATTGCTGTGAGTTCAAGGCCACCCTGAGACTACATAGTGAGTTCCAGGTAGCCTGGGCTAGAGTGAGACTCTACTTCAGAAAAAAAAAAAAAAAAAGACAGAAAGAAAAGAAAAAAGTATTTCCAGTCGACCTGGGAGGTCTGTGAGGTGTTCCTGCCAATCTCCCTCCAGTAACAAGGTGTGCCTCCCAGCCCACGGACTCAAGCAGGAGGATGGCTGCTTGGGCATGTTTGTAAGGCACAGTGGGGAGGGTGGGGGGAGGGGGGAGTCAGAAGCCCCAATCTGGGTCATAAAACTGGATAGCAGTGACCACAGGACACTGGTCTCTGTGAAGGATGCAGCTACCAGGAAGTGTTTGCTGGGCTCCTGGCAGGGGGGAAAAAGGGAGGAGGAGGAACAGGGATGGGTGGGAGGGTAGAGGCATGGCAGGCAGCAGTGGCATGACAGGATGGGCGCAGGTGCCTCCCAGGTTCCAGTTTTGCAGTCCATGTACAGCCCAGCAGGGGGCAGGTGAGAACAGCCTGAGGCAATCCGGTCCATCAGAGTGAGAAGGCGCCTTCGCAGATTCGGCTGTAGACGCCCTCGTCCAGGGGCAGGTAGTGACCCTGCTTCACATCCAGGAAGAAGAGCCTGTCAGAGGTCTGGCGGGGGTCAAAGCCCTCACGCTGTAGTCGTGTTTTCTGGATCTTGAAGGTACCTGTAGGTGAGGGAAGAGGACTGCTGTGCCTGGGGACCCCACTCCCCATCTTCTACCACTGCCCTGCACAGGCCTGTCTTTGATGGGATCACTCTCCCCAATGTTGCCTGTCTCACACCTTCCTGTCATTTAGATCCTCCTGGCTTTCTGCTCAAAACCCCCATCACTGAGAGAAACTTCCTTCTCCTATACCAGCCCTGTATGCTACATGCTGGATTAAAGTCCAGTAACCTCTGCTCCACTGAACAAGTCTAGCCCCCAGTTGCATTTGTTAATAAAGTTTTACTGGAACACATTCATGTCCATTCCCTTACGCACTGTCAGAGACTGTCTGTGCTACAATAGTGGAGCATAGTAGCTGTAGACACCATATTGCCACAAAGCTGAAACACTGTCTTTTTTTCTTTGCAAGGAGAGAGAGAGAGAGAGAGAGAGAGAGAGAGAGAGAGAGAATATGAATGAGTGCACCAAGGCCTCTAGTCACTGCAAATATACTCCAGATGCATGTGCTACTTGGCGCACCTGGTTTATGTGGGAATTGAGCCTGGGTCCTTAGGCCTTAACCACCAAGCCATCTATATCTCCAGCCCACCTCTGTCTTTTTTTTTTTTTTTTTGAGTCAGGGTCTCAGTTTCTAGCTCTGGCTGCCCTAGCCCTCACTAGTGCTGGGATTACAAGAGCACACTGCCACATCCAACTGAAAACAATCTATTGTCCATGATGAGAAAGTGCACCTTAGGGTGGGGCTACTGCTCAGGGGGTAGAGTGCTTGCTTGCTCAGCATGCATGAAGCCCTGGGCTCCGTCCCCAGCACCACATAAACAAAGTGTGGTGATGCATGCCTGTCATTACAGCACTGGGAAGGTAGAAGCAGGAGGATCAGGAGTTCAGTCAGCCTTGGCTACACAGTGAGTTCAAGAGGCAGCTTGGACTACATAAGGCTCTGTCAAAAAAATGAACAAACCAGTCAATTTCAAAAGCACAAACGATGACTAAATAAAAAATGGATGATGGGGCTAGAGAAATTGCTCAGTGGTTAGAGGCACTTGCTTGCAAAGCCTGATGACCTGGTTCAAGTCACAAATACCCATGTAAAGCCAGATGCAAAGTAGTGCATACATCTGAAGTTTGTTTGCAGACACAAGAGGCCTTGGGGGCACCCATTCTCTCCCTCTCAAATAAATAAGCAAATAAGTAAATACTTAAGAAAATAAGTTGGTATCAAAATTACAGCTTGAGCCAAGTATACTGCATGTAATCCCAGCCATGGCAAGTTCAAGGACAACTACACAGGGAGACCCTGTCTCCAGTGGCAGAATGCTTGCCAGCCAAGTTCCCAGATTCCACCCAAGCAGCACAGAAAAGCAAGCACAGAAGATGCAAACACAATGACACATAACACAAGTCTGGGTGAGAGAACCCACAGTTTACAGAGGAAAAGACTGGGGGACTCCAGAGTTGGAAGGTACTTCCTTGGACTAGGCAGGAAAGGACAGCCCTTAAGAGAGGGATTTTAGGATGATCCTATGTCACACCCTCACCACACTCATCCCAGCTTGCCCTGCCTGTTTCAGTTGTGGGATTCAGCTTTTGCTCTCTCACCCAATCAGATCTCTCCTGAGCACACACCCTGCCCAGGTGTGGGTGGGGTCCTCCTCTGAGCCCAGGCTGGGACACCAGATGCAGGTATATCCAGGTGTGCTGAGCGTGAACTCTAAAATATATCTTCTCTGACCCATGGAAGACATGTAGGCTCTCTCTCCCTCTCCTAAACTGTTACAGCAACATGCTAATAAGTCCCTTTTATTACTGTCTTTACTTTTTCTTAAAATATAATAAATAAGCAAATAAGTAAATACTTAAGAAAATAAGTTGGTATCAAAATTACAGCTTGAGCCAAGTATACTGCATGTAATCACAGCCATGGCAAGTTCAAGGACAACTACACAGGGAGACCCTGTCTCCAGTGGCAGAATGCTTGCCAGCCAAGTTCCCAGATTCCACCCAAGCAGCACAGAAAAGCAAGCACAGAAGATGCAAACACAATGACACATAACACAAGTCTGGGTGAGAGAACCCACAGTTTACAGAGGAAAAGACTGGGGGACTCCAGAGTTGGCAGGTACTTCCTTGGACTAGGCAGGAAAGGACAGCCCTTAAGAGAGGGATTTTAGGATGATCCTATGTCACACCCTCACCACACTCATCCCAGCTTGCCCTGCCTGCTTCAGTTGTGGGATTCAGCTTTTGCTCTCTCACCCAATCAGATCTCTCCTGAGCACACACCCTGCCCAGGTGTGGGTGGGGTCCTCCTCTGAGCCCAGGCTGGGACACCAGATGCAGGTATATCCAGGTGTGCTGAGCGTGAACTCTAAAATATATCTTCTCTGACCCATGGAAGACATGTGGGCTCTCTCTCCCTTTCCTAAACTGTTACAGCAACATGCTAATAAGTCCCTTTTATTACTGTCTTTACTTTTTCTTAAAATATATTTATTTATTTAAAAAAGAGAGGCAGAGAGAATGGGCACACCAGGGCCATTAGCCATTGCAAACAAATTCCAGATGCATGTGTTACCTTGTGCAACTAGCTTATATGGGTACTGGAGAATTGAACCTGGGTCCTTAAGCTTTACAGGCAGGCACCTTAACTGCTAAGCCATCTCTCCAGCCCGTCTTTACTTTTAATGTTTTAAAGATTTATTTTTATTTATTTATTAGAGATGGAGAGAGAGAGAGAGAGAGAGAGAGAGAGAGAGAGAATGGTGCACCAGGCCCTCTAGACACTGCAAATGAACTCCAGATGCATGTGCCACCATGTGCATCTGGCTTATGTGGGACCTGGAGAATCGAACCTAGGTCCTTTAGGCTTCACAGGCAAGGGCCTTAACTGCTAAGCCATCTCTCCATCCCTTTACTTTTTTTTTTTTTTTTTTTCATCCCTTTACTTTTAATCTTTTTGGAAGTGCACACTTTTAAAAAAAATTTTTAAATTATTTTATTTATTTTTTTGGAGAGAGACACAGAGAGAGACAGAGGGAGAGGGAGACAGATAGAGATGGGCGTACCAGCAGTCTCTCAGCTGCTGTGAACGAAATCCAGATGTGTACGCCCCCTTGTGGGCAAGTGAGGCATTGCGCCCTTGCGTCACTGCATCTGGCTCAACGTGGGACCTGGAGATTGGAACCGGGTTCTTAGGCTTTGCAGGAAGGCGCCTTAACCGCTAAGCCATCTCTCCAGCCCAAGTGCACACTTTTAAAGTCATTTTCTCTAGTCTGAAGTTACCAGTTCTTTGGTTTATTTGCAGATATGAACTCAGGGCTTAGGGTTCCAAGAAGCACCCCAGAACCCCAAATTATCCATTATAAGACCAGGCGACACCCCTCCACCTGCTCAGGAAGCAGAAGAGTGCAAAATAGAGGCCAATGCCTGACAGGTCAGGATGCTAGTGGGGGTGGGGTGAGTCCATCAATCATACAAGAGACTCTGCAGAGCCCACAGTGCTGGCTGGGAACCCTCAGGTCACAGTCAGCCACAGGGGCCCAAATGAGGATAAAGAAATACACGGTTCCAGAAGCAGTGGATAGATGGCTGGACAGAGGCAAGGCCATACCTGTGGTGTCCACTTGGGGCAGGAGACGCAGAAAGATGGGCCGGGCATAGGGTGCCAGCACCTTCTGTAGCTCCTGGTACATGGAGTTGGGGTCCAGCTTGCTGTGGGGATCCACAATGGCTGCCATGCCGGCTTTTCCCTCCACCCCTGGAGACAGAGACTCGGCTAAGAACCTCCACAGCCGTAGGTAACCCTGGCCTCTAACCTGTGGTCTTCCCCAGCTGGGACAACATGTGCCCAAGCAGATATATATTTTTTCTTTTCGAGGCAGAGTTTCATTCTAGCCCAAGCTGACCTGATCTCATTCCGTAGTCCTAGGCTGGACTTGAACACATGGCAATTCTTCTACCTGCCTCCCAAGTGCTGGGATAAAAGGTGTGTACCGCCAAGCCCAGCTCTGAGCAGAGATTTTATAAGAGCCCTGCCTTCAGTCCTTCCACTCCTGAAAGGGCTACCACTGTGATCCCATTTTGTGGATGACAAAATCGAGGCTCAAAGTCAGCTATGTCGACTCTCAAACCAGAGCTTCCACTTATGTCTGCCATGTACAACTGTCCAGGTTGTGCACTTCCCAAGGGCATCCTACTAGATGGCCTCCCCTGGCATTTCTGCACCCCAGAACCCTAGCTTGCCTGGCACGGTCACTCCATACACAGCCACGTCCGTCTGGCCCAGCAGGCGGCTCAGTACACCCTCCACCTCAGTGGTGGACACGTTCTCTCCTCGCCAGCGGAAGGTGTCCCCGCTGCGGTCGCGGAAGTACATGTAACCCAACTCGTCCATCACCAGCACATCACCTAGGGGACAACAACAGGTGGCACCATGGCCCCCCATTGACAAGTGACACTCAGCCTGGGCGGGTATGCACCTGAGAGGTAGGCACTGTCGCCCTTGCGGAAGACGTTGTGCGCGATCTTCTTGTCAGTGGCGGTGTCGCTGACGTAGCCATCGAAACGCCTCAGTGGATCCTGCTGGTTGATCTGGCCCACGAGGAGACCGGGCTCCCCTGAAGGAGGCAACGCTCAGGCTGAGCTGGGTGGGCAGAGATGGGGACCCCAGCCCCGGGGACAGGCGGGCGGGCGCCCTGCTCACCCGGCTGGCATGGAATGCAAAGGCCTTGCGCGTCCCGCAGAGGCTCCATCGTGTCCTCGTTAACCTTCACCAGGCGGATGGGGTACACGTGCGTAAGGATGCGGCTGTTGAAGCCGCAGGAGCCCACCTGGGTGGGGCGTGGGAGGCGGTGAGGGCGCGGCCGTGGCATGCTACTTTCCCGCTGGTGGAACATACACTGGCTGCGGTCACTGTGCAGCATTTTCCAAGCGGGCCGGGCAGCCTGGACACTTGCAACTGTCAGTCACTTCCCTGCGTGGGTGGGAGGGCTTTTGGAAGGGGGCGGACCCAATACCCAAATCGTCACTCATAGCCCGTTTGCCCAGTGTCAGCAGGGGAGCCCTGAGCTCCAGGCGGTCCGTAACCGGGGCGCGGTTCACTTCCACACACACGGGGACACCAAGGCCAAGGGCTTCAGGTGTCTGAGTGTCCTACAAGAGCGCCGCCCCTCATCCCAGCCGCAGGTGCTCAGAGACGGGGAGCTGCAGCGGGGGAAGGGTAACGAACCCACCCCGCCGGGGGCCCTGGGAGAGCTGCGGGCTGGCCGCGAGCCCACCTTGCCGTCCATGTTGGCGATGCTGCAGTTGCACTCGGTGGCGCCGTAGAACTCGCCGATCTGGCGCACACCAAAGCGCTGCGTGAACTCCTCCCAGATGGACGGCCGCAGCCCGTTGCCCACGGCCAGGCGCACGCGGTGCCGCCGCTCGGCGTCGCGCACCGGCTGCTTCAGCAGGTATCGGCAGATCTCGCCGATGTACTGAACCACCTGCGGGAGGACGCGGCGGGGCTCAGGAGCAGGGCGGGGGCGAAGCCACCTGGGGCGGGCGTGGCCTCTGGGAGGCCGAACTCAGTGGGAGGAGCTGCCCGTGAGGACCAGAGGCGGGACTTTGAGCGGGTGGGGGCGGGGCTCTGATTAAAAGATGGGCAGGCCCCAGATGAGGGAGCAGTTTCACACCCCCAGATCCTCCCATGAAGCTCCGTGGGCGCGGGTGACTTCACGTCGGATGCCTGACAGCCCTGAGCTTAGCCCGCATGATCCACTGATACCCTACGGGGGGCGCTGCACCCAGACTGTCCTTTGTGGCACTCTTGAGGCCCTCGTGCCCCAGGTCCAAGCCCAGGTCTCCAAGGATTTGCTTGTCTCGGGCACTCCCTGCAGGTATTTTCCCTCCCTTCCCTTCGGGGTCACCTCCAGAATGCCCTGGAATTCATGCTGCTCATTTCCTTCCCAGTATTCTTTCCTTTAGTTTTTTTTTGGAGAATTCTCATCCCTGGGCTGGCTTCAGAATGCTACACTCCCCATTTTACAGATGGAGCAACTGCCCCAGGAGCTCTCAGGTGCCCCTAGCAGTGCTCCAGAGCAGGCCTTCACTAAGTATCAGAGGAATAGAGCACCGTGTTCCAGAAAGAGGTCACGGTGCACTCAGGACCACCAGCAGCCAGCCCAGTCTGTGGCCTTCTGAAGACCACCACTCAGTCTGTGCAGCAACCCAGCCCTGCCACTGGGATGGCTAGTGTGATGGGTTCAGAATGGGCATGTATCCAAGGTACTGAACAATGACAACCAGAACTGTGGGTGATAGGTTCTCAAGCAGCTAAACCTGACCTTGAACTCATCCTCCTGCCTCTACCTCCAGACTGTTGGGATTACAGCACCATGCTTCTTTTTGATTTTGAAATTGATTGGGCTGGCCTCCGACCTGCAATCCTCCTGCCTTAACCTTCCAGGGGCACACCACCACCCAGCCAGTGCTGGGACTTTTGGAATTAAAAAAATATATATAGAGAGAGAAAGCACGTGTGTGTGAGAGGGACAGCGAATTGGCACGCCAGGGCCTCACCCAGTGCACTCGAATGCCAGATGCTTGTGCCACCTAGTGTGCAACCTTACACTTGCATCATCTTTGTGCATCTGGCTTACATGGGATCTGGAGAAAGATTGAACATAGCACCTTAACTGCTAAGCCATCTCTCCAGCTCAATTTTTGATATTTTTGAGACAGAATCTCACTGCAGCCCAAGTTGGAACTAACAATGTAGCTCAGTCCACCTGTCTTGGCTTCCCAAGTGCTGAGATTACAGGCATGTGCCTCCACACCAGCAAACCTGAAGGCTGGAAAGAGAGCAACTCTTTCCCTCCTGGGGAGGCTGGGGACACTCCAGGAAGAAAAGTTGAGGAAGGTGCTCACTGAAAGAAGCCAAGAGGAAGGTTAAAAAAAATTAGGATGAAGCCGGGCGTGGTGGTGCACGCCTTTAATCCCAGCACTCGGGAGGCAGAGGTAGGAGGATCGCCGAGAGTTCGAGGCCACCCTGAGACTACATAGTTAATTCCAGGTCAGCCTGGACCAGAGTGAGACCCTACCTTGCAAAACCAAAAAAAAAAAAAAAAAAACAAAAATTAGGATGGAGGGCCTTCCTGGACAGAATGGTGTCTGAGCTGTCATGACATAGCCTCTGCATTTCTAAAAAAAAAAAAAAAAAAAAAAAAAAAAAAAAAAAAAAAAAAATCCCTTGTTCAGGCTGGAGAGGTTGCTCTGCTCAGTGGTTAAAGGTACTTGATTGCAAAGTTTAACGGCCCAGGTTGGATTCCCAGTGTTCACATAAAGCCAGATGCACAAAGTAGTGCATGCTTCTGGAGTTGGTTTTCAGTGGCAGGAGACCCTAGTGCACCATTCTCTCCTCTCTCAAATATTTTTTAAAAATCCTTTTTTCATGGCTGGAGAGATGGCTTAATGGTTAAGGCACTTGCCTATGAAGCCAAAGGACCCATGTCCAATCTCTCTCCAGATCCCACATAAGCCAGATGCACAAGGTGGTACATGTGTCTGGAGTTTGTTTGCAGTGGCTAAAAGCCCTGGCGTGCCCATACTCTGTCTGCCTCTTCCTCTATCTCCTCCTCTTTCTCTCAAATAAATAAATAAAATTTTAAAATAAAAAAAGCTCTTTTTGCTTTTTCAAGATAGGGTCTCCCTCTAGCCCAGGCTGACCTGGAATTCACTATGTAGTCTCAGGGTGGCTTCAAACACATGGCAATCCTCCTACCTCTGCCTCCTGAGTGCTGGGATTAAAGGTGTGTGCCACCACACCTGGCAAAATAAAATCTTTTTTTTTTTTTTTTTTTTTGGTTTTTCAAGGTAGGGTTTCACTCTGGTCCAGGCTGACCTGGAATTAACTATGTAGTCTCAGGGTGGCTGTGAACTTGTACCTCTGCCTCCTTCCCAAGTGCTGGGATTAAAGGCATGCGCCACCACTCCTGGCCAAAATCTTTTTTATATATTTTATTTTCTTCATTTATTTGAAGGGGGGGGGCAGATAGAGAATGGGTATGCCAGGGCCTCCAGTAAATGAACTCCAGACGCATGCACCACCTTGTGTGTCTGGCTTACATGGGTCCTGGGGAATTGAACTTAGGTCCTTTGGCTTTGCAGGCAAGCGCCTTAACAGCTAAGCCATCTCTCCAGCCCAAAATCTATTTTTTTTTTCCAGATAGAGTTTTACTCTAGCCCAAGCTGACCTGGAGTTCACTATGTAGTCTCAGGGGGCCTTGAACTCACGGTGATCCTCCTACTTCTGCCTCCCTAGTGCTGGGATTAAAGGTGTGCACCACCACACCCAGCTCAAAATCTTTTTTTTTTTTAAATCTTTTTTTCCTTGAGACAGCTTAGACTTGGGGTCAGGGTTTTGATTTGGTTCCCTTCACCCAACAAAGCTGCATCTAGAGGCAGAGCGGCCCTCCAAACATAGAACAGCTGGTCTGGGTGGCACTCAGCTCCTCTCTCTTTTCAGTTGCTTCCCTATTTCTACAAAGTTGAGAAAACAGCTGTATATTATAGCTTGCACCCCCAGTCTGGCTCAGGAACCCCCCACACTTCTGATTTCAGCATGTGAAGAGTGAGGCAGGAGAATCCAAGGTCCAGGCCAGCCAGGGGTATGGAGACCTGCCTCAGGAACAAAACAGAAGACCATCAGTCAGGCCTTTTGTCCCCTAAAGCCATGAGCTGGAGCTAAGACTCTGGCTGCTTGACTATCCTTGTTAACTGTGGCCTCCAAGACCCTGCCCTCTTCCTTCAGAGCCCCAAGTTTTCCCTCCATACAAATTCCACTTCTTGGAAACTGACAGAAGTGGCTTTGAAAGGTCTGAAGACAGTGAGCAGGTCCTCAAACACCATGGCCAGTTAGGACAAGGGGTCCCTCAAACAGCATGGGCCTCTCTGAAACAGTGCACAGTCCACACACAAGTGATCTGCCAAGAAGGCTGAACTTGGGGTGGTGTGGTATGGTGGCAAACACCTGTGATCCTAGCATGTGGGAGGCTGAGGCAGGAGGATCACTGCAAGTTGGAGCTTAGCCTGGATCACACAGGTAGACCCTATGTCCAAAACAACAACCAACCATGTTTGGCTGAGGCTCCAGGAGGGTGTGGAAGGGACAGAAAACAAAAACAAGAACCAAGCCAGGCATGGTGGCACACGCCTTTGATCCCAGCACTTGGGAGGCAGAGGTAGGAGGATCGCTGTGAGTTCGAGGCCACCTGAGACTACATAGTGAATTCCAGGTCAGCCTGGACTAGAGTGAAAAAAAAAAAAAAAGGAACCTAGCCAAGCCCATCACCCACTGGTGTGTGAGCCGTGGATGAAATGTCAGGACCAGAAAATTCACAGATTAGCAGTAGATGAGAGGCTGCCAAGGCCTGGAGGAGGAGATGGGAGTGACTGTACATGGAGACAGGGTTTGGTTGGGGGATGGAATGTTCTAAAACTAGACAGAGGAGAGGGAGGTGAACAATGTGGTGAATGTCACCGAATCTATGGTGAATACCACCGAATTGTTCATTTACTTCTCTTTGCCACTGGAGGAAAGACCAGTCAAGTCCTAAGGGAGAATGCTCACGGGCCCGGACTTCCTTGTCTCTCAGAGGCATTTGGGTGGGGTGGGATCTGAGAAGGGGATTTGATGCCTGGGCACAGGTGTCCTGGGAACCCTATACTTCTCTGTTCACATTTATGCACATCTGCAAGTCTCAGTGCCATGGGTATGGGAGGCCAGCTCTCTGCTCCTGAGCTAAATATGCAGTCCTTGAACTTAAAGTCACTTTTGTATATCAAAAATCATATTCCAAGCCGGGCGTGGTGGCGCACGCCTTTAATCCCAGCACTCGGGAGGCAGAGGTAGGAGGATCGCCGAGAGTTCGAGGCCACCCTGAGACTACATAGTTAATTCCAGGTCAGCCTGGACTAGAGTGAGACCCTACCTCGAAAAAAAAAAAAAAAAAAAAAAAAAAAAAAAAAAAAAAAAAAAAAATCATATTCCAATGCTCCTCAAGATACTCCCCCATCACCAAGCAGGGAGGAAACTGCTCAAAAGCTAAGCAAAGTGCAGTCTTCCACCCAGAGTCCGGGAAGCAGGCACTTCCCTTCTGTGTGACCTAGGCAAGTGGCTCCATCTCTCTGGACACACCTAGCTCTCTTCCTTCTTTACCCCCAGCTGCCCTTGCACTTCAGCCAGGTCTCTTCTTATGGTAAAGAGGAGGGTCTTAATTTTTACCTGTAACTTACGCCCCCTCCTCACCCCTGGGGATGAACCCTCAGGCCTTGCACATGCTAGGCAAGCATCCACTGAAGCCTCTCCTTCTTGCTTTTACCTCTCTCCTGCTCTCCTCTCGAGAACATGTGCTCTACCGGGACCTCCAGCTGATCCCAACTGCAAGCTCCCTCCTAGGGAGCTGACCGCCCCCTCCCCCCAGTCACGCCTAGCACTGCAGGACAAGCCTCCCTCCGTTTCCCTGCCTGTAACCTGGGCATGATGTTGTTGGCCCAATAAGTTAGGAGGCTCCAAAGAGGAAGCCATTAGCCTAGGACTGGACACAGTAAACCTGAAGGGACACTGGCTGGCTTCTCTTCGCTCTCCTGGATAATCTTTCCTAAGACCACAAAAGAGTAGCAGGTAGCTGCCAGGCCAGATAGGGAGGGACCTAAGCAGGTGAAGTGTGTCAGGTGGGGTGGGCCTGAGGGAGAGGCACAGGGCTTGACTAGAAAGAGTGGAACCTGAGCCTAGGGGCAAGCTCTAGCCCTGAATTTCATGCCCTGGCCAGGTGGGGCGGGACCTGAACAGGATTGGCAAATCCTGGTAGGGCGGGGCGGGGCTTGAGCCAGCGAGGCAGGGCCTACCGTGCAGTTGTACTTGATGCAGTCATCCCAGAAGCGGCTGGCTGAGAACTTCTTACGGAGGACCACGGTCAACCCGTAGATGATACACTGCCCCACGCCCATGATGTTCCCTGTAGAGGGCCAGTTGGTGAGGGGTCCCCAGGCCCATGCCCTTGCCCCCCAGGCAGCCCTGCGGTACCTGCCGAGTGGTACAGGGGCAGGCAGTCATAGAGCACGTCGGCCTGCCGCATGCTGTAGGAGTGGTGGCCGAAGGCTGCGATGCGATAGTACCTGCAGGGGCAGGAGGGCAGGGTGGACCCTAGGTCCCTGGGCAAGGCAAGTGTGCTGGTTGTGTCCGAGGCAGAGTGCAGCCAGCTCATTAGGGTCTCATGGGAGAGGGATATGTTCCAGCCACAGTTACAGACAAGGGGGGTGCTGGGGAGGGGAACACTAGACTGCAGACAGGGTGGGAAAGTGCTTGGGGATGGGTTATATGGAAAGGTGCACCAGGGATGGGTCAGTGCCTGCTATGGTCCTGGGGGCCAAAGAGGACAGAGATGAAGGGACGGCAAAAACAACGAAGAAGTGACAGAAACAGTGGAGCTAGTGTGGCTCTTACACTGAGGATCACAGCAAGGTGGCCACAGGAAGGGGAGACCCAATTATCTAAAACCTTGGGCTGGAGAGATGCTTAGCAGTTAAGGCGTTTGCCTGCAAAGCCAAAGGACCCAGGTTCGATTCCCCAAGACCCACATTAGCCAGATGCACAAGGGGGGCGCATGTGTCTGGAGTTCGTTTGCTGTGGCTGGAGGCCTTGGTGCGCCTATTCTCTCTACCTCTTTCTCTGTCAAATAAATAAATAAATATTAAAAAATATTTAAAACCTTAAAGGGCACAGAGAGGGAGGGTGAGCATGTGGTGGGGGGCAAGTCCAGGCAGGGGAAGGGGCTGGGAGAGAAGAGGGACAGGGACACATTGAGGGATGGGTCCACTGACCTGCTGGTGTGGGGAAGAAGGGTGGTGGCCCCAAGACAGTGAATGTAGGGCAGCAGGGTCTTGGACAGGTCCCAGGTTGGGGTCAGGACACCCACAGATCCCACACAGGCTGGGGGCCATAGGGCATTGCAGTCCCTGGAGCTGGGAAAGCCTCGGGGGACCCTCACCTGCTATGCACCACAATGGCAGCCTTAGGTAGCCCTGTGGTCCCCGATGTGTAGATGTAGAAGAGACGATCTGCAGGGGATGTGGGCATTAAGGACAGGATCGGGTGGGCCAGGAACAGGGGACATATTGGGGGGGGGAGATTCCCCTGACTCACCATCCATGCCCTTGCCGGGGGCCTGTGGCAGGGGTGCAGTGGAAGCTTCCTTCAGCATGGGGTCTAGCAGCTGTGTGTCGGGCAAGATGCTCTCAGGCCCCAAGTCTCCGGAGCAGAACTTGAGGAGGCTCTTCCCCAACTGCCCGCTCACCTCCGCCACAGCTGCGATGACACATGGTCATAGCCAAGAAGCCTGCAGGGCTAGCATCTCCCTGTCCCTGGCAGCCCCAGGTCCACACCAGTCTGGTGGACAGGCCCCTGGCCTCACCTGCAGCCAACTCCCCGCCGTAAATAAGGGCCTTAGCACCCGATGTGCCCAGGCAGAAGGACAGGGGCTCCCGCCGCAGGTTAATATTGAGCAAGGCAGCCACCACACCAGCCTTGGCCAGGCCCAGCCACAGCCCCACGAACTCGGGCCGACCCTCCAAGAAGACTGCTACCACATCGCCAGGCACAAAGCCCAGCTGGTGAAACTGGTTGGCCACAGCGTTGGAGTAGGCATCGAGCTGTGCAAAGGTCCAGCAGACACCACTGCCTGCGTCGACCAGGGCCAGGCGCTCAGGTTGTCGCTGGGCCACTGCCTGGAAGATGCGTGGGATGGTGTTCCTGGCGCGTTGGTGCCGACGAAGCTCCAGGCGCACACGGATCAGGACGGACAGGCCACTGCAGGACAGGGGACAGGGACAGTGTCACCACTGGGATGCCACCCCAGACTCAACACTAGGAGCCACGGGCAGTGGTGGTACAGGGAGATAACCTGTACTTAGCCCTTTAGCCAAGAGAGGAGACAAACTTTTCCCAAGCAGCAAGCAGGAGGGCTCCCAAAACCAGTCTGGCCTCATGGGACTCAATCACTACTCACTTCCTCCCTGCCATAGAGCCTGGACAGAGCCATGCTCTGCAAACTCTCTACCTCCCAGCCACGGCCCCTCCCATACTGGGATGTACCTAGGTGCATCTGGTTTACAAGGGTACTTGAGACTGAACCCGGGTCCTTAGGGTCTGTACACAAGAGCATTAACCATCTTAAGCCATCTTTCCAGACTTTTTTACTTCTTGAGATAGGGTTTCCCCAAGTTGCCCAGGCTGGTATGTAACTTGCTCTGTAGCCCATGGTGCTCCCCACAGAATCTCCAAGTCTGGCCTTGTTAGTCTCCCTGATTTGGGGTCCATTCTTAAGCCAGACAGCTGTGTCCCATGCCACCACTACTGCAAGGCTCCAGGCAGAGGCTAAAGCATCCAACATACAGGAGGGAGGGCTGGCTGCTGCTGACCACGCAAGGTCCCTGGACATTCCAGCAGGTGGGCAATGAGTGAACAAATGATTGGATGCCATGAGCAGGTGGCAGGTTCAAAACAGATGTGTGTGTGTGTGTGTATGTGTGTGTGTGTGACCTCCTTCTCCACCTGGTAATGCAAGGGAAGGGCAGATTCTACCAACAGCAGAGTCACAAAGGGTACAACTGAGTTCCTGAAGTACCTTATTGAGCCAGTACCCATATCAAGGCCAGGTTGGTATATGGAGGAGAAATCATTTAAAATTTTTATTTATGGCTGGAGAGATGGCTTAGAAGTTAAGGTGCCTGCCTGTGAAGCCTAAGAACCCAAGTTCCATTCCCCAGTACCCACGTAAGACTGACACACAAGGGGATGCATGTATCTGGAGTTAATTTGCAGTGGCTGGATGCCCTGGCCTATTCTCTCTCTCTCAAAATGGATAAATAAGTACTGGAGTGATGTCTTAGTGGTTAAGGCACTTGCCTGCAAAGCCTAAGGACCCAGGTTCAATTCCCCAGTACCCATGTAAGCCAGATGCACAGGGTGGCACATGCATCTGGAGTTCATTTGTAGCGGCTAGAGGTCCTGGCATGCCCATTTTCTCTTTCTCTAATACATAATACAAAATAAAAACATTTTTAAATGGCTGGGCGTGGTGGTGCACGCCTTTAATCCCAGCACTCGGGAGGCAGAGGTAGGAGTTCGAGGCCACACTGAGACTACATAGTGAATTCCAGGTCAACCTGAGCTAGAGTAAAACCCTACCTCGAAAAACCAAAATAAATAAATAAATAAATAAATAAATAAATAAATAAATAAATAGAGCTGGGTGTGGTGGTGCACACCTTTAATTCTAGCACTTGGGAGGCAGAGGTAGGGACCTGCCATGAGTTCAAGGTCGCCCCGAGACAACAAAGAGAAGTCCAGGTTAGTCTGGAATTATTCTGGAATAAAATATTCATTTATTTATTTGAGAGGCAGGGAGAAAGAGACAGCGAGCATGCGAGAGAATGAAAACGAATGGGTGCACCAAGGCCTATACCGCTGCAAAGGAACTCCAGACATATACACCACTGCGCATCTGGCTTTTTATTTTATTTATTTGTTTTCTTTTCTTTTTGAGAGAGAGAGAGAATGGGCGCGCAAGGACCTTTCAGCTGCTGTGAACAAACTCCACACATGTGCACCCCTTGTGGCATATGTGGCATTGCACGCTTGCGTCACTGTTTTGTCTGGCTATATGTGGGATCTAGAGGATTCCAACAAGAGTTCTTAGGCTTTGTAGGCAAGTGCCTTAACCACTAAGCCATCTCTCCAGTCCTATTTTTATTTAATTTTTTAGAGAAAGGGAAAGAATTGGTGCACCAGGGCCTGAGCCACTGAAATCAAACTCCAGATGCTTGCACCACCCAGTGGGCATGTGCAACCTTGCACTGGCCTCACTTTTGTGCATCTGGCTTATGTGGGGTCTGGAGAGTTGAACATGGGTCCTTAAGTTTTGCAGGCAAGTGCCTTAACTGCTAAGCCATTTCTCCAACCCCCTTTTTGCAGGTACTGTGAAACTGGACCTGGTTGTTAGACTTTTCAAGCAAGCTCTTTTAAATGCTGAGCCATCTCCCCAGCCCTACTTTCTTTTCTTGTGTGTGTGTGTGTGTGTGTGTGTGTGTGTATGCATGCATGCATGCATGTGTGTAGTATGTGCACATGTGTGCAAATCTGCATGGCCACACACACACGTCTTTCTCTTCACCTTATCTCCTTGAGACAGAGTCTCTCACTGAACCTGAGCTTCCCATTTTCTGCAGAGTGGCTGACCAATGATTCCAGTGACCCTTCTGTCTGCAACCCCATCAGTGCCAGGGTTATAAGCATGTGTGGACCTAGCTTTTATGTGGGTGTTGGGGATGGAGCTCAGGTTCTCATGCTTTTATACCAAGTGCTCTTACCTGCTGAGCCATCTCCCAAGCCCCTCTTTTTCTTTTTTAGGGGTTGGGGATGTGGCTTGGTGGAAGAGGGCTTGGTGAGCATGCCCCTGGGCTCATCTTCCATAGAAAACATGCATACATTAATAAGTAGCTTTAGATCCCAAAACAAAGAAGTCTAAATCCCCAGGTTTAAAAGCCTGAATAGGTTCTTGGTCCCCTCCCCCTTCCTCTACAGCACCTAGTCCCCCAAGCAGCCATACAATGAGGAACCAGTGGCATTGGGGAGTGTCTGCTCCTCTCAACTCCATGCTTTGGTGAATGCCCCCTCCCAACCTGGCACACCCATAATCAATCTTTCACAAACAAACAAACAAACAACAAACATTTAAAAAATATTTTATTTTGTGCTCGCTTCGGCAGCACACATACTGAAATTGGAATGATACAGATATATATTTGTTTTTTGAGGTAAGGTCACACTCTAGTTCAGGCTGACCTAGAATTCACTATGTAGTCTCAGAGCGGCCTCGAACTCTTGGCAATCCTCTTACCTCTGCCTCCCAAGTGCTGGAATTAAAGGCATGCGATACCATGCCCGGCTGCAATCCATATTTAAAAAAAATTACTGGGCTAGAGATATGGCTTAGCGGTTAAGGCGCTTGCCTGCAAAGCCAAAGGACCTCGGTTCAATTCCCCAGTACCCATGTAAGCCAGATGCACAAGGTAGAGCATGCATCTGGAGTTCTTTTGCAGTGGCTGGAAGCCCTAGTGTGCCCATTCTCTCTCATTCTCTCTGTCTCTTTCCCTCTCTCAAATAAATAAAAATAAAATATTTTTAAAATTAAAAATTAAAAAAACATTATTTTTAAACCCTTTAAAAATTTTATTTGAGAGTGACACAGAGACAGAGAAAGAGGCAGAGAAAGAGAGAGAATGGGTGCTCCAGGGCCTCCAGCCATGGCAAATGAACTCCAGATGCATGTGCCATCTTGTGCATCTGGCTTATGTGGGTACTGGGGAAATCAAGCCTTGAACCGGAATTCTTAGGCTTCACAGGCAAACACTTAACCACTAAGCCATCTCTCCAGCCCCAATTATTTTTCATTTATTTACTTTGGGCGGGGGAGAGAATGCCATGCCAGGGCCTCTATCTGCTGCAAATGAACTCTAGATGCATGCACCACTTTGTGTATATAGCTTACGTGGGTTCTGGGGGAATAGAACCTGATTCCTTAGGCTTTGCAGGCAAGCACCTTAATTGCTAAGCCACCTCTCCAGCCCCAAATGTATGTATGTATGTATGTATGTATGTATGTATGTATATATGTGTATGTATATATATATTTACATTTATTTGAGAGAGGGAGAGACAGAAAGAGGCAGATAGAGAGAAAGAGAATGGGCACACCAGGTCGTCTAGCCTGCAAATGAACTCCAGATTTATGTGCCACCTTGTGCATATGGCTTCCATGGGTACTGGGTCCAACCTAGGTCCTTAGGCTTCATAGGCAAGCACCTTAACTGCAGAACCATCTCTCAAGCCTCGGATTCTTTAAATAAATAAATATATATATATATATATATTTGGGGGCTGAAGAGATGGCTTTGCAGTTAAGGCACTTGCCTGCAAAGCTTAAGGACCCAGGTCCAACTTCCTAGGATGCACATGCATATGCACAAGGTGGCACACGCATCTGGAGTTCGTTTGCATTGGCTAAGGCCCTGGCATGTCAGTTGTCTCTCTCGCTCTCTCTCAAAAAAAAAAAAAAAATCTGAGTCAGGCGCATGCCTTTAATCCCAACACTTGGAAGGCAGAGGTAGGAAGATCATCATGAGTTCAAGATCACCATGAGACTAAACAGTGAATTCAAAGTCAGTCTGGGCTAAAGCAAGACCCTACCTAGAAAAACCAAAAGGACTCAGGTTCGATTACCCAGGATCCATGTTAGCCAGATGCACAAGGGGGCGCATGTATCTGGAGTTCGTTTGCAGTGGCTGGAGGCCCTGGCACACCCATTCTCTCTCCCTCTCTGTCAAATAAATAAATATACATAAAAAAGAAAAACAAAAAACAAACATACAAACCCTAACCACAAGTATTCCTAAGGAACATTCTGGAAAGCACATTAATTTTATTACCCCAGCAGCTACTTTTTACACTAGCCATTTAAACATCATTCATGGCTAACTTGGGATGTGGATCACCTCCCCCAGGGCCACCTCTGGTACCCTCGGGCCCCAAGTCATCCTTCTACCCCACTCCCCCCTGCACCCTAGCATGGTGTGAAATGGTTGCCAGAATAGTGGTGCACACCTGTCACTGAGCTAGTTGGGAAGCTGAGGTAGAAGGATTCCAAGTTCAAAGCTAGCCAAGGCTATATATAGTTAGTTACAGGCTGGCCTGGACAATTTAATAAGACCTTGTCTCAAAATAGAAAAATAAAAAAGAAAAAGCATCAGGCTGGGCTTGCTGGTGCATGCCTTTACTCCCAGCACTTGGGAGGCAGAGGTAGGAGGATCACTGAATTGGAGGCCACCCTGAGATTACATAGTGACTTCCAGGTCAGCCTGGGCTAGAGTGAAACCCTACCTCAGGAAAAAAAAAAACCCAGCACCAGGAATGGAAGTGGTATATACCCAACACCCAAGCAGCCTCAGGAGGCTGATTTGGAGGACTACCACAAGTTCAAGGCCAGCCTGGCCTATACAATGACTCCCTCCCTTCCTCCTTCTTATTTTGTAGCCAAGGCTGGCCTAGAACTCACGATCCTCCTGCCTCAGCCTCCAAGTACTAGATGACAGGAATGGTTTTTTTTTTAATTTTTTTATTTTTTGGTTTTTTCGAGGTAGGGTCTCACTCTAGCTCAGGCTGACCTGGAATTAACTATGTAGTCTCAGGGTGGGGATCCCCTACCTCTGGTGCTGGGATTAAAGGTGCGGAATGGTTTATATTGTACTGGAGATGGGACCCAGGGTTTGTGCATGTTAAATAAGCACACTATCAACTTAGCCCCATTCCATGTCTATAACAGGCTGTGTAATAGACCATGAGATTATCTGTGTCCTGTGAGCCACTGAAGTAGTTAATGCAAACCACAGAGGGGCTTCTAGGAACCCTGGGTTATAGCTGGTCCCTGAGAAGTAGAGAAGAAGCCAATGGGTACCATGTATAGGTGCACATACCTAATATGCCAGCAGTTGGGAGGCAGAGGCAGGAGACTCCTAAGTTTGAGGGCAGTGTTGAGATGCTATCTCAAATAATCAAAATAGAGAAATGATGAGAAAATTACAACCCACCCAGGTCGTCTCACATCTGAATTGCTTCAGCAGAGAGCTCCCAAGCCAGGCATTCAAAAACAGGGTCTAAGACAAAGGGAAGAAATTATATGATATCATGTAGGAAAACTTTGCTGCTGGGCCTAGTAGCTCAGGCCTACAACACCAGATGTTGAGAGGCTGAGGCAGGAGGATTTGCAAATTCAAGACCAACCTGTGCAATTTATTAAGACCCTGACTCAAAATTAAAAAGAGGGGACTGTGGGGGTGTGGTACACAAGCCTTTAATCCAAGCACTTGGGAGGCAGAGGTAGGAGGACTGCCATTAGTTCAAGGCCACCCTAAGACTACATAGTGAATTCCAGGTCAGTCTGGGCTAGAGTGAGACCCTACCTCAAAAAACAAAACAAAAAAAAAAACAAAACAAAACAAAAAAAAAACCAAAAAAACCAAGAAAAGAAAGAAAGAGGACACTGTGCTAGCCCATCTGACAATTCTGAACATTGTGAGGAGAGACACAATTGTTGTGGATTTGGGCTTCCAGTTGATACCTACACAGAAAACGACGAGCAAATCCAGCTGCAGTCTGAACTCTGGGAAGAAGCCAGGTGTGGTGGCACACGCCTTTAATCCCAGCACTTGGGAAGAAGAGGTAGGAGGACTGCTGTGAGTTCAAGCTACCCTGAGCCTACATAGTGAGTTCCAGGTCAGCCTGGGCTACAGTGAGACCCTACTTCCAAAAACTAAAAAAAAAAGGGGCTGGAGAGATGGCTTAGCAGTTAAGGCGCCTGCCTCCTAAGCCTAAGAATATTGGTTCCAATCTCCAGGTCCCACGTTTAGCCAGATGCAAAGTGACACAAGGGCACAATGCCACACTTGACCACAAGGAGGTGCAGACATCTGGATTTCGTTCACAGCACCTGAGAGACTGCTGGCGTACCCATCTCTGTCTTCTCTCTCTCTCTCTCTCAAAACAAACAAACAAACAAACTAACTAACTAACTAACTAACTAACTAAAAAAGGAACTCCGGGGAGGGAAGGACATACAGTGACCGAGTTCCCTGTGCAACCCAATCTAGAATAGCGCTGCAGTCAGAGCACTGCAAAGGCTCTCACTGACCTGACTCAAGTTACGATGGTCATCCTCATGACTCAGGTGATCTGTCTACTGCTGACATGGATGGGCAGCCCTAATCATCACTCATTCCACTCTTCCTTTCACTTTGAATGAATACAAGGTGCTTGTTCCCACTAAAGGTGAACAGTGACACCTGTTGTCTTGTTCTCCTCAAGTGCCACAAACAGTTGATTCAGGGCCAAATCTGTTGCAACCTTGGGCTTTCTGTTGGTGACTGGGATGTTGCAAATGACCCCAGAGAAATTGCTGTCGACAGATCTCAAGCACAAAAAGACTATATGGGCCTCACAGAGAAAATGAACACTAGACCAACTTCACTCAGATGTGAATCATAGCACTGTTGGCTGTGAGTTCAAAGTGAACTGAACAGTAATATGCATTTCATAATGACAGGGGAGGGGAAGGGCATGTGACATTCTAGAACATGAGAGCATGCTAGAACTCACAGTGTAGAAAGGAGCTTGCACGTACATTATAAGTAGCACAGGATGTCCCTCCCTACAGCTTGTCATCGAAAGAAGAATGCGGGCCTTGGTATACTGGAGACCCTTGCTACAGAGAGGAGATGACAAAGACAAAAGCACTAGCAGTGTAACTCTCAGGGACAAGGCTGGTCACCAGGCCAGAGGGGCAAAACTCTACTGCAGAGTTGACCGGCTGCTTGTGTCCCTTACTACACAACCTGCTACAGAGGATGGGAGGAGAGCTTGAGTGTAACCCACTGTCCCCTCGGACTGCTGCACTCTGAACAGAGCACAGCTGTTCCTTGTGTGCAATAGGTGTGTGGTGCACAGTTGTGTGCACATACACGTGTAGGCCAGAGGCTGATGTCAGGTTACTTCTTTAATCCCTCTCCACCTAATTATTATGCATGATTTTGTTTTGATACAGGCTCTCACTCTAGCCCAGGATGACCTGGAACTCAGCCCAGGCTACCCTCAAACTCATGGTGATCCTTCTAACTCTACCTCCCAAGTATTGGGATTATGGGCTACTATACTTGGCTCCCCAACTTATTTTTCAGGCAGGGTATTTCACTCAACCTGGAGCTCACAGATTCAGCTAGACTAGCTGGCCAACAAGCCCCAGGGATCCTCCTGTCTTGGTCTCTTCAGAGCTGAAATTATAGGTGTGGATCACCACATCCTGCTTGTTTTGTTGTTTATGAGGCAAGGTCTCAGTCTAATCCAGGCTGGCCTCAAATTCATGGTGATGCTTCCACTTCAGCCTCCCGAGTGCTGAGATTAAAGACGTGTACCACAAGCTGGGCATGGTGGTACATGCCTTTAATCCCAGCACTTGGGAGGCAGAAGTAGGAGGATCATCATGAGTTTGAGGCCACCCCGAGACTACATAGTATATTCCAGGTCAGTCTGGGCTAGAGTGAGAGCCTACCTTGAAAAACCAAAAAAAAAAAAAAAAAAAAAGCACAACCACACCCAGCTCACATCCTACTTTTCTATCAAGGTCTGTGATGTGATGCCTGTCACTAACAGAAGCCAACAAGCAAAGACAGGAAATGAACTTTAAAACCACTCTTTAGGGGGAGGGAGAGGGGGTGGAGAGACAAAGTGAGTGACTCTAGTACTTACCACAGACGCATGAGGACCTGAGTTCAGAGCCACAGAACCCACATAAAAGACGGATGTGGTGGTGTGTGACTAGAATCCCAGTTCTGGGGAGGCAGAATCAGGAAAACATGGGGCTCAGCCAACTGGGTGGGCTGTAGGTTCTGCACAAGACCTTGTCTCAAAGAATAAAGTGGAAAGTGACTGAGGAAGACATCTGACCTGGACTCTGGCCTACACACACATATGAATACATACACATACACTTACACATGTACCCATGCAAAAATCAAAAAAGAAAAAGAGCTGGGCATAGTGGTGCATGCCTTTAATTCCAACACTCAGGAGGCAGAGGTAGGAGGATTGCAGTGGGTTCAAGGCCACCCTGAAACTACATAGTGAATTCCAGGTCTGCCTGAGCGCGAAAAACAAAAACAAACAAACAAACAAAAAAAAAAACAAACAAAAAAAAAAAAAAAAGAAAAGAAACAGTACTGTTTTCTACATCCACCTCCATGACTGGAGGCTGACAGCCCAGGGCACAGGGATGTGTCTTGTAGGGTGTTGGTAGAAACAAACCACAGAACCCCAACAAGTTCCCGAGGTGGGTTCTGGGATTCCCACAGAAGGCCAGAACCATGACAGAGCAACTAAGAAAACAAAGAAGTGGTAGTTCAGGGGGAAAGAGGGAGGAGAGAGAAGGGGAAAATGACAGGGACTTGGGAAGGGAAAGGATCCCCTTCCTAGGAAGTCTAGTGGAAGCTGAGCCCATGGGAAGGGCTTCATCCCTTTGCCCAGGCATTGTCTAGGAATCTCAAAGACTGCTGACTGGAAAGGTACCCTACTTTCCTGCATCCCGGTGAGTCCATCATTGTAGTCCAGTCAGGTGCCCTTCAGGACCACCTTGTGACCTCATTTAGATTCCTTAGCAACCCTTGAAGATAACTTCAAAACCCAAAGTCCTGTAAATGACTATTGTAAAAATAATGAAGTGGTGATTCCCTCTTCAGAGAAGTCTACACCCACACTTTGAGGTGTCTCTTTCTATTAACCCTATGCTTAAGATCTATGTAAAAAATGTCTTTAATAGCTGGGTGTGGTGGTGCACACCTTTAATCCCAGCACTCTGGAGGCTGAGGTAGGAGGATCATTGTGAATTCCAGGTCAGCCTGGGCTAGAGCAAGACCCTACCTTGAAAACCCCCCCCAAAATTTAAAAATTTCTTTAATAGAGCTAGGTGTGGCGACAAATGCCTTTAACCCAGCATCCAAGGTAAGGGGATAGCTATGGATTCCAGGCTAGCCTAGGCTACAGAAGTTAGACCTCTTTCTGTCTTTCCCTCTCAATTAAAATTAAAATACTTAATATATATATTTATTTACTTATTTATTTGGGAATGAAGAGATGGCTTAGTAGGAAGGAAATTGCCTGCAAAGCCTAAGGACTGAGGCCCAATTCCTCAGAACCCACACAAGCCAGATGCACATGGTGGCGCATGTGTCATGAATTCATTTGCAGTGGCTAGAGGCTCTTGCATGACCATTCTTTCTCAAATAAATAACAATGCGTATACAAAGAGGCCAGCCTTTAATCTCACACACCTTTAATCTCAGCCTTTTTGTTTTTGTTTTTGTTTTTGTGTTTCAAGGTAGGGTCTCACTCTAGTCCAGGCTGACCTGGAATTCACTATGTAGTCTCAGGGTGGCCTTGAACTCTTGGCAATCCTCCTATCTCTGCCTCCTGAGTGCTGGGATTAAAGGCATGCACCACCATGCCTGGCCTCAGCCCGCCCCCTTTTTAAAATAAATAAATATATATATATATATTTAAAATTTTTATTTTATTTATTTTTGGAGAGAGACACAGAGAGAGACAGACGGAGAGAGATAGAGATGGGTGCACCAGCAGTCTCTCAGCTGCTGTGAACGAAATCCAGATGCGTGCGCCCCTTGTGGTCAAGTGCGGCATTGCGCCCTTGTTTCACTTTGCATCTGGCTAAATGTGGGACCTGGAGATTGGAACCGGGTTCTCAGGCTTAGCAGGCAGGCGCCTTAATGGCTAAGCCATCTCTCCAGCCCTAAATATATATTTTATTTATTTTTTTGAGAGAGGAAGATGTAGAGAGAGAGAGAATGGGTGCACCAGGGCCTCCAGCCAGTGCAAAGGTACATGTGCCTCTTTGTGCATCTGGCTTTCGTGGATCCTGGAGAGTCAAACCAGGATCCTTTGGCTTTGTAGGCAAACGCCTTAACTGCTAAGACAGCTCTCCAGCCCTAATCTCAGCCCTTTGGAGGCAGAGGCAGGAGGACTGCTATAAGTTGGAGGCCACACTAAGACTACATAGTGAATTCCAGGTCAACCTGGGGCTAGAATGAGACCCTACCTCAAAAAACAAAAACAAAAAATTAAAAAAGTGTTTAATAATAAATTTGGGCTGGAAAGATGGCTCAGCAGTTAATGTGCTTGCATGTAAAGCCTAACAACCTGGGTTCAATTATCCGGTACCCACATAAGCCAGATGCATAAAGTGGCACATGCATCTGGAGTCCATTTGCAGTGGCTGGTGTGCCCATTTTCTCTTCTCTTTCTCTCTTTGCTTGCAAATAAAAAAAAATTATATATATATATATTTTAAATGCCAGGTGTGGTGGCACATGTCTTTAATTCCAGCACTCAGGAGGCAGAGGTAGGAGGATTTCTATGAGTTCGAGGCCACCCTGAAACTACATAGTGAATTCCAGGTCAGCCTGGGCTAGAGTGAAACCCTACCTTGAAAAACAAAAACAAAAACAAACAAACAAAAAAATCCAGGTATGGTGGCACACGCCTTTAATCCCAGTACTTGGGAGGCAGAGATAGGAGGATTATCATGAGTTTGAGACCACCCTGAGACTACATAGTGAACTCCAGGTCAGTCTGAACTAAATGAACCCCTACCTCGAAAAACCAAAAAATAAGCAAACAAACAAACAAAAACAAAAAATTTAAAAAATAGTAAACTCCAACTCAGGCTGGGAGTGTTGGCACATACCTTTAATCAAAGCCCTTGGGTGGTTGAGGTAGGAGGATTGCTGTAAGTGAGTTCCAGGTCAGACTGGGTTAGAGTAGGGCCCTGCTGCAAAAAACAAACAAACAAAAAACAAAAACAAAACTAAAACTAAAACATAACTCTAATTCTGTTTCACACCTATTTGTCATGGACTTCTTTTCTTTGGTGAAGCCATGAATCCAGTTTGGCTAGAATGAACCAAAGTGGAAAGGGAAATCTCGGGCTGCTGGGAGCTGTGGGGGTGAAAGTGGAGTGCTGTCCCTAGCACTGATGACAGAACACACATAGCATGTGATGACTGGAGTCAGATGTCTTCCATAAACATATGTGTTTTGAATGCTTGGTCGCCAGCTGGTGACAGTTTGGGAGGTGGAGCCCTTCTGGAGGAGGTGTGTTGATGAGGGTGAGCTTAGGGATGCTATAGGCAGCTCTCCCTGGCAGAGCCAGCTCATTCTCCTGCTGCTTCCTGCCAGCTGCAGTGGCAGGATTATGACGTCCAGCCTCTGCTCTACCATCTGTTCTCTCATGAAGTTTTCTGGTGAAACATTAAACCAAAATCATCCCTTTCTTTCATTGACTGCTTCCAGTCTGCTGTTCTGTCCCAAAACATGAAAGAACTACAACAGCATGCTTGAGAGATTGGACTCCATCTATAGCAGCCCCAAGTCACAAAAACATTTATTAAAAACCAGCATTGGACTGGAGAGATGGCTTAGCAGTTAAGGCACATGCCTGTGAAGCCTAAGAACCCCAGTTCAATTCTCCAGGTCCCATATTAGTCAAATGCACATGGTGGCTCATGCGTCTGGAGTTCGTTTGCAGTGGCTAGAGGCCCTGGCGCATCCATTCTCACTCTCTCTCTCTCTCTGCCCCCTTTTTCTAATAAATAAATAAATAAATAAATAAAATTTTAAAATTCCACAGCATTTATTAAGTCTGTTATATACTACTCACCATGAGAACTTTATAACCACCCTCCAGAGTAAGGTCCTAACATCCCCATTTATAACATATTGGATGAGCTGTGGGCTCAGAGATATGAGTTAACATGCCCAAGGACACACAGCAATTGAAGGACAGAGCAACCAAGAACCAAAGTTCCCTCACAGGGTCCTTCTGCTCCCCTGTGGCTTGTCCCATTATGATACCCACGATGCACACAGAAGGTGCTCAATGTGTGCATCTCCAAAGAGTCACGCTGCCTCAAAATGTGTCAGATAAAGGAACTTGGCCACCAAGGGGCAGCTGAAATTATAGGCCAGAGCCTGGACTCCCACCACCAACCTGCTGATCATGAGCTACAGCAATCAGCACCAGCACATATGAACACCTACTGTATGCCTCACTCTGTTCTGATGGCCACTTTCCAAGGGGGAGTAAGTGTCACAGCATGGGGACAGGGTTGCAGTCACAGGAATAGCCAACTCCTGCAAGCTGGAGATGGGAACCTAGGCCGCAGCTGGTCAGGCTTCAGAGGCAGGCACAGTTCCAAGTGCCTGTTCAGCCTTGCCAAACTCTCCCACCCCCTGGCCCCGAGGCCTCTTCTTTTAAGGACGCCCACGCGGGCAGGCAGTAGATCCGGTGTTTTGTCCCCACTGCATGCCCAGGCGCCCTGGCTGGCAGTAGCCCAAGCCCTCCACGCCATGCACAAAGAGACCCCTGTCCGGCCTGGCCCTTCCCAGGGCCTCTCTGGGCTGCTTCTTTCATCCTGGGTCTTGGAAGGAATTAATAAGAAGGCAGCATGTGATCAGATTCCAGGCAGCAAACAGAGGACTACTGGTAGAGAGGCAGAGTGTGGGCATATGCTCAGAATGCAGCAAGTAACTTCAGCACAGACACACACGGTGACATCTGTTATCCCAGCACTCAGGAGTTCAAGCCAGCCTGGGCTACAGAGTAACACCTTGCCTCAAAACAGCAAAACAAGCCAGGTGTGGTGGCTCACGCCTTTAATCCCAACACTCGGGAGGCAGAGGTAGGATCGCCATGAGTTCGAGGCCACCCTGAGACTACAAAGTGAATTCCAGGTCAGCCTGGGCTAGAGTGAAACCCTATCTCAAAAAACCAAAAACAGGGCTGGAGAGATGGCTTAGTGGTTAACCGCTTGCCTATGAAGCCTAAGGACCCCGGTTCGAGGCTTGATTCTCCAGGACCCATGTAAGCCAGATGCACAAGGGGGTGCACACATCTGGAGTTTGTTTGCAGTGGCTGGAGGTCCTGGCACACCCATTCTCTCTCTCTCTCTGCCTCCCTATTTCTGTATCTCTCTCTCTCTCAAATAAATAAATAAATAATAGAATATTTTTAAAAAACCAAAAACAAACAAACAAACAAAAAAAAACCCTAGCAAAACAAGGACTAGGGACAGTGGCTCAGTGGGTAGAGTGCTTGCCTAGCATAGACAAAACTGAATTCCATCCCCAGCACCACATAAAGCAGACATGGTGGTGCACGCCTCTTGCCCCAGCACACAGGAAGTAGAGGTGGGAGAATGAGAAGCTCAAGGTCCTTGGCTATGTCTGGAGTTTGAGGCCATCTAGGCACAATGAGACCTGTCTCAAAACAAAAAAAAGGAGGGGAGACATGTGCCTTTAATTCTAGCTCTGGGGAAGCAGACACAGAGGAGCCCTGAGGCTTGCTGGCTAGCTAGTCCAGCTAAATTAATGAATTCCAGGTTCAATGGGAGACCCTGTCTCAAATTCAGTGGAGAGCTTGAGAGACAGCTCAATGGTTAAAGGTGCTCTCTATACAAGCCTGCCAACCAGAGTGCAGATCCCCACACCCATGTGAAGTGATGACACTGGGAGGCAGGGTCAGGACATTCGCAAAGCTCAAGGGCCAGGTAGCCTGTCCTTCAAAGCATCAAAACTGATGAGGCCATTTTGTCAAACAGCTACAGGTGTGGGAGGCTAGAGACAAGGTGTCTGGAGAAGAGACACTTATGCTATGGCAGCGGTAGTAATGCAGAGCAAAGGGAGAGGGAGGCAGGGAACAGCAGGTGCAAAGGGCCTGGGGCTGGAACAGCAGCACAGCAGCAAGTGTAACTCAAGGAGTGGCAAGGAGGGAGCGGAGGCTGGTTACACAGTAAGGCGCTTCATAGGCTGTGCTCCAGAGTGGCTAAGATTCTAAAGACATGGGGGCCAGTCATGCTAAGCAGGACTGAGAGAATATCAGGGCATATTAGGCAAAAGGAGGCCCTGTATGTGCCAAGCAGGGAGAGCAGTCTGGACCTGATACAGCAGCTTATCTGGGGACCAGGTGAACACAGGCAGGACAGGATGGGGACAGGGGCAGCTGGAAGGACAGTCATTCTCCTACAGAAGATGAGGGCTGTGTAGGACGTGTAACCATCTGCACATGAGAAAACCCAGCTCCAGCCGGGTGTGGTGGCGCACACCCAGAGGCAGAGGTAGGAGGATTGCCGTGAGGCCACCCTGAGACCATGTAGTGAATTCCAGGTCAGGCTGGGCTAGAGTGAAAGCCTACCTCGAAAAACCAAAACAAACAGAAAACACCACCACCAACAACAAAAAAAGCTCCAGCTATCATCCCATAACTTACAAGGCTGAGGCAGGAGGATCACTGTGAATTCAAGGCCAGGCAGAACTGCAGAGTGAAACCCCAATCCCAGCACCCAAGTAAAAAGCTGAGCAGGGCTGGAGAGATGGCTTAGCAGTTAAGGTTCTTGCCTGCAAAGCCAAAGGACCCAGGTTCAATTCCCCAGGACCCATGTAGGTGGCGCATGTGTCTGGAGTTCACTTGCAGCAGCTGGAGGCCCTGGTATGCCCATTCTTTCTACCTCTCTCTCACAAATAAATAAGTAAAAATAAAGAAAAATAATTTTTTTTAAAGTTGAGCATAGGCACACATGCCTAAAACCTTTAGTGCTGAGGGAAGGAAACAGAATAGCTCAGGTTCCCTGGTTGGGGAGATCCAGTTGTCTCAGGTAAGTAAGAGAAAGAGTGATAGAGGACACACACCTGACATCATCCTCTGCCTCCTCCAGGATACACATATCTGCGCACACACACATTCAGCACCGCACACAACTACACACGCCAAAAGAAAGAAGAAACAGCCAAGGGAAGCTGGATGAGGTGGCTCACACCTGTCATCCCAGCACTTGGATGTCTGAGGCAGGAGGATCACTGTTGAGTTCTGAGCCAGCCTGGGTTGCAGAGTGAGCCCTGGTTTTGGAAATCGGAGGGAAAAGGGAATGGGAAGGAGATGAAGGAGGAAAGGAAAAAGAAAGTCCAGGAGGGAGGGGAGATGTCATGGTGTAGAGGGTGGACTTCAGAAAGTTAGGAGCCAGTTTTGGGGGAGGGGCCTCCCTGGCTCCACATTCCCCTGCACACCCCCTTATAAACCCGTTTTTTCACCCTTAAAATAGACTCAGTGTGTCTCCCTGCAGGAAGCTGTAAAGGTATTTAGCAACACCCCAGGGTGCTTTTTCTGAACCTGAGAGCCCCCAGGGACTTCTGTCACCTGTCACTAAAGAACCATCCCCAGCCGGGTGTGGTAGCGCACGCCTTTAATCCCAGCACTCGAAAGGCAGAGATAGGAGGTTCACCATGAGTTCGAGGCCACCATGAGATTACACAGTGAATTCAGCCTGGACTAGAGTGAAACCCTACCTCGAAAAACCAAAAAAAAAAAAAAAAAAAAAAAAAAGAAAGAAAGAAAAAGAAAAAGAAAAAGAAAAAAACCCACCCCCAACCTTTGGACAGCGGGCTAGACATGCCAGAAGCCTTCCAGGATCCCTGCACATCCATAACACCAGAGTCCTCCTAAGAACCCCGGCCGGAGACCCCAAACAAGTCCTCAGACCCCAGAGTTTCACCAGACCCTAAACTCTCAAAATGCTCCCCAGCAGCAAGCTATACGCTGTCCTTAGGAGGCAAACACCCTTAAAAGACTAGCAGTCCCTTCGCCCTCACCCTTAAGTCCATCCCAAAAGGCTGGGCAGCCCGCAGAGGTCTCTCAGTGCCCAGGTCCCCAGCCTCTCGTGGCTGCAAAGTCAGCCCCAGTCCCCAAACGTCTACCAGCTGCCAAGGCACGGGCAAGTCACCACCCGCGCGTGTCCCCTGAGATCACTTCATGGCCCCAAAGTCCCAAACGCCTGGGAACCGACTCAAGTCTGTCCCCTACAGGTCCCCACAGAGCTCCTAACCTGTCCCCGCCCCATGCATAAAATCTCCCCTAAGCCCTAAGGAACCCCCATATTTTCCCTGCAACGCCCTCGGTGGCCCCAGGATGCTCACCCCCGAACCCCCGAGCACCGGCCCAGGTTACTCACAACAGGTCCCGCCTCGCGGTCTTGCAGACGATGCGCAGGAAGCGCCATCCGCCGCTGCCTACGTACACGCCGAACGCCGCCGCCGCGCTCCAAGTCCACGGCAGCCCCAGCAGCCACAGCAGCCCCAGGGAGGCCACCGAGGCCGTGCCCGCAGTCGGAGCGCGCATCCTGCGGAGGAACGGCGCTGAGGATGCGCGAACGCCCGCCCAGACCCAGGCCCAGACCCCGGCTCCGCCCCCGCTGGCTCCCCGCCAGGCCCCGCTTCTCCAGGCTGCCTCTTCAAGCCGGTTACTACAACGCAGGCCACGCCCTCCGGCTCTGACTCCGCCCCCGATGGCCCCGCCTTCTCAGACGGCGCTGTCCGTTTACTGAGCCAGGCCCCACCCCCAGGCCTGGGATTGGCTAAATCAGGGTAGGATACGCCCACAAACGAAGCTCCGCCTCCCTGCTTACCATTGCCATAGGTCTCTTCCCTCGTCACTGCATTTTCATCACCAACTGCCCCACCCCATCCTCTGACCTGGGACAAGACCCCAGGCCCTAGCTGCACCCTACGCTTTAGCGCTCAAAGCCAACGCACACCCTAGGCCTGTCCAAGCTCTGCCCCTACTCCATGACGGAACAGCTCCTGTGTCCTAGCGCCCACCTCCATGACCTGTTCCCAAGCCTGAAAGCTTCAGCTCTTGGGTTTCTCTCCAGGAGCCACCGCCATTCCCCTAACTTTCTCCCAGCTCACTGGACCCCGCCCACTGCTTTGGCCTCTAGTCCCGCCCACAAAACAGAGCCACGCCCTTCCTGAGCCAGGCCACGCCCCAGCTCCCGGTCCTGTAAGACCCACGTTGTACCGGCTTCGCCTCATACCTTGACTCAGTCACCACCTCCGGAGAAACCCCGTCACTCCCGACCTCCTGACATCTAAACACGACTTCAAGCCCCTCTTCCGACTTAGCCCTTCACCACCCCTTAACCGGAGGGAATGACCATAGAGAGGAACCGGGACCAGAGAGTCGACGGCCAACGAGATCTGGGAGCTAGAACAGCCGGCGGAGAGGGGCGCTGTCTCCACCGCAACCAAGAGTGGCCCCGCCCCTCGCTGCCGCGTGCTTAGAAGGCACGTGGGTCTCCAGGGCGGGGGGCGTGGCTCTCGGGCACCAGGCCCCTAGATGGCAAACAATATCTTCATCCCCAAAGGCCATAAAACACTAGCTCACATCTAGTATCCGCCTACGCCTGATGCTTGAATCAGCTTGTCCCAAGTCCAACCCCTAAAGCTCTTTCTGTCTTAAACACGTTCTCCAAGCTTTGGGAGAACCAGAAGGTCTTAAATGCAAACCGGATCTCAGGGTCGTAGATCAAGGACCTACATACTCCTGAGTTTTTCAATTCACAACCCAGAAGCCCTAGAAAGTCCCAGCTCTTCACGAAGTCACAGTGAGTTCGTGTTTGCAGCCCATGGTTCTCGGTGTCCACCCAGAGGCGACCCCAAGCCCTCTCGCTGACCTTCTGGCTTGGGTGCACAACACCCAAGTTTTCTGGCTGACCTGAAGTCGTTTGCAGACCTGGGCCCTCGCTGCTTCCTCGCGGGCTCTGGGAAGCTCAGCGAGGCTGGCAGGGACTATGAGAATGGGGCTGAGACCTGGGGTTCAGCCCTCGCTGGTGGGTCCCTTCAAGGGCTTCTGTTGCTTGCAGACTCTTAGACGCTGGTCACTGCGCAGAGCTAAAGTGTGCTCGGCCTTGGGTCCCTCCCTCCAAGCCACCCCTCCCACGCCCCCCTGCCCGCTGAGCGGCCTGCTTGTTTGCTGCCCATTTTGGCCGACCTTCTCAGCACTCTCCTTGGGAGGAGGCCAGGGCCGCCTCCCAGCGCCACTTCGAGAACAGGGCTGGGCAGGCATGCGGCCCCACCCCCAACCCCAGCTGCCATTGGTCTCAGCGGGTGGTCCAAGGGTGGGTGGGATAGGGGCGGCTAGCAGATCCGGAGCACTGGCCTGGAGCCAGTCTTTTCAAGCCAGGAATTAGCTCTGCTCTGTGACCGTCCCATTTTATAGGTAAAGACCAGAAAAAGGGCTGCTACCCGGCCGTCTGCTGGGAGCGGCCTGGAGCAGGCCCCCCTCCTTTTGTTGTTGTCCTCCCATTTCTTCCTGGAACTTCTCTCTCTGCCCTTTGCCCCACTTCCTCTCTCCTCCTCCCCTTTCCTCCTCTTTCCCCTTTCTCATTCTCCTTCCCTCCATTTTACCAAGTCCACAGTCCCCGAGTAAGATCATGCACTTGACCTCATCATATCCTCTCCACAGCTCTCCAGCCCTCAATCCTGAGATCTACGACTTTGGTGTGGCAAGGTTTTCATCCCAGCATTCCGCAGATTGAGGAAGGAGCATCACGAGATGGAGAACAAAGCAAGAAAGAAGGAAGGGAGGAAAGGAAGAAAAGCAAGGTGTGGGGGCGAAGGTCGGCCATCCTAGCCCTTTGGAACTGGCAATGGGAACTACATATTGAGTTTGAGGCCAGCCGGGGCTGCGTGAACTTCTGTCCCAAAACAACAAAAGGAAAATTTGGGGCTGTAGAGATGGTTCAGTGGTGAAGGCACACTTACCTGCAAAGCCTAAAGAACAGGGTTCTATTGTCCAGTACCCACATAAAGCCAGATGCACAAGGTGGCACATGCGTCTGGAGTCCATTTGCAGTAAGTATAGGCACTGGCGTGTCCATTCCCTCTGCCTCTTTCTCTCAAATAAATAAAGTATGTATATATATAGAGGAAAACTTGCCAGGCATGATGGCACACGCAGAGGCAGAGGTAGAAGGATCGCTGTGAGTTTGAGGCCACCATGAGACTGCATAGTGAATTTCAGATCAGCATGGGTTAGAGCAAGACCCTACCTTGAAAAAAAAAAGTTTATTGTGAAGCAATATTAGTATCCAAGGCCCAGAACAAAGATTTAAGTTCTGCTGAGTGTAGTGGTACACGCCTTTAATCCCAGCACTTGGGAAGCAGAGGTAGGAGGATTGCCTTGAGTTCAAGGCCACCCTGAAACTACATAGTGAATTCCAGGTCAGCCTGGGCTAGGGTGAAAACCCTACCTCGAAAAAACAAAAAAAAAGTCAATGTGTTCAGAGAATACTTGAGTTTTCTTTCTTTCTTCCTTTCTTTCTTTCTTTCTTTCTTTCTTTCTTTCCTTCCTTTTCTTTTTTTTTTTTTTTTTTGAGGTAGGGTCTCCAGGCTGATCTGGAAGTCACTATGTAGTCTCAGGCTGCCCTTGAACTCTTGTTGATCCTCCTACCTCTGCATCCTGAGTACTTATTGTGTCATTTTTTATTATTTATTGGAGAGGGAGAGAGAATGGGCATGCCAAGGCCTCTAGCCACTGCAAATGAACTCCAGACGAGAGCGCCACCATGTGCATCTATCTGGTTTACAGTGGTGTGGTGGTTTGATTCAGGTGTCCTCCATAAAATGTAGGCGTTCTGAATGCTAGGTCCACAGCTGATGATAATTAAAGCCTCCTGGAGTCAGTGTCTTGTTGGGGGCAGGCTTATGGGTGTAATAGCCAGCTTCCTCTTGCTGGTGTTTGGCATACTCTCCTGTTGCTGTTGTCCATCTAATGTTGCCCAGAAGGTGATGTTCACCCTCTGCTCATGCCATCATTTTCCCTTGACATCATTGAGCTTCCTCTCAAACCTGTAAGTCAAAATAAACATTTTTTCTCACAAGCTACTCTTGTTTGGGTGTTTTCTGCCAGCAATGTGAACCTGACCGCAACAGGTAGGTTCTGGAGAATTGAACCTCTATCCTTAGGCTTAAGAGCCTTAATTGCTAAGACATTTCTCCAGCGTGTGTGTGGGGGAAGTGGGGTGTGAAATCCAGGACCTCTGGAATTCCAAGGAGGCACCTTATGTCCAGCCATTCCCTCGGTGGACCCTTACTGGGGATCTGGTCTGGACTATACCTCTCAGCTACCTCCCCTCATCATTGGGATGCTCGGCAGGGTTCTACCTCCCAGCCACGCCCCCTCCCTCTTATTGGGATTTTAGGCGGGGCTCCACCTCCAAGCCACGCCCACTCATTGCGATTTAGGTGGGGCTCCACCTCCTAGCCACGCTCCCTTCTCACTGGGGATTCTAGGCTCTACCTCCCAGGCCCTTTTACCATAAATCTCAGGTTAGTCTAGAATCACTGCATCCCAGGTTGAGCTGGAATTCTCAGTGAACCCCCTGCCTCAGCTCCTGAGTGCACCCATGCCGGGCTCAGTGTGCTATACTCAACGTTCAGGTCGCTCCCCTCCCCTGCTCTGGGACTGCAGGTCCAGGTCGCTTAGGCGGATTAGGAGCTCCTAAACTGGTTTATGAGCTTTGTTCTCCAGGGAGAGGAGCCAGCCCCACGTCCCGGGTCACAGCAAGCTCCCATCCCTGTGCCCTTGTCCCCAGTCCCCCTGACGAGCTGTCATGGTGTCTCTCTTCTCCGGCCGCGTCCTGATCCGCAACAACAGCGACCAGGACGAGCTGGAGACGGACGCGGAGCTGAGCCGCCGGCTGGAGAACCGGCTGGTGCTGCTGTTCTTCGGCGCGGGCACTTGTCCCAAGTGCCAGGCCTTCGCGCCCGTGCTCAAGGACTTCTTCGTGCGCCTCACCGACGAGTTCTACGTGCTGCGGGCCGCCCAGCTGGCCCTGGTGTACGTGTCCCAGGACCGCACGGAGGAGCAGCAGGACCTGTTCCTCAGGGACATGCCTGAAAAGTGGCTCTACCTGCCCTTCGAGGACGACCTGAGGAGGTGAGGCCCGCGGAGGTCAGCGGGGACTTCTGCAGGAGGGGCGTCTGAGGCTGGGGATGCCTCCGTCTAGCAGAGGGATGCGCAGTCGGTGTGGACTGGGATGGAGGCGGTCCACCCTGCTCCCCAGGAAGCGAACAGCCTACTTGGGCAGAAGGATACCAAGGAAAAAGTTCAGCTAGATACATGATAGAGGCCAGACATGGTGGCATGAGCCTGCCATCCCGGCACGTGGGGAGGCTGAGGCAGGAGTTTGGGATTCAAAGCCTGCTTGGGTTATGTAGGTGGTGGCGCACGCCTTTAATCCCAGCACTCAGGAGGCCGGATAGGAAGGAGGATATCTGTGAGTTCCAGGTCAGCCTAAGACTACATACTGAATTCTAGGTCAGCCTGGGCTAGAGGGAGACCCCACCTCAAAACAAAACAAAACAAACAAAACAAAACAGAAAACAGGTCTAGGCTGGAGAGATGGCTTAGTGGTTAAGGCGCCTGCCTTCTAAGCCTAAAGGTTCCAATCTCCAGCGGTTCCAATCTCCAGGTCCCACGTTTAGCCAGATGCAAAGTGATGCAAGGGCACAATGCCGCACTTGACCACAAGGGGGCGCACACAGCTGGATTTCCTTCACAGCAGCTGAGACACTGCTGACGCGCCCATCTCTATCTGTCTTCCTCTCCCTCTCCGTCTATCTCTCTCTGTCTCTCTCTCCAAAAATAAATAAAATAATAATAAAAGAAATAAAAAAAAAACAGGTCTAGAGAGATGGCTTAGTGGTTAAGGCGCCTGCCTGTGAAGCCTAAGGATTCAGGTTCAATGCCCCAGAACCCATGTAATCCAGATGTACAAGGTAGTTCATGGGTCTAGAGTTCATTTGCAGTGGCTAGAGGTTCTGGCGCACCCATGCCCCTCTCTCGCCCCTCTCTCTGCCCACCCCCCATCTCAAATAAATAAATAAAACCAAAAATTAAAAGAAAGAAAGAAGGGGCTGGGAGATGGCTGGGAGTGGTTAAGGTACTTGCCTGCAAAGCAAAGGACCAAGGTTCAATTCCCCAGGACTCATGTAAGCCAGATACACAAGGTGACACATGCATCTGGAATTCGTTTGCAGTAGCTGAAGGCCCTGGTGTGCGCATTCTCTCTCTGTCTCTCTCTCAAATCAATCAATCAATCAATCAATCAATCAATCAATAAAAACATTTCTTTAAAAAAGAAAACAGAGACTGGGGAGATGGCTCATTGGATACAGTGCTTGTCACAGAAGCATGAGGACCTGAGTTCAGATCCTCTGCACTCACAAAAAAATTGGGAATGCTGGTGTGCACCTATATTCCCAATGCTGATTCTAGCAGAATCAGTGACCTTCAGGTTTGGAGAGACATCTGCCGTCCACCTCTGTGGACTGTGCCTACACACATGTACCCATTTGCATATACACATGCCCACACATCACACACACATAGACATGTGAAAATATAAATAAATAATCAAAACAAAATTCATCTGTGGTGGTTTGAATATGAATGGATGTCTCCTATAGCCTCAGGGATTTTTGATTAAGATTGAATTTGCCACTGGCCATGGTGGCACATGCCTCTGCCTCTGGAGTGCTGGGATTAAAGGCATGTGCCACCGTGCGCAGCTTAAAAAAAATACTTTTTTTTTTTGGTTTTTCAAGATAGGGTTTCACTCTAGTCCAGACTGACCTGGAATTCACTATGTAGTCTCAGGGTGGCCACTATGCCTGGCTAAAAATACATATTTTTAAATATTTTATTTTTGTTTGGTTATTTATTTGACAGAGAAAGGAGAGAGAGAGAGAGAGAGAGAGAGGAATAGGCATGCCAGGATCTTTAGCCACTGCAAGCAAACTCCAGACACATGCACCCCCTTGTGCAAATGGCTAATGTGGGTCCTGGGGACTCAAACCTGGGTCCTTTGGCTTTGCAGGCAAATGCCTTAACTGCTAAGCCATCCCTCTAGCCCTAACAGTACATATTTTAAATAAATAAAATATTTTTTAAACCGGGTGTGGTGGTACACATCTTTAATCCCAGCACTTGGGAGGCAGAGGTAGGAGGATCACTGAGAATTCGAGGCTACCCTGAGACTACATAGTGAATTCCAGGTCAGCCTGGGCTAGAGTGAAACCTTACCTGGAAAATCAAAATAAATAAATAAATATTTAAAAAATAAAACAGAAAAAAATTGAGCTTGCAACTTGAGTCTCTAGTGAGTGCAGCCCTGCTGGGGAGGAGGTATCACTGGGGATGGATCTTGTGATACAGCCATACTGGGTGTGTAGAGAGCCAAGTCTGAGCTGTGGCTGTTTGATGGTGTCTCTCTGCTATGATCTATGGAAGTGAGCCAGCTTCTTCCACCATTGATGGAGTTTCCCCTGATTGTGTAAGACAGAAAATAAACCCTTTCCTTCCATAAGCTGCTTCTGGTTGGGTGTTTTTTTTTCCAGCAATAAGAGCGTAACTAATACAGCATGTAAAATATAAAAGTAAGAACTAGAGCCCTCCAAGGAGATGTCGGACAACAGGGGAGTGTGGGATGGAAGAAGGCTTCCAGGCAGAGTCCAGCATGAAGGAGCTGAGGAGATGGCTTGTTGGATGACGCTCTGCAAGCCTGGGTACCTCGGTTCTCATCCCCAGGCCCTATGTAAAAGCTGGAATTGAGGTGGGCTCCTGGAAACCTAGCGTGCCTACAGCAAGAGAGGAGGCAGAGAAAGGAGAGTTTTCCTGGAAGCTCGTGGACCAGCTAGCTTGGCCAGCACATCACAGTGGACGACAAGGACAAGAGGCCCTGCTTTAGCATGAACTCAGAACGTTGCAGTCTGACAGCCACACATGCACCATGGGATATGTGTGCCTGTACTCGTGCTCATGCACTCTCTCCCCAAAAAAGAATAACCAGTTCAGGAGAACGAAGTATTTATGCATGCTAAATGCATGGAGCAGAGAGCCATGGAAAGTATTTAGAGCCAGGGGAGAGTAGGTGGGAGCCATGGCGAGTATTAAAGCCAAGAAGAGGAAGGAAGATTCAGCCATTGTGCAAAGGTGCCTGACTAATATAACATCATAATTTGTGGTTATTTCAGAACTTTCCACTTTTCTCCTTATTAAGATCTATCTTTTTCCCTTTTATTTTATTTTATTTTATTTTATTTTATTTTATTTTATTTTATTTTATTTTATTTTATTTTATTTTATTTTGAGACTGTATCCCAGACTGGCTTTGAACTCCTGATCTTCCTGTCTCTGCCTCCCATGTGCTGGGATGACAGTCTTATAGCATCATGTCTAGCCCTTTATTTGTTTGTTTTGGAGAGTCTGACAGTGCAGGCTGGCTTGGAACTCAAGGTAATCCTGCCTCTGCCTCTCAAGTGGTGACAAACATGTGCCATCACACCTGACTTCTCATTTCTTTTTAATTTTCTAATTTTTTTTATTTGTAAGCAGAGAAATATAGAAAGACAGGGAGAGGAAGAGGGGGGGTGCATGCCAGGGCCTCTAGTCACAGCCAACGAACTCCAGAAGCATGCACCACCTTGTGCATCTGGCTTACATGGGTACTGGGGAATTGAACTCAGGTTTTTTTTTTGGTTTTGGTTTTTCGAGGTAGGGTCTCACTCTGGCCCAGGCTGACCTGGAATTAACTATGTAGTCTCAGGGTGGCTTTGAACTCACAGCAATCCTCCTACCTCTGCCTCCTCAGTGCTGGGATTAAAGGTGTGCGCAACCACGCCCGTCTTGAACTCAGGTTATTAGGTTTTGCAGGCAAGCGCCTTTAATCACTGAGCTATCTCTCCAGCCCTCTCATTTCTTTTCTTTCAAGATTTTTATTTATTTATTTATTAGAGACAGAGAGAGGGAGAGAGAGAATGGGCGTGCCAGGGCTTCTAGCCACTGCAAATGAACTCCAGATGCATGTGCCACTACGTGTATCTGGCTTATGTGGGACCTGGAGAATCGAACCTGGGTCCTTAGGCTTCACAGGCATGGGCCTTAACCGCTAAGCAATCTCTCCAGCCCTCTCTCATTTCTTTTCTTTTTTTTTTTTTTTTTTTTTTTTTTTTTTTTGGTTTTCCAAGGTAGGGTCTCACTCTAGCTCAGGCTGACCTGGAATTCACTATGTAGTCTCAGGATGGCCTTGAACACTCAGTGATCCTTCTACCTCTGCCTCCCAAGTGCTGGGATTAAAGGCATGTGCCACCACGCCTGGCTCCCTCTCATTTCTTTTTAAGTCCAACTTTATATTACTGTGTGAGTTCAGTGGCAGAGCATTTTCATAGCATGTTAAGGGTTCTGTGTTCCAAGTCTACTGTTGAAAACAAGATCTAAATGTAGCAGAAAAGTGAAAGAACTGTTTTTGGACATGAACCCTTACATTTTACCCACACCCTCTTGGGCATGTGACTTGTGTTAGAAGTTAACTTACAGACTTCCTGATGAGTTGCAAACTTCGTGACATTTTACCAATTTGATTTGTTTTCTTACACAACTAAGTCTGGTCATGGGAGTGTTCATTTTGAACCATCTTGGTCAGAGTTGGCAGGCTTACTCCCTATCTTCTACAGCTGAGTAGGCCCTCCTCCCACCCCACCCCCCTTGCAAAAAAAAAAAAAGAGTAGCTTTTCTGTCCCCAGGGTAGAAACACCCACTGCAAGGATCATAGAGGAACTTTCTCTTGAGACAAACACTCACCAGATGGCACAGCCCTTCACCCAAGCACTCCAGAGACAGAGGCAAGAGCATAGTGAGGTCTTGTTTCAAAAACCACAACAGCCAGGCAGGTGTGGTGTCTCATGCCTTTAATTCCTGCACTCCAGAGGCAGAAATAGCTGGATCATTGTGAGTTCAAGGCCAGCCTGGGACTACATAATGAATTCCAGGTCAGCCTGGGCTAGAGTGAGACCCTACCTTAAAAAACCAAAACCGAGGGCTGGAGAGATGGCTTAGCGGTTAAGGCACCTGCCTGCTAAGCCTAAGAACCAGGTTCCAATCTCCGGGTCCCACGTTTAGCAAGATGCAAAGTGTCGCAAGGGTGCAATGACGCACTTGACCACAAGGGGGCGCACATATCTGGATTTTGTTCACAGCTGCTGAGAGACTGCTGGGCGCACCCATCTCTGTCTCCCTCTCTGTCTGTCTCTCTCTGTGTCTCTCTCCAAAAAATAAATAAAATTAAAAAAAAAAAACCGAAAAAATCAGTAAAGGAATGTATATAATATTGCTCTTGTGTTTTTTAGTAAGATTTGTTGCTCTCAGACTGTGTAAAACAAAATTTATTCATGTTTTCTGCATATTAAAAAATCTTATTGTACCAATTGGTAAACTATTAAATGCCTATAAAACTAAAAAAAAAAAACTGAAATAAAGTGTGTTGGTGCACACCTTTAATCCCAGCACTTGGGAGGCAGAGGTAGGAGGATCGCCTTGAGTTCAAGGCCACCCTGAGACTATATAGTTAATTCCCCAGGTCAGCCTGGACCAGAGTGAGCCCCTACCTCAAAAAAAAAACAAAACAAAACAAAACAAAAACAAAACAAAAGCCCCACAAGAATCACAGGTTGAGAATGCAGGCTGGCAGGCCTGTTTGCTGAGGACCCAGACTTTTCCATGGCTTTCCCCAACACTCCGAACACAAATGAAACTCCTTAGCAGGTCCCCCACCCAGGGCTTGGGGATGATCCAGGCTTCACCTCAACCATCATCCAACAGAGGGCCTTTGTGTCTGTGGGGCTGTCTGCCTGGGACACTCTTACCTTAGTTTTCCTCTTTGTTACCTTAGCCCAAAGGTCACCTCCTCCATGAAGTGGCCTTTCATTCCATTCCTTCCATACACATGTTCTGAACACCATGGTGCACCCCATAGTTTAAGGGACTGAAGATGCCCTTAGACTGAAGAAATTGTGTTCCTTGGAGGCCAGCTATCCGCACAATTGAGTATGATGAATGTTGCAGTCAGGTTCGCATTGCTGGCAGAAATCATCCAACCAGGAGCAGCTTGTGGGGAAAAAAAGGGTTTATTTTGGCTTACAGACTCAAGGGGAAGCTCCACGATGGCAGGGAAAACGATGGCATGAGCAGAGGGTGGACATCACCTCCTGGCCACCATCAGGTGGACAACAGCAGCAGGAGAGTGTGCCAAACACTGGCAAGGGGAAACTATAATACTCAAAGCCCACTCCTAACAATACTCTATCTCCAGGAGGTGTTAATTCCCAAATCTCCATCAGATGGGAATCTAGCATTCAGAACATCTAAATTTACGGGGAACACCTAAATCAAACCACCACAATGAGTGTGGGCATATGTGGAGGTCAGAGGATAACTTCAGGAATGGGTCTTCATCTTCAACCTAGTTGGAGGAAGGCTCTCATTTTTTTGTTGTTGGTTTTTCAAGGTAGGGTCTTGCATTCACTATGTAGTCTCAGGGTGGCCTTGAATTCACAGTGATCCTCCTACCTCTGCCTCTTGAGTGCTGGGATTAAAGGCATCCACCTCCACACCCGGCTCATATATTTTTTTAATAGATGAGCCATCTCTCCAGCCCAATTTTCTTTTTTAAATATATTTTATTATTTATTTGAGGGAGAGAAAGAGGGAGAGAGAGGGAGAGAATGGGTGCGCCAGGGCCTCTAGCCACTGCAAATGAACTCCATATGCATGTGCCCCCTTGTGCATCTGGCTTACATGAGCCCTGGAGAATTGAACAGGGATCCTTTGGCTTTGCAGGCCATCTCTCCAGCAACCCCCCCCTTTTTTTTTTTAACATTTCATTTATTAGAGAAAGAGAGAGAGAATGGGCACATCAGGGCCTGTTGCCACTACAAACGAACTCCAGAACATGGGAATTGAACCTGGGCCATCAGGCTTTGTAAGTAAGCATCTTTAACTGCTAAGCCATGTCTCTAGTCCCAAGGTTCTCTTATTTTGTTGTTCATCACCCATCTTGGCCTCCCTTTGCCCTAGGTAAGCTGGGATTACAGGCACTAGCACTACAGCCAGGAGCTTTCCATGAACGTTGGGGACCTGAATGTACATCCTGTAGCTCACATGGCATACACTTTATTCTGAGCCACCCATCCAGTTTGGATTTACTACTCACTATTTATTGTATTTACTGTGAGAAGTAGGAGAGATTCACGTGCAGTATGTTACATGCTGAAAGAGACTAGGGGCCTGGGGAGATAGCTCAGAGGGTAAAAGCACTTGATGAACAAGTGTGACAACCTGAGCACGAATCTCCAGACCCCACATAGACCTGGAGTTGGAAGCACGCATCTATAACCAGAGACAGGAGGACCCCCAGAAGCAAACAAGAGACCCTGCCCAAACAAGGTAGAAGGTGAGGATCAACACTCTAGGTTGTCCTCTGACCCCCACAGGTGCAAGGTGGCATGAACACATATACAGACATGTCATTTGCACACACGAAGATATAAAAAGAAGGAAAAGAAAAGGACTAGGGGGCTGGAGGGATGACATAGTGATTAAGACGCTTGCCTGCAAAGCTTATGGACCTGAGTTCAATTCCCCAGTACCCATGTAAAGCCAGATGCACAGAGTGGCTCATTTGTACTGGCTGGAGGCCCTGGTGTGCCTCATTTCTGTCTCTCTATTCTATATATCTCTGGCATTCTGCCGGGCGTGGTGGCGCACGCCTTTAATCCCAACACTTGAGAGGCAGAGGTAGGAGGATCGCTGTGGGTTGGAGGCCACCCTGAGACTACATCGTGAATTCCAGGTCAGCCTGAGCTAGAGTGAGACCCTATCTCGAAAAACAAACAAACAAACAAACAAACAAACAAACAAACAAACAAACAAACAAAAAGAGGCTGTATCTCTCTCTCTGTGTTTGCAAATAAATAAATAAAATTATAAATTTTTTTAAAAGGGACTAGGAAGTAAATCCTGAATAGCAGGGCAGAGAGAGGGTGGGTGGATGCCTGGATCACAAGGACACCTGACACAGCCAGTGCAAAGGCCTAGGTCCCGGTCCTCCAGCGCCCCCAGCGGGCAGCCTCGGTTGTGGGCAGCTGGGATGCGGGTCAGCATCGTGGACTGACCGCACACTTCCCGCAGGGACCTGGGCCGCCAGTTCTGCGTGGAGCGCCTGCCGGCGGTCGTGGTACTCAAGCCGGGCGGGGAACTGCTCACGCGGGACGCGACCGAAGAGATCCAGAGCCTGGGACCTGCCTGCTTCGCCAACTGGCAGGAGGCGGCCGAGGTGCTGGACCGGAGCTTCCTGCAGCCCGAGGACCTGGACGAGCCCCCGCCACGCAGCCTTACCGAGCCGCTGCGCCGCTGCAAGTACCGCGTAGACAAGGCGGCGCGGGGCGGGCGGGGCGCCCGGGACCGGGACCCGGACGGGGACGGGGCCGGAGAGGGGGCGGGGCTGTTCTGACGCCCCAGGCTCCTAGTGCCATGCTGGGCTGTCTGGGTAGACCCTGCACCTTGTGGGTCCCTTGGCCCACCACACTTCAGGCCCTACCCATAACTAGACCTAAGGCCCGCCCCAGCCCAGGCCCCACCCAACCCCACCCAGACCCTGATCTGGAACACCCCACCTGAACTAAACTTCTCCCCACCCTACCCCAATCCCCTCCTTACTTCAGGCTCACCTGCAAGGTCACATAGCCCCGGCGGGGAGGAAACTACTGCTCGCTCTTGTGTGGATAAACGAGTGTGTGATGGTCACCAAACTGCTCTCTAAATCACTATGTTTATTAATGCTACTCGCACTTTTGGTTAGAGAAAGCTTCTTTTTTTCAGATGGCACTGACCTCTGGGATGACTCAAAACCCACCATAGTGCTGAGAAAAAGTGACAGTGAAGTGTTCAGCACTAAAGTGAGATGTCTCTACCACACCCTCCAAACCTCAGGGTCCATTGCGGAAGAGGTGGTGGAAAGACTATAAGGGGAAGAGTGCTTGCAATACTGTCTTCCTGACACAAAATGGCCTGGCTATTCATGGCCTCGCAGTGGCTGATGCTGCGCAAGACCTGCACAACAGGAGGAAAATGATGGCATCAAAATAGAAGAGAGACTAATTGAAAAGAAGGGATTTGCTGGAGGGGGGATCTTGGGAGGAGGAAAAGAGAGGGTGGTGGGAGGAGACTATGATCATAGTATATTGTTTATGTTTATGAAAGTTGTCAATTAAAAAGAACAACAACAACAAAAAAAGAACCCTTCCTTCTGGTCCCACCACCCATCTAGACCTGGCTCTTTCTAGGCTCAGTCCCTTCAACTTCTGTCCCTGTGAGGCCCATGCTGCTCCAGGCTGGCCCCTTCTGCTCAGGCCTACTGTGTTATCTCCTGCCCCAGAGCTGGAAGCTGGCACCTTGTCAAAGTACAGACAGGAAATTTGCAGTCCATGGAGCAGGTTGCACTGCAGACCATCCACAAACATCAGCAACAGGCAGCTTGGACTGCATCAAATCCCAACGCTTATACACAGTGAAAGACACAACAAAGTGAAGAGAAAGCTACAGAGTTGGGGAAAATCCTGGCCAGCTATCCATCCCGTGAAATACTAATATTCACATGTTTTTGTTTTGAGGTAGGGTCTCACTCTAGCCCAGTCTGATCTGGAGCTCACTCTGTAGCTCAGGCTGGCCTTGAACTCATGGTGATCCTCCTACCTCAGCCTCGTTAAGTGCTGGAACTAAAAGCATGAGCCACAACATTTGGCTTTCAACAAATTACTATTTTTTTAACTTTTAAATATTTATTTATTTGTAAGCAGAGAGAGAGAGAGAGAGAGAGAGAAGAGAGACATAGAATGAGAACTGGCATGCCAGGGCCTCCAGTTATTGGAAATGAACTCCAGACATATGTGCCACCTCGTGCATCTGGCTTACATAGGTACTGGGAATCAAGCCTGGGTGCTCAGGCTTCACAGGCAAGCGCTTTAACCACTAAGCCATCTCGCCAGCCCTTCAAATTATTGTTGTTATTATTCGCAGAAGAGGATTGAGTTTTTGTTTGTTGTTTGTTTTTTTCAAGGTAGAATCTCATTCTAGCCCAGGCTGGCCTTAAACCCATAGCAATCCTCCTACCTCTGCCTCCCAAGTGCTGGAATAAAAGATGTGCACTACCACACCTAGATTAAAAAAAAACAAACAAACAAAAAAAAACTAGGGCTGGGGAAATGGCTTAGTGGTTAAGGTGTTTGCCTGGCAAAGCCTAACGACTCTGGTTTGATTCCCCAGGAACCATGTAAGCCAGATGCACAAGGGGAATATGCATCTGGAATTCATTATATTTATTTATTTATTTGCAAGCAGAGAGAGAGAGGGAGAAAAGAGACAAAGAGGCCAGGCATGGTGGCACACGCCTTTAATCCCAGCACTCGGGAGGCAAAGGTAGGAGGGTTGCTGTGCGTTCAAGGCCACCCTGAGACTACATAGTGAATTCCAGGTCATCCTGGGTTAGAGTAAAACCCTACTTTGAAAAACAAACAAACAAACAAACAAACAAACAAACAAACCAACCAACCAACCTAAAACTAAAACCAACCAACCAACCAAACACACATACACAGAGAGGGAAGGTTTTGACTTATGACTTCAGTGTCCAGCCTGTCATGACAGGAAAACCATGGTAGTGTGCCCCTCCATGATGGTGGGAGCATGTGGCCAAACTCCTCACAAGGATTCACACACACCTGACACCACCATTATTACTCTTGGGTCTCCATTACAGCTCATACTTTCCTGTCACAAGAGTGACAAACAACTCACTCCGTGCAGGAAATCAGACCCTCCTACACATTGTATGGCTTCACAGGCATTTTTTCTGGAACTTTGGTGAATGCCCCTGTGGTGGTTGACTGTGAAATGTCCCTCATATTTAATCCATAGCTAGTGGCAATTTGGGGGCCTTGCTGGAAGAGGTGTGTCACTTGGGGTGGGCCTTCAAACCTAGCTCACTCTCTGCCTCCCGAGTGTTGGGATTAAAGGCATGCGCCACCACGCCCGGCTATAACTCACTCCTGCTAGCTGATGGGACAAGATGTGATGCCTGGCTGCTGCTCTGCCATGATGAAATCTCCCCCTGGAGACTGTATGCCAAAGTAAACCCTTTTCTACCACATGGTGCTTTTGGTTGGGTGTTTTGTCCCTGCAACAAGAAGTTATGACTCCATAACTCTTTCATTTTGCATGCCAGCAAAAGCAGCACCCATGGGTGCCCCCTTAAGCTGTAGCCATTTCCACATGGCACGACCACAGCAAAAGACCCACTTCTCAGTGCCAACTTTGTTGACAGAAAAATAGGAACAGGGCTGGAGAGGTGGCTTAGCTCTTAAGGCATTTGCCTGCAAAGCCAAAGGATCCTGGTTCAGTTCTGCAGGACCCATGTAAGCCAGATGCACAAGGGGGCACATGCATCTGGAGTTCATTTGCAGTGGCTGGAGGCCTTGGCACTCCAACTCTCTCCCTCCCTCTCTCTCAAATAAATAATTTTTTTTAAAAAAAGAAAAATAGGAACAAATGTTAGTTTGGGCTCACAGTTCCAGAGGGTACAGTTGCTCCAGTGGGAGAGGCATGGTGGGATAGCCCCAGGGTTGGGCAGGAGTACCTGATGCTGCTCTTTATGTGGCAGCTGGGACAGGAAACAGACCAGAACTGGAGGTGGGTAGCACCTTCAAAGGCCCTCTTCTAGTGACCTATCCTCACCAGCAAGTCCCCACATCCCAAGGGTTCCAGAATCTTCCCAAACACCTCCACCATCAGGAGACCAAGGTTCAAAATGTGACCTAGCCGGGCGTGGTGGCGCACGCCTTTAATCCCAGCAGTCGGGAGGCAGAGGTAGGAGGATCACCGTGAGTTCGAGGCCAGCCTGGGCCAGAGTGAGACCCAACCTCAAAAAAAAAAAAAAAAAAAAAAAAAAAAAAAAAAAAAAAAGCAAAATGTGAGCCAGTGGAGGATGTTCCAGACTCAAACCACAGAGCATCTTCTCTGGAAGGACTTTGTGCTTTCTGGGAAGACTATTGATGTACCATCCTCCTGCCCTTTCAAATGCCGAGTTTTTTTTTTTTTTTTTTTTTTTTTAATTTATTTTTGGAGAGAGACACAGAGAGAGAGAGACAGAGAGAGAGGGAGAGGGAGACAGAGAATGGGCGAGCCAGCAGTCTCTCAGCTGCTGTGAATGAAATCCAGATGCGTGCGCCCCTGTGGGCAAGTGCGGCATTGCGCTCTTGCGTCACTTTGCATCTGGCTAAACGTGGGACCTGGAGATTGGAACTGGGTTCTTAGGCTTAGCAGGCAGGCGCCTTAAACGCTAAGCCATCTCTCTAGCCCAAATGCCCAGTTTTTTTCTCAATTTAGTTTGATTTTTAAAAAATGTTTGTCTCCAGGCATGGTGGCACATGCCTTTAATCCCAGCACTTTGGGAGGCAGAGTTCAAGGCCAGCCTGAGACTACATAGTGAATTCTATGTCAGCATGGACTAGAGTGAGACTCTACCTCAAAACCCCGCCCCCAAAAATGGTCTGGAGAAACGGCTTAGTGGTTAAGGTGCTTGCCTGCAAAGCCAAAGGACCCAGGTTTGATTCACCGGGACCTATGTAAACAAGATGCACAAGGTGGCACATGTGTCTGGAGTTCATTTGCAGCAGCTGAAGGCCCTGGTGTGCCCATTCTCTCCCTCTCTCTATCTGCCTCTTTCTCTCTCTCTCTCTCAAATAAATAAATAAAATAAAAGAAAAAAAGAAAAAAAGCCGGGCATGGTGGTGCATGCTTTTAATCCCAGCACTCAGGAGGTAGGAGGATCACTGTAAGTTTGAGGCCACCCTGAGACTACATAGTGAATTCCAGGTCAGCCTAGAGCGAGACCCTACCTCAAAAAACAAACAAAAAAAAAAAAAAAAAAAAAAAAAAAAGAAAAATTCAGTTCCACACTGCTGGAATAAACTTCCAAACCAGACATAGTTTATGGAAGAAGGGGATTTATTTGACGCATATGGATTCAGGGGAAGTTCCACTGATAGTGGAAGAAGCTGACTTCCTTTCACATATCAAAGCAGAGAGACAAGCACACAGGAACCCGGAGCTGCAGCAGGACCCCAGAGCTTACTATGCATGCAAACATTAGGTTGGAATCAGATCCACCCCCAGTAACACTTTAGGGCTGGACCCCAGAATCTGTCCCCAATGACACCTCCTCCAGCCAGGCAGCTGTAGATAAACTTCTAAATAAAAACACCTGAGCTGAATGTATTTCAGATAAACTTTCCTTAGCATAGTCAGGTGCAGGGTTCATAATGGAGGATTGAAACAGTTTCTTGGGTGCAAGGTTTATTTATTTATTTATTTATTTATTTATTTATTTATTTATTTTTTTTTATTGACAACTTCCTTAATTGTAGACAATATCCCATGGTATTTCCCTCCCTCTCCCCACTTTCCCCTTTGAAACTTCACTCTCCGTCATATCCCCTCCCCCTTTCAATTAGTCTCTCTTTTATTTTGATGTCATCATTTTTTTCCTCCTATTATGATGGTCTTGTGTAGGTAGTGTCAGGCTCTGCAAGGTCATGTATATCCAGGCCATTTTGCGTCTGGAGGAGCACGTTGTAAGGAGTCCTACCCTTCCTTTGGCTCTTACATTCTTTCTGACCCCTCTTCCGCAATGGACCCCGAGCCTTGAAAGGTATGTTAGAGATGTTTCAGTACTGAGCACTCCTCTGTTCCTTCTTCTCAGCACCATGGTGCCTGAGTCATCCCAAGGTCACCACCAACTGAAAAGGGAAGCTTCTCTAACCAAAAGTGAGAACAGCATTAATATATGGGTGTGGACATTAAGAGAAGTGCTTACTGGGCAGCTTGGTGAGCATCATAGTATATACATTTAGCCAGACACCAGCAGATATTACACCCCTAGGGCTCATGACTACCCCTGTTGAAGGTTTTCAGTATCAGGGATGTATTCCCTCCCATGAACTGGGCTTCCAGTCCAATTAGGGAGTGGTTGGTTTCCCCCATAACAGACATGCCACTATTGTACCCGTTGGCTCATTTGGCCTGGCTGGCCAAATTTGAAGCTTGCAGTGTTCACTGTTGAGTATCTTCACTGGTATTTTCTCTCTCCCATTGAACTGCATGCAGTGTAGCTTTATTCAACTTTCTGTCAGCTGGTCCCACATGGATGAGGCTTTCAGCTCAGCTCCAGCAGGATTTCTCAGTGACCTTGCAGCCCAAGTATGTGGAGTCTTCAGCAGTAGGGTCTTACCATCTATTCCTGGTGGGAAACCAAGGGCCTTGGCAATGGCCTATACTGTTTTGGGGGTATCTGTGACCTCCCTGGCCAACAACTCACTGGAAGGTATCCCATCCCTGGCACTGAAAATTTTCTAGTAACAATCTATGGCTTCTGGGTGTTCCATTGTCCAAAAAAGTAGGTTTCCATAAGACTTATTTATATCCTCTTAGATTTTGATTAGCCCTCCCTCCATCTTTTCTTTACTCAATCTCTTCCCCTGACCTCACTTAGGCCTTTTCACCCCCATTAATCTGTTTGTCTACTTACATATATACAATACCATCCTATTAAGTCCCCACTCCCTCCCTTTATATTCCCTTTATTTTATTTTTTTATTGACAACTTCTTTAATTGCAGACAATATCCCATGGTACTTCCCTTCCTCCCCCCACTTTCCCCTTTGAAACTTCACTCTCCATCATATCCCCTCCCCCTTTCAATCAGTCTCTCTTTTCAGTTTGATGTCATGATCTTTTCCTCCTATTAGGATGGTCTTGTGTCAGTACTTTCAGGCACTGTGAGATCATGGATATCCAGGCCAGTTTTGTGTCTGGAGGAGCATGTTTTAAGGAGTCCTACCCTTCCTTTGACTCTTACATTCTTTCTGCCCCCTCTTCCGCAATGGACCCTGAGCCTTGGAAGGTGTGTTAGAGATGTTTCAGTGCTGAGCACTCCTCTGTCCTTCTTCTCAGCACCATGGTGCCTTCTGAGTCATCCCAAGGTCACCATCATCTGAAAAGGAAAGCTTCTCTAACCAAAAGTGAGAGTAGCATTAATATATGGGTGTGGACATGAAGAGAAGTGCTTACTGGGCAGTTTGGTGAGCCTAGTATATACATTTAGCCAGACACCAGCAGACATTATACCCCTAGGGCTCATGACTACCCCTGTTGTAGGTTTTCAGTATCAGGGATGTATTCCCTTCATGGAGTGGGCCTCCAGTCCAATTAGAGAGCAGCTGGTTTCCCCCATAACAGCCATGCCACTATTGCACCCATTGGCTCATTTGGCCTGGCTGGCCAAATTTAAGATTTGCAGTGTCCACTGTTGAGTATCTTCACTGGTGATTTCTCTCTCCCATTGAACTGCATACAGTGTAGCTTTTTTCAACTTTCTGTCAGCTGGTCCACATGGATGAGGCTTTCAGCTCAGCTCCAGCAGGATTTCTCAGTGACCTTGCAGCCCAAGTATGTGGAGTCTTCAGCAATAGGGTCTTACCATCTATTCCTGGTGGGAAACCAAGGGCCTTGACAATGGCCTATAATGTTTTGGAGGTATCTGTGACCTCCCTGGCCAACAACTCACTGGAAGGTATCCCCTCCCTGGCACTGAAAAATTTCTAGTAACAATCTATGGCTTCTGAGTGTTCCATTGTCCAGAAAAGTAGGTTTCTGTAAGACTTATTTATATCCTCTTAGATTTTGATTAGCCCTCCTTCCACCTTTCCTTTACTCAATCTCTTCCCCTGACCTCACTTAGGCCTTTTCCCCCCAATTAATCTGTTCTTCTACTTACATATATACAATACCATCCTATTAAGTACCCCCTCCCTCCCTCCCTTTCTTTTCCCTTTATATCCCCTTTCTAGCTTACTGGCTTCTGTTACTGAGTTTTATTCCTACTTACATAGAAGTCCAATCATTTGATCCACATATGAGAGAGAACATGTGACGTTTGGTTTTTTGGGCCTGGGTTACCTCACTAACTATAATCCTTTCCAGATCCATCCATTTTCCAGCAAATTTCATATCTTCATTTTTCTTTGCCGCTGAGTAGAACTCCATTGTGTAAATATGCCACATCTTCATTATCCACTCATCAGCTAAGGGACATCTAGGCTGGTTCCATTTCCTAGCTATTGTGAATAGAGCGGCAATAAACGTGGTTGAGCAATTATCTCTAAGGTAGTGAGACAAGTCCTTAGGATATATGCCTAGGAGTTGTATAGCTGGGTCATATGGTAGATCTATATTTAGCCATCTCAGGAACCTCCACACTGATTTCCACAATGGCTGGACCAGATTGCATTCCCACCAACAGTGTAGAAGGGTTCCTCTTTTTCCACATCCTCACCAGCATTTATGGTCATTTGTTTTCATGATGGTAGCCAATTTGACAGGAGTGAGGTGGAATCTCAAGGTAGTTTTAATCTGCATTTCCCTGATGACTAGGGATGTAGAACATTTTTTAGATGTTTATATGCCATCTGCATTTCTTCTTCTGAGACCTCTCTATTTAGTTCCATAGCCCATTTTTTAATTTGGTTGTTTGATTTTTATTATTTAATTTTTTGAGTTCTTTGTATATCCTAGATGTTAACCCTCTGTCAGGTGTATAGCTGGCAAAATTTTCTCCCATTCTGTAGGTTGCCTCTTTGCTCTTTTTTTTTTTTTTTTTTTTTTTTTCAAGATAGGGTCTCACCCTAGCTCATGCTGACCTGGAATTCAAGCTCATGGCAATCCTCTTACCTCTGCCTCCCGAATGCTGGGATTAAAGGCGTGAATCACCACACCTGGCTTTCTATTTGCTCTATTCACAGTGTCCTTTGCTGTGCAAAAGCTTTGTAATTTCATGAGGTCCCAGTGGTTGATCCGTGGTTTTATTTCCTGAGCAATTGGAGTTATATTCAGAAATTCTTTGCAAAGACCAATATGTTGAAGGGTTTCCCCTACTTTTTCCTCTATAGTTTCAGAGTTTCAGGTCTGATATTAAGGTCTTTGATCCATTTGGACTTAATTCTTGTGATGGAAGGAGATAAGGTTCTATTTTCATCCTTCTACAGATAACATATCCAGTTTTCCCAGCACCATTTGCTGAAGAGGCTTTCTTTTCTCCAATGAGTATTTTTGGCATTTTTGTCAAAGATCAGGTGGTATAGGTACCCAGACTTACATCTGGGTCCTCTATTCTATTCCATTGATCTACATGTCTGTTTTTGTGCCAGTACCATGCTGTTTTTGTTACTATGGTTCTGTAATATAGGTTAAAATCAGGTATGGTGATACCACCAGCATTATTTTGTTGTTCAAAATTGTTTTGGATATCCAAGGTTTTTTTTGTGCTTCCAAATGAATTTTTGGATTTTTTTTTTCAATTTCCATGAATAATGCCATTGGATTTTTTTTTTTTTTCGAGGTAGGGTCTCACTCTGGTCCAGGCTGACCTGGAATTCACTATGTAGTCTCAGGGTGGCCTCGAACTCTCGGCGATCCTCCTACCTCTGCCTCCCGAGTGCTGGGATTAAAGGCGTGCGCCACCACGCCTGGCTATGCCATTGGAATTTTGATGGGGATCGCATTAAATGTGTAGATTGCTTTTGGTAGGATTGCCATTTTCACAATATTGATTCTTCCAATCCAAGAACAAGGCATGTCTTTCCATTTCCTAGTGTCTTCTGCAATTTTTCACTCAAGTGTTTTGAAGTTTTCATTGTAGAGATCCTTCACTTTCTTGGTTAGGTTTATCTCAAGGTACTTTATTTATTTATTTTTTTTGGATGCAATTGTGAATAGAAGTGATTCTCTGATTTCATCCTTTGTGTGTTTGTTGTTAGCATATAGGAAGGCTTCTGATTTCTGTGTGTTTATTTTGTATCCTGCTACATGGCTATAGGTGTTTATCAGCTCTAGCAGTTTGCTGGTAGAGTCTTTAGGGTCCTTTATGTATAGAATCATATCATCTGCAAATAATGATAACTTGATCTCTTCCTTTCCAGTTTGTATCCCTTTTATGTGTGTCTCTTGCCTTATTGCTATGGCTAAGACTTCCAGTACTATAGTAAATAAAAGTGGGGACAGTGGACACCCTTGTCTTGGCCCTGATTTTAGTGGAAAAGCTTCAAGTTTTTCTCCATTTAGTATTATGTTGGCTGTGAGTTTGTCATAAATAGCCTTTATTATGTTGAGATATGTTCCTTCTATTTGCAGTCTCTCAAGGACTTTTATCATGAAGGGATGTTGGATTTTGTCAAAATTTTTTTCTGCATCTAATGAGATGATCATGTGATTTTTGTCCTTCAGTCCATTTATATAATGTATTACATTTATCAATTTACATATGTTGAACCATCCCTGCATCTCTGGGATAAAGCCTACTTGGTCAGGGTGAATGATCTTTCTGATATATCCTTTATTCTGTTTGCCAATATTTTGTTGAGAATTTTTGCATATATGTTCATGTGAGAGATTCGTCTGTAATTTTCCTTTTTTGTTCTATCTTTGTCTTGTTTTGGTATCAGGGTGATGCTGGCTTCGTAGAAAGAGTTTGGTAGGATTCCTTCCGCTTATATTTTATGGAAAAGTTTGAGAAGCATTGGTGTTCGTTCTTCCATGAAGGTCTGGTAAAATTCAGCAGTGAATCCATCTGGGCCTGGGCTTTTTTTAGTTGGGAGATGTTTTGTAACTGCTTGGACCTCCATACTTTACTTATTTATTTTTGAGAGTGAGAAAAAGAATGGGCGCACCAGGGCCTCCAGCCACTGCAAACAAACTCCAGATGCATGCGTCCCCTTGTGCATCTGGCTTATGTGGGTCCCAGAGAATTGAACCAGGGTCCTTTGGCTTTGCAGGCAAATGCCTTAACTGCTAAGCCATCTCTCCAGCCAGGGTGCAAGGCTTTACTTAATACCAAGAGAGAACTGTGGAATCTGAAGTGAAGGGGAAGGATGTTTCAGATTGCCAGGAGAGACTGGTAGGAATTGAAGCCAAAGATCAGGAAGTTACAGAGCTCCGAATAGGGGGAGGGATATTTTTAGGGCTTCAGGAAGGGATGGGGAGAATTAGACTGTGAGGCAAGGGGCTTGAGTACCTGTGATTCAAGTCTACTTGATGGGGGACATTCCCTTTCTTTCTGGGTCTGGAATTTTATTTATTTATTTTTATTTTTATTTATTTTTGGAGGGAGACACAGAGAGAGACAGACAGAGAGGGAGAGGGAGACAGACAGAGAATGGGTGCGCCAGCAGTCTCTCAGCTGCTACGAATGGAATCCAGATGCGTGCGCCCCCTTGTGGCCAAGTGTGGCATTGCGCCCTTGCGTCACTTTGCATCTGGCTAAACATGGGACCTGGAGATTGGAACCGGGTTCTTAGGCTTAGCAGGCAGGCGCCTTAACCACTAAGCCATCTCTCCAGCCTTATTTTTTATTTTTATTTTTAGTTTTTCAAGGTAGGGTCTCACTGTAGCCCAGGCTGACCTGGAATTCACCATGTAGTCTCAAGGTGGCCTTCAACTCATGATGATCCTCCTACCTCTGCCTCCCAAGTGCTGGGATTAAAGGTGTGTGTCACCACATCTGGCTGGATTTTTTTTTAATTTAAATTTTATTTTAGAGAGACGTGGAGAGAGGGAGAGAACTGACACACCTAGTGGGCATGTTCGGCCTTGCGTTTGCCTCACCTTTGTGTGTCTGACTTAAGTGGGATCTGGGAGAGTAGAACATGGGTCCTTAGGCTTCTCAGGCAAGCTCCTTAACGTCTAAGCCATCTCTCCAGTCACCTGGGTCTGGATTTTATGACCACTGATTAGGGTTCTCTGGAGTACCTGCAGCCACTCCCTCCAGGAAGTGAGGCTTGGATTGCCATGTCCTCACCCAGGGCCACTGGTGGAGGCTGGGAAGAGGTCTCATTCCTCACCCAGGCCCTTGTGCAGTAAGGCTTATATTATTTGGTCTTGGCACACTTCTTGGAAGTGGACAGACCTAGGAGACAGCTTCCTTCCTTCCCGCCTCCCCATCTCTCTCCTCCCTCTCTCTCTCTCTCCCTGTCTTCCTTCCTTCCTTCCTTCCTTCCTTCCTTCCTTCCTTCCTTCCTTCCTTCCTTTCTTTCTTTCTTTCTTTCTTTCTTTCTTTCTTTCTTTCTTTCTTTCTTTCTTGTTTCTTTTTTTCTTTGCAAGCAGAGAAACAGAGAGGACAGAGACAGACAGACAGAGAGGATGGGTTTATCAGGATGTCCAGATGCTGCAAATGAACTCCAAATGCATCTGGCTTTATGTGGGTACCAGGGAATTGAACTTGGGTCATTAGGCTTTGCAGGCAAGTGCCTTAACTGCTGGGCCATGTATCCCACCCATGATTGGTTAGTTTTTTTTTTTTTTTTTTTTTTTTTTTTTTGGTTTTTTGAGGTAAGGTCTCACTCTAGCTCAGGCTGACCTGGGATTCACTATGTAGTCTCAGGGTGGCCTCAGCAATCCTCCTACCTCTGCCTCCTGAGTGCTGGGATTAAAGGCGTGTGCCACCACGCCCGACTCTGATTGGTTATTTCTATCTCTAGGCAGAACATGGTTATAGAGAAGGGGGGAGTTAGGGTCAAGGACACTGACCAGTCCCCCTTATCATCCTGCCTACCCTCCCCTGCCACAATACAGTAACATATTATCTTAAGCTTTTGGGCTTCAAGGTTGCTTGCATGCATAAGGACACGTAGCTGTCGTCTCTGGTCTGTGAAGGCCCTTGACTCATCCCCACTCCTTACCACAGGGGAGCTGTGTAGAAAAAGGCCATGGGGAGCTAGTTGGGTTGTGGAGGCATGTGATAATCTCTTTAAGCAAGCGCCTTAACCACTGAGCAATCTCTCCAGGCAGTAGGCTACCCATCTTGGGGTATCTGATCTGTACTCCAGTATCATGAGGATGTTATCCTCATGAGTTTATGTGACATGCTGGACCGTGGTGTGGACAAACCGGGTTAGCAGCCAGATTAGAGAGGCCTAGAGACATAAGAACTGAAACGCTTATTGAGGAAGTAACAACAGGTATTTCTGAAATCTTTTGGAATTAGATCTGCTGAGATGAATTGTATATGTAGTCACATAAAAGATTAACTCATACAGCCGGACGTGGTGGCACACGCCTTTAATCCCAGCACTCGGGAGGCAGAGGTAGGAGGATCGCCGAGAGTTCGAGGCTACCCTGAGACTACATAGTGAATTCCAGGTCAGCCTGGGCCAGAGTGAGACCCTACCTTGCAAAACCAAAAAAAAAAAAAAAAAAAAAAAAAAAAACCATTGACTCATAGACTGGAGAGGTGGCTCAGCGGTTAAAGGCACTTGCTTGCAAAGCCTGATGGCCCAGGTTTGAGTCCTCAGTACCCATGTAAAGCCAGATACACAAAGTGGCACATGCATCTAGAATTTGTTTGCAGTGGCAAAAGGCCCTGGCTTACCCATTCTCTCTTTATCAAATAAAAAAATAAATAAATGGGGGGGGGCAAAGGACCCGAGTTCAATTCCCCAGTACCCACATAAAGCCAGATGCACAAAGTGGTACATGCAACTGGAATTCTTTTGCAATAGCTAGAGGCCCTGGAGTACCTATTCTCTCTCTCTGCTTGCAAATAAATAAATAAAAATAAAAGTGTATGAATATATTAAAAAGATATTTTTATTTTTATTTTTGAGAGAGAGAGACAGAGAATGGGTGTACTAGGGCCTCAGCCACTGAAATCAAATTCCAGACACTTGTGTCACCTAGTGGGTGACACAACCTTGTGCTTGCCTCACTTTTGTGTGTCTGGTTTACATGGGATCTGGAGAGTTGAACATGGGTCCTTAGACTTTGCAGGCAAGCACCTTAACCACTAAGCCATCTCTCCATCCCTAAAAAGATACATTACTCCTATTATGTGTCACATGCAAATGTCATGTCAGATATTGAAAAATTATATACATATATATATATACATTTATATAAAGACCAGATTGCAATGGCTAATAGATTAATGTGATCTAGGAGATTCTTTTTTTTTTTTTTTTTTTTTTGGTTTTTCGAGGTAGGGTCTCACTCTGGTCCAGGCTGACCTGGAATTAACTATGTAGTCTCAGGGTGGCCTCGAACTCTCGGCAATCCTCCTACCTCTGCCTCCCGAGTGCTGGGATTAAAGGTGTGCGCCACCACGCCCGGCAGATTCTTTTTTAAAAAGATATATTTTATTTATTTATTTGAGAGAGAGAGAGAGAGAATTGGCATGCCAGAGCCTCAACCTCTGCAATTGAACTCCAGATGCTTGTGCTACCTAGTGGGCATGTATGACCTTGCATTTCCCTCACCTTTTGTGCTTCTGATTTACGTGGGATCTGGAGAGTCGAACATGGGTTCTTAGGCTTCATAGGCAAGTGCTTTAACCATTAGCCCATCTATCCAGCCCAGTAGGAGATTCTTTACTGATGGCTTCTGAAGTGCCACCTCCCAGGCTAGAAAAATTGCTCAGTGGTTAAGGAGTTTGTCTAAAATGCTCCCTCCCTATCAGCCTCATCTACCATAGACTCTAGGTATAAGCCTCCTAGCCATGAGGGACAACAGGCTGCCACATGCACAAAGTGTAACGTGATGTTTGGCAAAAGAGAACCAAAAGCTGAGGCTTCCAGAAGCCACACCTGTGTCTCTAGAACTACTGCAAAGGACTCCAGCAATTGTGGAGAGAGAAATGTTACAGTTTCAGAGCCAAAATTATTTTGGGCATTTAACAATAGCCAGCATTGGGCTGGAGAGATGGCTTAGTGATTAAGGTGCTCACCTGCAAAGCTAAAGGACCCAGGTTGGACTCCCTAGGATCCACGTAAGCTAGATGCACAAGGTGGTGCACTCATCTGGAGTTTGTTTGCAGTGGCTGGAAGCCCTGGCACACCCATTCTCTCTCTCTCTCTCTGCCTTGCTCTATCTCAAATAAATAAAAATAAATTTAAAAATTACAGCCAGCTTCTTATCTTTTTCTCCTAGTAGGCCTGTCAAAGTAATCAAGCAGAGGGCTGGAGGGATGGCTTACCGGTTAAGGTGTTTGCCTGCAAAGCCAAAGGACCCAGGTTTGATTCCCCAGGACCCATATTAGCCAGATGCACAAGGGGGCACATGCATCTGGAATTCATTTACAGTGGCTAGAGGCCTTAGCATTCCCATTCTCTCCCTCTCTCTTTCTCTCTCTCTCTCTCTGTCTCCTTCTTTCTCTGTCAAATAAATAAATAAATAAATAAATAAATAAATAAATAAATAAATTTTAAAAAGGAAAAATGAAATTTGCAGGAAAATGGATGGATATGGAAAGGATTATACTTAGGTAACACAGGCCCAGAAAGCCAAACGTCACATGTTCTCTCTCATATGTGGATCCTAGCTACAAATGATTGGACTTCTATGTGAGTAAGAATAAAACTCTCAGAGCCAGTAAGCTAGAAAGGGCATATAAAGGAATAGAGAGGGAGGAGGCTTAATAGGATGGTATTGTATATATTAATAGACCCAGACTAATTGGGAGGCAGAGGTCAGGAGAAGAGGATTGCTAATCAAAATCTAAGAGGATATAAATAAGTCATAGAAACCTACTTTTTTGGACAATGGACATCCAGACATATAGATTGTTTAATTCCAGGTGGGAGCCTCCAGGATCAGGAGTGAAATACCCCCATTATAGGCCATTGCTGAGGCCTTTGGTTTCCCACCAGGAATAGATGGTAAAAAAAAAAAAAAACCTGCTGAATAAAAACCTTCAGTAGCAGAGGCTGGAAAAATCTAGTAAGTTCAATGGGGAAAGAGAAGTCACCAGAAAGGGGACATATAAATTTGGAAGCCAGGCCAAAGAGCCAAGGGCAATAGTGGCATGTCTGGGGGACTTAATGGACTGGATGGTCCATTGTACATCCCTATATGAAAACCTAAGGGGGTAGACAAAGAGACTAATGGGGGCTAAATGAAAAGGCACTTCTCTTAATGTCACATCCATAGTGAGGTCAGGAGAAGAGACTGAGTAAAGGAAAGGTGGAGGAGGGCTAATCAAAATCTAAGAGGATATAAACAAGTCATATGGAAACCTACTTTTTTGGACAATGGAACACCTCTCAGAAGCCATAGATTGTTACTAGAAAATTTCAAAATAAAAGAAAGGGCTGGAGGGATGGCTTGGCAGGTGCCAGGGATGCCTAAGGACCCTAGTTTTATTCTCCAGGGATACCTTCCAGTGAGTTGTTGGCCAGGGGAGGTATACAGATACCCCAAAAACATTATAGGCCATTGCTGAAGCCTTTGGTTTCCCACCAGGAATATTTGATGGTAAGACCCTATTGCTGAAGACTCCACCTTGTGCATCTGACTTTATTGGGCTAGGGAATGGAACCAAGGTCACTGAGAAAACCTGCTAAAATTATTATTATTTTGAAGCTGAACTGAAAACCTTCCCCAAGTAGATCAGCTGACAGAAAGCTGGGAAAATCTATGTTGCATGCAGTTTTTCAAGGGTAGGGTCCTGGGAAGAGAGAAGTCACCAGTGAAGGTACTCAACACTGGACACTGCAAACCAAAAATTAGTTTCAAATAAAATTTGGCCAGCCAGGCCAATTTTTTTCAAGGCCAATTTTTGGGTGCAATAGTGGCATGTCTCTTATGGGAGAAACCAACTGCTCTCTAATTGGACTGGAGGCCTGTTCCATGGGAAGGAATACATCCCTGATACTGAAAACCTACAACAGGGGTAGTCATGAGCCCTAGGGTGTAATGTCTGCTGGTGTCTGGCTAAATGTATATACTATGCTCACCAAACTGCCCAGTAAGCACTTCTCTTAATGTCAGTCTCATCCATATATTAATGCTACTGAACTCACTTTTGGTTAAAGATGCCCGGCTGCCTGGTCTGGTTTTGAAGTCTCTTTATTGATTCTGGTGTAATTGGTGGGGTTCTGTAGATGCTGTTTCAGATGGTGGTGACCTTGGGATGACTCAGAGGCACCATGGTGCTGAGAAGAAGGGACAGAGGAGTGCTCAGCACTGAAACATCTCAAACCCACCTTCTAAGGCTCAGGGTCCATCCCAGCACTCGGGAAGAGGATCGCATGAGAAAGAATGTAAGAGCCAAAGGAAGAGTTGGACAACAACAACAAAAAAATTCCTACAACATGCTCCTCCAGACACAAAATGGCCTGGATATCCATTACCTCTCAGTGCCTGACACAACCTACCAAGACCATCATAGTAGGAGGATAAGATGATGACATCAAAATAAAAGAAAGGGCTGGAGGGATGGCTTAGCAGGTGTTTGATTACAGTGGCTGGAGGCCCTGGTGTGCCAATTCTCTCTTTCTGGTAAAATTAATAAAAAGATTTTTAAAATTTTAGTTATAAACTGTGAGGGACTTGAGCTAATTTGATTTGTAAAATTTTTGTTTATATAATTTGATTTGTAAAATTTTTGTTTATATAATTAGAGAGAGAGAGAGAGAGAGAGAGAATGCATGCACCAGGGCCTGTAGCCATACAAATGAACTCCAGATGCATGTACCACCACATGCATCTGGCTTACATGGGTTCTGGGGAATCAAAACTGGGTCCTTAGGCTTTGTAGGCAAGTGCTTTACCTGGTAAACCATCTCTCTAGCACTGATTTGATTTTTTTTTTTTTTTTTGGTTTTGTTTTTTGAAGTAGGGTCTCACTGTAGTCCAGGCTGACCTGGAATTCACTATGTAGTCTCAGGGTGGCCTCGAACTCATGGCAATCCTCCTACCTCTGCCTCCCAAGTGCTGGGTTTAAAGGTGTACACCACCATGCCAGGCTCTAATTTGAAAATTTTAATTTATATGGTACTCACTTATAAGCCGTTGTTACTATATCAACATTATAGACTATATATATACCATTAACTACAAAGAATCAATGACTTTGTAGCTTTTAGAATTATCACTTGTCAGTTTTTAAAATATTTATTTTAGCTTATTTATTTATTTGCAAGCAGAGAGAGACATAGAAAAAAGAGAATAGATATGGGTGTGTCAGGGACTCTGCCACTGCAAATGAACTCCAGATGCATGCTTCACTGTGCACCTAGTTTTACATGGGTAGTGGGAAATTGAACTTGGGTCTTTAGGCTTTGCAGACACTCACTTTAACTGTTGAGCCATCCCTCCAGCCTCAACTTGTCAGTTTAAAAAAATTTATTTATTTGAGAGAGAAGAGAGAGAAAACAAAAAGTGTCACACTTCTATCTGCTTCTTTCTCTCTCTCTTAAATAAAAAAAAATAAATATTTTAAAAACAAAACAACAACAAAAAAAGAAAAAAACAACTGGAGAGATGGCTTAGCAGTTAAGGCATTTGCTTACAAAGCCTAAAGATCCAGGTTCAATTCCCCAGTATCCATATAAGCCAGATACACAAGGTGGCACATATGTCTGGAATTTGTTTGCAGTGGCTAGAGGCCCTGGCATGCCCATTTTCTCTCTCTCTCTCTATCTGCCTCTTTCTCTCTCCCTCTGTCTCTTTCTCAAAAAATAAAAATAGATACTTAAAAAACAAAAAAGTAAAAGTGACACCCTATTTTCTGTGTCTTTGGACAATTCCACCATGATTACAATGTGGGAGGGACCTACATGGGAGTAGGGAATGCACTATGGAATTGATGGGCAGGTCACATTAACTTTACCTGGTGCTGAGGCTGAGGCAGTTTGGGGGTGACAGGACCCCAAAGTGAATAGCTTTCTCCTAGCCTAAATGTGGGAAAAATCTAGATCATTACACTTCACCACAGGTCAGAAATGTCAGAAGGGTCTGGCCTTTCCTTATCTCTGCCCCCTTAGGGAGTCCTTCCACTCCCTTCTGAGGAGGTCCTTCCTAGTGAATTAAGATTTCTGGAAAGATTACCCTTTTCTAGAAATCCTGACCCCAAACACCTGACTTCAGAACTGGACTGGCTAAACCCTCCACGAGGCTCATATCCCAACTTGAGTCTCAAGGTGGGGTTCCTAAACCCCATCTTGCCTCGCTGCGCAAGAGCTACGTCTTCCTTCCTTCCCTTAAGTTCCCCTTCTCTTAAAGCTCCCCTCCTTAAAGCTCTAAGCTATAATAAAATCTTTCTAAACCTTATGCTCTGGTCTGTGGATTTTATCCCTTTAATGCATAAGACAAGAATCTGGAGAGATCACAAAATTACTGGTGCATTGGCCTCGAACCCCCAAACTCAGGTATTAGTGTCATAGAGCAATCCATGTGGCTGCTGCTAGGGTGACCAGTAAATGTGGGTTCTGTCCAGCAGCCACAGGCGTGCACATCTGCCTCAACGCCCAGAGAGAGATCTCCCATGTTACCACATGGCTGGGGGGCGGGTCAGGAAAAATCCCAGGAAAGATAGCACCGTGTGCTCTGTGTCCTGCCCTGATCCTCACAAGAGATGAGGAGAGCCATGTTGGGAATCCTGGGGGGAGCTCGGGAGGCACCAAAGAGAAAACCAGTGGGGTCTGATATGACAGTTTGGAACTACACAAACATTTTAGGCTAAGCAGGTTCTCTTACCCCACACCTTGCATCTCAGCATTACCTCCAAATGAGCTCTCATTACGCTCAATTCAGGGGGCTGAGATGACAATGAAACCAAGGGCCACAGCTGGGCGTGGTGGCGCACGCCTTTAATCCCAGCACTCGGGAGGCAGAGATAGGAGGATTGCTGTGAGTTCGAGGCCACCCTGAGACTACATAGTGAATTTCAGGTCAGCCTGGGCTAGCAAGACCCTACCTCGAAAAAACCAAAACCAAACAAAAACAAACAATCAAACAAAAACCAAGGACCACTATAGCCACATCTGAGGTCAGAGGCTCTGGAGGAATTAGAATGTGGACAAGGGAGTGGGCAAGTAAGAGCAGATGAGAGAGAGAGAGAGAAGTTGCCACTTTGCCCTGGCACTGTGTTGGGCTTGTGTTGTAATGAGAGACCCACAGGAATGGGTCCTCACTCTGGAACTGCCCAGCTCTGGAAGGGTCTGGGGTGGGTTTGGGGGACAAGGAAATTCTGGATCTCTGACCAGTAGGGAGGGCCGATGAGGGGACAGTCTGGAGGGATGCGGTAAGCTGTAAACTCTGAAAATGAACCAGGCAGGGTGAAGTAAGGGTCAAATTATCCTAGTTCCTCTTTTGAATGTCTCAACAGCGTGAGTCGAAGTTGTGTGGACATCAGTGATAAAGCATCTTTACATCTCTATGGGGTTCAGAGCAAGAGGTCTGTCCAGGCTGGAGGAAGTCACCCACTCACCTGTGAGATTCCCAACCACAGGCACGCCTCCACCTGACTCACCAGCAAATGCGGCTGGGGATGGATGTAGAAAAAGCCCAGCGAAGGCAGAAGGAGAAAAGGGGAGGTGGATCCCAAGAAGGCAACTGTCCCAGTAATACCTCCAATCTGAGTCACGGCACCATATATGTGTTAAGTTTGAGGTTCATGATAGACGACCAAGACAGTTGCTTGGGTCCAGGGTCTAATTTAGCATCAGGATAGGCTGGGTGTGACCCAAAAGGGGGAGGGAAGCTATGGATCAGAGGACTCACAGGCAGTCTCTTTTTGTAATGGAGGCGAGGGAAGGGTTCACGCACCTGGAGCGGGAGAGCCGAAAATCGAGCAAATGAGGGACAGGAAGAGGGTTTTATGTGAGGGAGGGGCCTGGGGTTGTGTACAGAGGCAAGGGCTGGTTGGGCAAGGTGGCCTTCTCTCCTCTTAGCCCAGAGGGTCCTCAGTTACTATAGCAGCGGACCAACACAGGAGAGAGTAGGGGAGGAGGGATGGGCAGAGTTCTGGGACTAACACTGTGAGTGGGGATTTCTGGGCTTGAGGTCAGAGGCCAGCTGAATATTTTCCTTTCTGTGTCAAGGCTTGGCTGCTTTCCCAATCAGAATCTGTTGGTGTGCTCAGCAGCTCAGGGAAGTTAGGTGACTTTCCAAGGACACATGGCTGGCCCACAGGAACTCCTGACTCCAGGCCCAGGGTTTTCTCTTGAGCCCTGGCTTGATGGCTTCAAAGTCATTTCTGTGGAGGAGCAGGTGGGACAGATGCTCTGTGGATTTGGTTGTAGTCAGTGTTGTTTGGAGATGGGGCCTCTCCACACAGCACTCGCTGACCTCCAACTTTCAAACCTCCCACCCTTACCTCCAGAGTGCCGGGATTACAGGTGTGCAGCGTCACGCTCAGCCTGAGAGCAGGCCTGGGTTTCCGAGGTGCCAGGGGGTCTTGCAGCAAGAAGCAGGAGCCTTGGGAAGAACTCATCTTGAAGGTGGTCTTGGGCTGGTTCCACCCAGGATAAGAACCCACCCTAAGGCAGGTGTCTCGGCACACACTGCCTCCCACAGGGCCAAGCTCAGCCCCGGGAGAAGGACTTCCAAAGAAAACCACGATTCCCAACTCCCCAAGACAAGGACAGCAGCTCAGGGTGTCAGACAGAAGGGAAAACAGTGAAGAGAGGCCTTCCCCCCACAGACTGCACCCTCATCCCTGTCCATAGCCATCACGTGTCCCAGTCCTCCACACTGCTTGGAGCTCGCTGTGGCCTCCTGCTATTCCTGCTCAGCTGCCAGAGCCACCCCAAAGGAAGATGACAGACATCCAACCACCCCACTCCTGATAGCCCCCCCCCACCGGGCTTCTTGCTCTGACTCACAAGACCTCATTTCTTCTTCCCCTTCTTCCTCCTCCCCTTCCTCCCCCCTTCCTCCTTTCTTCTCCCTCTCCTTCTTCTTCTCCTCCTCCTCCTTCTTTTGTGATTTTTTTTTTTTTGATGTAAGGTCTCACTTTAGCCCAGGTTGACCTGGAATTCACTATGTAGTCTCAGGGTGGCCTTGAACTTATGGCTGCAAGGAAAGTGTAAGAGAAAAGCAAAAGAGAACACTGGATTTGATCTCTACAGACAAGACTGCTTATTGAGAAAAACAGCGAGGGGACTCAGCTTTCCTGAGGGATGAAGGTTAAGCACTGAGCCAGGCTAGGGTGTAAGTTTATAAGGAGAATCCTAAGAAAAACAGACTGGCCCAGGTGCAGCTGATATGAAAATTGTAGCTGTTTGGGTCCTTGTTCAGAATAGGCTTCTTCAGCCAGGAATGTCTAAGGGAGGACACTCAGATGGGCTCTGGTCCTTCAAGGCCATCTAGGCTAAGGGGAGTACATCAATCAGGGAAGGGTGCCAAACTTCCCTATTGCCCTTAAGCCTTAGGGATACCTATTAACTCTTTAGTTCCCTTTAGTTTTCAGGGAAGGCTATTAACCCTTCAATGGCGATCCTCCTACCTCTGCCTCCCATGTGCTGGGATGAAAGGAGTGCACCACCATGCCCAGATACAAAACTTTATATATATTTATATATAATTATATATAATTAGCTGGGCATGGTGATGCAAGTCCCAAACAAACAAAAACAAACAACAAGCCAGACTAAAAAAACATTTTATTTATTTGAGAGAGAGAGGCTAGATAGATAAAGAGAGAGAATGGGCACACCAGGGCCTCTAGCCACCGCAAACAAATTCCAGATGTATGTGTCATCATGTGCATCTGGCCTATGTGGGTAGTGGGGAATCAAACCTGGGTCCTTAGGCTTCTCAGGCAAGTGCCTTAACTGCTAAGCCATCTCTTCAGCCCCAAGACCACATTTCTTTCTTTTTTTTTCTTTTCTTTTTTTTTTCCGAGGTAGGTTCTCCCTCTAGCCCAGGCTGACCTGGAATTCACTCTGTAGTTTCAGGGTGGCCTTGAACTCATGGCGACACTCCTACCTCTGCTTCCCAAGTGCTGGGATTAAAGGCATGCGCCATCATGCCCGGCCCAAGACCTCATTTCTAATACACCTGCCCCCAAACTTCTGATCTCAGCTGGGGCCACTCTTCTCCTTCCTCCATGACCTCCAGCCCCTGGTGTCTGCCTGCTCCCAGAGCCACTCCAGCCCTTCTTTGCCAGATCCTATCTGAGCCCTGCAGCCCCACGTGGCCTGGCTCAGACCTTCACAGTTGCAGGGCGGGGTTTTCCTGGAGCTGCCTTCTTGGTCCCTGCTGTCCCCCTGTGTCATGTGCTCCCTGCCTCATGTGAACACAGCTCCTGGTAAAGACTTCTGCTGACCTTGCCACTGTCCCCTCAGCTCAGACCAAAATCCCGGGTCCTGGTGGGCGCATAAGTACCTGTTGCAAGGAAGAAAGAATGGGGTGATCACGGACAAAATAAGAACAAGGTCAAGACAGACCAGCTGAGGTTGGGAAAGGAGAAATACAGAACAGGGGTGGGGGCACCCTCATCTGTGACTGAGGCATGAGAATGGCCCTCATCCCTGTCATCCCTGTCATTCAGAGTATGCAGTGTCCTCCTGAATCCTGCAGAATCCCTGGTGGGCGTGGCCAGGGAGCCTGGGCTTAGGTGACTTTCACTCCAGTGGCACAATTCTCAGTGACACGGGCTCCTCTGAGAGACCTTTGCAATCAGGATGGCCACACTCACCAGTGATGGACAAAGGAGCCTGGTGGTCCAGCCGGTCTCTTCTCCCTGACTTGGGAGAAGACTGACTTTGCCACACAGTGTACCCTCTCTCCAGGAGTCCCTTGGCGTCCAAATCCGCAGTGCTTCCTACCAATCCCGTGCTTCTTGGCCATTGAGGTCCGAACAGAAATTGAGCCTTTCCTGTGGAGGGTGCAGGCCTGGCTGGTGACAACTCACAGCGTACCGGGAGAAGGAACTGCCTAAGAGTGGTATCTCCCCATGCCTGGTCAACTTCACCCTTCCATCCACGGATGGCACAAGTGTACAGCCCAGCCATCACCTCAGGGGGCTCAGGTGAGGTGTCCATTGCCTGCAGCCAGGGCTCCTGAGCCAAAGAACCTAGCCTGGTCCTAAGGTCTCTCTGAAGAACCTCTGCAGCAGTTCCCCAGGCAGTTTTGCTTCTTGGAGGCAGGTGTGGCAGGGGCCTTTCAGACAGACTTTCAGAGTAAAATAGTAGTAATTGTGTAGGTGCTGACCTAGTCGTGGGTGTGCCGACCCCTTGTGGTCACAGCAGGAATAATTTACCCTCCCATCTGCCCGCCAGCTTGGAAGGTATTCTCTTCAGCCCCAAGGCTGTCTTTTTTTTCTTTTTTTTTTTAGGTTCTCCCTCTAGCCCAGGCTGACCTGGAACTCATGGCGACACTCCTACCTCTGCTTCAGAAGTGCTGGGATTAAAGGCATGCGCCATCATGCCCGGCCCAAGACCTCATTTCTAATACACCTGCCCCCAAACTTCTGATCTCAGCTGGGGCCACTCTTCTCCTTCCTCCATGACCTCCAGCCCCTGGTGTCTGCCTGCTCCCAGAGCCACTCCAGCCCTTCTTTGCCAGATCCTATCTGAGCCCTGCAGCCCCACGTGGCCTGGCTCAGACCTTCACAGTTGCAGGGCGGGGTTTTCCTGGAGCTGCCTTCTTGGTCCCTGCTGTCCCCCTGTGTCATGTGCTCCCTGCCTCATGTGAACACAGCTCCTGGTAAAGACTTCTGCTGACCTTGCCACTGTCCCCTCAGCTCAGACCAAAATCCCGGGTCCTGGTGGGTGCATAAGTACCTGTTGCAAGGAAGAAAGAATGGGGTGACCACGGACAAAATAAGAACAAGGTCAAGACAGACCAGCTGAGGTTGGGAAAGGAGAAATACAGAGCAGGGGTGGGGGCACCCTCATCTGTGACTGAGGCACGAGAATGGCCGTCATCCCTGTCATTCAGAGTATGCAGTGTCCTCCTGAATCCTGCAGAATCCGGGGTGGGCGTGGCCAGGGAGCCTGGGCTTAGGTGACTTTCACTCCAGTGGCACAATTCTCAGTGACACGGGCTCCTCTGAGAGACCTTTGCAATCAGGATAGCCACACTCACCAGTGATGGACAAAGGAGCCTGGTGGTCCAGCCGGTCTCTTCTCCCTGACTTGGGGGTGCAGGATGGGAGCATTTGTCTTTGCCACACAGTGTACCCTCCCTCCAGGAGTCCCTTGGCGTCCACATCCGCAGTGCTTCCTACCAATCCCGTGCTTCCTGGCCATTGAGGTCCGAACAGAAATTGAGCCTTTCCTGTGGAGGGTGCAGGCCTGGCTGGTGACAACTCACAGCGTACCGGGAGAAGGAACTGCCTAAGAGTGGTATCTCCCCATGCCTGGTCAACTTCACCCTTCCATCCACGGATGGCACAAGTGTACAGCCCAGCCTTCACCTCAGGGGGCTCAGGTGAGGTGTCCATTGCCTGCAGCCAGGGCTCCTGAGCCAAAGAACCTAGCCTGGTCCTAAGGTCTCTCTGAAGAACCTCTGCAGCAGTTCCCCAGGCAGTTGTGCTTCTTGGAGGCAGGTGTGGCAGGGGCCTTTCAGACAGACTTTCAGAGTAAAATAGGAGTAATTGTGTAGGTGCTGACCTAGTCGTGTGTGTGCTGACCCCTTGTGGTCACAGCAGGAATAGTTTACCCTCCCATCTGCTCGCCAGCTTGGAAGGTATTCTCTTCAGCCCCAAGGCTGTCTTTTTTTTTTTTTTTTTTTTTTTTTTGAGAGAGAGAAAGAAATAGGCAGATATATAGAGAGACTATGAATGGGCACCAGAGCCTCCAGCCACCGCAAATGAACTCCAGATGGACACATCCCCTTGTGCATCTGGCTTACTTGGGGCCTGGGGAATCAAACCTGGATCCTTTGGCTTTGCAGGCAAATGCCTTAACCACTAAGCCATCACTGCAGCCCGAGGCTGTCTTGTTTTAAATGTCTACCATGTTGTAGAGATTTTTAGTACTTGAAATTGTGCATATGAAGTGAGCCTGTCTTTTTACTTTTTATTTATTTATTTTTCTTTTTTCTTCTTCTTCTTCTTCTTCTTCTTTTTTTTTTTTTTTTTTTTTTTTTTTTTTGGTTTTTCGAGGTAGGGTCTCACTGTAACCCAGGCTGATCTGGAATTCACTATGTAGTCTCAAGGTGGCCTTGAACTCACTGCGCTCCTTCTACCTCTGCCTCCCGAGTGCTGGGACTAAAGGCATGCACCATCATGTCCAACCCCTTATTTTTATTTTTAAAATATTTTAATTTAAATATTTTATTTTTATTGATTTATTTGACAGAGAGAAAGAGGGAGAGCCGGACGTGGTGCAACACACCTTTAATCCTAGCACTGGGGAGGCAGAGGTAGGAGGATTGAGAGAATGGGCATGCCAGGGCCTCCAGCCACTGCAAATGAACTCCAGATGTATGCACCACCTTGTGCATCTGGATAATGTGGGTCCTGGGGAATCGAACCTGGGTCTTTTGGCTTTGCAGGCAAACACCTTAACCACTAAGCAATCCCTCCAGCCCAATTTTTAAAATATATTTTATTTCTTTCTTTATTTGAAAGAAAGAGAGAGAGAGAATGAAAGAGAGAATGGGCACACCTCTTGTCACTGCAAATGAACTCCAGACACATGCACTACTTTATGCATCTGGCTTTACGTGGGTACTGGGGAATTGAACCCAGGCCAACAGGCTTTGGAAGCAAGTCCCTTTACCTGCTGAGCCATCTCTTCAGCCCCAAAGCTGTCTTTTTTATTTTTATTTTTATTTTGAGAGAGAGAGAGAGATAGACAGAGGGAGGGAGAAATAGGCAGATATATAGAGAGAATATGAATGGGCACCAGGGCCTCCAGCCACTGCAAATGAACTCCAGATGCACGCATCCCCTTGTGCATCTGGCTTACGTGGGTCCTGGGGAATCAAACCTGGATCCTTTGGCTTTGCAGGCAAGCGCCTTAACCACTAAGCCATCACTATAGCCCGAGGCTGTCTTGTTTTAAATGTCCATCATGTTGTGGCGGTTATTAGGGGAGACTCAAAACTCACCATAGGGCTGAGAAGTGACAATGCAGTGTTCACCACTAAGTGAGACATCTCTATTACACCCTCCAAGGCTCAGAGACCATTGTGGCAGAGGTGATGAAAAGAATGTAAGAATCAGAGCCGGGCGTGGTGGCGCACACCTTTAATCCCAGCACTCAGGAGGCAGAGGTAGGAGGATCGCCGAGAGTTCGAGGCCATCCTGAGACTACATAGTTAATTCCAGGTCAGCCTGGACTAGAGTGAGACCCTAAGCAAAAAAAAAAAAAAAAAAAAAAAAAAAAAAAAAAAGAATGTAAGAATAAAAGGGTGGGAAGTGAAAGGGAGTAGATAGTTAGGGTGACAAGGCCCCTAAAAGTAAAAAAGGCAGGATGGTCTGCACTTGCTAGCATCCTTATCTCTCACCTAGACCTGCTTTCCACAAGCAACCTGGGCCCCTCCTAGGAGGGAGGACTTTGATTTAAACATTGTGGTTGGTCAAGTTCAGCCCCCAGAACGTGGTTAGCCTCAGCCCCTTGCCCTAACCCATCAGCTATCCCTCTGGTTCACCTGAGCAGGAGGACAAGGCCCACCACCATAAGGTTATAAATACCTTTCCAAGGAGGGGAGGGCATGCTTGGAGCTGCCTGAGCACTTGGGAACTTCCAGCTACTGGGCCTGGGCTCAACTGGGGGAGATCCTCCTAGCCCTTACTCTCCACATGGGCTCATTATCCCTTCCCCACATGGCAGGAGCTCTTTGAACTTTCTTTTCTTTTCTTTTCTTTTCTCTTCTTTTCTCTCTTCTCTTCTCTTCTCTTCTCTTCTCTTCTCTTTTCTTTTCTTTTCCACGAGGGTCTTTCCTTGGCTCTGTACTTCCCTCAATCAATATAATAATTTAATAATTATCCCTCTCAGTATTTTTTTCTTTCTTTCTTTTTTTTTTTTTTTTTTTTTGGTTTTGTGAGATAGGGTCTCACTCTGTTCCAGGCTGACCTGGAATTAACTATGTAGTCTCAGGGTGGCCTCGAACTCTCGGCGATCCTCCTACCTCTGCCTCCCGAGTGCTGGGATTAAAGGCATGCGCCACCACGCCCGGCTTCCCTCTCAGTATTTTCATTCAGTTCTTTGATTAAAATTAGAAACAGGGCTGGAGAGATGGCTTAGCAGTGAAGGCACCTGCCTGAGAAGCCTAAGAACACCCGTCCCACGTTTAGCCAGACAAAGTGACGCAAGCACGCAATGCTGCACATGTACATAAGGAGGCACACATGGGTGGTTTAATTGGATTTAAGAAGAATGAACTTCTTTCCCAGGATGGTGGTTTAGGTTACAGGGTGTTTGTTTGTTTGTTTGTTTGTTTGTTTTGGTTTTTCGAGGTCGGCTCTCACTCTAGTTCAGGCTGACCTGGAGTTCATTCTGTAATTTCAGGGTGGCCTCGAACTCACGCTGATCCTCCTACCTCTGCCTCCCGAGTGCTGGGATTAAAGGCGTGCGCCACCATGTCAGGCTGGTTTTTGTTTTTTTGAGGTAGGGTTTCACTGTAGCCCAGGCTGACCTGGAATTCACTATGTATTCTCAGGGTGGCCTTGAACTCATGGTGATCCTTCTACCTCTGCCCCCCAAGTGCTGGGATCAAAGGCGTGTGCCACCACGCCTAGGTCTGGGTTTTTAAAAAAATATTTTATTTATTTATTTATTGAGACAGAGATAGAAAGAGGCAGAAAGAGAGAGATAATGGACATGCCAGAGCCTCAAGTTACTGCAAACAAACTATAGATGCATGTGCCATCTTGTGCATCTGGCTTACGTGAGTACTGGGGAATTGAACCCGGGTCCTTAGGCTTTGCAGGCGAGTGCCTTAACTGCTAAGCCATCTCTACAGGCTCTGGGATTTGTTTTTTTAAAACACTTTTTGATTGATTTTAGTTTTGAGTTATTTTTATTTTTTTTAAATATTTTTATTGGGCTGGAGAGATGGCTTAGTGGTTAAGGTGCCTGCCTGCTAAGCCTAAGAACCCGGTTCCAATCTCCAGGTCCCACGTTTAGCCAGATGCAAAGTGATGCAAGGGTGCAATGCCACACTTGCCCACAAGAGGGCGCACACATCTGGATTTCATTCACAGCAGCTGAGAGACTGCTGGCTTGCCCATTCTCTGTCTCCCTCTCTCTGTCTCTCTCTCCAAAAATAAAAATATTAAAAATATTAAAAATATATTTTTTAATTTATTTGAGAGAGATAGAATGGGTGCACCGGGGCCTCTAGCCACTGCGAATGAATTCTAGATGCATGCTCTACCTTGTGCATCTGGCTTACGTGGGAACTGGAGAGTCAAACCAGGATTCTTTGGCTTTGCAGGCAAACGCCTTAACCACTAAGCCATCTCTCCAGCCTCTATTTTTTACTTTTTTTTTTTTTTTTTTTTTTTGGTTTTTCAAGGTAGGGTTTCACTCTGGTCCAGGCTGACCTGGAATTCACTATGTAGTCTCAGGGTGGCCTCGAACTCTCAGCGATCCTCCTACCTCTGCCTCCTGAGTGCTGGGATTAAAGGCGTGCGCCACCACACCCGGCTATTTTTTACTTTTTTAATTTACTTGTTTATGAAAGAGAGAGAGGAGAGAGAGAATGGGTGTGTCAGGGCTTCTAGCCACTGCAAATAAACTCAAGATGCTTGCACCACACCACCATGTGCAGCTGGCTTACATGGGTTCTGGGGAATTGAACCTGAGTCCTTAGGCTTTGCAGGCAAATACTTTAACTGATAAGCCATCTCTCCAGTCCCCATTTTAAAACTTTTTATTTTTTATTATTTTTTTGGAGAGAGACACAGAGAGAGAGAGAGAGAGAGAGAGAGAGAGTAATGGGAAGACAGAGATGGGCACACGAGCAGTGTCACAGCTTCTGCGAACAAAATCCAGATGTGTGCGCCCCCTTGTGGTCAAGTGTGGCATTGCGCCCTTGCGTCACTTTGCATCTGGCTAAACGTGGGACCTGGAGATTGGAATTGCTGGAGATGGGAACCAGTGTTTTTAGGGTTAGGAGGCAGACGCCTTAACCCCTAAGCCATCTCTCCAGCCCTCCAGTCCCCATTTTAAAATTATGTATTTGTATGTGTGTGTGTGTGTGTGTGTGTGTGTGTGTGTGTGTGTGTGTGTGTGTGTGTGTGTATTAGTCAGAGTTCTCTAGAGGAACAGAACGGATAGAATGAATTGTATTAAAAGGGAATTTATTGGATTAGTTTACAACAGTCCAGCAATAGCAGGTTGCAGGTCCGAGAGTCAAGGAACCTGGTAGCTGCTCAGTCCACGAGGCTGGAGGCCTCAGCAGTCCCCATCCGGCACTGAAGGCCTGGAGGCGTCCTGGAGAGATGCTGCACTTCAGTCCACCCTGGTCTTCAGTCCACACTGGAAAGCAGCAAACACCAAGCAGCAAGTACCAAGCGGAAAGCACCAAGTGGCAAGCACCAAGCGGCAAGCAGTGAGCAGCACCAGCAGCCAGGTGGGAGAGAGAGAGAGAGAGCCTTTCTTCCCAGAGCTTCTTTTTATCAACCAGCCCCCTCCTCCAAGAGGGGCCGCCCACTCTGGGGGAAGGATTCTTCCTTTAGTTAATCCTTCCTAGAGGCAGCTTCAGGGACACGCTTATGAGGAATGTCTGTGGATTCCTAAACAAATCAAGTTGACACAAACTTAACCATCACAGTGTGTGTGTGTACACACACTATAGTAGTCAGTTTCATGCTGCTGGGATGAACTTCCAAACCAGGCACAAGTTATGGGAGAAAGGGATTTATTAAAGTTTACAGATCTAGGGGAAGTTCCAGAATGGTGGAAGAAGCTGCCCCCTCCCCTTCATAGGTCCAGACAGAGAGAAATACCACCACCATCACCATGAGCAAGCAAGCACACTCCAGGAACCCCAGCACTCTGCATTCCTTAGGCCGGAAATCCAGATCCGTCCAAAGACACCTTAGGGCCAGACCCTAAGGTTCACACACACGCCTCTTCCAGCCAGGCAGCTGGAAATCTAGTAAGTTATAAGCTTGAATAAAACTCCTAAATCTATTGGGAGACACTCATTCAAACTACCCCATGCACCATGACATACATGTGTGGAGGTTAGAAGAGGTGTCTGAGCTCCACCTTCTCTTGAGACAGGGATTCCAGCTACTGCATGTAAGTCTGGCCCTCAAGTGGTTTTACGTGGGAATTGAACTCAGGCAGCAGACTTTGCAAGCAAGCACCTTTAACAACGGAACCATCTCCCCAGATCTGCCATACCCAAGTTTTTTTTACTCCTCCTCCCCTTCCCCTTCTCCTTCCCCCTCTTTCTCTTTAAACAAAATACTTATTTATTTATTGTATTTGAGACAGAAAGGGAGAGAGAGAGAGAGGGAGCCGATGGGTGTGCCAGGTCTTCTAGCCACTGCAAACTCCAGACACATGTGCCACCTTGTGCATCTGGCTTACATGGGACCTGGAGAATCGAACCTGGGTCCTTAGGCTTCATAGGCAAGCGCCTTGACAGTTAAGCCATCTCTCCAGCCCCACCTTCTTCTTTTTTTGAGAGACAGCCAGAGAGAGAGAGAGAGAGAGAGAGAGAGAGAGAGAGAGAGAATTGGTGCTCCAGGGCCTCAGCCACTGCAATCAAACTCCAGATGCTTGCACCACCTAGTGGGCATTTGTGACCTTGTGCTTGCCTCACCTTTATGTGTCTGGCTAATGTGGGATCTGGAGAGTCAAACATGGGTCCTTAAGTTTTGTAGGCAAGTGCCTTAACACTAAGCCATTTCTCCAGCCCCCTTTTTAAAAATATATTTTATTTATTTATTTATTTGAGAGAGAGAAAGAGGGAGAGAAAGAGAGTGAGAATGGGCGCGCCAGGGCTTCTAGCCACTGCAAACGAACTCCAGATGCATGTGCCCCCTTGTGCATCTGGCTTACGTGGGTCCTGGAGAATTGAATTTGGCTTTGCAGGCAAACGCCTTAACTGCTAAACCATCTCTCCAGCCCCAGCCCCCCCATTTTCAAGGTAGGGTCTTACCTTACTCAGCATTCAGGAGGCAAAGGTAGGGTCTTACCTTACTCAGCATTCAGGAGGCAGAGGTAGGAGGATTACCATGAGTTTGAGGCACCCAGTTTGTTTTGCTCTGTTTGCTGTGGTGGCTGGTTGGCTTTTTTCTCTCTGCTTGGCCCTGTGAATAGCAAGCTGCTTTTCCTGCCTTTATGGAACTTCCCTGATCTGTAAGTTTCAATAAATAATATCCCTTCCTCCATAACTGTGTCTGGTCTGGAAGTTCATCTCAGCGAACCTGAAGCTGTCTGCAACAGTAAAGTGGTACCAGAAGTGGGGTGAGATGAACCAGATCGTGTGGATATTCGTCTTTTGGAACCTTTGTTTTGGAGGAATGGGCATGGACTTGGTGCTTGCAACTGAAGATGCCTTCTGGAGTGGTAAGCCAAGTTTTATGGACTATTCTGATGAGAGTTTGAGAATGCTAAGTGCAGACAGTATTGAACTTCGAGGCTTGGCTTATGAGGTTTCTAAGGGGAAGGAAAGATGGCAGAGGACTTTGTTGGAACTGGGCTACTGGCATAAGGGATGGCTACGTTCCGCTATCCAGGCCCAGAAAGTTTGATCAAGGTTAAATTTGTAATGGACTGATGTGCTTGGCTAAAGATATCGGACTGAGATTTTAAGATTTTAAGTTGGAAAACCTCAAGCAAGGTAAAAGCAGAGGCACTGAGACTGGTTTTAGGTTACTGGAGCTGCTATTGTCAACACATTAGCAATCTTAAGGAAGGTGGAAGGAAGGTGGCCTGACTTGATTTACATTAAAACAATGGAGAGGATGCCTGAGGAAAGACTGTTAAAAATGCAAATTCTTGGAAAGAGCTGACTGGAGAAGGAACCTGCTTTTCAAGGCTATGGTTTATTTTGTTCCTGGATTAAGAATATGGCTGTGTCCTGCACACCTGGTATTAGTTCTGGAAGCATGAAAAATGCATGGAGTGATCATGAATTGCACACGGTTCCAGGAGCTGCTGCTGAAATGTGGCAGGAGGCAGGGCATGAAGACCCTCAGGAATAGGCTGGAAGAGCCTTTGGAAGATGGACCGTGGTTTGCATGGAGACCTGAAGATGTTTTGGATATACCAGGACTGTGCAAAAGGGCTACCATGGAGTGCAGTGTTGGCCTAGGATGAAAGTTTTCCCTGGCGACTCTGCCCAGCTGGAGGGGCGGAATTGGAAAACCTGAAGATTGTCAGTCTCTGGTTATATTGAACTTGAACTGCAGAAGTTTGATGATGGCTGATGGTGGTTGAGTTTGCATTGTTTTAGTCTCTCCTTGCTATTCCTTATACAGTTAAAATGTTTACTCTGTGCCTTTACATGTTGAAAGTATTTAACTTGTTTGATTTTACAGGACTCACTATCTTAAGTTGATCAAGACTGTGAGAACCTTTGAAATTGGACTGAGTACAATTTACAATGTGTGATAGTTATAAATCTATTGGGGACCAGGAGCTAAATATATTGGGGGCCAGGGGCGGAATGTGGTAGTTTGAATATATGTCCCCCAATATATTCAGTGTTTTATTACTTTATAGTTTGCATCTGCAATCACCTTGCTAGAGGCAAGGTCACTGGGGGCCCGGTCTTAAGGTGTGGTGATGGGTTTGAGATTCCATTGTAAAGATATGCAAATGTGTCTAGCAGGAGTTCCTGAAGTCTGCTGTGTGACCTTTTGGCTGTAGTTTGTTTTGCTCTGTTTGCTGTGGTGGCTGGTTGGCTTTTTTTTCTCTCTGCTTGGCCCTGTGAATAGCAAGCTGCTTTATGGAACTTCCCTGGATCTGTAAGTTTCAATAAATAATATCCCTTCCTCCATAACTGTGTCTGGTCTGGAAAAAATTTTAAAAATATATATTAACTGTAAAAAATAAGGAACTTCATTGTGACACTTGTGTACATGCATGTAATGAACCCTGGTCATATTCCCCAGCACTTTGCTGTCCTCCGTTCTCCTCCCATGTCCAAAATAGTCTCCTCTTTCCCTGGATGTCTCCATTGGCCAGTAGAGTTTCCTTCTATTCCTTTCTTATCTCTGTCTGGTCCGCCTGCCATCATGGAGAACAGGTTCCCGCTTCTCACTTCACCCTCCCCTGGGCCTAGGTCCTGGTGGGATACACTGAATGTATTCACATGAGATGCAGTGTGCCGTATTACATGGGCAGGGTGTGCCATATTGCATGGGCACAGCGAACTGTATTACAAAGACTATGCCAAATTAAAGGGGCAGTGTGCTGTATTACACAAACAGTGTGTGCCATATTACACAGGCTGAGTTCATCACATAGTAACACGGGGCACTGTCCAGGTGATAGTGAGCAATGGCCAAAAAGGCAGGATGACCAAGGACACTCCACAGGAGAGATTAGCTAGTGGTCAGAGAGAAGGTTGTGCTGGCTGCCTGCAGGGAAAGCTTTGTTCTGGTTTCCAGAACAGACCTTCCCTGAGCGGGTTGACCTGCTCAAGGAGTGACAGGCCATTCTGGGATGACAGAGTTTTCTTGTTCATTCTGAACATATCAACCTACCACCTTTTGGGGTCCTAGATTTATGACAAGAAATCTATGAGAGTCCCATGGGGAAGGTGTGGGGAAGCTCTCTCTTTCTTGTGTACTAAGGGGTCCTGGGAAACATCATTTTGTTACAGCATCACAACGTCACTGAGGGGCCACCATCCACTGGACACCAACCCATCTGATTCCAGGAAAAGGAACTGAGTATTTTTAGTGTAGATTCGATGAGGCCTGTAAAAGCAGCTTTTTAGGGGCCAAGCAAAAGGCCATTGCCACATCCTGAACCCTCCCTTTCTTTATTTCTTTTTTGGGGGGGTGCATTTTCGAGGTAGATTCTCCTTCTAGCCCAGGCTGACCTGGAATTCACTATGTAGTCTCAGGCTGACCTTGAACTCATGGTGATCCTTCTACCTCTGCCTCCCAAATGCTGGGACTAAAGGCATGTACCACCCATGCCCGGCCTTGCACCCTCCCTTTCTAACTGGTGCACATCAGTGTCCACAATCAGCAAAACATGAAGCTTCCTAGAATCTCTCATGATAATGGTTACTGTGGCTTTGATTCTTTTAAAGTGGAAAAGGTCCTTGTCATGGTTAGGATGGGACATGGCCCCCACAAGCTCATGTGTTTGAACACTTGTTCCCAGCAGGTGGCACTGTTTGTGTAACCTTGGGAAGTGAAGCTCAGCTGAGCGACTGCCAATGTGGGATAACCCATCACCCCACTGCCCCAGCTGCTCCTACCACCATACATTCCTTGACCCTTCAAAGCATGAACCCAAATAAGCCCTTTTTCCCTTAATGTGTTTCTTGTCAGGTATTTGGTCACAAAAACAAGAAAAATAACTAGGAAGTTCTTGGGGCCAAAAAGTGAGAAAAGCCTGGTATGGTGGCGCATGCCTTTAATCCTAGCACTCGGGAGACAGAGGTAGGAGAATTGTTGTGAGTTCAAGGCACCCTGAGACTACATAGTGAATTCCAGATCAGCCTGGGCTAGAACGAGACCCTACCTTGAAAATAAAAATTAAAAAAATTAAAAATTAAAAATGAGAGAAAACACTGTGGGTTATGTACAGCTGTGATTGGTCCTCATCTCCCCAGCCCATAACTCTTCATTTTTCTTTGTCACTTTTTATTTTGTTCTATTTCTTTATTCTTGTTTTGTTTTGTTTTTGAGGTAGAGTTTAGCCTAGGCTGACCTAGAATTCACTATGGAGTATCAGGGTGGCCTCAAACTCATGGCGATCCTCCTACCTTTGCCTCCTGAGTGCTAGGATTAAAGATTGTGCCATCATGCCTGGCTATTTTTAGGTTTTATTATTTATTTATTTTTTATTTGAGAGAGACAGAGAGGAAGAGGCAGAGGTAGAGAGAATGGGTGCGCCAGCGGCCTCTGGTTAAACGTGGGACCTGGAGATAGAACGGGTGTTCTTAGGCCTCTCATGCAGGCACCTTAACTGCTAAGCCATCTCTCCAGCCCTAGTTATTTATTTTAAAAAAATATTTTTATTTACTTATTTGAAAGGAGAGAAAGAGAGAATGAATGTACCAGGGCCTCTAGCCACTGCAAATGAATTCTAGACACATGCGCCACTGTGGTAGTTTGAATGAGTGTCCCCCCCAAATCATTCAGGAGTTTATTAAAGCTTGTAATTTAGATCTCCAGCCAACTGGCTGGAGGAGGTGTTACTGTGGGCAGAATCTAGGGTCCAGCCCTAAGGTGGATCCGGAATTCCAGTCTAAAGATACACAAAGTGCTTGCTTGTGCTGGTGGTGGTTGCTTTTCTCTTTCTTAGTAGAACTGTGAAAGTGAGCCAGCTTCTTCTGCTGTTATGGAACTTCCCCTGGATCTGTAAGCTTCAATAAATTCCCTTCCTCCCCTAACTGTGCCTAGTTTGGAGGTTTATCCCAGCAACACGAGGCTGACTACTACAGCCACTTTGTTCATCTGGCTTTACGTGGGTACTAGGGAATCGAACCTGGGTCCTTAGGCTTTGCAAGCAAACACCTTAACTGCTGCGCCATCTCTCCAGCCCTATTTATTTATTTATTTTTATTTATTAGAAGACAGAGTGTGTATGAGGGGGCACCAGGACCTCTTGCTGCTGGAAACAAGCTCCAGATGCATGTGCAAGTTTGTGCATCTGGCTTTATATGGGTACTGGGGAATTGAACCAGGCCAGCAGACTTTGCAGGCAAGCAAACAAGTGGCTTTAACTGCTGAGCCATCTATCCAGCTTGACTTCAGTACTTTTTTTTTTTTTTTTGAGAGAGACACAGAGAGAGACAGAGAGAGAGAGGGAGAGGAAGACAGATAGAGATGGGTGTGCCAGGCAGCCTCTCAGCTGCTGCGAATAAAATCCAGATACGTGCGCCCCCTTGTGGTCAAGTGCGGCATTGCGCCCTTGCGTCACTTTGCATCTGGCTAAACGTGGGACCTGGAGATTGGAACCGGGTTCTTAGGCTTAGCAGGCAGGCACCTTAACCACTAAGCCATCTCTCCAGCCTAACTTCAGTACTTTTAACTACATCCCTCCAAATTAATATCATGTGAAGTGGAGGGCCCATAACTGTATTAGGGCCATTAGAGACACTGTTTTTTGAGAAGGTAGAGGCTTGATTTTATGACCCTATGGAGAAAGCAAGCTCTCCAGTTAGCCATTCAGCCTGTGTTTCAAAGACCTAATGGTGAAGCCCTTGCTTATGGGGAAACTCACGTGTGTCACGAGCAGGTTTCTGGTAGGATGAGTGACTAGACAAGGGTGTGTGAAGCCCTAGATCCAACCCCTGGCACCATAAAACAACACCTCCACCGCTGACCCAAGAGCAGCTGCAGGACACGGGGGAGCAGGGAAGGGAACGCCACCCTCCCTGTTGTTCTTGGTACTGTGGGGGTGGGGACAACTGCTTGTCATTTCTATGACTGAAGGCTTTCATTGAGTGATTGCTTTTCATGTAAAGCGAAGCTGGAGCTGGACGTCCAAAGACTGGACAGAAAAACTTACGCGGAAAGTCCGGGTTTCTCCGAGTGGAGGTTCAAGAGGGCAGCCCCATGCCCATCTCCCCTGAGCAGGACGGAGGGCCAGCAGGAAATGGCCAACTGCCCCCTGCAATGGACAATCTCAGCTCCGTCTCTAACCCAAGGTCAAGGTGCGGACAGATGTCGGCTGGGATAAGGAGTCCTGGGCTTGCTTTGTGCCATTTCCTTCCTGGATTAGGAGCTATACAGGGCAGGAAACAGGTGTCCTCTACTTCCTGACCCCAGGCCACCTACTCTTCTGGTAATTGTCCAGTCAATGCCTCCTGGAGGTGGGCAGGTGCAAGTGTCTGTGTGTCCACAAGGTGGCGCTCAGACTACTGCAAAATAAATAGCTAGGATCTTGGTCCAAGTACAAGTTTAATTTCAGAATATAGTAGTTTTACCCAGTGTGATGGCGCATGCCTCACGAATAAACGCTTGTGAGGGAGTTGAAGGACAGCCTCTGCTGCACAAATTCAAGGCCAGCTAGGTCATATAGCAGGTTTGAGGCCAGCCTGAGCTACAGGAGATAAAATAATAATTGTAAAAAATAAATAATAATAAAGTAATAATTTTAAGTTTTAAAAAACATTATTGGGCTGGAGAGATGGCTTAGAAGTTAAACTGATTGCCTGCAAAGCCAAATGACCCATGTTTGATTCCCCAGGACCCATGTAAGCCAGATGCACAATGTGGCACATGCATCTGGAGTTCATTTGCAGTGGCTGGAGACCCTGGCGTGCCCATTATCTTTTTCTGTCTCTCTCTGTCTCTTTCTCTCTTTTAAACAAATAAATAAAAATAAAATATTTAAAAAACATTATTTGTTTAGAGATAGGGAGATGGCTCAGTGGTTAAAGGCACTTGCTTTCAAAGCCTGCCAACCTGGATTGATTCCCCAACACCCATGTAAAACCAGTCTCACAAAATGACACATGGGTCTGGAGTTCATTTGCAGTGGCAAGAGACCCTGGTGCACCCAATCTCAGTCTCTCGCAAATAAATAAAAATATTAAAAACATATTTATTTGTTGTATATGCATGTGTGTGGGTGTGAATGCCAGGGCACACGTGCCACAGCACTCATCGCCCCTTCTACCTCTTTTGAGGCAGGGTTTCTGGTTTCTGGTTGTTTCCACCACTCTATTCATGTGCTTCTGGGAGATTCTCTTCTCTCCACCTCCTTTCTTGCCACAGGCCCACTGGGATTACAGAAGCTTCAGTCTTGTTACTTGAGGTCTGGGGATTTGAACTTAGGTATTCAGAGATGCATGGCAAGTGCCTTAACCACAGCAATTTCTCCATCCTCCCAATAACTTTTTTTTTGTTGTTTTTTCCAGGTAGGGTCTCACTCTAGCCCAGGCTGACCTGGAATTCACTATGTAGTGTCAGGCTGGCCTCAAACTCACTTCCTGCCTCTGCCTCAAGTGCTGGAATAAAGTTATGCACCACCATGCCCAGCCCAATATCTTTATTTGTGTGTGTGTGAGTTTTGTTTTAATTTTTTAAACTTTTTTGACAGCTTCCATAATTATAGAAAATAAACCTTGATAATTCCCTCCCTACTTCCACTTCCCCCTCACAAATCCACCCTCCATCATATTCCCTCCCCCCTCTCAATTGGTTTCTTATTTATTTATTTATTTATTTTGGTTTTTCGAGGTAGGGTCTTACTCTGGTCCAGGCTGACCTAGAATTAACTATGTAGTCTCAGGGTGGCCTCTAACTCATGGTGATCCTCCTACCTCTGCCTTCCAGTGCTGGGATTAAAGGTGTGCAACACCATGCCCAGCTTAGTTTCTCTTTTATTTTTATTTTATTTATTGACAACTTCCTTAACTGTAGACAATATCCCATGGTACTTCCCTCCATCCCCCCACTTTCCCTTTTGAAACTCCATTCTCCATCATATCCCCTCCCCTTCTCAATTAATCTCTCTTGTCAGTTTGATGTCATGATCTTTTCCTCCTATTATGATGGTCTTGTGTAGGTATTTTCAGGAACTGTGAGATCATGGATATCCAGGCCATTTTGTGTCTGAGGAGCACTTTGTAAGGAGTCCTACCCTTCCTTTGGCTTATATTCTTTCTGCCACCTCTTCCATAATGGACCCTGAGCCTTGGAAGGTGTGTTAGAGATGTTTCAGTGCTGAGCACTCCTCTGTCCCTTCTTCTCAGCACTATGTTGCCTTTTGGATCATCCCAGTGGTCATCTCCATCTGAAAAGAGAATCTTCTCTAACCAGAAGTAAGAGTAGCATTAATATGTGAACATGAACATTAAGTGTAGTGCTTTCAGGGCAGTTTGGTGGGAATAATATATACATTTAGCCAGACAAGTGCAGGCTTTATACCCCTAAGGCTCATGACCTCCCCTGCCATAGACTTTTGATTAGTTTTTTAGTACCAGGCATGCATTCCCTCCCATAGAGTGGGCCTTCAGTCCAGTTAGGGAGCATTTGGTTTCCACAAAAGCAGACATGCCACTATTGCACCTGTTCGGTCATTGGGCCTGTCTGGCCAAACTTGAGGTTTCCAGTGCCCACTGTTTTCACCACTGATGATTTCTGTCTCCCATTCAGCTGCATGCAGTGCAGCTTTTTCCAGCTTTCAGTTGGCTGGTCTAGAGTGAGACAGCCCAATATTTTTATAAAAGAGTCCAGGAAGCTGGATGTGGTGGTGCACGCCTTTAATCCCAGCACTCAGGAACTCAGGAGGTAGAGGTAGGAGGATCGCCATGAGTTCAAGGCCACCCTGAGAATACAGAGTGGATTCCAGGTCAACCTGAGCTAGAGTGAGACTCTACCTCGAAAAACCAAAAAAAAAAAAAAAAAAAGTCCAGGAAGAGGGCTTGGAGGGATGGTTTAGTGGTTAAGGTGCTTGCCCGCAAAGCCTAAGGACCCACGTTCGACCCTCTAGATCCTACGTAAGCCAGATGCACAAAGGTGAGGCAATGCAAGGTCTTACATGCCCACTAGGTGGTGCAAGTGTCTGGAGTTTGATTTCAGTGGCTGAGGCCCTGGAGCACCAAGTCTCTCCCTCTTTCTTTCTCTAAAAACAGTAAAAATAGAGTTCACTGTGAACCTGTCACCTCTTCTGGAGCTGCTGCTCCCCCAGTTCTAGAGCATCACCAAAAGCCCAGAAAAATGGAGGTGGTGCATCTATCGACATGTTTTCCAAAGTCCTGGAGAACCAGTTACTTCAGACTACTAAACTAGTGGAGAGTCATTTGGATTCGGAAATTCAGAAACTGGATCAGATGGGTGAAGATGAGCTGGAACTCCTCAAAGAAAAGAGACTGAGGCCCTAAGGAAAGCTCAACAGCAGAAACAAAAATGGCTTTCTAAAGGACACGGGGAATACAGAGAAATTCCTAGAGAGACTTCTTTCAAGAAGTGAAGGAGAGTGAAAAAGTGGTTTGCCATTTAAAAAAAATTTTTGCTTATTTTTATTTATTTATTTGAGAGTGACAGACAGACAGAGAGAGAAAGAGGCAGAGAGAGAGAATGGGCACATCAGGGCCTCCAGCCACTGCAAACGAACTCCAGATGCATACACCACCTTGTGCATCTGGCTTATGTGCGTCCTAGGGAATCAAGCCTCCTTGAACCTGAGTCCTTAGGCTTTACAGGCAAGTGCTTAACTGCTAAGCCATCTCTCCACCACCCTGGTTTGCCATTTCTACAGAGACTCCACTTTCAGGTGTAAAATATTAGACAGACATTTGGTAATACTGTCAAAGAAACATCTGGAAACCAAGTTTTTGAAGCTGAATGTGGAGAAAGCACCTTTCCTTTGTGAGAGACTGCATATCAAAGTGATTCCCACACTAGAACTTTTTTTTTTTTTTTTTTTTTGGGGGGGAGGTTTCGAGGTAGGGTCTCACTCTGGCTCAGGCTGACCTGGAATTCACTATGTAGTCTCAGGGTGGCCTTGAACTCTCGGCGATCCTCCTACTTCTGCCTCCCGAGTGCTGGCATTAAAGGCGTGCGCCACCACGCCCGGCTGCACACTAGGACTTTTAAAAGATGGGAAAACACAAGATTATCTTGTTGGATTTACTGACCTGGGAAAGACAGATGACTTCACCACAGAAACTTTAGAATGGAGACTTGGTTGTTCTGGTATTATTAATTACTGTGAAAATTTAATGGAGCCACCATTTCAGAGCCAAAAGAAATTTAGGACACACTTCACAAAGCTGAAAAAGAAAACTATCCAAGGAAAGAAATATGATTCAGATTCCGATGGTGATTAGAGCTCAGTTATAATTCTCCGTAATCACCTATTTATTTTTGTCTACTTCATATTTGAGTGTTTTCTAAGGTGTATTGATTTGAACCCATCAATCATTTAATACTCATATTTTGGCATTTTACACAGTTCATCACATGGAAAATTGTCTTTACTATTGTCTGTGTGAGGCTACTGTGTTAATTGAAAGAAATTTTGGGGGAGTTTTAAAATGACCTAAAAAAGGGATCTGAGGAAATGGCTCAGCAGTTAAAGGCTCTAACTTAAATTATCTCAAAAGAGTCTGGATTCTATTTTTAAAACTGATTTGAGCATAATATGATTCTTACATATTTATACCACTTACAGTGTGTTTTTAAAATTTTTTTATTATTTTTTATTTATTTTTGGAGAGAGAGAGATAGACAGAGAGGGAGAGGGAGACAGAAATGGGCGCACCAGCAGTCTCTCAGCTGCTGTGAACGAAATCCAGATGCGTGCGCCCCTTTGTGGGCAAGTGCGGCATTGTGCTCTTGCCTCACTGCATCTGGCTAAACGTGGGACCTGGAGATTGGAACCCTTAGCCACTAAGCTGGACATTGTTTTAATATGTTATGTTAGTCAAACTAGGAATTTATTCAAACCAGCATTCTTAGCATTGTTTATAACAGGCACTTGTAAATAAATCACAAACTCTTTGCTTGTGTGTATTTGAAGAACTATTAAAGACTTGCCTTACTCTGGAAAAAAAAAAGTAAAAATAAAGCCATCTCCCAGCACTCCAGCCCAAGGCCAGTGTGATTTTTAATATGTTAGAGTTAGAAAAACTAAAAGTAAAAAATTTGTCAAACTATTCCAGGACTAATTCTCTATTAGCATTGTTTATCAACAGGCCAAGTAGAAAACCAAAACAATGCTGTTGTAACACTTTAATGCACTTGTAGGAGGAACACCAAGAAATAAATCACAAACTCTTTGCTTGTGTGTATTTAAAAAGAACTGGAGAGATTAAAGACTTGCTCATCCTTACTCTCTGGAAAAAAAGGTAAAAATAAAGCCAGGCGATCAATTGTGTGAGGTGGCACGCCAATTCATTCTCTTCTAATCCCAGCACTCAGGAGGCAGAGGTAGGAGGATCACTGGAGAGTGAGACTATGTAAAGTGAATCACCATGCCAGGTCAGCTTGAGGCAGGGGGATAAATTTAAGCCTTGACTGGGCTGCAGAATGAGATCTTGTCTCAAAACACACACACAAAAACAAAAAAAAAAACAAACGGGCTGGGCTTGGAGAGATGGCCTGAGAGGCCCACACTCTCCTGAGTTCAAGCCCCAGCACCCACATAAACAGCTGGGCATGGTCACATGTGTCTGCATCCCCAGCCCTGTGTTGAGAGGATGGGAGCATTGCTGGGGCTTGCTGATCCGCCAGTCTGATGGAAAAAAAAAAGCAGCAGGTCTGGGTTCAGTGAGAGACTGTTTCAAGAAAACATGCAGATGAGCGAGAGAGTAGGCCACCTGACATTCTCCTCTGGTCTCCACGCTTGCTGGCCATCACAGGTGGTGACCACATGGCACTCACATGTGCATATACCACACACCACACCATGCATACTATACACACAAGAAAACTCCAGAACACACATACATTCACCCACAAGCCACTTCTGTGCCCAAGAATGAGGTAGAAATGTGGAACCTCTTAGTGATTTAAAAATTTAGACTTAGAGCTGGGCGTGCCTAAGCCTAGCACTCAGGAGGCAGCAGTAAGAGGACCACTATGTGTTTGAGGCCAGCCTGAGACTATGTAGTGAATTCCAGGTCAGCTCACACCAGACCCTACCTTGAGAGATGGCTGCTGTTAAGGCGCATTCTCTAATCTGTCCTCTTCCTCTCCTCTAGCCCAAGTGACGCGGGACTCTCTGTCTCTCTCCAAAAATAAAAATAAATAAATAAATAAATAAATAAATAAATAAATAAATAAATAAAAGTTTAGAACTTAGAGCTTAAAGCAATAACTTGGGGTTCCCGCCTCTTCCCACCTCTCAAGACATCCCAGTATAACCTAGCGAGTGTCCTCAAAGGGATCCTGGAGAAGCTCCAAGAGACGGGAGTCACGTGAAGGGACAGTGTCCCTCTGTCTTCAGAGACCGTGGAAACCCAAGCCCTAGTGCGCCTCCAATGCAGGTGCTTCAGAAACGGCTGTTGAAGGAACACTGGGCCTGTGGCTCTCACTGCTCTGTCCACAGGAGCTCAGGTCCACAAAACAAACCAAATCTACTCCCTCTTCCACTTGAGGGTCATCCCTGACTTCCTAGAGCCCCAGCAGACCCTGACTGTGGTCTCTCCCCCACCAGCTCCCCTAGCACCAAGCCTTTTCTGCCTGGGACAAGTTTCCCCAACATTCCCTCTCTGTCACCCCTCAGGCCTTGGCTCCAGTGCCTCTTTTGGGGAGAGGGGCAGAGAGGGCTCACATCTTTGCAGACAGCCCTGGGCAGGCTGGGCTGCCCAACTCTGTGGGGAGCCGCAGGCTGGGGAGGGCCCTGAGTGTTCCCTTGCAGACACTATGCCCTCCATTCTGTAAGGACCCCTGGCCGCCTGGGTCCCCCAGTTATTTCTGTCCCTCAGCAGCCACCTTGGCATGTCAGTGAACCTTGTGCTTCCAGGAAAGGTTGGCTTTGTGGTGTCAGAGTGAGTTCAACCCACATGTCTCACGGGCAAGGTTCTTGTGTTTCTGCTTTTGTGGCCCTGCTCTTGTCTTCCTCTAAAGCCATAAAAGGTGACAAAGACTCCTGATTGCGGAAGTCCTTTGTGCATAGCTCACTCAGGGGAGTGTTTGTGGCTTTGCTGAGCGAGGCATGGTGGCGGGCAGCCTGCTCACCTGCTCCACCAGTGAGGAGGGATGGCCTTATATGGGTCAAGAGCAGCCACCCGTGGGGCACAGCCCAGGGTGTGAAGGAAATGCTCACTTTCACAAGTTGCTCTGTGGACCCTTTGTAAAGATCTCGAGAAGAGCTGGGAACTCCAGCTGAACATCTTCCTGCCCAGGCCCAGTGCTCAACACACACACATCTCACCTCACCATCATGTCCACTCAGTGAGGTGGGTACCCTCACTTCTACCCGGAGATGATCCCTTCTGGGAGACATTAGCTTGTCCTGCCTCTGGGAGTGAGATGCAGAGAAAAGCCACAAAGCAGGCAGCCATGTGAAACACAGCTGCTCCCAGCTGGGATGAGTGAGTGTGAGATGCACACCAGGGTTCAAAGGCTTGGTGGTGCTAGTAAGATTTAAAAAAAAAAAAAAAGTCTTGGTTTATTTTATTTTTTTAAATTTATCTTATTTGAGAGAGAGAGAGAGAGAGAGAGAGAGAGAAGTAGAGAGAGAGAGACAGAGAGAGAGAGAGAGAAAGTGGTTGCACCAGGGCCCCCAGCCACTGCAAATGAACTCCAGATGCATGTGACCCCTTGTGTAACTGGCTTATGTGGGTCTTGGGGAATGAAACCTGGGTTTTTTTTTTTGTTTGTTTGTTTGTTTGTTTTTTTAAGTAGGTAGCACCACCACACCTGGCTCCTGTCTTGGGTATTTATTTATTTATTTATTTATTTATTTATTTATTTATTTATTTATTTTGGTTTTTCGCTCTAGCCCAGGATGACCTGGAATTCACTATGTAGTCTCAGTGTGGCCTCGAACTCACAGTGCTCCTCCTACCTCTGCCTCCTGAGTGCTGGGATTAAAGGCCTGTGCCACCATGTCTGGCTTTTTTTGTTTTGTTTTGCTTTGTTTTGAGGCAGGGACTCACTCTAGCCCAGGATGAATTGGAACTCACTCTGTAGCCATAGGTTGTCCTGGAACTCACAGTGATCCTCCTACTTCTGCGTCCCAAGTGCTGAGATTAAAGGGGTGTGCCACTATGTCTGGCTCAATATATATATATATATTTTGGAGAGAGACACAGAGAGAGAGGGAGAGGAAGACAGATAGAGAATGAGTGCGCCAGCAGCCTCCCAGCCTCTGTGAACGAACTCCAGATGCATGTGCACCCTTGTGGGCAAGTGTGGCATTGTGCCCTTGTGTCACTTTGCACCTGGCTAAAGTGGGACCTGGAGATTGGAACCGGCGTTCTTAGGCTTAGCAGGCAGGCGCCTTAACTGCTAAGCCATCTCTCAAGCCATAAAAATTTTAAAAATCTGGGGCTGGAGAGATGGCTTAGCAGTTTAAAGCTTGCCTGTGGAGCCTAAGGACCCCGGTTCGAGGCTCGATTCTCCAGGACCCACTTCAGCCAGATGCACAAGGGGGTGCATGCATCTGGAGTTTGTTTGCAGTGGCTGGAGGCCCTGGCGCACCCATTCTCTCTCTCTCTCTCTCTCCTCTCTCTACCTGCCTATTTCTGTATCTCCCTCTCTCTCAAATAAATAAATAAACAAAAAAAAATTTTTAAAATCTAACAATACCAAGTGCTTATGGCATGTGTGCTGAGCATTCTTTCCAGCCCATTCTGCCCTGACACATTTGACCAACTCTGCACAGTCCCATGGGGCAAGCTCTGGATACACATTGGCTTGGAGAGGCAAAAAGACAGGAACAGTTAGGGCAGGTAGGAATAGTCCAGGCTGTGGGCAGGTCTGGGGGAAGAGAGGGCTACAGGAAGAATGGGAGCCAGTGATGAGTAAAGTAGAAAGGGCAGGCTCTCAGCCCTGGCTTATACCCACAAAACCAGCGTTCACATTGGAGACCTCCGCTTCTCCTAGACATTCCTCTGCATGATCAAGTTTGAAAAGCCCTCGAGGGCTCAGAAGGCTTCTTTGGGGGCAGAGAGATGTGGCATGCTTGCATAGCATGCATAAAGCCCTGGGTTCCATCCCCAGCATCGTATAAGCCTGGTGTGGCGGGGCATGCTCATCATCCCAGCACTCAAGAGGTAGAGGCACACAGATTAAAGATTTAAGGTCAGGCTTGAAGAGATGGCTCAGTGGTTAAAGGCACTTGCTTGCAAGGTCTGCCAGCCTGGGTTCAATTCCCCAGCATCCACATAAAACCAGATGCAAAAGTGGAACAACCATCCGGTGTTCGTTTGTAGTGGCAAGAGGTCCTGGTGCACCCATACACACACACACACACACACATGCATGCACATGCACACACAAGTCAATAAATAATTTAAACATTTAGAAGCTTCATGTTTGATCACAGGACATGTAAAACTCCTGGTGCATTATGCATGTGGATATAGGCTAATTCCCTAGCCACCCCAGCTTTCTTTATTATTATTATTATTATTATTTATTTATTTACTTGAGAGAGAGAGAGAAAGAAAGAAGAGAGAGGCAGAGAGAGAGAGAGGGAGAAAATGGATGTGCCCGGGCCTCCAGCCACTGCAAATGAACTCTAGATGCATGCGCCCCCTTGTGGATCTGGCTTACATGGGTCCTGGGAATTGAACCGGGGTCCTTTGGCTTTGCAGGCAAACATCTTAACCACTAAGCCATCTCTCCAGCCCCTGGCTTTCTTTTCTACACAGGAAAGTAGGTGACCTCCTCCTAGCACATCCCCATGACAGATTCTGAGGAGCCCAACGGCAGGCGGAGAGCCTGTAGGTTCTCTCATTTCATCCCTGTGGAGCCCTCAGAAGTACAAATTACCATCACTATGGTGCAGAGAGGCAAAAAAGACACGCATGGGGTCCCCAGTTCACAGTGGCCAGGTGGGCTGGGGCCTTGTTCTGACCATGGCGCTCTGCGTGCTTCCTCATTAAACCTGAGCAGCTCGCGCCCTGTGCTGGCTCGCTGCTCAGGCTCTCATTTCCCACACTATCCATCATGTCTGGGAGATGTGGCACAGTGTCACATGAACAAGACACGGTGGGCGGGGCTTGACACGCCACACAAACACATCCTCCAAGCAGACAAGCGCCTGAAGAAAGATAAAAATGATATTAGCTTGCACTTTTGTGGGTGAGTTTGGCTGCCAGGTTTGTGTCTGGGGCCCATTGTCCCAGTGACCACAGTGCATGCTGAAATCACTCTATGCTGATGACTCATCAAGAGCCCAGACAGTGACAGGGACACAGGCAGTGACCTTCCAAGGAAGAGAATGGTTGGTTCCTCAGCACTCCCAAGAGGAATTCCCCAAAGCAGCCAAGCACGTGGTGTGTCTCTGGAAATGCATTCTGATGCATGGAGACTGAGCCTGGTGCAGCAGGCCTTTAGTACCAGCTACCGGAAGGTGGTCAGGAGATCAGTCAAGTTCAAGGCCTAGGCAACTTGGCAAGATCTCATCTCAAAATAAAAAAATACAAAAAGCGGCTCCAGGGGGTGTGTGCGTGGAAATCTGTTCCTCTTTTTCAGAAGGCAGTGAGACCAGAGGAGATAACTACTCCTTGCACTTCAGCCAAGCTACAGCTGAAACTACAGAGGAAGTGGGGAGATGAGAAAGAGTGCTGCTTTCATGGTGAACCTGATAATCAGTACCAGGGTGAAGTTGGCAGACCCTGAGAATATTCAACACCTACCAAAGCAGAGATCCAGAGCTCCTAAGAGCTCATCACTGAAGTAGACTTAAAACTCATCCACTGTGGTAGTTTGAATCGATGGCCCCCAATATATTCAGTGTTTTATTAGTTTGTAGTTTGCATCTGCAGCCACCTTGCTGGAGGCAATATCTCTGGGTGGATCTTAAGGTGTGGTGGTGGGTTTAGGATTTCAATCTAAAGATATGCAAAGTGTGCCTAGCTGGAGTTCCTGAAGTGTGCTGTGTGGCTTTTGGCTTGTGGCTTTGCTCTCTGTGTTGGGATCTGTGAAGGCAGGCCAGCTTCTTCTGCCATTATGGAACTTCCCCTGGATCTGTAAGCTTCAATAAATATCCTTTCCTCCATAACCATGCCTGGTCTGGAAGTTCATCTCAGTGAACCTGAAGCTGTCTGCTATACCCAGTGAGAGCTGGAGATATGGCTTAGCAGTTAAGGCACTTGCCTGTGAAGCCTAAGCACCCAGGTTCACTCTTCTGATCCCATGTAAACCAGACGCACAAAGGTGAGGCAAGCGCAAGGTCACACATGCCCCCTAGGTGGCACAATTGTCTGGAGTTTGATTTCAGTGGCTGAGGCCCTGGAGTGCCAATTCTCTCTCTCTCTCTCAAAAAAAAAAAAAAAAAAAACCTCATCCACTGGGCTGGAGAGATGCTTAGTGGTTAAGGCACTTGCCTGCAAAGCCTAAGGACCCAGGTTTGATTTTCCAGGTCCCATGTAAGCCAGATGCACATGGTGGCACATGTGTCTGGAGTTCGTTTGCAGTGGCTAGAGGCCCTGACATGCCCATTCTTTCTCTCCTTCCCCCCTCTGTCTCTAATAAATAAATTAAAAAATAAATCACCCACTAGAGCTCAGGGAATTTTCTGGAAGAGGGGGGTGGAAAGATGGTAAGAGCCATAGGAGGAGACATCATGCCCAGAGGCATTCCCTCCACGCCCCCCCCACACAAATAACTGATTGCTGCTCCCACAACGCATAACCCACAACCCCATAGGGAATACCTGCAACCCCACTGAGGAAGGTCTTCAGTGGGATGGGAACAAGGACAAGGGAAAAGAGGTACCAACACATGATGTAGCCATACAAAATATGTTGTTAATAATAAACAAAAAAATTACAAAAAGCCCTGGGGGTGTCTCAATGGTAGTGACCTTGTCTAGCATGTTCAAGGTGTTGGGTTCAATCCCCTATACTGTGCACACACACACACACACACACACACACACACACACACACACACACATTGGAAGGAAGAAAGGGAGGGAGGGAAGAAGGAAGGAATAGAGGAAGGAAGGAAGGAAGTAAGGAGGAAATAAAGGAAGAGAGACAGGAAGGAAAGAAGGAAGGAAGGAAGGGAGAGAGGAAGGAATAGAAAGCAGGGGCAGAAGGAAGCTGCAGAAATCTTGGAAACTGCTACGGAGGAGGGGCACCCAGAACAGGAAGCACGGCTGCATGTTTGTCCGGGAAATTTGGAACCCACAGTTCTTCTTTCCTTAGGAAAGTGATAGCCACTGTCCAGAGAGAAGAGCAAGAAATTCCCCACAGTGATGGGTGTGGTAGCATGCACCTGCTACCCCAGCATCAGAGACACTGAAGCAGGGGGACCAAAAACTCAAGGTCATCTGGGGCATGGTGGTACACACCGTTAATCCCAGCATTGGGGAGGCAGAGGTTGGGAGGATGGCTGTGAGTTTGAAGGCAGCCTGAAACTACAGAGTGAGTTCCAGGTCAGCCTGGGCTAGACTGATACTCTACCTCCCCTTAAAAAACAAACAAACAAACAAACAAAAAAAAAAACTCTAAACCATGGGCTGCAGAGATTCCTCAGTGGTTAAGGTGCTTGCCTGTAAAACCTAGTGACCTGAATTCAATTCCTAGTACCCATATAAAGCCAGATGCACAAAGGGGTGCATGCATCTGGAGTTAATTTGCAGTGGTTAGAGGCCCTGATACACCCATTCTCTCTCTGTCTCTCTCTCTGTCTCTCTCTTTCTGCTTGCAAATAAATAAAAGTATTCAAAAAATAAAGCCAAACCAAACTGAAAAACAAAACAAAAAACTCAAGGCCATTCATCCTGGGTTACGAACCAGGACCCTGTCAGAAGGAAGGAAGGAAGGACACCCACACAGTACTGGGAGGCCCCCCAACTACTGCAGACTCAGCCTCATTAGAAACACCCTCCAGCTTCAGTGAGTAGCTGACTCAGACCCAGGTCATGAGCTGAGCCTCTCTGCAGGCTCTGGAGCCATAGAAGTCTCCCTGCCACTTAGCATTCCCATGGGAGTCACACAGATCTTATCACCTCCCCCGGTGTATCTGTTATTCTCACCTCACCTACAACCTAGGGAAAGAGTGGTTTATTTTGGCTGCTGGTTTCTGAGGGTTTTAGTCCATCATGGCTGGGAAGGCACGGTGGACAGCAGCTCATGGCAGTGGAAGTGTAGCAGGGGCTGTTCACATCACAGTGGACCAGGTAGCAGAGTATGATAGGAACCAGGGTCAGGCTATTACCTCCAAAAACCCATCCCCAGGGCCGGGTGTGGTAGTGCATGCCTTTAATCTCAGCACTAAGGAGGCAGAGGTAGAAGTTGCCATGAATTTGAGGCCTCCCTGAGACTGCAGGTCAGCCTGGGCTACAGTGAGACCCTAGCTGGTAATACCAAAAAATAAAATAAAGTAAAATAGCTGGGCATGGTGGCGCATGCCTTTAATCCCAGCACTTGGGAGGCAGAGGTAGGAGAATTGCAGTGAGTTCGAGGCCACCCTGAGACTACATAGTTAATTCCAGGTCAGCCTGGACCAGAGTGAGACCTTACCTCAAAAAACCAAAAAAATAAAAATAAATAAATAAATAAAATAAAATAAAATAATAAAAAATAAATAAAAAGGCCATCCCCAGTGAGCAGTTCCTCCAACCAGGCTCCACATCCTAACAGTCCTACACACTGTAGCCTCTTAAACAGTGCCACTGGTGTGGTGAAAAGCATTCAAGACAAACCTGTGGGGGAGGTTGGAGCTTCAAACTAGAACATCCGGCAACAAAACAGTCATGGTGTGCAGTGTTTCTGTCCTGGGAGGGTAGTCATGTACACACCTCCACCTGACCTTTACCCACACGCCCAAATCCTGGATGATCCTTTAGCAAGAATCCCACTTTTTGCCATCCAGGCCCAGTTTGAATATAAAATGCAACCCCCCCCTCCGAGGTTAAGGGTTTTGATTACTTGGTCCCCAGCTGGTGGCACATTGGGAAAGTTGTGGAGCCTTAGGGAGGTGGAGCCTTGCTGGAGGAAGTGTGTCACTGGGGGAGGACCTTGAGGTTTGTTTAGTCCAGCCACAGGGTGTTCAGAGCTGGTTCAGACTGCTTCCTCCCTGCTGATGTGACACAATATAATACCCCAGCTGCCTGTTCTGCTATGCTTTCTTGGCCATGATAAAAGTCCCTGACTGGGCGTGGTGGTGCACGCCTTTAATCCCAGCATTTGGGAGACTGAGGCCACATGAGACTACAGAGTGAATTCCAGGACAGCCTTGGCTAGAGTAGATACTCTACCTAGAAAAAAAAAAAAAAAACAACAAACAAAAAAGTTCCCCTCAAAACTGCAAGCAAGCTGGGTGTAGCAGCACACATCTTTAATCCCAGCATTTGGGAGGCAGAGGTAGGAGGATCTCTGTGAGTTTCAGGCTGTTAGGTAGGAACAGGCTCCCAAAATGGAGTTACCAAGGACAGTAGGATGGCCACAGACATAAGGAAGTGGATTATCCACAGTCCTCAAGAAACAGCCCAGCCATTATCCCTTCCTTGCTTAACAATGCCCCCAGGTCATGGTTTCCTGCCTCCTTATTTTGTAAGTTGCCTGGTCACTGTTCTCACACCCTAGCTATTTGAAATGGCTAATTAAAGAACAAATGAGTTCTTTTCTCTTCCTCACCTTCCTCCAACTTTATAGAAGCTCTATAAAGCCCACTACCTGAAAAACTCAGGTTGGCTGTGCTCCGCTCTTGAGAGTCAGCCCTGGCAGCTCATGCTTTTCCAGAATAAAAGCGTTCATCTTTGCCTTAGAGTAGTTTGTGTGGTCTTGGTCACTCTCAAACCTTACAGAGGCCACCCTGAGGCTAGAGAGTGAATTCTAGGTCAGACTTGACCAGAGCGAGACCATACCTCGAAAGACAAAAACAACAACAAAAATCTTCAAGTAGAAAGAAACCCTTTCCCCCCATAATCTGCGCTTGGCCGGGTGTTTTGTCCCAGTAATGAGATGCTAACTGCAACACACAGAGAGCTCTCGTTATCATTCAGGGAACCATTCAGGCACCAAGCTCCCGGAGCCACCAGCCATGCCAGCCTAGCTCAGGGTGCCAGTGGTGGGCAGCTGTTCTGGCTTGGATGTAAACTGTCCCCACAGGCTCATGTACTGGAACACATGGTCCCCCGCTGGTGGTGATGTCGGGGGAGGTTGTGTGAGGTGGGGACTAGCTGGAGGAGTGGGTCACTGGGGTCCAGCCTTCAGGTTTTATAGCCTGGCCCACTTCCTGTCCAGTCCACTTCCTGGCCCACAGAAATGTTCTTCCTCTTTTCTTTTAAGACAGACAGAGAGAGAGAATTGGCGTGCCAGTGCCTCAGCCACTACAATCAAACTCCAGACACTTGTGCCATCTAATGTGTATGTGTGACCTTGTGCTTGTGTCACCTTTGTGCATCTGGCCTGTGGGATCTGGAGAGAGATCAAACATGGGTCCTTAGGCTTAACTGCTAAGCCATCTCTCTACCCCCTCTTTTTCATATTTAATTTTTTTTTTTTTTTTGGTTTTTCGAGGTAGGGTCTCACTCTGGCTCAGGCTGACCTGGAATTCACTATGTAGTCTCAGGGTGGCCTCGGACTCTCGGCGATCCTCCTACCTCTGCCTCCCGAGTGCTGGGATTAAAGGCATGCACCACCACGCCCTGCATAGTTAATTTTTTTTACTTGAGAGAGAGGGAGAAAGGCAGATAGAGAGAAAGAGAGAGTGAGAACAGGCATGCCAGGGCCTCCAGCTACTGCAAATGAACACTGGACGTATGTGCCACCTTGTGCATCTGGCTTTATGTGGGTACTGGGGAATCGAACCTTGGTCCTTAGGCTTTGCAGGCAAGTGCCTTAGCCACTAAGCAATCTCTCCACCCCTACTTGTTTTTTTTGTAAAAAAAAAAAAAAGTATTTATTTATTTGTTTGTTTGAGAGAGAAAGAGATAGACAGAAAGACGGAGAATGAGCACATCAGGGCCTCTTCCCACTGCTAATGAACTCCAGATGCATGGACCACTTAGTGCATCTGGCTTTATGAGTGTACTGGAGAATCAAACCCTAGGCCTTCAGGTTTTGCAAGTAAGGGCCTTTAACCACTGAAACATCTCTCCAGCCCTCCTTGTTTTTTTTGTTTTTTTTGTTTTGTTTTGTTTTGTTTGAGGTAGGGTCTCAGTCTAGCCCAGGCTGACCTGGAATTCACTCTGTAGTCTCAGGGTGGCCTCGAACTCACGGTGATTCTCTTACCTCTGCCTCCTGAGAGCTGGGATTAAAGGCGTGCACCACCACACCCAGCCCTCCTTGCTCTTTATTTTGCCAAAGATCACAGGGGATACTTGAACCCAGCAGCTCAGGACACTCTTGGCCTCTGACCCTGTGCTGACTAGACCCTTGGACATGATCCAGTTGCCCGTGTTTGAGATCACACACTGTCCACTCAGGGCTGCCTGGGCTGTGTGGTCCTCTGTGGGCCACAGGCAATGGCTACAACATGATAGGATTGGAAGGGCTTGTGCAGCTCCCATCGCTTCCCAGCTTTCTGCTGGTGACCACCCTGGACAAATCCCTGGCAAACCCTACCTCCATCTTCCTTATTGGGCCTGGGAAGAGCCTTTCCATAGAATGACAAGGCCACCCTCCTGCCTGGTCAGGTTTACTCTCACTGGGTGACTAAACCCAGTGCCAGCACCGTGGGTGCACAGCTCACAGGTCTTGCATGGAGACCCACCACACCGTTGCTGGTCCCATATTGAAAGCCCTGAAACATTCTGAGAGGCTCCACTGCTTCTTTGAGTGTTAAGTCCTAGATGGCATAGCTGGGTTTGCACAAGACCCCTCTGGGGACTTGATGTGTGGAGAGCTATTAGAAGGGTGACACAGAGAGCTCAAAAGTAAGAATGTTGGGCTGGAGAGATGGCTTAGGGGTTAAGGCGCCTGCCTCCTAAGCCTAAGAACACTGGTTCCAATCTCCAGGTCCCACGTTTAGCCAGATGCAAAGTGACACAAGGGCGCAATGCCACACTTGACCACAAGGGGGTGCACACATCTGGATTTCGTTCGCAGCAGCTGCGAGACTGCTGGCGCGACCATCTCTGTCATCCTCTCCCTGTATCTCTCTCTCTCTCTGTCTCTCTCTGTGTCTCTCTCAAAAAAAAAAAAAAATAAAAATAAAAATAAAATAAATATATATATAAATAAAAAGTAAGAATGTGACTGGGCCTGATGGGGTTGAAAACAGAGCCTGGAAACCAAAAGGAGCCAGAAGTAATCTCTCCTCTCTCTCTCCTTTCTTTCCCCCTTCTCCTCTCTCCCTTTCCACCCCTCCCTCCCTCTCTCCCCTCTTCTCTTTCTTCCTCCTCTGTTCTCTTTTTCTTTCTCTTCTTTTTTTTTTTTTCTAGGTAGGGTTTCATTCTAGCCCAGGCTGACCTGGAACTCACTATGTAGTCTCAGGGTGGCCTTGAACTCACAGTGATCCTCCTACCTCTGCCTCCCAAGTGCTGGGATTAAAGACGTGCGCCACACACTCGGCTTTTCTCTCTTTCTCTCTTATACTGTTCTTCTCTTCCTTTTCCCTCTCACTCTCTCCTTTCTATTTTTCTCTCCTCCTCTTCTCCCTCTCCCTCTTTCTCTCTCATCCTCTCTCCTCACTCTCTTTCTTCTCTCTCCTCTTATTTATTTTTATTTTTATTTTTTTATTTTTGGAGAGAGACACACAGAGAGAGAGACAGAGAGGGAGAAGGAGGCAGAGAGAATGGGTGCGCCAGCAGTCTCTCAGCTGGTGAAAGAAATCCAGATGTGTGCGCCCCTTGTGGGCAAGTGCGGCATTGCGCCCTTGTGTCACTGCATCTGGCTAAAAGTGGGACCTGGAGATTGGAACTGGGTTCTTAGGCTTAGCAGGCAGGCACCCTAACTGCTAAGCCATCTCTCCAGCCCTCTCCTCTTATTTCTTATCTCTCTTACTCTCTCATACGCTTTCTCCCTCTCTCTCATCTTTTCCTCTCCCTTTCTCTCTCTCTGTTCTTCCTCCTTCACCACCCCTTACCCTTGAGCTTCCATTTCTACACCCCTGTCTTTCTCTCCTGGAGACAGAACCCACCCAAGACTTCGCTGTCCCCAACATGTCAAGAACCATGAATCTGACTGGCCCAGCTTGGTTCTCCAGCCCTGGCCAGTTGGTTCTGGCTATAGCACCAACATGCTCTCCCCATGGCAGCCAGAAGCAGGGTTGGCTACTGGCTAGGAAGCTCTCTCACAGCCACCACAGCCCTAAGGTGACTGTCCCCCACTTCGTTCTTGCTCACCCCAGCTGCCTTCCATGCTGAGCCCTCCACATGAGTTTGGTGACTGATGGGTTGACCTTTGACCTTAGACCCATGCCCGGCGCCTGCTGGAGCCATTGTCCCATGCTGTGGGCTTAGGGTTTAGGGAAACCCTGTCCCTTCTGGTCACTTCCTTTCTTGTCCTGGAAACAAACTGGAAGCAAACCAAACTCAAGCAAGCAAGCAAAACTCCTTCACCAGGAGGCTGGGAGGGTGACCTGCTTGGTACCTATGTAGATAGACGGATGGTCTGGAAACAAGCCTCCCCTCCCCCTTTCTCTCTTTTCCTCCTGCTCTCCCCTCCCCCACATCCCCCAGACTCTGGAAGCATCTGTTCATCTTTGTACATCAGCGTCTGACCCTTTGTAGCTCACATAAGGAATTCTCTCAGAGCAGACGGCACCTCCCAAAGGAAGCTGCTTAGCCCAGAGATCAATCTCCCGAGCTTCCTTCCGCCCCGAGGTGACAGAGGTTACAGCTGATGCAAGGAAAGAACCCAGTCAGTTGTTTCTCTCCTCAGGGAACAAAGGCCCAGTGTTGGCTGCGCCCTGTGAACTCCTCTGCATTCCTAATGATGGGCTCCTAAGCATTCCCTCAGCTTGCATGCTCCCAGCTATAGGGCTCAGGGCTGCTGTCCTCCTTTCTCCTGTCATGCCAGCCCCCAGGGAAGACCATCCTCCCAACATCAAACACCTCGTAGGCCTTCTGCCACATCACCCAGGGGTGTGGGGCAGGATGGAGGGGCCACACTCCATTGTCACATTTGTTAAACTCCTGGGAATTAGAGTGCAAGGTATCAAACCCCAAACACAGGCCTTCTGCGCGTGCGCCCTGGCCACTGCCTCAGAGACCACTGCCCACACAGCCAGCCCCCGCAGCAGCTCTGATTTCAACTCACCCCTCACCCTGATCCTTCAGCTGGGAAGCCATTTACCATGTCACAGTACTGCCTCAGCTGGAGCAAGGCACTTCCAGCATCTCCACTCCTTGGCATACATGACAGAGACCCACACATGTAGCTGAGAATAACCTTGAACTCCTGATCCTGTGACTCTACCTCCTAAGTGCTGGGATGACAGGCCTGTGTCACCATGCCCAGTTATGTGGTGCTGTGAATGAAACGCAGGGATTCATGCATGCCAGGGAAACTCTACCCACTGAGCCACACCCTCATCCCCTCTTTATGTCACAAAGGCTAATCAACATGCAACTTGTAATTGTCCCCACATTGGCCATCGTCGCACCACCACTATTCTATACCACAAGATAAGATAACTTGTTTACCAAGCATCCACCAGAGTCCTGGCAGCCCCACATTACCAAGAACCCTAGAACCACAATGGGTAGGGGAGTCTGGTTGTGAGGACATGGGCAGAAGCCACACGGCCAGGTTGAGGCCTGGGGAGGGCTGTGTGGCCACATCCTCGCATGTCCTCTGGGCTGCTTAAAATAAGTCAGCTGTGGAGGTGCATAACTCTAGTTCCAGCACCCTGGAGGCTGAAGCAGGAGGATTACTGTGAGTTGGAGGCCAGCCCAAGCTACTCAGCAACTTCCTAGCCATTCTAGGGGGCAGAGTGAGACCCTTCATCCAGAAAGAAAAGACAAAATGAAGCCTGGAAAGATGGCTCAGTAGTTAAAGGCACTTGCTTGAAAAGTCTAACAGCCTGGGTTTGATTCCCTAGTACCCATATGAAGCAAGATGCACAATGTGGCACATGCGTCTGGAGTTTGCAGTGGCAGGAGGCCCTGGTGAGCCCATACTCACTTTTTCGCTCTCAAATAAATAAATTAAAACATTTTTTAAAAACTAAGCTGGAGCTGGGTGTGGTGGCGCATGCCTTTAATCCCAGCACTCTGGAGGCAGAGGTAGGAGGATCGCTGTGAGTTCCAGGCCATCCTGAGACTACATAGTGAATTCCAGGTCAGCCTGAGCTAGAGTGAGACACTGCCTCAAAAAACAAAACAAAACAAAAAAACTAAACAAAACAAACAAACAAAAAAACTAAATTAAATTGGGCATGGTGACATACACCTTTAATCCCAGCACTTGGGAGGCAGAGTCACCCTGAGACTACATAGCGAATTTCAGTTCAGCTGGGCTAGAGCCAGACTGTACCTCGAAAAACCAAACCAAACCAACCAACCAACAAACAAAACATGTAAAAGAGGATCTTGAATTTCTAACTGGGAGCATCTGCTTGTGAGGTTGGAGAAAACGCCTACCAGGTCCTTTGAGGACCATTGTCCTTCTGGCATAACAGCTTTGTCAGGCTTTGACTCCCCAGGGCGCTTCTCCCTGAGGGCTCAGTCACCTTAACAATGTGGTGGGTAACAATGTGGTGGATCACAGGAGAGCCCTGGGCTCCCCTCCACCCTGCTGCTCCCGCACGGGGGACTGCAGCTGCCTCCAAGCTTTTAACACCATAAACCACATGAAGGGCTCCCAACAGGAATGATGGGCACAGATGCCCATGTCTGGGGCTGCCCGGTGGGCTTGGGGCTTGGAAAGTGGTCACTTACTTCATGCTCCCAACAGTCTGAGCAGAGGCGCTCCTGCCAGCTCCACTGTGCAGAAAGAGACACCAAGGAGCAGGGGGTCTTGGTCACAGGGCTGGCAAGTGGCGGAGCTGAGATTCAGCACCGAAGCAGGGGGTCAGGCATGCTGTGTCTTGGGAAATCCTCGATTCTTTGGGAAAGCTTGCAGGTTCCCTCCAGGCTGGCCATGGTGAAGGTCTCAAAGACCTGGCTGGCACAGGTGGGGACATTGCTATCAGTCCATGCCCTGCTGGGAGCTCACTCTGTGATCTGTGTGGCTTTGATGTGGTCCCTGCTCTCTCCATTTCAGAAGTACTGCACAGCGTGTGTCACGGGTGTCTGTGCAAGAACATTCCCGCAGCGTATGATGGTAGTGACAGTCACCAGCAGGTGATGGCTAAGTTGTCATACTTGTAGTTCATGGACTCCATCGTCACAGAGGAGGACACTGCTATGTCAGGCAGGGCATCTCAGTGTTGACACAACTGACATTTGATGTTCAAGAGGGGCTAGCCTATGCATCGTAGGATGCCCACTAGATGTCAGAGCCAACCTTCTTGGTGTGACATGCAAAACCATGTCCAGCTGGGCATGGTGGCGCACGCCTTTAATCCTAGCACTCGGGAGGCAGAGGTAGGAGGATCGCCGAGAGTTCGAGGCTACCCTGAGACTACATAGTTAATTCCAGGTCAGCCTGGACCAGAGTGAGAGTGAGACCCTACCTAAAAAAAAAAAAAAAAAAAAAAAAAAACACCATGTCCAGGCGATGGCAGAAAGCGTCAGGGTTGAGGACAGCTGGTCTATGGCAGGATGTTCTACAAGATGGGAGAATGCTGTGGGGCATATGTGTTTTATTTTATTATTATTTTATTATTGAGGCAGGGTATCACTATGTAGCCCAGGCTGGCCTCAAACCTTCATCCTCCTGCCTCAGCTTCTTGAGTGCCAGCATATGAACCACTATGTGTAGCTTCATTTCATTTAATTTTTTTTGCTGGTATATATAGGTACATGTCGTGTGTGTGTGTGTGTGTGTGTGTTCTAGTACACGTGGTGTACGTGTGTGTATGTGTCCTTGTGCCACCCCATGTGATCACCTACGGTGGCCGGAGCATAACAATGGGTGTCTGGCTCCATCGCTTCCACTCCATCTTAACTGAGCCAGAGACTCTTTACTGACACTAGAGCTGCTCCCCTTTGTGGGATTGAGGCTACAGGTGTGTGGCCACATTCAATTGTTTACATGGGATCTGGAGATTCGAACTCAGGTAGCCTCAGGCCTCCTCAGCCCTCATGCTTGCAGGAAGAACATTTAACTGCTGAGTCATCTCTCCAGACTGCATGCTATTTTTTAAACCATAAGAAGCTATTTATCTATAGAGATTAAAAAAAAAACTAGTCACAAATACAGAGCTAAGTTCATGCACCCCACAATTTTTCTTTCTTTGTTTTTCTTTTTCTTTTTTTTTTTTTTTTTTTTTTTCGAGGTAGGGTCTCACTCTGGTCCAGGCTGACCTGGAATTCACAATGTAGTCTCAGGGTGGGCTCGAACTCACGGCGATCCTCCTACCTCTGCCTCCCAAGTGCTGGGATTAAAGGCGTGCGCCACCATGCCCTGGCTACCCCACAAGTTTTTCTTGAGTCCCTAAGCCATGACTGAAGTTTTGCTCAATGCTGGGGACAGAGTGAACAAAACCAACTCTGGCCTTCCTGGAGATGCGACTGTGGCAGGGAACTCAGGCAACAAACAAGCAAACAACAGAGTGTACAGCATTGACAAGTCCTATGAGAAAAAAATAGTAACACACTGGGTCCTGGGTCTGGAGCAGGACTGTTCTGGAAATGACTGAGGCACGTCACCCTGGTGAGAAGACACAGCAGGGCTGAAGAGATGGCTCAGTAGTTAAAGTACTTGCCTACAAGGCCTAACAATCCAGGTTCGATTCCTCAGTACCCATGTAAAGCCAGATGCACAGTGACATGTGCATCTGAAGTTCATTTGCAATGTCTGAAGGCCCATTCTCTCACTTCTCTCTCTCTTGTAAATAATAAATAAATAAATAAATAAATAAATAAATAAATAAATAAATAAGACAGGGCAGAGGGCTGCCTGGATGAGGCACAGCATGAGCACATGGGGACCAGCTTGCTCCAAACAGAGGGAGACAGACAACACTGCGCTATGCAGGTGCAAAGCAGAGCAAGGAGGCCTGTGTGTCAGGAGCAGCAGAGAAGGCCAGATGGGTGGGGAGGTCAGTGAAATGCCAGTGGCAATTAGTGCTGGCCTTGCATGGTGTCCTGTGGCTGGAGAATGATACAGGGCCTTGGGCTGAGGAAGCCTGGGGTCTGACGTGGGTGTTGACAACATCACGGTGACTCCCATGGGTCCTGGGAGAAAGGGGGACATCGACAGACTGTCAGTGACCCCAGTGAGGGTTTTAGTAGCCAGTGGAGGATCTTGCTTGGGTGGATGGCTCCAGAGGTCATAAGAGAGAGATGAAGAAAAAGAGGGAAGGAGAGAAGGAAAGAGAGGTGGCTCAGAATTTGGATTGCTGAGCCAGTTTATTTGGGTTCAAGCCCCAGCTCCACCACCTCTTCAAGCAACAAGGTTGGCCTCTCTGTGCCTTAGTTTCCTCTTCTGTAGAATGGTCTCACACTCTCATTGGTCACTTAGGAGAATGGCACAAGATGAGCCCCCAAGGCAATGCCGCCACCCAGCAAGCCCTGAAATCTAAGGGAAACCCCTCCTTGAACTGCCAGCAGGCCCAGGGCGGGTCTGCTCCCACAAACCACACAGCTGGTTTCTCAGCCACAGTGCAGAGGCACAGGGATTCCAGGCAGCCCAGGGTCAGCATCTTCCTGGAGTTCATGAAACTGGAGACCCTGACTTAACATTGCTCTGACCTTTGGGCCTGAGGCTTTGTCCCTGTGAGATTAAAGTCCACAGTCCAGGTTTGAAGCTCCCAATGGCTTGTATGGGTGAGCCCCCTCCGGTGACCCCGGGCACCACAGCCACCCCGACAGCTGGTGCACCCCCCTGCTCCCCAGCCAGGCTTTGAGGTCGGGGCTTGCTTTTCCCTGTGCTCAGCAATAACCCCAGCCCCAAGCGCCTTCAGCACAAGTCCCAGGGGAGGTCAGGACCCTCCCACAGCATCTGCTTGGGGGCTCATAAATCCACAGGGACAATTCCAGGCCCAGGCTTCTCCATGTCACACAGGGTGGGGTGCTGGGCTGAAGAGGGGCCACCCCAGATGCTCCAAGGAAAACAACATACCAGGTTTGCTCAGACACCCACAGTGCCATGGAAACAGGCACAGGGACTCGGGCAGCTGAAGAGAATGTTCTAGACTCTGTAAAGGGCCTGGCAGGAGCCTGTGGGCACGGAGACAAAGCCGGGTGCATCTGTCTTGAGCTTTTCTAGCAATCTGGAGCCCTGCTGTCCCCATACTCCTTGTTCTGATGGCAAATGGGCCAGTGTGGAGGCAGTGGCTGCCTGCTCTCCATGTCCCAGCCCTCCCTGTGGGACAGAACAGAAGGGCGTGTTTGTGAGAGATGTCAATCACTTTTATATAAATATACCAATGTGGGGCTCTTTTTGAAGTCAAGAGTCTTAGGAATACACAAAACCATATGAGTGTGGAGGTGGCAGCTGCCCATAGCAAGAAGGGCCTTCCTTGGGCCACTGTCCCCACCTCTCCCTGTCATGTCCTTGGTGCTCAGCCTCCCTTCCTCCTCCTTTTCTTGCTGAAACTAGGAGTCATTGTTCCTCAGCCCACTGCCCAGAGAGGAGTCCAGCAATGGGGGGGGGGTATCCTTGGCTTGTAGACAGGAGGTTCCTCTTGTCAGGGCCATGGAAGAGGGCCATGAACATGGCTCCCTACGGCATCTGCAGCAGCCTAAGGGGTGGTTTTAAAATTTCTTTTCTGGGACTGGAGAGATGGCTTAGTGGTTAAGGCACCTGCCTCCTAAGCCTAAGAATGCTGGTTCCAATCTCCAGGTCCCACGTTTAGCCAGATGCAAAGTGACTCAAGGGTGTAATGCCACACCACACTTGACCACAAGAGGATGTTGGGGTGTACACTCAAAAAAAAAAAAATTTTTTTCTGTATGTATTTTTATATATATATATTTTTATTTTTTTATTTTTGTTTTTTTTTTTTTTTTTTCAGCAGAGAGAGAGGATGTTGTTGGGAGGAAGACAGAGATCTCGCCACCTGTCTCAGCTGCTCCCTGCTCTCTCTCTCTCTCTCTCAAAAAAAATTCTTTTCTGTATGTATTTATTTGTGTGTATTATATATGTATTACCTATGAGTGGGGGTGCATATGGGCATCCATGTGCCATGGCACACATGTAGAGGTCAGACGAGAGCCTTGAGGTATCTATCTATCCTTTCCTTTACCTTCTCCGAGATGGGTTTCTCTGCCTTTTTTTGTTTGTTTGTTTGTTTTTGATTTTTGGTTTTTGGAGGGTCTTGTTCTAGCCCAGGCTGACCTGGAATTCACTATGTAGTCTCAGGTGGCCTTGAACTCATGGCAATCCTCCTACCTTTGCCTCCCGAGTGCTGGGATTAAAGGCGTGTGCCACCATACCAGGCTCCAGTCCTTTTCAAAATTATTTTATTTATTTGTAAGAGAGAGAGAGAGAGAGAATGGGTGCACCAGGGCCTCCAGCCACTGTAAACAAACTCCAGATGCATGCACCACTTTGTGCATCTGGCTTTATGTAGATACTGGGGAATCAAACCCAAGTCATTAGGTTTTGCAAGCAAGCACTTTCACTGCTGCACCATCTCTCCAGCTCCCTGTGACATGTATTTTAAGGAAAAGGATGAGTAAGTTTTAGTCTGGACCAGACACAGGAATGAAATGTAAATCATGTAAAGCAGCACATAGCTTCAGGAAGGGGATTTGATCAATTATGTGAATAATTTGAGGGATTAGCCCCAAAAACTTTTTTTTTTCCAAGATAGGGTCTCACTCTAGCCCAAGCTGACCTGGAATTCACTATGTAGTCTCAGGGTGGCCTTGAACTCATGGCAATCCTCCTTCCTCTGCCTCCAGAATGCTGGGATTAAAGGCGTGCACCACCATGCCGAGGTAGGGTTTCACTCTAGCTCAGGCTGACCTGGAATTCACGATGTAGTCTCAGGCTGGCCTCGAACATGAAATGCCTATTCATTTTCTCTTGTTGCAGAACAAGTTGCCCCGGCTTTGGTGACTAACAGTTACCTCTTTGCTAGAACAAAAATCCCTGACCAGAAGCAGCTGGTGGCAGGAAAGGGGAGAAGCTTTGTCATGGCAGAAGCATGGCAGGAATAGACACCTTGTCACGTCAGCTGGGAGGAAGTCCTGGGCTTGGAACAAGGCTCTATTACCCCAAAGCCCATCCCCAGAAACACACCTCCTCCAGCAAGGCTCTACCTCCCAAAGGCCTCACAATGTTCCCAAATTGCCATCAGCTGAAGACCAAGTATTCAAAACACATGAGCCTACGGGAGACATTTTATTCATTTCATGCAAACACCACAGTCCTGGGGCCAGAAGCCTAAGCAGGCCTGGTGGAGATCTGCTCAGGGCCTCAAGGCCATGCCTAAGTGACTCCCGAGAGCGTGCTCCCCTCAGCCCACAGCCTCTTCCACCCCTCCAGGCCTTGGTAGGGTTCATATTGTGGCCCCTCTGCATCTTGTATCTGTGCCTAGAATTGGCCAGGGATCATCACTGACGTAGAAGTCACCGCCATGCCCTCTCCTCATGGCCCTCTTCCAGTCAGCAGTAGACTGTGCCTTGACTGGGAATCTGCCTGTCAGGAGGAACCTGTCTGTTCTGAGATCTGCTGATGTGTTCAGAGCCCATGTTAGTTCTGTCCCTCGTTTTAGAGGGTGCCCTATTGTATGGCCAAGGGAAGGGCCTCATACTCGGGTATGATAGGGGGCTATATGCTCCCATAGCCTCAGTCAGGTGTTACCAAACTTTTAAATAAAATGAGATGCAACTGTGTGAACATTTTCCTCGATGTACTGTGAGTTGGTGTCCAGTCTGGGCTACAGAGTGAACTGGCAGCTAGTCTGGGATACAGACTGAGTTCCAGGTCAACTGGGGCTAGAGTGAGACCATTTACCTCAAATAAACAAACAAACAAACAAAAAAATGCTGTTTCTGACATTCTTGTCCAAGCCAGCTTCTTCTTTTTCAGCTTTGAGGTCATTCCTAGCAATGCCCTAACTTCCTGTTATTTCAGAGACCCGGAGACTCAGTGTGCAAAGACCCAGAGTCCCACTCTGTGGCTTTCTCCCCAGGCCGGAACAATGGGGACGGAGTGTCCACACTGCAGGCAAGCAGCAGCCCGAGAGCTGATCCTTGGCTGGGGGAGGGGCACTGCTTCTTGGGGGATGTTCTGCCATCATCCCCGAAGCATCTACAGTGTGGTCCCAGGGTTGCTATAGCAACCTCCCATCTGAGCTGTTTTCATGAAGTGTAGTTCTTGTCTATTGTTGCTTGGGAAAGTGATTCCTTCAGTCACTTAAATATTTTTTTCACAGGGCATGGCGATGCACATCTTTAATCCCAGCACTCGGAGGCAGAAATGGGAGGATCACTGTGAGTTCGAGGCCACCCTGAGACTACGTAGTGAATTCAGGTCAGTCTGAGCTAGAGTGAGACCCTACCTCGAAAAGCCAAAAAAAAAAAAAAAAAAAAATTCGAGAGAGTGAGAGAGAAAGGCAGACAGAAAGAGAGTGAGTATGGGCACACCAGGGCTTTCAGCCACTGCAAACAAATTCCAGACACATGTGCCACTTTGTGCATCTGGCCTTATATAGGTACTGAGGAATCTAACCCAGGCCATCAGGCTTTGCAAGCAAGCACCTTTAGCCTCTGAGCTATCTCCCCATCCCCCAGTCACTCAGATATTTAAAAGCACTGTCCAGGGGTGGACATGCTCACTCGCTTCCAGTAGCCACACAGCTAACAGAAAGGATGGCAAGGAGTGACTGGGGATGGACAGAGAGAGAACCCCCTCTGTGCAGGCAGCCGCAGCTTAGTCTCATCCCCTGATCACTCTGCAGGAATGCAAACCCAATATTATAGGATAGTCAGAGTTACTAAGAAAAGCTGACAGATGGATCTATATGTAAAATCTTTTTTTTTTTTCAAGTAGGGTCTCACTCAAGCCCAGCTGACCTGGAACTCATTCTGTAGTCCCAGGTTGGCCTCAAACTCACAGTGATCCTCCTACCTCAGCCTCCAAAGTGCTGGGATTAAAGGTGTGTACTACCACACCCTGCAAATCTTTTTTTTTTTTTTTTTGTTTGTTTGTTTGTTTAATTTTAAATTTTGTGGGGTTTTTTTTTTTTTTTTTTTTTTGGTTTTGGTTTGTCAAGGTAGGGTCTCACTCTAGCTTAGGCTGACCTGACCTGGAATTCACTATGTAGTCTCAGGGTGGCCTCGAACTCACAGCGATCTTCCTACCTCTGCCTCCCGAGTGCTGGGATTAAAGGTGTGAGCCACCACGCCCAGCTAATTTTTTGGTTTTTTTAAAAAGATTTATTTTTATTTATTTATTAGAGACAGAGACACAGAGAGAGAATGGGCATGCCAGGGCCTCCAGCCACTGCAAATGAACTCCAGATGCATGTGCCACCTTGTGCCTCTGGTTTATGTGGGACCTGGAGAATTGAACCTGGGTACTTAGGCTTTTCAGGTAAGTGCCTTAATTGCTAAGCCATCTCTCCAGCCCTTTCTTTTTTGTTCTTTTGAGGGAGGGTCTTGCTCTAGCCCAGGCTGACTTGGAATTCACTATGTAGTCTTAGTCTGGCCTCATACTCACACTGATTCTCCTTCACAGTGAGCCTCCCCAGTCCTGGGAGTAAAACTATGTGCCACCATGCCCAGCTAATCTTTCAATTAAAAAAAAAACATTTTATTTATTTATTTGAGAAGACAGAGAGGAAGAGAGAGAGAGAGAGAGAGAGAGAGAGAGAGAGAGAAAGAGAATGGGCACACCACGGCCTCTAGTCACTGCAAACAAACTCCAGAAAATACGTGCCACCTTGTGCATCTGGCTTTACATGGATACTGTTGAATTGAACCTGGGTCTTTGGCTTTGCTGGCAAGTACCTTAAAGGCTAAGCTATCGCTCCAGTCCAATCTTTCAATTTTTTAAGCAACCAATTCAAAATGTCAGGTGGGCACTATTATACAGGCTGTGCACTATACAATTCTGAGGACACCCGTTTTGTGTTAGTTCAAGCGCACACTGCTCCCTACAGCTGCCATGTGCCCTTGCGCAGGGTTGTCCCATCAGGGCCAAGTCTGGCTTGTGGGTTAGTTGCTTGTTGATTTCATTTCTAAATAGCTCATCTAAGAAATGCAGCTAAGTTAGCTAGTGTACAACCATCCAACATAACCCACCAGAAAAGATGGTGGTGCGTGCCTGTCATCCCAGCACCTGGGGGTCTAAGGCAAGAGGATGACCAGTTCGAGGCCAGTCTGAGCTACAGAGTGAGACCCTGTCAAGCATAGAATAAATGATGAATGGTCAATAGAAGTCACTGAAGTGACACGTTCACCACAGGGTGACAAGTGAGGAGCACGTAACCAAGAATTGATGGAGTGTGCTCGTTTGACAGTAAGAATGTATGACTGTAGCATACAGCTTCAGGTTCGCTGAGATGAACTTCCAGACCAGGCACAGTTATGGAGGAAGGGATATTATTTATTGAAGCTTACAGATCCAGGGGAAGTTCCATAATGGCAAGAGAAGCGGCCTGCTCTCCACAGGGCCAAGCAGAGAGAGAAAAACCAACCAGCCACCACAGCACACAGAGCAAAACTACCGCCAAAAGGTCACACAGCACACTTCAGGAACTCCTGCTAGGCACATTTGCATATCTTTACAATGGAATCTCAAACCCACACCTTAAGACCAGCCCCCAGTGACATTGCCTCTAGGAAGGTGATTGCAGATGCAAACTATAACTAAAAAAAACTGAATATATTGGGGGACATATATTCAAACTACCACATTCTGCCCCTGGCCCCCAATATATTTAGCTCCTGGCCCCCAATAGATTTATAACTATCACACATTGTAAATTGTACTCAGTCCAATTTCAAAGGTTCTCACAGTCTTGATCAACTTAAGATAGTGAGTCCTGTAAAATCAAACAAGTTAAATACTTTCAACATGTAAAGGCACAGAGTAAACATTTTTAACTGGTATAAGGCATAGGAAGGAGCAACTAGAATAATGCAAACTCAACCACCATCAGCAGTCATCAAACTTCTGCAGTTCAAGTTCAACATAACCAGAGACTGACAGTCTCCAGGTTTTCCAATTCCGCCCCTCCAGCTGGGCAGAGTCGCCAGGGAAAACTTTCATCCCATGCCAACACTGCACTCCATGGTAGCCCTTTTGCACAGTCCTGGTATATCCAAAACATCTTCAGGTCTCCATGCAAACCACGGTCCATCTTCCAAATGGCTCTTCCAGCCTATTCCTAAGGGTCTTCATGCCCTGCCTCATGCCACATCTCAGCAGCAGCTCCTGGAACCGTGTGCAATTCATGACCACTCCATGCATTTTTCCTGCTTCCAAAACTAATACCAGGTGTGCAGGACACAGCCATATTCTTAATCCAGGGACAAAATAAATCATAGCCTTGAAAAGCAAGTTCCTTCTCCAGTCAGCTCTTTCCAAGAATTTGCATTCTTAACAGTCTTTCCTCAGGCATCCTCTCCATTGTTTTAATGTAAATAAAGTCAGGCCACCTTCCTTCCACCTTCCTTAAGATTGCTAATGTGTTGATAATAGCAGCTAAACCAGTAACCTAAAACCAGTCTCAGTGCCTCTGCTTTTAACTTGCTTGAGGTTTTCCAACTTAAAATCTTAAAATCTCAGTCCGATATCTTTAGCCAAGCACATCAGTCCATTACAAATTTAAGTTTGATCAAACTTTCTGGGCCTGGATAGCAGAACGTAGCCATCCCTTATGCCAGTAGCCCAGTTCCAACAAAGTCCTCTGCAGTCTTTCTTTCCCCTTAGAAACCTCATAAGCCAAGCCTTGAAGTTCAATACTGTCTGCACTTAGCATTCTCAAACTCTGATCAGAATAGTCCATAAAACTTGGCTTACCACTCCAGAAGGCATCTTCAGTTGCAAGCACCAAGTCCATGCCCATTCCTCCAAAACAAAGGTTCCAAAAGACGAATATCCACACGATCTGTTTCATCTCACCCCACTCCTGGTACCACTTTACTGTAGCAGACAGCTTCAGGTTCGCTGAGATGAACTTCCAGACCAGGCACAGTTATGGAGGAAGGGATATTATTTATTGAAGCTTACAGATCCAGGGGAAGTTCCATAATGGCAAGAGAAGTGGCCTGCTCTCCACAGGGCCAAGCAGAGAGAGAAAAACCAACCAGCCACCACAGCACACAGAGCAAAACTACCGCCAAAAGGTCACACAGCACACTTCAGGAACTCCTGCTAGGCACATTTGCATATCTTTACAATGGAATCTCAAACCCACACCTTAAGACCAGCCCCCAGTGACATTGCCTCTAGGAAGGTGATTGCAGATGCAAACTATAACTAAAAAAAACTGAATATATTGGGGGACATATATTCAAACTACCACAATGACTCTTTTTAAAATTTTTAAAAATATTTTTTATTTTTATTTATTTACTTGAGGGAGGGAAAGAGGCAGAGTGAGATAGAGAGAGAATGGCACGCCAGGGCTTCCAGCCACTGCAAACAAACTCCAGATGCATGCGCCCCCTTGTGCATCTGGCTTATGTGGGTCCTAGGGAATCAAACTGAGGTCCTTTGGCTTTTCAGGCAAATGCCTTAACTGCTAAGCCATCTCTCCAGCCCAGGATGTATGCCTCTTTAAAGGGGTTAGAAGGCCAGGCATGGTGCTGCACACCTTTAATCCCAGCACTTTGGAGGTGGAAGTAGGAGGATCTGTGAGTTCGAGACCAGTCTGGGACTACAGAGTGAATTCCAGGGTAGCCTGGACTAGAGTAAGACCCTACCTCAAAAAAAAAAAATAGAGGGCTGGAGAGATGGCTTAGCAGTTAAACGCTTGCCTATGAAGCCTAAGGACCCTGGTTCAAGGCTCTATTCTCCAGGACCCACATAAGCCAGATGCACAAGGGAGCACATGCATCTGGAGTTTGTTTGCAGTGGCTGGAAGCCCTGGCCCTGCCATTCTCTCTCTCTCTCTCAATCTCTCTCTCTCTCTCTTTCTCCCTGCCTATTTCTGTATCTCTCTCTCAAATAAATAAATAAATAAATAAATAAATAAATAAATAAATAAAAATAAATAAATATTTTTAAAAAATAGAGTCTAGAAGGCCGAATCCAAAAATATGGCAGTCATTGCTTCTGAGAGGCATTTTATTTATTTACTTTTTTGTGTTTTTTTGAGATAGGGTTTCTCTCTAGCCCAGGCTGACCTGGAATTCTCGATGTAGTCTCAGGGTGGCCTTGAATTCATAGTGATCCTCCTACCTCTGCCTCCCAAGTGCTAGCATTTTATTTTTTTAATGCTTATTTATTTTTTGCAAGCAGAGAGAGACAGAAAGAAGAGAGACAAAGAGAATGGGTGTGCCAGGGATTCCAGCCATCACAAATGAACTCCAGATGAATGTGCCACTTTGTGCATCTGACTTTACCTGGGTATTGGAAAATTAAACCCAGGTCATTAGGCTTTGCAGGCAAGCACCTTAACTGCTGAGCCATCTCTCCAGCCTCCATTTTATTTATTTATTATTTATTTACTTATTTATTGAGGTAGGGTCTCACTCTAGCCCAGGCTGACTTGGAACTCACTCTGTAATCTAGGCTGGCTTCAAACTCACAGCAATCCTCCTACCTCTGCCTCCTGAATGCTGGGACTAAAGGTGTGCTCCACTGTGACTGGCTTCCAGTCTTCGTTTTCTTCATATTTGTGTTTTCTGTTTTTTTTTTTTTTTTCCTTTTTCTCTAGGTAGGGTCTCACTTTAGCCCAAATTCACTATGTAGTCTCAGGCTGGTCTCAAACTCACAGGGCTCCTCCTACCTCTGCCTCCCAAGTGCTGGGATTAAAGGCATGTGCTACCACGCCCGGCATTTTCTGTATATTTTTATGAAGGCATATCATAAAATGGAAAAATTTTAAGTTCATTCAAAAACTTCTAAAATGGGGCTGGAGAGATGACCCTGTGGTTAAAGGTGCTTGCTTGCAAGTGCTGTGGGCCTGGGTATAATTCCCTAGCCCCTCACATAAAGCTGGATACAGAAAGTGGTGCATTTGTCTGGTACTTGTTCGGAAGAGGACCTAATGCATGTGTGCATGTGCACACACACAGTGTGTGTGCAAATTAAAAAATATTTTTAATTTTGTGTTTGGGTGTAAGTTTAGCATGGTATTGCTGTGCGCTCATGGCTGCGAGAGTTGTCTTGAGCACCTGCCTTCATATTTTGGAATTTAGCAAAAGATTTGCACAGTCCCTTGCCTATGCACGCCATCCATGGCTTGGCATGTCACCAGGAGTGACCTCATACATGGGAACTGCTGGGGACGAGCCAAGGAGCAAAGAAAGACATGCCAGTGTCTGCTTCAGCTCTCTTGGCTTTCCCGGAAAGCCCTATGGTGAACTGTTGGCCCTGGTTTCCAAGGGGCCTCCTCCCCCTGCCCTGCTGTCCCCCACTGCCTGGCAGCTCCCCAGTGCCCCGGCCCAGGCAGATAGAAGAGCTCTCTGCAAGGCTCCCTCAGGTGGAGGGAACTCTAGAGGCCTTCTCTCTCACACCAATCACACCCTTTTCATTCTCCTCTTGTGAAGGTCACACCCGGCACTGGGACACAGGTGTACCCATGCTAGAGAGGCTTCCAGAACCGGGGGGAGGGGGGAGATGGGTTCATGTCAGCAAGCCACAGCAAACTGTAGCTTAACACAGCTGAGGGTGTTCTGTCTGAAGCTGGATCTTGTGCCCAGGGACCAGGGTATGGCTGAGCCAGTTCTCCAGCACAAACCCTCCCCACCCCCACCCCGCTCCTTCTGCCTTTTCAGCTCCTGGTGGCTCCAGCAGTCCCTTAGCCATGGCCTCCTCACTCTAGTCCCATTCTCCATCTTGACACACTTTTCTTTCCTCACTTTCTGGTCTCTGATCACCCACTGACACCTGCCACGTTCCTAAATCCAGCAATGACAGGGTCTGGGCATGTACATAGCTTATGGAAGCCCATTCAGCACACTTCAAATGATCTGGAGAATCTTCTAGAAGAATCAGGTCAGTGCTGAGCTGTGAGCCCCGCACCCCGCTGCCTCTTGTTTCTTAAGTGGCTGACCTTTTTCAGCTCTTATTTTGTCTCTCTTCTCTGGGTCACTATGGAGAGGAGGTATGGAGACTACTTTGATGACACTCACCCCCAGGGTGCAGATGGCAGGAGGCATTTCCCCCAGGCAGGAAGGTGCCCTGGATCTGGACCTCCCTTCCATCCCAGATAACTCCTGGAGGATCATAGGGTATCAGGAGCCCACAGGAGGGCTGGGCAAATTTGGGAAACAGAAGTGTCCCCCAGGGGTTAATCATCAGTGGAGTGAAAAATACACACGTGGCCATGGCTGACTTCCTAGCAAGTGCCTTGTCGACGATGCATGGGTCCCTTTCCCACTCCACCCCAGGAAAGTTCCCTGGTGGGGACAGGATGGGGGCAGACGGCAGGAGAGTGTGCCCGAGGAAGCCTGGTATCAGTAAGGAGTGTGGCTTTTTTTTTTTTTTTAATCTGTGTATATATGTGTGTGTGTGTGTTTGTATTTTTTCTTTTAAAATATATTTATTTATTTGAGAGAGACAGACAGATACAGAGAAGTGAGTGAGAGAGAGAGGCTGGAGAGATGGCTTAGTAGTTAAGGTGCTTGCCTGCAAAGCCTAAAGGTTTGATCTCCCAGGACCCACATAAGCCAGATGCATAAGGTAGTGCATGCATCTGGAGTTCGTTTGCAATGGCTAGGGGCCCTGGTGTGCCCATTCTCTCCCTCCCCCTCTTTCTCCCTCTCTCTCTCTCTCTGCCTCCTCCTCCTCTCTCCCTCTCTCTCTTTCTAAAATAAATAAATAAATAAAATTTAAACACAAGAAAATCAGTGTGAGAGAGAATGGGTGCCCCAGGGCCTCCTGTCACTGCAAATGAACACACCACTTTGTGCAGCTGGCTTTACACGGGTACTGGGGAATTGAGTTTAGGCTGTCAGGCTATAAAGCAAGTGCTTTTAACCACTGAGCCATCTTTCCAGCCCCCACTTTTCCTTTTTATTTTTATTTTTTTGGTTTTTCGAGGTAGGGTCTCACTCTAGCTCAGGCTGACCTAGAATTTACTATGTACTCTCAGGTTAGCCTAGAACTCACAGCACTCCTCCTACTTCTGCCTCCCAAGTGCTGGGATTAAAGGTGTGCACTACCATGCCTGGCACAACTTTACTTTTTTTTTTTCAAGGTAGGGTTTTGCTCTAGCCCAGGCTGACCTGAAATTCACTATGCAGTCTCAGGGTGGCCTTGAACTCACAGTGATTCTCCTATCTCTGCCTCCCAAGTGCTGGGATTAAAGAGAGAGAGAGAAAGGGAGAGGAAGACAGATAGAGAAGGGCTCACCAGCAGCGTCTCAGGTGCTGCGAACGAAATCCAGATGCGTGCGCCCCTTGTGGTCAAGTGTGGAATTGCGCCCTTGCATCACTGCATCTGGCTAAACGTGGGACCTGGAGATTAGAACCAGCGTTTTTAGGCTTAGGAGGCAGGCGCCTTAACTGCTAAGCCATCTCTCCAGCCCACAACTTTACTTTTGAGACCATTTCTCACTGAACCTGGAATGCATGGATTTAGTTAGACTAGCCAGCCAGCACCAAGGATCCCTTGTACTGTCACATCCAGCTTTTATATGGGTGTCTAGAATCTGAATGCAGTCCCTCGTGGTTGTGCAACACCTCACCCACTGAGCCATTTCCCTAGCTCCTCAAAAGCCCAGTAAGCCGGGCATGGTGGTGCACACCTTTAATCCCGGCACTCAGGAGGCTGAGGTAGGAGGATCACCATGAGTTCAAGGCCACCCTGAAACTACATAGTGAAATCCAGGTCAGCCTGAGCTAGAGTGAGACCCTACCTCAAAAAGCCAAAAAAGGGCTGGAGAGATGGCTCAGCAGTTAAGGCACCTGCCTGCCAAGCCTAAGAACACCAGTTCCAATCTCCAGGTCCCACATTTAGCCAGACACAAATAGTGATACAAGGGCACAATGCCACACTTGCCCACAAGGGGGGCACATGTGTCTGGAGTTTGTTAACAGCAGCTGAGAGGCTGCTGGTGTGCCCATTCTCTTTCTCTCAAATTAAAAAAAAAAAAATCCCAGTAAGGGGTGAGGCCTGTATCTTCCCCATGAATGGGGCATGTGTGACTTCTACTATGATAGGATGTTATGAAATGAGGCCAAGTGGCTGTGGAGGCCAGGACAGGAGCTTCCAGCTGATTCTCTTGGGGAACATACTCTGGGGTGGTGGTGGGGGATCCATGTAAATCTCTAATATCTCTGAGGCCTCATGCTGGGGACCACATGGGGGTACTCAACCCATAACCCTGCAGCTGTCACAAGAGAGGGCCAGCTGAACCTTAAGCCCAGTCCATCTGTCCACACCCAAACCAAGACTCCTCTAGCAAAAACTACCCTGCTGAGCCCTTCTTGAATGCCTGCCCCTTAAATCCAGGACAGGAGAACATGCCTGCCACTTCATTTCCATGGTGTTCCAGTGAGTGACCTGTTCCCAGCAGTGGTGGCCGGGACCAAGGAGAGAATGAAGTCAGTGTCCCTAAGCAGGAGACTTGAGTACCCAGATTCCACCTGGCCTGAGGAGGCCAATCAGGGCAGGAGCCAGGTGGGCAGCTCCCAGCAGCACCAGCAGGCAGCTTTGAGGCTCAGGGGCTTTGAATGAGATACACCCTGTAGCCTTATGTGTTGTGAATACTTGGTCCCCAGCTGGTAGCAATGTGGGAGATGGAACCTTGCTGGAGACGGTGTCACTGGACCTTGAGGCTTATTATTAGCCCAGCTTGACAGCACTAGCAAGCTCACTTGTATTGCGAACTCCCAGCTGCTGTGGCACAATGCGATGCCCAGCCTCTGCTCTGCCACGCTTCCTCGCCACGATGAAACTCTCCACCCCTTCTGCCGCCCTCACAGAGACTGTAAGCTGAATAAATCCTTCCTCCCAGGAGCCGCTTCTGGTCCAGTACCTGTCCCAACATAAGGGTCTCTGGGCTCTGCAGACTCCACAGTCCTGTCACTCAAGGCCTCTGCTTCCATTTCCTGTGACATGCCAACAGCTGCTGCAGAGCTGAGCTGTCCCTCTGCAAACCAGTCCACAGGACCTGTGACCTGCTCCCCATCCACTGTCGTCATTCCTCTCCTGAGCCCTCAGCTGAGTGCTACCTCCCCCAGGGAAACCCTCGTGGACACCTGGTTGGGTACAAGGTTGGTGATCTCTCAGAGAATCCAGGGACTTCTCTGTAACTGTGGGGCAGGCTGAGCATGCACTTCCTGAGGCTGACCTGACCCTGAGGTCTGACCCTGAGGCCCCAACTTTTTTTTGTGTTTTTTTTTTTTTTTGAGGTAGGGTCTCGTTTTAGCCCAGGCTTACCTGGAATTCACTATGTAGTCCCCAGCTATGAGTCCCCAGGTTCTGTCCAGGCCTGGTACCACCCTTGCAGATTTGGCTCAGCAGAAGACCCGTGGACACAGGCCCAGATCTCTTTCTGGCTTGCCTGTTGGAGACCACAAGCCTGCCTGCCTGGGACTCAGCCACTTCTGCAGAACCTGATGCTGACCCGAATCTAGGATCCCGGTTTCCCGGGCCTGGGATGGAGGCAGCTATATTTCCAAAGCACTCATGGATCCTTGCTCAGAGGACCAAGGGCCTGAGCATCAGAGTGTGACAGTGACACGTAACTTACCAAGTTAGCCCAGGCTCTCTGTCACTCAAAGTCTGTGTGCTCTGTCAGCTTAAGTATAGGAAAAAGCAGAAGTTCACAGAGCCAGTGGCAGGGGTGCGGTAATAAGAACGCAGGGCCCCACCCCTGCCAATGCTCCCTGACCCTTAAATTAAGCCCTTAATGCCCATTTTGCCTATGAGTAAATTGAGGCTCAAAGAGGTTAAACTGCCCGAGGACACCTATCTGGCCAGGGGTGGGGGTGACCTTTAACCCTGTGCCACTGGGCAGCTTGGTCATGGCCTTGACTACTCATTGTAGAAGTCTTTCTTGCTCTGAGCTGGGGTCTGCCTGCTTTTGCATCCTCCCTGCCCTCCACTCCAAGCCCAGCTGTGTTGGAAACTTCTCAGCCCCATTCTCATTCCCAGGTGGCTATGTGAGAGACAGTTTCCCAGGCTGGTCTTGAACTCCCCCTATAGTAGCCCATGCAGGCCTTGGACAGGAAGACTGTCACAGACAGGTGGAGGAACACACTGTCCTTTCTTGAAAAGCCAGAGGATGGGGCTGGCCTCTCAAAGGGTGTCATAACCTGCTGTCTGGTCACCCTGCGAAAGCCAGCCCCCCTCACAGCCCCCTGAGTTATAGCACCGGACCTCAAGAGGCCTGGATTCAAGTCATGGCTCAGTTCATCTCTATCTTGTGACCTCAGGTTTGTTTTTTTGTTTTTTTAAAAGATTTTATTTTTATTTATTTATTTATTAGAGACAGAGAGGAGGAGACAGGGAGAGAGAATGGGCACACCAGGACCTCTAGCCACTGCAAATGAACTCCAGATACATGCACCACCATGTGCATTTGGCTTATGTGGGACTTGGAGAATCGAACCGGAGTCCTTAGGCTTTGCAGGCATGCGCCTTAACCGCTAAATCATCTCTCCAGGCCCTGTTTTTTGTTTTTTTCAAGGTAGGGTTTCACTCTAGCTCAGGCTGACCTGGAATTCACTATGTAGTCTCAGGGTGTCCTCGAACTCCCAGCCATCCACCTACCTCTGCCTTCCGAGTGCAGGGATTAAAGGCGTGCACCACCACACCTGGCTGTGACCTCAGATTTTAGTGGGGAATAGGGTTCAAGAGAGAGTTCTGGAGGCAGAGTGGCCGTCAGGGAAAGGACTTCTGGCAGAGCTGTGGGTCTGAAGGAAGCTTCAGCCTGGGAGAACATAGCCTGTTTCCTTAAGGTCCCCTGTGAGAGAGTAGGAGGTGGGGATGCTGTCACGAGGAAATGGATCCAAAGTCAGCTGATATCACCTGTGGAGACTTAGAACTGGCTGAGGCAGGTGTCTGAAAAGTCCCAAGGGCATTCCTGGACAAGAGGCTTCCTGCCTGCAGCCTTCTCTCTCCATGCTATGCATCTGGAAGGCAGGCTCCTTGTCACAGCACCTGGGGGGTTTAGTTCTAATGGGGGGGGATTAGTCTATCATAAAATGAGAACAAACATACCACCCATTTCTCATGGTTACTAAGTATTTATTTTTATTTATTTATTTATTAAGTATTTTATTTATTTGAGAGAGAGAGAGCGTGCTAGGGCCTCCAGTCACTGCAAACAAACTCCAGATGTATGCATCCCCTTGTGCATCTGGCTTATGTGGGTCCTGGAGAATCGAACCAGGATCCTTTGGCTTTGTAGGCAAATGCCTTAACTGCTAAGCCACCTCTCCAGCCCTATTTTTTATTTAATTTTTTTAATCAACATCTTCCATAATTGTAGACAATATCTCATGGTAATTCCCTCTCTTCCTCCACTTTCCCCTTTGAAACGCCACTCTCCATCATATCCCCTCCCCCTCTCAATCAGTCTCTCTTTTATTTTGATGTCATGATCTTTTCCTCTTATTATGATGGTCTTGGGTAGGTAGTGTCAGGCACTGTGAGGTCATGGATATCTAGGCAATTTTGTGTCTGGAGGAACAAGTTGTAAGGAGTCCTACCCTTCCTTTGGCTCTTACATTCTTTCTGCCATCTTTTCCGCAATGGACCCTGAGCCTTGGAAGGTTGGTTTGAGATGTTTCAGTGCTGAGCACTCCCCTGTCCCTTCTTCTCAGCACCATGCTGCCTTCTGAGTCATCCCAAGGTCACTGCCATCTGAAAAGAGAAATTTCTGTAACCAAAAGTGAGAGTAGCATTAATATATAGGTATGGACACTAAGAGAAGGGCTTACTGGGCAGTTTGGTGAGCATAATACATACATTTAGCGAGACACCAGCAGACGTTACACCCCTAGGGCTCATGATTACCCCTGTCCTAGGTTTTCAGTATCAGGGATGTATCAGTATCAGGGAGTGGGCCTCCAGTCCAGTTAGAGAGTGGTTGGTTTCCCCCACAACAGTCATGCCACTATTGTACCTTTTGGCTCATTTGGCCTGGCTGCCCAAATTTAAGGCTTGCAGTGTTCACTGTTGAGTATCTTCACTGGTGTTTTCTCTCTCCCATTGAACTGCATGCAGCGTAGCTTTTTCCAACTTTCTGTCAGATGGTCCACATGGAGGAGGCTTTCAGCTCAGCTCCAGCAGTATTTCTCAGTGACCTTGCTGCCTAAGTATGTGGAGTCTTAAGCAATAGGGTCTTACCATCTATTCCTGGTGGGAAACCAAGGGCCTCGGCAATGGCCTATAATGTTTTTGGGGTATCTGTGACCTCCCCGGCCAATAACTCACTGGAAGGTATTACATCCCTGGCACTGAAAATTTTCTAGTAACAATCTATGGCTTCTGGGTGTTCCATTGTCCAGAAAAGCAGGTTTCCATATCCTCTTAGATTTTGATTAGCCCTCCCTCCACCTTTCCTTTAGGTTGCTAAGTATTTAACAAACTAAGCCAGGAGTGAACAGGCCTGAAATCCCAGCACTTGGGAAACTAAGTCAGGGGGATTCCCACAAATTCAAGGCCCTACTTCACAACACCCCAACCCTAAAAAAAAAAAAAAAAAAAAAAGCATATTTAAAGTCAGTCATGGTGGCAGACACCTGTCATTCCAGCTACTTGGAAGGCTGAGGCAAAAAGATCACAAGTTCAAGGCCTACATGGGCTACTACAGAGGGAGTTCAAGACCAGCCTGGGAAACTCAGTGAGACTGTCTCAAAATAAGTAAAAAAAAAAAAAGGGGGATGGCTGGAGAGATGGCTCAGTTGTTAATAGCACATGCTTGCAAAGCTTGACAGGCTAGGTGTGATTCTCCAGTATCCACATAAAGCCAGATGCACAAAATGGCACATACATCTAGAGTTTGTTTGTAGTGGCAAGAGGCCCTGGAATCCCTCTCTCCTTGCAAATAAAAATACTAAAAAATGGGCTGGAGTGATGGCTTAGCAGTTAAGGCTTTTGCCTGTGAAGGCAAAGGTCCCAGGTTCAATTCCCCAGAACCCACATAAACCAGATGCAAAGGTGGTGCATGCGTCTGGAGTTAGTTTGCAGTGGCTGGAGGCCCTGGAGTGCCCATTTTCTATCTCTTTCTATCTATCTGCCTCTTTCTCTCTCTCTCAAACAGATTTTTTTTTTTTTTTTTTTTTTTTTACAAGGTAGGGTCTCACTCTGGTTCAGGCTGACCTGGAATTCACTATGTAGACTCAGGGTGACCTCGAACTCTTGGCAATCCTCCTACCTCTGCCTCCCGAGTGCTGGGATTAAAGGCGTGTGCCACCATGCCCGGCTTTTCAGATATTTTTTAAAATACTAAAAAAATTTAAATAAAAAAATAAGTAAGAGGGGCTGGAGAGATGGTTCAGGGTGGCCTTGAACTCCTATCTCTGCCTCCTGAGTGCTGGGATTAAAGGCATGTGCTACCATATCTAACTTTCTCTTCTATTTTGATGTCATAATCTTTTCCTCCTATTATGAAGGTCTTCTATAGGTACTGTTAGGCACTGTGAGGTCCTGAACATCAAGGCCCTCATTTGTCTGGAAGATTGCATTGAAAGCAGTCTTCTTTCCTTCCTTGGGCTCTTTCCAACCCTCCCCTTCCTCTTCCGATGAGTCCCAACACCTACCTCCCTGCCTCAATGATAAGCAGGACCCTCAAGTTCCCAGAAAGATTTCACATCTTTAAAAAAAAATTTTTTTTTTTTTGGTTTTTCGAGGTAGGGTCTCACTCTAGCCCAGGCTGACCTGGAATTCACTATGTAGTCTCAGGGTGGGCTCAAACTCACAGCGATCCTCCTACCTCTACCTCCCAAGTGTGGGGATTACAGGTGTGTGCCACCATGCCCAGCTTAAAAAATATTTTATTTATTTGCAAAGAGAGAGAAAAAAGAGAAAATTGGCACACCAGGGCCTTTGGCCACTGCAAATGAACTCCAGATGCATGCACCATTTTGTGCATCTGGTTTTACGTGGGCACTGGGGAACAGAATCCAGGTCATTAGGCTTTTTAGGCAAGTGCCTTTAACCTCTGATCCATCTCTCCAGCCCATCACAGACTTTTAAAAAAATTTAATTAATTTATTTGAGAGAAAAAGGCAGAGAGAGAAAGGAAGGGCACTAGGGCCTCTAGCCATTGCAAAGGAAACGCTAGATGCATGCTCCATCCACCTAGTGCATCTGGCTTTATGTGGATACTGCGGAATTGAAACTGAGTCCTTTGGCTTTCCTGGCAAGTGCCTTAATTGTTAAGCCATCTTTCCAGCTCCTTAGTCATAGGCTTTTGACTAGGTTTTCAGTACTAGGCATATATTCCTTCCCATGGAGTATGCCACCAGTTCAATTAGAGAGCATTTGGTTTCCCCCATAACAGACATGCTATTACTGCATCATTTGACACATTTGGCCTGGTTGATCAATCTTAAGGCTTATAGGGTCCACTGCTATTTAACACCACTGATGACTTCTCTCTCCCATAGGGCTGCATGCAGTGTAGCTCTTTCCAGATTTTTGTCAGCTGGTCTACAGAGAGTATGTTTCCAGCTAAGCTCCAACTTGATTTCTCAGTGACCTGCAGCCCAAGCATGTGGAGTCTTCAACAATAGGGTCTTATCATCTAGTTCTGGTTGGAAACCAAGAGCCTTGGCAATGGCCTGTACTGGTTTGGGGGCAGAAGGGACCTCTCTGGCCAACAACTCATTGGTAGGTATCCCACCCTTGGCACTGAAAGTGGTCATTAATTCTGAAGGGGTACCAGGACCTTTGATAGACAGTAAACAAACAGTAAACAAATCAGAGAACTGACTTTTTTTTTTTTTTTTTGAAAAACAACATTTATTTCTGTAAACTGAGTGCCAGAGATGGTATTCAGAATCCCAGTACAGCAGCCTTTTTCCCAACATGAAGGAGCGAGGAGGATGGAGCAAGAACGCTACCACACATGTGTGCTCACGAGGAACCAAGCCAATCTCGTCTTTCTCTAAAAGCCAAACAAAGCAATCCTTTTGAATTGGTGGAGCTGACCTAAGACTCCGGCCTCGCGCTTTCTGGGTGCTGTGAGGCACACCGTGCCAGCCTCGCTGTCTGCAGGGAACCTTTGTGTAGAAATGTACATTCTATCCAGCATCCCTGTACGGGGGAAGCCCTTGAGGTTGACCCTGAACTTCTCCTCCTGCCACACCTTGACTCAGACCTTCCTCGTGCTTCAAAAAAAAGGTAGTTTCAGACAAGGCAGAGCCACTGCCAGGCAGGTTTTAAGGCAAATTTTGTCACTTCTAACTCGGTCCACATCAAACCTAAACTTTTCACCACCGAGCAACACTGTCTCTGCTGGAAGTGCAGCTTAGGTGACTCTGAATGGGATGGGATGCAGGATCTGGAGCCAAGTCTAGGAGGTCTGGGGAGGCAGATGTGAGCTCATGAAGGCTGCAGGTGGCTCCTGGCACAACAGCCGGCTTAGCAGTAAGTAGGAGGCCATGGAAAACGGGGATGGCACTAGGACCACTTCCCAGCAGCCACAGAGGCCAGGATGGTTCACAGTAGACAGGCCACAGTGAGAGCAAGAGAAATGCCAGACCAGGACCCACCAAGGGAGGAACCTGGGATGTGATGGCACGCATGACCTTGGCACCAAAATTATTTTTCTTTAGAATGAAAGGAGGGGGGGGGCTAGATCAAAGAAAGATGTTTCATGAGCTTTGTGAGACAGGCTGGGGCAGGGGCATGAGGGAGGTAGAGAAGGGGGCTAGGGCCACAGGCACAGGTGGTGGCCAGTACCGCTCAGCACTTCTCCCCTCCCTGGAGGGCTGGTGTCGTGGCCCCTTCCCCGAGGAGCAGGCAGATGGCTTGGCAGGGGCACAGGGCTGGGGCTACTCAGTCTGGGCATCGTAGTTGGCTCCTCCAGCCTTCTTCAGCTCGCTTTTGATAAAATCTTCCTCCAGCTCCTTCCGATCGCTGATCACAAACTCCTTTGCGAAATTCTGCAAAGACAAAGGGAAAGGTAGAGGTCCTGTGAGTGAGGAGGGACAGTCCCACAAGGGCTGCTCAGGCCCCAAGGAGGGAAGTCCTGGGGCCCAACACATCCATAAAGGATCAAGATGAAAATAGCTGCAGAGCTGGGTGCCAGGAAGTGACAGGCTACAGAGCAGGAAAGCAGGGACACTGTCCTCCCACCATCCAAGACACAGGCTGGGGCAAGATGTGGATGTGAGTCCTGCCCTTCGTTTCCTGACTATGCTGCCTTGGGCAAATCCCTTTCAACGTTCTGTGATTTGATTTCCTCTCTGTAAAAACCCATGGAGGCTGGGCGTGGTGGCGCATGCCTTTAATCCCAGCACTCAGGAGGATCACCGTGAGTTTGAGGCTAGCCTGAGACTACACAGTGAAATTCCAGGTTAGCCTGGCCTACAAAAGATTTTACCTTGAAAAAAAAAAAAAAAAAAAAAAAAAAAAAAAAAAAAAGGGGAGGAACAGAGAGTAAGAGCAGATGATGAAATCAGAAAGGCAGGAGGGAGAAGAGGGAGGGAAAAGCCGGGCATGGTAGTACATGCCTGTGATCCCAATACTCAGGAAGCTGAACAGAAGAATTACCAGGAGTTTGAGTTCAGTCTGGGCTACATAGTGACGCCCTATCTTAAAAATCACAAAGGTGGGCTGGAGAGATGGCTTAGCGGTTAAGGCGTTTGCCTGCGAAGCCAAAGGACCCAGGTTTGATTCCCCGGGACCCATGTAAGCCAGATGCACAAGGTGGTACATATGTCTGGAATTCGTTTAATGTGACTGAAGGCCCTGACATGCCCATTCTCTTTCTCTGTGTCTCTCTTTTTCTCTCTCAAAGAAATAAATTAAAAAAAGTCACAAAGGTGAAGCCGGTGTGGTGGTGCACGTCTTTAATCCCAGCACTTGATAGGCAGAGGTAGGGGGATCAACATGAGTGACTTCCAGGCAAAGTCTGGGCTACAGGGAGAACCAACCTCGAAAACAACAACAAAAGCCTGTAGGGTGTGGGAAAGTGGTGGCGCATACCTGTACTCCCAGCACTCAAAGGCCAGCCTGGACTACAGGAGACCCTGCCTCAAATGCACTCCATTATTAAGGACATATGTGACCCGACCACAGCACCAACTGTAATCCTCACGCAACTGGAGCTGCCTGAGAGATGAGAAAGCACGCAGGGCCATGCGAGGACCTGCACAGGCACTTGTGCAAGATCGCAGCAGCCGATGTGCTCACCAACAGAGGAGAGGAGACACAAGATGCGGCTTCCCATGCAGCATGAAAAGGAGTGCAATTCTGATGCTTGCTGCAACATGGATGACCTACTCAAACAGGATGCTGAGTGAAAGAAGCCAGACGTGATGGCTGCCCACCGCCTGAGGTCACCAATACAAAATGCCCAAAAAAGGCAAATCTATACAGACAAGGAAGATTGATGGTGACCAGGAGCTAGAGAAGGGAAGAGGAAATGACAGAAATGTTCTAAAGTTGGATGTGGTCAAGGTTGCACAACTGCACATTTACTAAAAGCCATGAACTGTGCACATGGATGAGTTAGTTCTGTGGTGGGTAATTCAAAACTTCTTTTAAAAAATATATCCCCAAGCCGGGTGTGGTGGCACACGCCTTTAATCCCAGCACTTGGGAGGCAGAGGTAGGAGGATCACTGTGAATTCAAGGCCACCCTGAGACTACATAGTGAATTCCAGGTCAGCCTGAGCTAGAGTGAGACCCTACCTCAAAAACAAAAACAAAACAAACAAACAAACAAACAAAATATATATATATATATCCCCAAAGGCCGGGCATGATGGTGCACATCTTTAATCTCAGCACTCGGGAAGAGTGGGAGGATAGATGTGAGTTTGAGGCCAGCCTGGGACTACAGAGTGAATTCCAGGTTTGCCTGGGCTAGAGCAAGACCCTACCTTGAAAAAAACAACAAAAATATCCCATAAGGTGACCAATGTTATTTATCTATTTCATTTTATTAAATTTTAACATATTTTTATTTATTTATGAACACAGTTTGAGGCCAGCCTGGGAGAGTGATTCAGTTTCCTGGGTGTGCAAGACCCTACCTGAAAAAAACAACAAAAATATTGTGACCAATGTTATTTATCTTTTCATTTGGGTAAATTTGGAGATATTTTTATTTATTTATGAACATGAGAGAAACAGAAAGGAAGATTCCTTTAACTGCTGAGCCATTTCTCCAGCCCACTTTGTGCATCTGGCTTTCCATGGGTACTGGGGAATCGAACCCACACCATGACGCTTTGAAGGAACTGCCTTTAACTGCTGAGCCATCTCTCCAGCCCACTTTAGCCTTCGAATGTGTTAAGATAAGCCTGTGGCAGGGCTGAGAGACCCTTGTCTAGCCACCAAGCATCCTTCAGGCCCTTCCCCTTCTACCCCACCAGAATGAGCTGCTCGCATGTGCATGACCTGCACAGCAAGGATCACCGTGGCCTTAGAAAGCAGAATTGGGAATAGACATGTGTCTCAACTCCAGGCCAGCCCAGGGCACGGGGAGGGGCATAGCGCCCAGACAAGGAAGCTGACATGATGAGAAGGAAGTCCAAAGTGCCCTGCTTGGTGACAGCCATATATGGTCCCCTACAGAAGTCAGCTACTAGGAGAGTAAGAAGAAGTGTGTTAAAATCAAGAACTCTAAATTCCAGTACACCAAACTGGGCACAGATCAGCCTCTAACCAAAGTGTGTGGGATACTACATGACACTCAGGCAAGGTGTGGGGACTCATCTGCAATCTCAGCACTAGGGAAGCTAAGCCAGGAGGACTGCTGTGAGTTCAAGGCCAGGTTGGGCTGCAGACTGATGTCAGGCCAGCCTTGGCTACATAGCTGTGTCAAAAAATGGGGAGGGGACGCCAGGCGTGGTGGCGCACGCCTTTAATCCCAGCACTTGGGAGGCAGAGGTAGGAGGATCGCTGAGAGTTCGAGGACACCCTGAGACTACATAGTTAATTCCAGGTCAGCCTGGACCAGAGTGAGACCCTACCTCGAAAAACAACAACAACAAAAAAAGGAGTGGGGGAGGAGACCCGGCCAGGTTTCACACGCCTTTAATCCCAGCCCTCTGGAGGCAGAGGTAAGAAGATTGCCATGAGTTTGAGGCCACCCTGATTCTACATAGTGAATTCCAGACCAGCCTGGGCCAGAACAAGATCCTTTTTAAAAAAGGGGGGGGTTGACTAAAGAGATGGCTTAGCCGTTAAGGCACTTGCTTGCAAAGCCAAAGAACTCAGGTTTGGGCTGGGGAGATGGCTTAGCTGTTAAGGCACCTACCTCCTAAGCCTAAGAACCCAGTTCCAATCTCCAGGTCCCACGTGTAGCCAGATGCAAAGTGACGCAAGGGCGCAATGCCACACTTGACCACAAGAGGGTGCATGCATCCAGAGTTTGTTCACAGTGGCTGAGAGGCTGCTGGCGTGCCCATCTCTGTCTGTCTCCCTCTCCCTCTCTCTCTCTCTGTGTCTCAAAAAAAAAAACCTCAGGTTTGATTCCCCAGTACCCATGTAAAGCCAGATGCACAATGTTCATTTACAGTGGCTAGAGGTCCTGGTGCATGCATTCTTTCTCTATCTGCCTCTTTCTCTCTCTCTCTCTCAATTAAATAAATAAATGAATAAAAAAGAAAAGCACAAGCAAAGCAGAAGCAAACAAGACAGACAAAACAGCAGTCTGTGGTAAGCCATACCGAGAATGGATGTAATGATCAAGCTCACCCAACGAACAAGACCTGATGACTCAGGGGAGAAAGTACTTTTATCTAATCCCAGCACACCTCCAGCGACAAGGGAGGTACACACAGGAGAACCCTGAAGCTCATGGGCCAGTGAGCCTGGCATATGCAGTTGGGAATAAGAGAGACCCTATCTCAGGCTGGAAAGATGGCTCAGTAGTTAAGGCACTTGCTTGCAAAGCCTGATGGTCTGGGTTCAATTCCCTGGCACCCATGTAAAGCCAGATGCACAAAGTGGCACATATGTCTGGAATTCATTTGCAATGGTTAGAGGCACAGGCATGCCCCTTTTTTCTCTCTCTCTCCTTGCAAATAAAAAAGAGAGAGAGAGAGCCGGGCATGGTATTGCACGCCTTTAATCCCAGTGTTCAAGGCCACCCTGAGACTCCAGGGTGAATTCCAGGTCACCCTAGGCTACAGCAAGACCCTACCTTGAAAAAAAAAAAAAAAAAAAAAAAAAAAAGAGAGAGAGAGAGTCCTTGCTTCAAACAAGATAGAAGGCGAGGCCGGGCGTGGTGGTGCACGCCTTTAATCCCAGTACTCAGGAGGCAGAGGTAGGAGGATCACCATGAGTTCAAGGCCACCCTGAGACTACATAGTTAATTCCAGGTCAGCCTGGACCAGAGTGAGACCCTACCTCGAAAAACCAAAAAAAAAAAAAAAATAGAAGGCGAGGATCAACACCCAAAAGTTGTCCTCTAACCTCCACATATGCATGCGCGCGCACATACACACACATACACGCTATAAAACAAAAGCAACTCCAAGCTTAGAGAGATGTTTAAAACAAAATACCCAGTATGTAACTGCTTCTAAGTTATACAGACAGAGGTGTGTGACCAAGGAGCCACATTCCCTCTAAAGGTAAGCAAAGTGACTCCAACATGGCGGGGTCACCATGCACGTGACACCCTTATGAATTAGCCCCAGTATGCGTCCTCTTCTCTTGATGCCCACAGAAGACAGAATGCAAGGGGACCTTGCTGAGGACATGTTTTTATTGTCACTGCCTGCAGAGACCCAACACAGGTCCTCCAGGGATCCTATTACTGTGGAAAAGCCCCAAGGATGCAGGTCACATGTCCCAAAGACCTCAGGGGAACAGCAGAGTTGGAGTCCCACCTGCCTCACTCTGCAATGTTTTCCTCTTTTGATGACCAAGACAGGCACTTAAACATTCCCAAAGCTACAATAGCTGGTGGGGCTGTGTCCAGGGTCCCATAAGACCAGATCCCAGATTTTCCCTGACACGCTACCTCATTCACAGGTTAGCCCAGCTGGAACCGATGCACCTGGCCCTACTCCCCTCACCCCTTGAACAACAGCCCCAGCCATGGCACTGCCAGTTGATGCAATCCACTATAAGCACCCACTGCCCAGATTGTGGTTGGCAGGAAGGGCATGCTCTTCAGCGTCTCCCATCCCTCCACAGGACTGACTGCAGTAGGAAGGCCATGAGAGGTCATCTTCTCTCACCCCTTAGCCCATAGCAGTGGAAACTGAGGCTCCAGGAGCAATAACCCATCCCTCCAACTTCCCCTCACTCTTCCTAGGATTCAGCCACCCCTGTGCACCCTTAGTGCTTGGGAGTTACTCCTGACCCCTCCAATCCAAACAATGTGTCCTCATCTCCATTCAACCAACCCTACCATGGACTACCACCTGTCACCTTGTGTACAGTAGGGCCATGTGAATGCCCAAGTGATAGTGGCTGTCCTCACCCTGGCTAGGGATGGTGTCTGCTCCTTCCTTGGGACCCCCATGGGGAGGAGGAGGTGGCAGGTGCTACTTGACATACCTCTGACAGCCCTGAAGGCCTCCGCTCAAAATGTACATACATATTTTTCTATCCTTGGTTTTTCTCATGGATTTTTTTTTTTTTTTGAGGAGAGAGACAGAGGCAGAGAGAGAATGGGCACGCCAGGGCCTTTTTCAGGTGCTGTGGACCAACTCCAGATGCATGCACCCCCTTGTGCGCATGTGTGACATTGCACGCTTGCATCACTTCTGTGTCTGGCTAAACGTGGGACCTGGAGATTTGAACAAGTGTTCTTAGGCTTCGCAGGCGGTGCCTTAACTGCTAAGCCATCTCTCCAGCCCTATTCTAGGTTTTTTTAAACTGCCTCTTTTATTTATTTATTTTATTTTATATTTCTTTATTTTATTTTATGTTTCTTTATTTTATTTTGTATTGAGGTAATGTCTTGCTGTAGCCCAGGATGACCTAAAACTCACTCTATAGTCCAAGGCTGACCTGGAATTCATGGCAAACCCCCTACCTCTGCCTCCCAAGTGTTGGGATTAAAGGCATGCACCACCATGTTGGGTCTAAGCTGCCTCTTTTTTTTTTTTTTTTTGTTTTTGGAGGTAGGGTCTCACTGTAGCTCAGGCTGAATTCACTGTGTAGTCTCAGGGTGGCCTTGAACTCTCAGCAATCCTCCTACCTCTGCCTCCTGAGTGCTGGGATTAAAGGTATGTGCCACCAAGCCTGGCTAAACTGCCTCTTTTTTTTGTGTGTGTGTGTTTATGAGAGAGAGAAAGAAAGAACTGACCCACCAGGGCCTCTAGCCACTGCAATTGAACTCCAGATGCATGCACCATCTTGTGCAACCTTGTGTACTTGTGTCACTTTGTACATCTATCTGGCTTATGTGGGATCTGGCGGGTCGAAAATTAGTCCTTAGGGGACTGGAGGGATGGCTTAGCAGTTAAGGTGTTTGCCTGCAAAGCCAAAGGACCCAGGTTTAATTCCCCAGGACCCAGGCCAGATGCACAAGGTGGCACATGCATCTGGAGTTCATTTGCAGTGGCTGAAAGCCCTGGCACACCCATTCTCTCCTTCCCTCTCTCTCAAGTAAATAAAATAAATTTTTAAAAATCTTTTAAAAATAAAGAAAATTAGTCTTTAGACTTTGAAGGCAAGCACTTTAACAACTAAGCCATTTCTCCAGCCCTAAAGTGCCTCTGTTTTATTTTCATTTTTGAGGTAGGGTCTCACTCTAGCCCAGGCTGACCTGGAATTCACTAAGTAGTTTCAGGTTGGCCTCGAACTCACTGTGATCCTCCTATCTCAGCCTCAGCCTCCTGAGTGCTGGGATTAAAGGCATTCACTACTAGGCCTGATAAACTGCCTTCTTTTTTTTTTTTTTTTTTTTTTTGTTTTTGAGGTAGGGTCTCACTCTAGCCCAGGCTGGAACTCACTATGTAATCTTAGGGTGGCCTCGAACTCACAGCAATCCTCCTACCTCTGCCTCCCAAGTGCTGTAAACTGCCTCTTTTTAAAATGACTTCGAACTGCCTGGTTTAAACCCAAGCTTTTGTGTACAGCAGGAGGGGAGAGGTTTTGGGCAAAGTTTCCTTGTATACCTTCAGGAGCCTGGACCTCTTTGTGGACCCAATCTCTCTGAGTCTTTTCTCATCTGCAAACAGAACAGCACCCATGTCCTGGGGCTGTTGCAAGGGCCTTAGAAACACACCAAGGGCTTGCACATGGGGCGAGTGCTGATGGGTCCTTGACTGACATTTTAAATATTTTATTTTATTTTTTAAGATTTTATTTATTTATTTATATGAAAGAAAGGCAGAGAGAGAGAGAGAATGGGCACTGCAAACAAACTCCAGATGCATGCACCATCTTGTGCATCTGGCTTAGGTGGGTTCTGGAGAATCGAGCCTTGAACTGGGGTCCTTAGGCTTCACAGGCCTAAGGACTAACTGTTAAGCCATCTCTCCAGTCCTTAAATATTTTATATTTATTTATTTGACAGAGAAAGGGAAGAGGAGAAAGGCCGCACCAGGGCCTCCAGCCACTGCAAATGAACTCTAGATGCATGCATCCCCTTGTGCATTTGGCTAGCATGAGTCCTGGGGAATCAAACCTGGGTCCTTTAGTTTTGCAGGCAAATGTGTTAACTGCTAAGCCATCCCTCCAGCCCCCCTTGACTGACATTTTTAAGCCACAGTGGTTTTGCCTCCAGTGTCAAGACTGCAGGGGAACTGGAGGTTCAGGCTGGTTCCTCTCTCCCCTCCGCAATGTTCGCTTCTTAACAAAGGGAAGGCCCAGGATTCTTCTGGGTAACTGAGGCACCCAGGGTGCTGGCATCTACCTTGGCAGGGAAGATGGCCATCCCACTGCAAGACCCAAAGCCAGGCCCTGGGGCAGCTGCAGGAGAAGGAGGAAGCCTGCCAGGGTAGACACAACTGCTGAGCATGCAAGAGGCCATCACACTGCCGCATCCTGGGAACCTTCTGGTGCCCGTGGCTCCCCGAGGGCCTGACAGCAGGAGAGAACAGAGGCTCTGAGAAGGTGGCACTCAATGTCTCTGGACCCAGTGTTCTTTTCCTGAAAGAACTGAGCTGGACACAAGGGTCCCCAAAACCAATCTCCATCCACCATCTAGGGGTCCCACCTAAGTTTACAGAGCATGGGGACGCCAGAATCTGAGGGCTGTGGGGATGCCAGGGACAGGACTAGTGTTGGCATCATAACATGGTTCAAGGTGAAGGCTGTGGACTCACCACACCCATGTAGGGTGTGGAATCCCTCCCACATGCATGAGCTGGGGGTGGTGGACAAGACACGTGCCTTTCCCCCAGTGGGGAAAATGAATTCTGAACCAAAGGCCCTGTAGTGCCCAGAAAAGCCATCAGTACCCAGCAGCCCTTTGTTTCAGACAAAGGGCCACCTGGCGGGAGCGTGGGCACACAGAGGGCTCCCACAGACCTCCCCTGGCAGCTCCCCACCCCTCGCCTACACCTATTCAATGCCTGAAAGACCAAGTTCTTAAGACCCAACATGCAAAGTATAATTGACTCAAAAAGAGCAAGTTCTTAAAGGCATGACTCATCAGAGAAGCCATGAAACAAGCAGGCTGGATGGTCATTTGACAGATTCAGGAACAAAGGCAACTGGTCACTGTGGGGGTTTGAATCAGACAGCCCCCATTCACTCATGTGCTTTGAATGCTTGGCATCCAGCTGGTGGCAATTTGGGAGGTGGAAGCTTGCTAGAGGAGGTGTGTTGTTGGGGGTGGGCTTTGGGGTGTTATAGCAGCCACCCCTTGCCAGAGCTCAGCTCATTTCTCCTGCTACTTGCTGCGGTAGAGGTGCTGTTCAGCCTCGCCCTACCATCTTTCCCCTGTCATCATGAAGCTGCCCCTCAAGACTGCAAGACAGAAAAAACAACTTTCCTCCCATTGGCTGCTCCGTATCAGTGTCCTGTCCCAGCGAGGAGAAGGGGACTGCAACAGTCACCCTCTCTGCTCAGGAATGATGCAACTGATTCGGGAGGGGAAAAAACAAGGGCACAGGTGGCACAGAGAGATCTAATGACGGTGAGCCAGCAGGTGTCCTAAGAGCACGTTGTGAGCAGGTGTGGCAACACCAACTCAGGCTAGTTCATCCCGTGCCTGGAAACCGGACACAGCCACCACTCTTAGCATCTGGGAGACTGTCTGGAATCAATGCACCAACCACCTCGCTAGCGCAGCTGTCCCCGGGTGCCAGGTCAGGGAGGGCCACAGTACTCCACGTGCTCCTGCATCTGCGGCAGACATGAAAAATCAATATTGGCACATTCCCACGAGCTTAGACTTAACTGTAGAATCCAGCGCGCCAAGGAGCCCCTGCCCAGTGGTCAGCTGACAAGCCAGAGATCAAATCTAGTGCCAGTCAACATCTGCCCAGTCAAAACTGAGCATGTTGAAGCCGGGCGTGGTGGCTCACGCCTTTAATCCCAGCACTTGGGAGGCAGAGGTAGGAGGAATGCCGAGAGTTCAAGGCCACCCTGAGACTACATAGTTAATTCCAGGTCAGCCTGGACCAGAGTGAGACCCTACCTCGCAAAACCAAAAAAAAAACAAAACAAACAAAAAAAACTGAGCATGTTGGGCTTGAGTGATAGCTTAGTGTTTAAGGTGCTTGCTTGCAAAGCCTAAGGACCTAGATTTAATTCCCCAGTACCCATGTAAGCCAGATGCATATGGTAGCACATGTGTTTGCAGTGCGCAGTGGCTAGAGGCCCTGGTGCACCCATTCTCTCCACCCCCCCCAAATAAAAATAAAATACAATTAAAAAAAAAAGTTGTGGCCAGGCATGGTGGCACACGCCTTTAATCCCAGCACTCAGGAGGCAGTGGTAGGAAGATTGCCATGAGTTCAATGCCACCCTGAGACTACAGAGTGAATTCCAGTAAGAACTTCCCTTGAAAAACCAAAAAAAAAAAAAAAAAAAAAGAGCTGTGTACCCAGCCCAAAATAATAAACTGGGGGTCTGGGAGATAGCTAAAATATGAGAACATGAGTTCAATCCTCAGAATACACATAAAATGCTGGCTGTAAAATTTGGCACACACTTGTAATCCCAGCACAGAGGAGACAGAGACAGGAGGATCCCTGGAGTTCACCAGCCAGCCAGTCTTACCTAACTGGTGAGGTCCAGTTAGGTGGGTACCTCAGGAACTACAACTGAGGTTGTCTTTTTGCCTCTACATGCACACACACATACATGCATGCATACCTGCACAAGTACATGCACCTACACACACAAAATAAATGAATAAAAATGAAAATAAATTGAGCTGGGTGTGGTGGACATGCCTTTAATCCCAGCACTGGGGAGGCAGAGGTAGGAGGATCACCATATGTTCAAGGCCACCCTGAGAATACATAATGAATTCCAGGTCAGCCTGGACTACAGTGAAACCCTGCCTCAAAAACAAACAAACCAAATATTTTTAATAAGAAAAAATAAATAAAAATTAAATTTAAAAATTGTACATAGCTTTATTTTATTTATTTAGTTTTGTTTTTCAAGGTAGGGTCTTGCTCTCTAGCTCAGGCTGACCTGGAATTCAATATGTAGTCTCAGGCTGGCCTTGAACTCACAACGATCCTCCTACCTCTGCCTCTCTAGCACTGGGATTAAAGGTATGTGCCACAATGCCCAGCTGCATAGCATTTTTGTTCACAGCCATACCCATGTTTGGGAAATTTCCCCAAAGAATAATTTAACAGAAATTTTAAAAACTGACAACACATATCCTCAAAGATATTCACTGTTAGTAAATACCAGCTGTGATGGTTATAAATAAATTATAGGATCGTCATATACTCCAGGCACTGGTCCTGTACCTTTTTTTTTTTTTGGTTTTTCGAGGTAGGGTCTCACTCTGGCCCAGGCTGACCTGGAATTAACTATGTAGTCTCAGGGTATGGTGATCCAGGCACTGGTCCTGGGATTGTACCTTTTTTTTTTTTTTTTTTTTTTTTTTTTTTTTTGGTTTTTCAAGGTAGGGTCTCATTCTGGCCCAGGCTGACCTGGAATTAACTATGTAGTCTCAGGGTGGCCTTGAACTCATCTCTGCCTCCCAGTACTGGGATTCCCACCTCTGCCGGCCCCCTCTCTTTTTAATATTTTATTTTATTTTTTTGTTTGTTTGTTTGTTTGCTGGGATTAATTCAGGCTGACCTGCACCACTCTCGGCATCCTCCCACCTCTGCCTCCCGAGTGCTGGGATTTTCAATATTTTATTTTTATTTATTTATTTGAGAGAGGGAGGAAAGAGGGACAGAGGCAGATAGACAATGGGTGTGCCAGGGCCTCCAGCCACTGGAAACCAACTCCAGACACATGCGCTACCTTGTGCATCTGGCTTTACATGGGTCCTGGGGAACTGAACCTGGGTCCTTTGGCTTTGCAGGCAAGCACCTTAACTGCTGAGCCATCTCTCCAGCCCCTGTACCTCATCTTTTTTTTTTTTATTTGATTTTTGAGGTAGGGTCTCACTCTAGCCCAGGCTGACCTGGAATTCACTCTGTATTCTCAGGGTGGCCTCAGACTCATGGTGATCCTCCTACCTCTGCCTCTTAAGTGCTGGGATTAAAGGTGTGTGCCACCATGACTGGCTTTGTATCTCGTCTTTTTAAAAAGAATTTAAGGGCTGGAGAGATGGCTCAGCAGTTAAAGGTGCTTGCTTACAAAGCCTGACAGCCTGGGTTTCATTCTCCATTACCCACCTAAAGCCAGATGCACAAAGTGGTGCATGCGTCAGGAGTTTGTTTGCAGTGGCAAAAGGCCCTAGCATGCCCATTCCCTCTCTCATTCTCATTCTTTCTCTCTTGTTCTCTCTGCTTGCAAATAAGTATTTTTTTTGTTTGTTTTTCAAAGTAGGGTCTTGCTCTTTAGCTCAGGCTGACCTGGAATTTACTATGTAGTCTCAGGCTGGCCTTGAACTCACAGTAATCCTCTTACCTCTGCCTCCCAAGTGCTGGAATCAGAGGCGTGCGCCAACACACCCAGCTTAATTTTTTTAAATTTAAAGTACATATTTGTGTATGTGTGCTCATGTGTGTGCAGGAGTGTGCATGCTGCTACCTCAGAACAGTCCCTCCGGGTTGAAGGATGCTGGGGGAGGCTGTAAGCATCTTATGTGTCCCTTAGGTGTGAAGTGGGGAAATCAGTGTCATGGCCTCAGAAGGCTAAATTCACAGAAAGTCCTGGAAGTGTCAGGCACATACATATCAGGGATCTGATAAACTGCCATCACTAGCATTACTACCACAAAGGTATTCTGGAGGGTCTTGGGACTCCAGCAGGTCCTGCTCCAGGTTTAGAGGAAATAGAACCTCCTTAATTGCCATCTCTGAACCCCCCAGAAGCCTTGGTCTGGCTTTGTACCTTGTTTTGTTTGTCGCTCTAGCCCAGGCTGACCTGGAATTCACTCTGTAGTCTCAGGGTGGCATTGAACTCATGGCAATCCTCCTACCTCTGCCTCCCAAGTGCTGGGATTAAAGGTATGCGCCACCATGCCTGGTCTTGCTTTTTCTTTTCTTTTCTTTTCTTTTCTTTTCTTTTCTTTTCTTTTCTTTTCTTTTCTTTTTTTTTTTTTGAGACAGAGTCTCTCATTGTCCTGAAACTCACCAAGTACACCAAACTGGCTGGCCAGTGAGCTCCAGGATCTCTCCCTAGTGTTAGGACTACAGACACACGCCATCTCCCCGTCTTTATTTCATGTGGACTCTGAGGACTCAGGTCCTCATGCTTGCAAGGCAGAGCCTCTCTGCCAGCATTGCCCTGTGCCCAACACGGAGCTGTTTCCACTGAAGACGTTTAGGTTACAACAAAAATGAACAAATGGGGGCTGAGGGTGTGACTCTATGATAGCACACACCTAGAAGGTATGAGGCCCTGGGTTACATCTCGGCACAGCAAAAGTCAGTCATAAGTTAACACAAATGGAAAGAGTCGATGAATTAGAGCAGTTTGCATTTTGCAAGGCAGGCCTGATCTGCAGTGATTGACTCTGGTTCTAACGCACAGTGGCCAGCCAGCACTTGGCAGTCTCCACTGCTGGCCACTTCATTGTCCCCAGCAGCCTGCGGAGGCACCAGAACAATGGGGCGCGTATGCTGTCCAGGCACCAGCTGGCGCTTCTGTGCGGTAGACAGCAGTGCAGTGCGGTGAAGCAGCTGGGATGCTGTCCGCTCAGCACATTCCCGCACTCAGGGACAGGGTCAAACCTGGAACCTTACCCAGCCTCCTGCAGCCTCTGCTGGCTGGTGACTGGGGGAAGGGAAGTTTATCTGGTTTGTTTTTCCAAAGGCTGACTCAGGAAGAAACTCCAGACTTCCTGTCCCTGAACTCAAGTCCCTCTCTGAGTCTGACCCTTAACCCCAGCCATGGACAAGGTCCAGCTTTTAGCCAGAGACCAGGGAACCCCAGTGAACCTCCGAACTTCCAACCCCAGGCTGGCCTCATCAGCTTTCTGCCTCAGCATCCTGACTGCTAGGGTTTCAGGTGTGTACCACCATGCCCAGCTTCAGAAAACTAACCTTTTGAGGAGCAGGAGTAGAAAATGCAGATGGGGGACCTAAAAGGATGACTCAGTGGTTAGAGGCATTGGTTTGCAGAGTCTGGCAGCCTAGGTACGATTCCCCAGTCACTCACATAAGCCTGATGCAAACAGTGCCCTAAATGTCTGATGTCTGCAGGGGGAAGAGGTCGGAGCGCACTCACACGTCTTCACCTTTCTGGAACTTGGGTTACAGGTGGGCATCACCATGCTTTGATTTGTTATGTGGGTTCTGGGATCAAACTCAGGTCCCCAGGCTTGCAAGGCCTTGTCCACTGAGCCATCCCAGCCCCTGACACAACTTTAATAGCATGTCACCAGCAGTCCTGCTGATCCAAAGCCACAGTGTGTTCCAAATCACAGTGAAGTCCTGAGTCTATCCCATGCTCTCTGACCCTGCAGGGTGGTGACTCTTGTTGATAAGCCGCCTCCCAGCCCCTAAGGAACACAGGAGAAGGCACTACCTGGACCACCTCCTTCACCAGGGTCTTGTCTGTGCCAGTCTTGGCGCGTTGCAGCCCGCTGACGTTCTCACCGATCCACGTGATGAGGGCGAACTTGGACCTCTTGCTCATGGCATCGCCAGTGGTAAAGCGCACGAAGGCGAACAGCCGGACGTCATCTGAGAACAGAATAGAGAGCGGGTGCTCAGTAAGACACCACATCCCCAGGATAGGCTGTGAGCCAAGGGTGTGTCCAGTGAGAGGACAGGGAGGAAGTGCATGCCCAGAGGCCTTGGCAATGTCATCTCTGATGCCAGATTCACAGACAGGAAATGGTGGCAGGCATGGTCATGTAACATTCCTAGGGTGGTGTGGGCAGCAGTAGGTGTGTTGGACTCCCTGGCTGTGTCTCCTTGCACTTTCCAGGGCCAAGGCTCAGGCCACAGCTCTTACTTAAGCATAGAAACTCCAACCCAGGGGCTGGAGAGATGGCTCAGTGGTTAAAGGCACTTGCTTGCACAGTCTGTGGCCCGGGTTCAAATCCCCAGTACCCATGTAAAGCCAGATGCACAAAGTGGTGCATGCCTCTGGAGGCTTTAGTGGCAAGAGGCCCTGGCACGCTCATTCTTTCCTCCACACACTCTGCTTGTAAATAAGTATATGAATTGGAGAAAGAAAGAAAGAAAGAAAGAAAGAAAGAAAGAAAGAAAGAAAGAGCAAGAGAGAAAGAAAGAAAAGAAAGAAAGAAAGAAAGAAAGAAAGAAAGAAAGAAAGAAAGATAGATAGATAGATGGGAGGGAGGGAGGGGAGAGCAAAGAAAGAAAAAAGGAAGGAAGGAGAAAGAAGAAATGAAGAAAGGAAGGGAGGGAGGGAGGGAGGAAGGAAAGAAACTGGGAGTGGTGGCGTACACCTTTAATCCCAGAACTCAGAAAGCAGAGGTAAGAGCATCACCATGAATTTGAGGCCACCCTGGGCTAGAGTGAGACCTTACCTCAAAAAACCAAAAAAAGAAGAAAAAAAAAAAGAAAAGAAAGAAAGAAACTCCAACCTGGGCCAGGGATGTGGCTTCATTGTTAGAACACTTATGGAAAACACACAAAGCCTTGGGTTCGATTCCCAGCACCGAATAAACTGGGTGTGGTGGCAGATGTCTGTCATTCCCATACTTGGGAGATGGAGGTAAGAGGCTCACAAGTTCAAGATCTGCCTCACATAGAGTATTAGGAGACAGCCTTGGCTACATGAAATTTGGCTCAAAGAAAAGAAAAAAGATGAAAGAAAGAAATTTTCCAGCTCTTCTTCCTTTGTCTAGTTAGCAAGGTTGTATTTGGGATGGAGACAGGAGCCCAGCAGGGCAGGGGTTCCTAGGACACAGCTTGGGTGTAGCTTCTGGCAACACCATGAGATCCACTGGCAATCTGTACATCTCCCTGCTGGGCACACTATATTTGTATGTCATATAAAGCCATGTGTAATAAACAATTAAACAAACTATTAAAACAATCTAGGGATCGCTTGAGTTACATCTACGTTTTATTTGGTCACTTTAGAATATCTTCCACAATCCCCTACGCTAAAGTCCTCCATCTCCTGCTGCTCCACCCACAACTGTCTTCTTGAGGGTCTTGGTGGTGATGGTGTCTGTGTGTGTGTGTGCGAGAGACTTGGGGTTGGGTAGGTGTGTAGTTGGTGCCACCCTAGGCATGGCAGGGTGTTGAGCAATCTCTCTGGCTTCCACCCACTAGATGTGAGGAGTGCCCTTAAGTTGTGCCAACCAAAGCCACCTCCAGTGCTTCCAGATGTCCCCTGGGGAGCAGCAGCACTTGCTAGAAGACACACTGAGGGGTGTGCATGTTTATGTGTGGGTGTCAGGGGTGAGTGTGAATCAAGATGCAGTTACTCTAGGGAGCTCCAGGCATGTCACCTCCACAGCATGTGAGGTAACGCCAAGTCCCATGGCCGCAGCCTGTCTGAAGGCTGCGCAAGCCTTCAGCTAACAGACCTCCTTCCTAGTGTCACCCCAAGGAGGCAGACACGGGGTGGTCAGCAGGACATGAGAGCCAGCTCTATGGTCTCACGGGAACCTCTGTCCCACAAGACTGGGAAATGCACATCCTCCATGTGTAGCACAAACTCTGACGCCACCAGCACTGAACAGGTCAGGGTCACCGCTCCCCTGGCACAGCACTTGTCAGTTTGTATCACATAATGGCGCTCTGAGGAAGGGGAGATGGGGACCGTATGGTCACTTTCATCTTCAACATCCAATTCAGGGTCAGGTAGAAACCAGAAGAAGGCTCAGGGGTCATGTGACTGGACAAGAACACGTGTGGCCATGCTATGTCCTTCCTTCACATGACTACCCCCAGAGCCATGGGAAAGTGGAGAGCCACCAAGGGTCCTCAGAGATCAGAGGGCACAAGGCAGTGGAGGCAGAAGGATGGCTTCAGAGACACTTCACAGGCCTGTTAAGAGGTGCAGGCAACCAGCTTGAGGACAGACACCCACAGGAGACCAGAGGCCATGGGCAAGAACTACCCTGCTCTTAGAATAGTGACTCTGCCCCAAAGCTGGGATACCAGGCTGCAGAGATGGCTTAGTAGTTAAGGTGCTTGTCTACAAAGCCTAAGGACTCAGGTTTGATTCCTCAATACCCATGTTAAGCCAGATGCACAAGGTACAATGCATCTGGAGTTCGTTTGCAGTGGCTAGAGGCCCTGGTGGGCCCATTCTCTCCCTCTCAAATAAATAAAATTTTTAAAAATAAATATATATTTTTAAAAAGCTGGGCTACCTCACCAGGAATATGGGCTTGTTTCTTAATTTTTTTCTTTTCCCACCATGTTTGTTCAATTGAAATTTTTTAAAAATATTTTTATTAGCCAGGCGTGGTGGTGCACGCCTTTAATCCCAGCACTTGGGAGGCAGAGGTAGGAGGATCGCTGTGAGTTCAAGGCCACCCTGAGACTACATAGGTAATTCCAGGTCAGCCTGGGCCAGAGTGAGACCCTACCTCGAGAAAACCAAAAAAAAAAAAAAAAAAAAAAAAATTTATTTACTTATTTGCAAGCAGAGAGAGAGAAGAGACAGACAGATAAGAGAATGGGCGCACCAGGGCCTCCAGCCACTGAAAATGAACCCCCAATGCTTGTGCCACTGTGCATCTGGCTTTATGTGGGTACTGGGGAATTGAACTCATGTTGTTAGGCTTTGCAGGCAAGCGCCTTAGCCATTGAACCATCTCTCCAGCCCTCAACTGAAATTTTAAAAAATATTTTATTTATTTGACAGAGAGAAAGAGAGAGAGAGAGAGAGAGAGACAGAACACGGGTGTGCCAGGACCTCCAGCCCTGCAAATGAACTGCAGATGCATATGCCACCCTGTACACCTGGTTTATGTGGGTCCTGGAGAATTAAACCTGGGTTCTTTGGCTAATGCAGGCAAGTACCTTAACTGCTAAGCCATCTCTCCAGCCCCTAATTGAAAATTTTAAGAAATTTTTATTTGAGAGAGAGAGAGAAAGAGAGAAAGCATGGGCATTCCAGGACCCCCAGCCACTGCAAACAAACTCCAGATGCATGCACCACTTTGTGCATCTGGCTTTATGTGGGCACTGGGGAATTGAACCCAGGTTGTCAGGCTTTTGCATGCAAGTACCTTTAACCACTACGCCATCTCACCAGCCCTCAATTGAAATTTTAAAGTCACATTATCTAAAATAATCACAAAACAGGGCTGGCGAGATAGCTTAGCAGTTAAGGTGTTTGCCTGCAAAGCCCAAGGACCCCAGTTCGATTCTCCAGGACCCATGTAAGCCAGATGCACAAGGGGGCACACGCATTTGGAATTAATTTACAGTGGCTGGAGGCCCTGGTGCGCCCATTCTCTCTGTCTCTCTCTCTGCCTCTTTCTCTCCCTCAAACAAATAAATAAATAAATTTAAAATAATCACAAAACATTGCTCTCTTTTCTCCTTCATTTATTGTTGTCTTGACACAGGATTTTGTTATGTAGCCCTAGCTGACCTTGAATTCACAGCAATCCTCTTGCTCACGTTTCATGACTTTGGACCAAGAAATCAGCTTTCATATATTTAAAGTGTCAGCTCACTAAAATGACCTTGGTACATGGCCAATTTCTATTTATAACATTGCTGTAGAGATATTCTATATTTTGGGGTTTTCTTTTCCCTCCAAAACATAAATGGGCTGAGTTAGCAGACTATACAGATGTCTTGTGTTTTCGTTCGTGAAAAAAAAAAAATCACTACTTTAAAAGAACACAGTGTGGTGGCTTCTAGTACACTCAGTGTTGTGCAACCATTACCGCTGCCTAATTCCAAAATATACTTACCACCCCAAAAGAAGCCCCATACTCATGAGCAGTCACCCCCATTCTCAGTCAGTCCCAGCCCCCAACAACCACTAACATGCCTTCTGTCTCTGGCTGGGTTTGCTTGCTTTGTACATTTCACACAAGTGATATCATAGCATATGTGGCCTTTGGTGACTGTTCTTTCATGTAGCACCAAGTTCCTCAGGCTCAGGGCAGGTATGACTGGGGAACTAGGTTGCTTTTTACATTTTTTAAAAAGTATTTTTATATTTATTTATTTATTTGAGAATGAGAGACTACATGTGTGTGTGTGTGTGTGTGAGAGAGAGAGAGAGAGAGAGACAGAGAAGAAAGAAAGAATGGGCATGCCAGGGCCTCTAGCCACCATGTGCATCTGGCTTACATGGGTTCTGGGAATCAAACCTGGGTCCTTAGGCTTTGCAGACAAATGCCTTAACTGTTAAGCCATCTCTCCAGCCCCCCCCCTTTTTAAAAATTTGTTTGAGGCTCATTATGAAGACTTGGCCTGGCTTCAAACTCATGGGGCTCCTCCTAACTCAGCCTCCCTAATGCTGGGATTTGTAATACCAAACAGGGTACTTAAAAAAAAACAAAACGTTATTTTACAGCCAGGCGTGGCAGTGCACGCCTTTAATCCCAGCACTTGAGAGGCAGAAGTAGGGGGATTGCTATGAGTTCAAGGCCACCCTGAGACTACCTAGTAAATTACAGGTCAGTCTGGGCTAGAGTGAGACCCAACCTCAAAACAAAAGTTATTTTACTTTATTTTATTTGCAAGCAGAGAGCCAGAGAGAAAGTGAGGAAGCATGGGCATGCCAGGACTTCCCGCCACTGCAAACAAACTCCAGACATATGCACCATTTTGTACATTTGGCTTTGTATGTGTGGTTGGGGACCAAACTGAACCTGTGCAGGCAGGCTTGAATTGCTAAGCCATATCTCCAGCCCTTTGTACATTTCTTTTTATTTATTTCTTGAGACAGGTAGGGTCTTGCAGTGCAGCCCAGGCTGCCCTTGAATGCTCTAGGACCTGGAGACAGCCCCTGTGGCTGGTGTAAGCACAGCCGGCCGACGCCACCGTTAGCTATCATAGCTGAGAACGCCCCCCACCCTCAGCATCCAGGGAGTGTCTGGGCACTGTTACGAGTAGTGTGGTCAGAGAACCGGCACCAAAGGATGTCACTAAATAGCAGTGTTGACCTCTAGAGGAGGCAGGTGACCCATCACAGATACCTCCCTCCTGGGCTTTACACAAAACCACATCTGAGTCTGTTTCTATGGTGACAGCTTCTCAGTTCCAGAGTCAGTCCTGTCACTTGAACCCAATGACTGTGACACAGACCAGGACCACCCATCCCTGTCAATGCCTCTGCACGGGGGAGTCAGTGGAGTCCCTGAGCCTGAGCTCAGCCAAGTGCAGAGCTTTCTGGCATAGTTAGCCCTCCCGGCCTCTCTCCCATCAATGCCACCCTCCCTGGTCACTTGCCAGTTTCTCTGTACCAGGCAGACCTCTCCTAAGGTGGCCCTTTCGCTGTCTGCCCTCTGAGGGTACATGTCATGCTCCTCCCCTGAATGGCACTGTCCCTCTCTACAGCCACCAGCAGTCACGGTTCAATCCTGAGTCTCAAGGACTGGCCAGGACCTGGCACAAGATAGATGAACAATAAGTCACACACCTCACACCCTGAAGTTCATTGGGAACCTTCCAGAACCCCAAGATGATGTCATTTAGACAATGGGGGAGAGGGAGCCAAGGAAGGGTGACTGGCAGGGTGACTGGTTGGGAGCTTATCAGGCAATGGTTTACTCAGCAAGATTGCTGACAGGGTTTCAAAAATCCAGGAATGACATCATGCTTGCAAATATTTGCCCCTGGGGATTTGAGCAGACGGACATGTCAGCTGAGGCTCAGCCACGAGGTCTGCCTGTCTCAGCAGCATTTCACCACTCTCTGGAAGACCTGGGCTGTCACTACCCAGTTGTGGCCTCTCAGCCCACCCAGGTCAGCACAGGAGGAAGAAGCAGCCCTTCCTTCCATGGGTCTCATTCCGTTCCCTTCCTCCAACATGAGTGGATCCGAGGCAGGGAGAGCACACACCCTCAGCTTCCTCCTGCTGGCACCTCCCCAGACAATATGAAGAGTGTAGCTGAGGACAGAAGGAAACTTCTCCATAGATGTGTGTGTACGTGTGCATGTGTGTGTGTGTGCATGCACACCAGACACATGCCACAATGACAAACCTCGCTGGAAGGTTGGCACCTAAGCTCGCTGTCACCTCTTGGTGTCTCTGGGGACCCAAGTGATCAGGAACTAGATGGCCTCCCATGCTTGTTGAAAAGTGCTACGGTCTAGAAGTGCAGTTCTCAGAGCATGGTCCTCATCTTCCAGCCTCGGCAGCCCTCAAGAGTTTGACAGGCATGTGACCTACTCTCCCTCCTTAGTACCTGCAGCCGGGATGTCCCTGATGATGCATCTTCATTGACGGGTGGCCTTGCCTTCCTGCAAAGGCATTCTCGCTAGCTTCCTCTGCTGTCCCCAAAGCCAGTCCCACACAACCTTGGGATGGAAAAGTCACCATGTACCTAACACTCTGAAAGGCTTTAAACACTCCACAGGAGGAGAATGCATAGAAACACAAATATACAAAAATCCGAAGACCATCATGGAGTAAGAGCTATCAACTTTATTTATTTATTTATTTATTTATTTATATTTATATTTGAGAGAGAGAGAGAGAGAGAGAGGAGGGAGAATGGGCAGGTGCCAGGGCCTTCAGCCGCTGCAAATGAACTCCAGACGCATGTGCCCCTTGTACATCTGGCTTATGTGGGTCCCAGGGAATCAAACCTGGGCCCTTTGGCTTTGCAGGCAAGTGCCTTACCCACTAAGTCATCCCTCCAGCCCAACTGTCAACTTTTTGTTACAGGGGCCTCAGGCTGACCTCAAACTCATGAGGTAGCAGAGAATGACCTTGAACTTCTTAACCTTCTGCCCACACCTCCTGAGTACAAGGATTACAGGTGTGTGCCACCATGATTCCTAGCACTGGTGTATTCAGTGCTGGGAATCAAATGCCTCATGCTGGGTAGATGGTTGATCCATTAAAAGCACTTGCTTACAAAGCCTAAAGGCCAGGGTTCAATGCCCTAGTAGCTGGGTAGGGCCAGATGCACAGAGTGGGGCATGCATCTAGTGTCTGTTTGCAATGGCAGGAGGCCTTGACACACCCATTCTCTCTCTCTCCCTCTCTTTCTCAAACAAATAAATAAATAAAAATAATTTTTTTAAACCCACCTCAAAAAGCCTGGTGTGATGGTGCATGCCTTTAATCCCAGCACTCAGGAAGCAGAGGTAGGAGAATCACTGTGAGTTTGAAACCAGCCCGGGACTACAGAGTGAGTTCCAGATCATCCTAGGCTAGCATGAGACCCTACCTCAAAAAATATCAAAATATTAAAAATATATTTAAAAAAACACCTCAAGTTAGGGAAACACTCTACCCAGTGAGCTCCATCCCCAGCTGGGTACACAAATCTTTCTGACTTTTTTTTTTTTTTTTTGAGACAGGTTCTTACTGTAAAGCCCAGGCTGGCCTTAAACTTAAAATGATCCTCCTGCTTCCATCTCTTTCATGCTAAGATTACAGGCCTGAGCCACCATGCCCAGAATGTTTTAATCTTTTTAAAAATTTTATTTATTTAGCCAGGCGTGGTGGCGCACGCCTTTAATCCCAGCACTCAGGAGGCAAAGGTAGGAGGATCACCGTAAGTTTGAGGCCACCCTGAGACTACATAGTAAATTCCAGGTTAGTCTGGACTAGAGTGAAACCCTACCTTGAAAAAATAATTATTTATTCATATTTACAAAGAGAGAGACACAGAGTGTAGAGAGAGAGAGAGAATGGGCAACACCAGGGCCTCCAGCCACTGCAAATGAACTCTAGATGCATGTGTCACCTTGTGTATCTGGCTTTACGCGGGTACTGGGGAATAAAACCTGGGTTCTTAAGCTTTGCAGGCAAGTACCTTAACCGCTAAGCCATCTCTCCAGCTGGTCTCATCTTTTAAACTTCTCTCCTGTTCAGTTCTTATGTGTCCATCACTGTATAATGAACTGTAGACTAGCAGGAAAAGAGAAGAAAGAAAATGATTTCATAATTTCTACCCACCCACTGAACTTCAGAACAAGACAAAGGAAAGGAAAAAGAGGAAGGCAAGATGAACTGCCCCAGAGCATGAGATAGCAGCTCCCTCAGCAGCTGACCCTGTTACACAAACAGGCTTGCAGGGAACAGCAACCCCCACACCAAAGAGCTAAGCGGTCAGCTTTGGGGCTCGAGGTGAGGCTGGGTGGATGGGTGAAAGCAGAACTGACATCCTGGCACAGCTCCAAGGGGGAGGCACACATCACAGTGGGGGGCTCCTCCAGGGGTGGACACAGCATCACAGTGGGGAGGCACACATCAAAGTGGGGAGGCACACATCACAGTGGGGGGCTCCTCCAGGGATGGACACAGCATCACAGTGGGAAGGCACACATCACAGTGGGGAGGGACACATCACAGTGGGGAGGGACACATCACAGTGGGGAGGCACACATCACAGTGGGGAGGCACACATCACAGTGGGGAGGGACACATCACAGTGGGGAGGCACACATCACAGTGGGGAGGCACACATCACAGTGGGGAGGGACACCTCACAGTGGGGAGGGACACATCACAGTGGGGAGGCACACATCACAGTGGGGAGGCACACATCACAGTGGGGAGGGACACATCACAGTGGGGAGGCACACATCACAGTGGGGAGGCACACATCACAGTGGGGAGGCACACATCACAGTGGGAAGGCACACATCACAGTGGGGAGGGACACATCACAGTGGGGAGGCACACATCACAGTGGGGAGGCACACATCACAGTGGGGAGGCACACATCACAGTGGGGAGGCACACATCACAGTGGGGAGGGACACATCACAGTGGGGAGGCACACATCACAGTGGGGAGGCACACATCACAGTGGGAAGGCACACATCACAGTGGGGAGGGACACATCACAGTGGGGAGGGACACATCACAGTGGGGAGGCACACATCACAGTGGGAAGACACACATCACAGTGGGGAGGGACACATCACAGTGGGAAGGCACACATCACAGTGGGGAGGCACACATCACAGTGGGGAGGGACACATCACAGTGGGGAGGGACACATCACAGTGGGAAGGCACACATCACAGTGGGGAGGGACACATCACAGTGGGGAGGGACACATCACAGTGGGGAGGCACACATCACAGTGGGGAGGGACACATCACAGTGGGGAGGCACACATCACAGTGGGAAGACACACATCACAGTGGGGAGGGACACATCACAGTGGGGAGGCACACATCACAGTGGGGAGGCACACATCACAGTGGGGAGGGACACATCACAGTGGGGAGGCACACATCACAGTGGGGAGGGACACATCACAGTGGGGAGGGACACATCACAGTGGGAAGGCACACATCACAGTGGGGAGGCACACATCACAGTGGGGAGGCACACATCACAGTGGGGAGGGACACATCACAGTGGGGAGGGACACATCACAGTGGGGAGGGACACATCACAGTGGGGAGGCACACATCACAGTGGGGAGGCACACATCACAGTGGGGAGGGACACATCACAGTGGGGAGGCACACATCACAGTGGGGAGGCACACATCACAGTGGGGAGGGACACATCACAGTGGGAAGGCACACATCACAGTGGGGAGGCACACATCACAGTGGGGAGGCACACATCACAGTGGGGAGGCACACATCACAGTGGGGAGGGACACATCACAGTGGGGAGGCACACATCACAGTGGGGAGGCACACATCACAGTGGGGAGGCACACATCACAGTGGGGAGGGACACATCACAGTGGGAAGGCACACATCACAGTGGGGAGGCACACATCACAGTGGGGAGGCACACATCACAGTGGGGAGGGACACATCACAGTGGGGAGGCACACATCACAGTGGGGAGGGACACATCACAGTGGGGAGGGACACATCACAGTGGGAAGGCACACATCACAGTGGGGAGGCACACATCACAGTGGGGAGGCACACATCACAGTGGGGAGGGACACATCACAGTGGGGAGGCACACATCACAGTGGGGAGGCACACATCACAGTGGGGAGGCACACATCACAGTGGGGAGGCACACATCACAGTGGGGAGGGACACATCACAGTGGGGAGGGACACATCACAGTGGGGAGGCACACATCACAGTGGGAAGGCACACATCACAGTGGGGAGGCACACATCACAGTGGGAAGGCACACATCACAGTGGGGAGGGACACATCACAGTGGGGAGGCACACATCACAGTGGGGGGCTCCTCCAGGGGTGGACACACATCACAGTGGGGAGGCACACATCAAAGTGGGGGGCTCCTCCAGGGGTGGACACAGCATCACAGTGGGGAGGCACACATCACAGTGGGGGCTCCTCCAGGGATAGACACACATCACAGTGGGGAGGCACACATCACACAGTGGGGTGGACACACATCACAGTGGGGAGGCACACATCACAGTGGGGAGGGACACATCACAGTGGGAAGGCACACATCACAGTGGGAAGGCACACATCACAGTGGGAAGGCACACATCACAGTGGGAAGGCACACATCACAGTGGGAAGGCACACATCACAGTGGGGCTCCTCCAGGGGACACACATCACAGTGGGGAGGCACACATCAAAGTGGGGCTCCTCCAGGGTGGACACACATCACAGTGGGGAGGCACACATCACAGTGGGGGCTCCTCCAGGATAGACACACATCACAGTGGGGAGGCACACATCACAGTGGGGGAGGGTGGACACACATCACAGTGGGGAGGCACACATCAAAGTGGGGGGCTCCTCCAGGGGTGGACACAGCATCACAGTGGGGAGGCACACATCACAGTGGGGGGCTCCTCCAGGGGTGGACACACATCACAGTGGGGAGGCACACATCACAGTGGGGGGCTCCTCCAGGGGTGGACACAGCATCACAGTAGGGAGGCACACATCACAGTGGGGGGCTCCTCCAGGGATAGACACACATCACAGTGGGGAGGCACACATCACAGTGGGGGGCTCCTCCAGGGGTGGACACACATCACAGTGGGGAGGCACACATCACAGTGGGGAGGGACACATCACAGTGGGAAGGCACACATCACAGTGGGAAGGCACACATCACAGTGGGAAGGCACACATCACAGTGGGAAGGCACACATCACAGTAGGGGGCTCCTCCAGGGATAGACACACATCACAGTGGGGAGGCACACATCAAAGTGGGGGGCTCCTCCAGGGGTGGACACAGCATCACAGTAGGGAGGCACACATCACAGTGGGGGGCTCCTCCAGGGGATAGACACACATCACAGTGGGGAGGCACACATCACAGTGGGGGGCTCCTCCAGGGGTGGACACACATCACAGTGGGGAGGCACACATCAAAGTGGGGGGCTCCTCCAGGGGTGGACACAGCATCACAGTAGGGAGGCACACATCACAGTGGGGAGGGGTGGACACACATCACAGTGGGGAGGCACACATCACAGTCCAGGGGTGGACACAGCATCACAGTAGGGAGGCACACATCACAGTGGGGGGCTCCTCCAGGGATAGACACACATCACAGTGGGGAGGCACACATCACAGTGGGGAGGCACACATCACAGTGGGGAGGGACACAGTATCACAGTGGGGAGGGACACAGAATCACAGTGGGGAGGCACACATCACAGTGGGGAGGGACACACATCACAGTGGGGAGGGACACATCACAATGGGGAGGCACACATCACAGTGGGGAGCTCCTCCAGGGCCACAAAGGGGCAGCCAATAGGGGCAGCTGCAAAGGGCCCTCTTCCTTCACAGAGAAAGGCTGCCCGCCTTTATTCACAAGGCACTAAGGGGAGCTGGGGATATGGCTCAATGGTAAAAGGTCTGTCTACCAAGTACAAAGCTGTGGTTCTAGTCTCAGTACCAAACACCTGATATTCATCAATGAGGCTGAGGGGGCAGAGTCTCAGGCTGGTTTGACATTGAAGAGAGATAGCTGGAAGCTGGGCGTGGTGGCCCACACCTTTAATCCCAGCACTAGGGAGGTAGAGGTAGGAGGATAACCGTGAGTTTGAGGCCACCCTGAGACTACATAGTGAATTCCAGGTCAGCCTAGGCCAGAGTGAGACCCTACCTCAAAAAAAAAAAAAAAAAAAAAAAGAGAGAGAGAGAGAGAGATAGTTGGCTACTGAAATGTCTCTGTTCCCACTCAAGTATGTAGAAAATCTCCATTCCCCTGCCCGCCTTGAAGTAGGGTCTCATATCGCCTAGGCTGGCCTTGAACTCTATATATAGCCAAGGATGACCTTAAACTTCTTATCCTTCTGGCGCCATCTCCTAAGTACTGGGATTACAGGTGTTTACCACCATGCATGCCCCTTCATCCAGGGATGAACCCAGGGTTTTGTTCATGCTAGGCAAGCACTCTACCAACTGAGCCCCATCCCCAGTCCAGAAAATCTTTTAAAATAAAAGATAGATGCCAGGCGTGGTGGCACACACCTTTAATCCCAGCACTCGAGAGGCAGAAGTAGGAGAATCGTAGGTTCAAGGCCACCCTGAGACTGCATAGTGAATTCCAGGTCAGCCTGGGCTAGAGTGAGACCCTACCTCAAAAACTAAAAAAAAAAAAATTATTAATAAATAAAAGATAAATGAACTGGGTATGGTGGCAATCCCAGCACTGGGAGGTTGAGGTAGGAGGACCACTGTGAGTTCAAGACCAGCCTGGGACTACAGAGTGATTTTCAGGTAGCCTGGGACAGAATGAGATACTATCATAAATAAATAGCTAGGCCTAGTAGCACAGGCCAGTAATCCCAGCTATTCAAGAGACTGAGGCAGGAGGATAGTGAGTTTAAGATGAGCCTGAGCCACAGAGTAAGACTATCTCAAAGAAAACAGTAAGGTGCAAGTTGTAGATGTAGCTCAGTGTTGAGCACTTGCCCAGCATGTGCAAACTCCAACACTGAAAAAAAAATCAATTAAAAAAAATAAAGAGGGCTGGAGAAATGGCTTAGCAGTTAAAGCGCTTGCCCACAAAGCCAAAGGACCCAGGTTCAATTCCCCAGGACCCGCTTAAGCCAGAAGCATACGATGACACATGCATCTAGAGTTCATTTACAGTGGCTGGAGGTCCTGGTATGTCCATATTCTCTCTCCCTCTCTCAAATAAAAAAAATAAAAATAACTAAAGAGAATCCATTATTCCAGAAATAAAATCTCTGTTCATATGTGGCTTATTCTGCATGGCACATGGGTAGAGACAGTTCATAGGTGTGATCTTGGCATGCAAGAGTGACTGTTTCTTTTCTTTAATATTTATTTATTTTTAAATGTTTTCTTTTTTAAAATTAATTAATTAATTTGAGAGTGTCAGACAGACAGAGAGAGAAAGAGGCAGATATATACAGAGAGAATGGGTGTGCCAGGGCCTCCAGCCACTGCAAACAAACTCCAGATGCACGTACCACCTTGCACATCTGGCTTACATGGTCCTGGGGAATCAAGCCTTGAACCAGGGTCCTTAGGCTTCACAGGCAAGCCATCTCTCCAGGCCCTTTTAAAATGTTTTCTAATTTGATTTATTTATTTTATTTTATTTTTTTGATTTTTTGAGGTAGGGTCTCACTCTAGCCCAGGCTGACCTGGAATTCACTCTGTATTCTCAGAGTGGCCTCGAACTCATGGCCATCCTCCTACCTCCACCTCCCAAGTACTGGGATTAAAGGGGTGTACCACCACAGCCAGTAATTTTATTTATTTTTATTTGAGAGAAAGAGAGGCAGATAGAGAGAGAATGGGCATGCCAGACTTCACCTGCTGCAATGGACTCCAGACATATGTGCCACCTTGTGCATCTGGCTTACATAGGTCCTGGTGAATCAAACCTGGGTCCTTTGGCTTTGTAGGCAAGCACCTTAACTGGTAAGCCATCTCTCCAGCCCTAATATTTATTTATTTGATTAAGAGAGAGAGGAGAGGAGAGGAGAAGGGAAGGGAACAGAAGAGAATGGAAGAAAAGAGGAGAGGAGAGGAGAGGAGAAGAGAGGAGAGGAGAAGGAGTATACTAGGGACTCCTGCCACTGCAAATGTACTCTAGAAGCATGTGCCATTGTGTGTCTGGCTTTACCTGGGTGCTGGGGAATCGAACCTGGGCTTTCAGGCCTTGCAAGCAAGCACCTTACCCACTAAGCAATGCCCCCAGCCCAGGGGTGACTATCTACATACCTGCTCAGAGTTTTTAAAATATTTTTTATTTATTTGCAAGCAGAGAGCAACAGAGAAGAGAGACAAAAAGAATGGGTGCACTAGCCCTAATATTTATTTGAGAGAGAGAGAAGAGAAATGGCTATACCAGGGACTCCTGTCACTGCAAAGACACTCCCGATGCATGTACCATTGTGTGCATCTGGCTTTACCTGTGTACTGGGGAAATCAAACCCAGTTCATTAGGCTTTACAGGCAAGCACCTTAACCGCTAAGTAATCTCTCTAGCCTATTTATCAAGCTGAGAGAGACAGACAGACAGAGAGAATGGGCACACCAGGGCCCCAGCTGCTGCAAATGAACTCCAGATGCATGTGCCACTCTGTATATGTTTAATGTGGGGACTGGGGAATCAAACCAGGGTCATTAGGCTTTGCAGGCAAGCGCCTTAACTGCTGAGCCATCTTTCCAGCCCCTGCTCATGGTTTTGACTGTGTCCACCCACTTGCACCATCTGAGACCTGACACCCATCCCCAAAGCTGCAAGCTCCCCATATGAATCTGGCTAATTGGGGAATGCCCATGACACAGCTTTCTGTCTGAGAAAGAGCAGGTCCGGGTGCCACACTATGCAGGAGCCCAGGAGACTCACCAATGCAGAGACTCAGATTACAGACAGCCCCAGGCTTCCCCATCACAAAGCAGTGGCTCCCTTAAACGCTCACTTCCTACTTCCTGACATGCAAGTGGAGGCTCTGAGAACATCACTACATAATCTGTGGTGAGACACTCCGGGGCCCGTGTGGGATTTGGGGTCTGCGTTTGTCATGGTGCTATCAGTCGTTTGACAAACACTGTGGACAATCTATGATCCAGGGACTTTGCTGAATAAGATCTGATCCCTGCTCTCAAAAGACACAGCCAAATAAACAAAAACACAGTGTGGGAAGACAGTGACATTAACACAGTAACAGAGCTGTTACGGGTGCTACAGGGAACATCAAAGAAAGGGGGAGCTGAGCTCTATCTGGGGGCTGGGATCAGGCACTTCATGGAGGAGATAATGTTTGATCAGGTCTTAAAAGACGAGTTGGTATTCACCCAACCAGTAGGGGAAAGAGGAGGGGGGCTCAGGTTAGTAATGTGAGGGGGAGACAGTGAAAAGAGCTCCTGGGTTAAACTTCTGGGGCAAGTGCCACCATTGTTTCCCTAGCTCTGACATGCCAGGGGCCAGGACATCAACTACGGCACACGCAGAGTGAGAGCTAAAAGGTTCACAATGACTCCTTCAGCTTCCACACCTTGTCCCATTATTGCCAAGCACCCAGTGGGCAGATGCTCAGTAAAGAGCTTTGATCCACCTCCTCCACCACCAGGGACTTCCAGTCCCATCTCAGCTCGTCCAGTCTGGTAGGAGAAGCCAGTGTGCTCTGACCCCCAGACAGCAGGAAAGAACAGGCAGGAAGGGCCCTGTGTGGCCACACCTGTCTTTCACAGGTGGGGAGGGGAAGGTTGGCGCATCTACAGAAGGCTGGTGGCTTGGGTGAGGCCTGCATTGGAATTGGGTACACAGAGAGAGAGAGAGAGAGAGAGAGTCAAGTGTGATCCCACAGCAAGGCATAGCCAATACCAAACCACAGTGGCCTGAGGGACCTGGGTTCAAGTCTTAGCTCTGCCTCTCATGTGCAGTGGCTTCCCATTCCTCCTGCATAGTAAGAACAGGCAGAACCCATGCCACACTCACAACTGACACCACCAACTCCTCTTCTTCTCTTTTCTGTATTTACTTACTTATTTGAGAGAGAGAGGCAGGTAGAGAGAGAATATAGGCACACCAGGGCCTCTACCTACTGCAAATGAACTCCAGACACATGTGCCACTATGTTCATCTGGCTTATGTGGGTTCTGGGGAAATGAATCTGGGTCCTTAGGCTTCACAGGCAAGTGCCTCAACTGCTAAGCCATCTCTCCAGCCCAGCTTGTTACTTCTGGGTGAGGAGGTGAGATCAAACAACAGGAAACTCAAGGACTATTGCAGAAAGAATGTAAGAGCCACAGGAAGGGGAGAACTGCTTACAATGCAATCCTTCCAGACACAAAATGGCCTCGATATTCATGACCTCACAGTGTCTGACTACCTACATAAATGGACCTTCATTTTTGGAGGAAAAGATGATGACATCAAAATAAAAAGAGACTAATTGGAAGGGAGAAGAGGGGATTCGATGAAGGGTGAAATTGAGAAGTGGAGAATAAGGGTGGGAGTGGAAATTATTATGGTTTATTGTCTATACTTATAGAAGCTGTCAATAAAAGGTTTCAAAAAAAACACAGCAGGGCTGGAGAGATGCTTAGCAGTTAAGGTGCCTGCCTGCTAAGCCTAAGAACCCAGTTCCAATCTCCAGGTCCCACGTTTAGCCAGATGCAAAGTGATGCAAGGGTGCAATGCCGCACTTGACCACAAGGGGGCGCACACATCTGGATTTCGTTCATAGCAACTGAGAGACTGCTGGCGTGCCCATCTCTATCTGTCTCCCTCTCCGTCTGTCTCTCTCTGTGTCTCTCTCTCCAAAAATAAATAAAATTTAAAAAAATAAAAAAAAAAAAAACACAGCAGAGTCGAGTATGATGGTACACACCTTTAATCCCAGCACTCAGGAGGCAGAGGTAGGCGGATCACTGTGAGTTCGAGGCCACCCTGAGATTATATAGTGAATTCCAGGTCAGCCTGGATAGAGCAAGATCCTACCTCGAAAAACAAAACAAAACAGCAGGAGGTACAAGATGACCAGAGGATGAGTAGAGTTGAAAACTGGGACCTGATCTTGGCATGGTGGTGCATGATTGGGAATTTGAGGTCAGCCTAGACGATTAGGTCAGATGAGGCAGGAGGACTGCAAGATCCAAGCCAGCCTGGGAAACCTAATGAGACCGTACTTCAAATTGTAAGGGCTAGATAGATGGATCAGTGGTTAAAGGTGCTTGTGTGCAAAGCCTGCTATAGTAGACAGCTTCCAAGTCACTGAGACGACCTTCCAAACCAGGCACAGTTATGGAGGAAGGGTAATTTACTGAAGCTTACAGATCCAAGGGAAGTTCCATAATGGCAGAAGAAGTTGGCCCTCTCTCATAGGACCAAACAGAGAGAGAAAAAGCCACAAGTCAAAAAAACCCAAAAGCCACAGCACATAGCACACTTCAGGAACTCCAGGTAGAACTGAGGCACTTTGCAAATCTTTAGACTGGAATTCCAAATCCACCACCACCACCACTTAGGGCTGAACCCTAAGATTCACCCAGTGAAACCTTTTCCACCCAGGTGGCTGCAGATCCAAACTACAAACTAATAAAACACTGAATATATTGGGGACCATCTATTCAACTACCACACCTGCCAACCAGGTTCGATTCCCCTGTACCCATGTAAAGCCAGATGTACAATGTAGTATATGTGTCAGGAGTTTGTTTGCAGTGGCAAGGGACTCTGATGCACCGTCTGTTTCTTTCTCTCCAACTAAAAAAAAAAAAAAAAAATGAAATGGGGCTGCAAGGATGGCTTAGTGGTTAAGGTGTTTGCCTGCAAAACCAAAGGATCCTGGTTCAACTCTCCAGGACCCAGATGCACAAGGGGGCCACATGCATCTGGAGTTCGTCTGCAGTGGCTAGAGGCCCTAGTGAACCCATTCTCTCTCTCTCTCTCTCTCTCTCTCTCTCTCTGTGTGTGTGTGTGTGTGTGTGCCTCTTCCTCTCTCTCAAATAAACAAATAAAAAATATTTTTAAAAATGAAATGTTAGCTGGGCGTGGTGGCGCATGTCTTTAATCCCAGCACTTGGGAGGCAGAGGTAGGAGGATCACCGTGAGTTCAAAGCCACCCTGAGGCTACAGAGTGAATTCCAGGTCAGCCTGGGCTAGAGTGAGATCCTACCTCAAAGAAAAAAAAAAAAAAAAAAAAAAAGAAAAGAAAGTGGCGCATGTCTTTAATCCCAACTTGGGAGGCAAAGAAGGAGGAAAGATCAAAGCCACCCTGAGGCTACAGAGTGAATTCCAGGTCTAGCCTGAGCTACAGTGAGATCCTACCTCAAAGAAAGAAAGAAAGAAAGAAAGAAAGAAAGAAAGAAAGAAAGAAAGGAAGGAAGGAAGAAAGAAAGAAAGAAAATGAAATGTTAGAGGGCTAGGGATGTGACTCAGTTACAGACTGCTTGCCTGGCATACATGAGGCCCTGGGCTCCAACCCCAGTACAGAAAAAAAAAAAAAAAAAAAAAAAAAAAAAAAAAGGAGACTCTATGGCAAGTTAATTTCAAAGTGCACTGATGACATAAATATTAAATGGCAAAATAAAATCCAGGCTCTGGGAAACAAGTCTCTGGAGACCTGCTGATGCTGAGGTCTCAAGCTGATTCTGAATGCAACATGCATAAAATTAAGTGGGAGAGAAAAGCTGGGATACAGGGTCTGCAGTAAGAGGCACTGTGCAGTCCCAGGGCCAGGGCTGCCAGCCCAGGCTGTCCTATGCCACTGTGATATCGCTTCAGTGGAGGAGACAGCGGGCCTTCTGGTGGTGGGGGGGGGAATAGTCCTCCTTCTCCTGGGCAACATACAGCTAATGAGTGTGGCACCAAGAACCAAACCAGGCTCTAGCTCAGACTGGTTGTGTGACCTTGGGTACTGCTAGGTGCTACAAGAAAAGGCCTTGTGACTCATTTCCCCATCTAGTGCTTGGGATCGGTGTGTGGCCTGAGCACTCAGTGACCTTGGCTTCAGCAGGACTCAGCTGTTCAGTTGATGGACTGGCTCAGAAATTTCTGATGCTGCTTGACCCCACAGAGACACTGCATTGGGCTGCACAACCCTAAAGCCCTGGGGGACACCCTCGACCAATGGGGGACACAACCAGCAACAATGTACCCTGGCTTCCCAGCTGGACCTCCAAGGTCCCAGCAGGATGTCACTCCAGCGTTCATGGCCTTAATGGCTATGGTTCCCCTCACTGCTTCGCCCCTTTCTGCCTCGCTTCACTCATACCTTCACTCCTAAACCTAACCTGCACCCAGGCCGTGGTCTCAGGTAAGGCTGGTGAGAACCTCAACCTAAAACAGTGCTGGGGAGAAAGTAGCCCAGTGGACAGAATATGGCCGGGGCATTTGGCTTATACAAGCCATCCAAGAGAATTTTAGAAAAGATTTTTTTGGGGGGCTGGAGAGATGGCTTAGCGGTTAAGGCACATGCCTGCAAAGCCTAAGGACCCAGGTTCGATTCCCCAGTACCCACATAAGCCAACTGCACAAGGTGGCACATACGTCTGGTATTCATTTGCAGTGGCTAGATGCCCTGGTGTGTCCATTCTCTATCTGCCTCTTTCTCTCTCTCAAATAAATAGAGAGAGAGAGAATGGGTGCACCAGAGCTGCCAGCCGCTGCAAACGAACTCCAGATGCATGCACCACCATGTGAATCTGGCTTATGTGGGTACTGGGGAATCGAACCTGGGTCCTTAGGCTTTGCAGGCACATGCCTTAACTGCCATCTCTTCAGCCCTGAGAAGACTTTTGAGCCAAGGTGGCTCTTCCTATGGGCCAAGTGAGGCATAGAAAAACTAGATGACCTGCCCAAGGTCACACAGCTCCTGAGGAGTGGAGGCAAGACCTGAACCCATGCAGGGTGGATTCACTTCTCAAAGTGGAGACAAAGGGCTGGAGAGCAGTGCTTACTGGAGACGCCTGTCATCCAGGCACCCCATGACAGGGTATAGCACCCCATGACAGGGTATAGCACACCCATGACAGGGTATAGCACCCATGACAGGGTATAACACACCCATGACAGGGTATAGCACCCATGACAGGGTATAGCACACCCATGACAGGGTATAGCACACCCATGACAGGGTATAGCACACCCATGACAGGGTATAGCACACCCGTGGGGAAAGAGAGGTCAGGTGCTGGCTACCATGAAGGTCAGGGGGTCACCACCAAGACACAGAGTCTTGCCAAGCCTTGGTGGCGCATGCCTTTAATCCCAGCACTTGGGAGGCAGAGGTAGGAGGATCGCCATGAGTTCGAGGCCACCATGAGAATATAGAGTAAATTCCAGGTCAGCCTGAGCTAGAGTAAAACCTATCTCGAAACAAAACAAAACAAAACAAAAAACACAGAGTCTTCCCTTCAGGATCTCAACATGAAGTCCAAGATATATATATATATGCATGTCAAATGTGTTCATTGCATGAAGATAAGGAAGGCTTCTGAGCAGAAAGGATATTCACCTGGGCCTTGATGGGTGTGTAGAAGCCCTCCAGGAAAGCAAGAGGGAAGGAGATGGTGTACACAGAAGGAGGACTGTCCACAGACACAGGGAAGGGAGGGACATGGTGGCAGGGAGCCTCTGACAAGGTGGGACTTCAGTGTGCAGGTCCTCCAGCTGTTGGCCACAAGCAGGGAAACAGGTAGGCTTCTACCAGCAAAATGGAGATGATACCTGCCTACAGGTGTCCCTGTCACATGTCCCTTTTGGACAGGAGAAAACAGGCTAACACCAGAAAGGCACCTGCATGCACCTTGATCCAGGTACATGTGAGGCCAGGCTCCTGTGTGCTGCACACACAAGAGAATGCTAGCTAGTTAGCATGCTGTGAGAGGCATCCAGGTCACGTCCAGCACCAGGACCCTAGAGTTACGAAGTGGGCTGGAGAGATGGCTTAGCAGTTAAAGTGCTTGCCTGCAAAGCCTAAGGACCCATGTTCTTCCCTCCCAGATCCTATGTATGCCAGATGCTACAAGATGACGTATATGCAAGGTTGCACATGTGCACAAGGGGGTGCACATGTCTGGAGTTCAATTATAGTGGCTGGCAGCCCTGGCACACCAATTCTTTTTTTTTTTTTTAATTTTTATTTATTTACTTATTAGAGACAGAGAAAGGGAGGGGGGAGGGAGATTGGGTGCTCCAGGGCCTCTAGCCACTGCAAATGAACTCCAGATGCATGAGCTACCATGTGCCTCTGGCTTACATGGGTCCTGGAGAATTGAGCCTCAAACCAGGTCCTTAGGCTTCACAGGCAAGCGCTTATCCACTAAGCCATCTCTCCAGCCCACACACCAATTCTCTTGCTCTCACTCTCGCTCTTGCTCTCACTTTCTCTTATATATATAAAAAAGGCCTGTCTGTTGGGCTTGCCTCGAAAGAAAAAAAGAAAGAAAGAAGGGAGGGAGGGAGGGAGGGAGGGAGGGAGGGAAGAGAGAAAGGAAGAAAGCAAGCAAGCAAGCATGCTACAAAGCGCTCCTAGGGGTTGGGGGAGGGGGACACACAAACTGAAGGGAGGTTCAGAAAGCTACTCTGCGGGCCAGGATGCCAGGTCATAGGGTCAGGAACAGGTCCAAGTCAGCGCTGAGAAGCAGCATGGCCAGGAAGTAGAAGACAAGGCCACAACGGGAGGGTGGAGCCTGCAGGAAGGAGAAGCGGCAAAAGGAAGCAAAAACATGCAAAAGAAGTTTAAAAGGAGAAGCAGTGGCTCGGCACAGGGCTTGGCATTTCCCGAAGACCACAATCTCCTACAATGCTAAAGGAGCAGGGGACAGCGGAGTAAGGGTGAGATTACCAAGAGGCAGGTGTGGGTTCTGCACTTTGGTGGGCTCAGCAGGCAAAGGAGGCAGATGCAAGGAGGGGTCTGTAACACCTGGGAAATCCCCAGTAAGGCTCCCAAGACTCTGCATTGGCTCCTGGGGTGGAGGCAGTTCCAGGAGCAAAGCTTCAACTCAGTAGAGACTAATGGAGCTGTTGTGAAGGAGGGACACTAGCTACACTTCGGGAAGATTGATGCTAAAAATAAAGGCAAGCACAAACATCTCCAAGCCAGAAACCCAAAGGGCTGTCATAAAGTTCATGCACTCGGAGAGAGAGTGTGGGAGTCAACGGAGACCAGTGTCCGAGCTACAAGGGCTGACTCTTAACCTTACAAGTATTACCTAAAATAATAATCTGGGCCTGGGAAGGTGCCTCAGAAGTTAAAGGTGTTTACTTACAAAGCTTGCTGGCCTGGGTGTGATTCCCCAGTTTCTACATAAAGCCAGATGCACAAAGCTGCTCATGTGTCTGGAGTTCGGCTGCAGTGACAAGAGGCCCTGGAGCACCCAAGCTCTCTCATATTTTCTCTCTTGCAAATAAATAAATAAATATTTTTTTTTTTGTTTTGCGTTTTGTATTTCGAGATAGGGTCTCACTCTAGCCCAGGCTGATCTGGAATTCACTATGTAGTCTCAGGGTGGCCTTGAACTCACAACGATTCTCCTACCTCTGCCTCCCAAGTGCTGGGATTAAAGGTGTGTGCCACCATGCCTGGCCAAAAAATATTTTTAAAAAAGAAAATATTAGGGCTGGAGGGATGGCTTAGAGGTTAAGGCGTTTGACTACAAAGCCAAAGGACCCAGGTTCGATTCCTCAGGACCCACGATAGCCAGATGTACAAGGGGTGCATGCGTCTGGAGTTCGTTTGCAGGGGCTGGAGGCTCTGGTGCACCCATTCTCTTTCCCCTCTGTCAAATAAATAAATAAAAATATTTACAAAAAGAAAACATTAATCTGTCAGGTGTGGTGGCTCAGGCTTATAATTCTAGCACTCAGGAGGCTGAGGCAGAAGGGTTACTACAAGAGTTCCAGGCCAACCTGGGTGAGCTCTGTCTCTAAAAGAGGGGACAGGAGACAGGAAGGAGGGAAGGGGAGAGGGAAAGAGAGAAAAGAAAATAAGAATAAAGTCAATCCTGACAGTTTATAGTCCAAGGAGATAGGCTGCTCTGGGCGTGGCTGCATCAAGACTGTAAGCCATGCCACCTGGCCTCCATGCCTGACCTTTGCTTCCACTCCTGGTCACAGGACAGATACTCTGCATGTGGTAGAGGGGCCTTCCTCCTCCTCTCCAGATGTAAACCAGAGAAAAGATAAAAGGTCTCTTTCCCAACAGCCCTGTCCAAAGTCCTAGTCCCAGGAACCAGCCTGCTGGGCTCCAGGAGCTACAGGAGAGCCCAGCCTTGAGCCAGTCAGCTGGCAGTGAGGGTCATGTGCCTACACAGTGGAGTGGGGCAGAGTCAACCCCACGGGTGGGACACTGTCTGGGCAGGATGAGTATGACCTGGAGGGACAGAATGCTGGACAGACAAGCCTCAGTCCCTGCTACTCTGTGAGGAGCTCTGGGCTGAATGCTACAGGCTAGCCAGAGCATTATGGAAAGAGTCATCTGCCCACCGTCTCCACGGCTCACACTCCTTCTGTGATTGCCCCTTCATCAGGGACAGATCCCTACACACAGTTTAGCTCAGACAAAGTATGAGGGGACCACAGATGGCCACCCAAGTGAGCGCTATGCTCATGAAGGTCACGTTCACAGAGAGTCTATAGCAGGCAGTGATGCAGAACTTCTCTATGATGTTAATGCATACTCTCCACAGCCCTGTCATTAGCCACTATTATCATCAGGAATGGGGAGGAGCTCTACGTCTCTAACACTCCTCATCTTACGGGCACAGAATCAGTGAAACTAGAGCTGGAGACATGGCCCAGTGGTTAAGGCACTACCCTGTAAAGCTTAAAGATACAAGTTTGGGGCTGGAGAGATGGCTTAGCGGTTAAGGCACCTGCCTCCTAAGCCTAAGAATGCTGGTTCCAATCTCCAGGTCCCATGTTTAGCCAGATGCAAAGTGGCGCAAGGGCGCAATGCCGCACTTGACCACAAGGGGGGCGCACGCATCTGGAGTTCGTTCGCAGCAGCTGAGAGACTGCTGGCACGCCCATCTCTGTCTTCCTCTCCCTCTCTCTCTCTCTGTCTCTCTCAAAAAAAAAAAAAAAAAAAAGATACAGGTTTGGTTCCCTAGTACACATGTAAAGCCAGACACACAAGGTGGCACCTGCATCTGGAGTTTGTTTGTAGTGGCTAGAGACCTAGGTGTGCCCATTTTCTCCCTCCCTTCCATCTGCCCCCCAAAGTAAATAAATAAAGTATTTTTTAAAAAAGAGGGCTGGAGAGGTGGCACAGCAGTGAAGGCGTTTACCTGCAAAGCCAAAGGATCCCGGTTCGATTCTCCAGGACCCACGTAAGCCAGATGCACAAGGGAGCGCATGCATCTGGAATTCGTGTGCAGTGGCTGGAGGCCCGCGTGTGCCCATCGCCTCTCTCTCCCTCTTTCTCTCTCTCAATAAAATAAATAAATAGGAAGAAAGAAAGAAAGAAAGAAAGAAAGAAAGAAAGAAAGAAAGAAAGAAAGAAAGAAAAAGAGTGAAACTGGGCGACCTGCCCAAGGCAACACCATGCAGTGAGGCTGTGGCTCAAGACAAGACAGCTCCTTCATCCTTGCTCTCACTCATGGGCTCTAAAGTCACTAGAAAATTGGACGCATTTCCAGGTACCTGGATTCTTTCCAGCAGAAAACTGCTTGCAGCAGAGGCTTTGGGTCCAGCGAGAGAGGCCTGGTGAAACAATGTGCCTGGACAGACAGAACACTATGGAGCCATTTTTTAAAGAGGCAGCCAGGAAAACAGAAGGTGGGAGATGGATCTGCAAGAGCCAGGGTGGCTGGCCATCCCACAACTACAAGATATCTCAGAAAACACACATCGGAAAGTGTTTCAAGGGGCCAGGGAGATGGCTCAGTGGGTGAAGTGCTTGCCATGCAAGCATGAGGATCTGACTTCGGATCCCCAGCACCCGCATAAATGCCAGGTGGATGTGGTGGTGCCTATAATGCCAGCACTCGGGAGGCTGAGATAGGCTGTTAGCTGGGCTAGCCAAATCTGCGAACTCTGTAGTTAAGTGAGAGAGCCTGTCTTAGTAAATGAAGTGAAGAGTGATGGAGAAAGACAACCTACATCAACCTCTGACCTCCACATGCACACACACACACACACGCGTGCAAATAGGCTTACACACAGGCATATACACCACACACACACACACACACACACACACACACACATATACAAAGAAAGAAAACATGGCAAAAATGGGGCAGCAGTCCACCCAGGGAGATGAAAATGACATCAGCTCGGTGAGGACAGGACAGGGACTTCTCTGCTGTGATATGAACTTCAGTGTCCAGAACAAGCTACCCACAGAGGAACCACCCAGGCACACTGGACAAACGAATGAATGAGTGACAGAAAGAACAGATGAACACGCGAACATGTCTTCAGTGGGGAACTATGTGAACTAGGTCTGGGTTCAGTCTCTGTACAAGTGGCGGATTCTGAGTATGGGACAAGACTGTCCGTGGTGTTGTCGGGACAGGACATAAGCAATGAAGTTTCACAGACAGCAGGAGCCACCTCCTTACCACCCATGCCAGACCTGCAAGCCCCTTCAGCAGCGGTCTGGCTGGCAGGTGGTCCCCCTTCCCTTGAATGCTGCAGGCTGAGTGGCAGTGCACCTGATGTCACAGGCTCTGTGGTGCTGACAGGCCTCAGCCCAGCTCAGCTGTTTCCTCCCCAGCATCCCCTCACACCTTTCGGTCACTGTTGGCATTACCTACATCCTGTCAACAAAACATCCATTGTAGCCGGGCGTGGTGGCGCACGTCTTTAATCCCAGCACTCGGGAGGCAGAGGTAGGAGGATCGCCGAGAGTTCGAGGCCACCCTGAGACTACATAGTTAATTCCAGGTCAGCCTGGACCAGAGTGAGACCCTACCTTGCAAAACCAAAAAAAAAAAAAAAAAAAAAAAAAAAACATCCATTGCAGTCACCAATGTCCCAATCACCATGCACTTGCTTCCTCCAACTGCTGACCTGCCCCAGGGTGGCAGATGGGCAACTCACCTGCTCCAGAACACACAACTAGCACATCTCTGAACCTGAGGCATTGGCAGAGTTTGAATCCCTCAGCACCGTGGCAACTACTTCTCCCCATGACCAAGGAGCTACTGCATGCAGACCCAAGACGAGAAGCGTGTGCACCCATGTAGGCCAGAGGCCATTGCACACCTGCCTGGGGGTGGGCCTACTGTGCACAGAACCAGGCACACACTGAGAGCTTCAGGAGAGAGACAATGTTGTGAGAGAACACAAGATTCATTTCATAAAACAAGAGTTATGGGCTGAGGGAGAAGCTCAGTGGTTAAATGGTGCTTGCTTGCAAAGCCTGATAGCCCAGGTTTGATTCCCCAGAACCCATGTAAAGCCAGATGCACAAAGTGGCACATACATCTGGAGTTCATCTGCAGTGTCAAGGGGTCATTCTCTCTTACTCTCTCTGCTTGCAAGTAAACAATAAGTAAATTTGTTTTTAAATGATTAATAAATCATTTATTTGAGAGGGAGAAAGAGAGACAGATGGAGAATGGGCATGCCAGGGCCTCCAGCCACTGCAAACGAACTGCAGATGCATGTACTACCTTGTGCATCTGGCTTACATGAGTCCTGGGGAATCGAGCCAGGATCCTTTGGCTTTGCAGGCAAGTGCCTTAACTGCTAAGCCATTTCTCCAGCCCAAAAAATTAGTTTTTAAAAAGAGTTATATCGCTAGAAATGGTGACACATGCCTTTAATTTAAGAATAAAGTCTTGCTTAACTTGCCCTTGTGCTGTGCCTGCCCCTATCAATCTTGGCAGGCCATAAGACAACGGACAGGGAGTGTCCGGCACTCTAATCCCTAAAGTAAGCCCAACCAGAGCTGAGAAAGGCTCTGTAGCTCTCTCAGCCTGCAACACTAGGATGGGAATCCAGCCCTTTTCTCCTTCCCAAGCACCTAGTGTTAGATGTAAAGAAGGGATGTCCCATACTACGTGGGTGAGTGGTCAGTTCCAGATGCACTGAGTTGAGGCAGAGGGATTCCCAGTGGAGGGAACTTCCAAACTTTAGGCACTTGGGCTCACCAAAAGGGGCATGTGGCACCACTGAGCAGGAGATGTGGGTGGGGACAAACCAACTTGAGAGCCAGTCATAGTCCATGTGAATTCAATGAGCAGAAGGGAACCACAGAGGACTAATGAGCAGTGAGTGACAGATTTAAGATGTGCTTAGGAAGATTTTTTTTCCACCAGCACAGTGGAGTGGGGGGTGGCAGAATAGACCCAAGATGAAGTTCAGCGCTAGGAATTGCAGCAAGGAGAGGGTGAGGGCTGGGGATGGGGCTCAGTTGGTAGGGAGCTTGCCTAACATGCAAGAGGCCCTGGATCCCATCGCCAGCACCACATGATGATTCATGCCTGTCATCCAAGCACTTGGTGAAGGAAGGAGGGTCAGAGGTTCAAGATCATCCTCGTGTAGCAAGGTCCAACCCAGCCTGGGAGACATGGGACCCTGTCACAAAAAATGTAGTGACAGGGAGGCTGGAGAGATGACTCGATGAATAAAGAGCTCAGTACTCAAGCTGAAGTAACCAGAGTTTGATTCTTTGACGCCACATAAAAGGCCTGAAGATATGGTGGGTTTCTGTGATGCTAGCACACTGACACTATGGTCGGGCAGGAGGCAGAGAATTTCCAGAAACTCCAGGTGATAGGGAAGGCAGTGGGTCAATGTCCCTATTTGAAGTTTGCCCTCTTTTAGAAGCCACCCTCACCCACTCTGACTCTCAGTTCTCCCCTCCCCTAATCTAGGGGTGGATATGTGACCCAGGCCCAGTACTGCTGGTTCAGTAACAGGCACATGAACTCAGGCAGGACAAGAATGGTGGGTCAGGACCCCTGGACTTGCTGGCCAAGGGGCTTATTCTGTCTACCCCACCTCATGACTGAAGCTGGTGTGGTTGGTAGCCATCTGGGTGCCCACTCAAGGAAGGGAGACGAAGGAGACCTTGAAGGCTTGCTCTGTGGGGGCTGAGCTATGGGACACCAAACCATGGGGAGTGAGAAGGAAGGGGCCATACACAGCTCCTGGGAGGGGGCCTTCCGGGAAGAAGCCAGCACCTATGGGCCTGGCCTGGCCTGGGAGCTGAGAGAAAGCAGCTGGGCGAGCAGCTGGAGCGTGCTGGGGGAGGAAGTATAGGGGAAGAAGACAGGGGGCAGAGGTGTCAATGTCTGGAGGGGGCCTGGGAGCCCACAGGAAGCAGTTCCTGGAGAGAGAGAAAGCAGGGGACAAGAGTCTAGAAACAAGAGGAATGAAGCCTCTTGCAGCTGAGGCCTGCCAGAACACCTGGCGAGGACTCAGGGCCCTTCCCATGTCACAAGTGAGCAAACATGTCCTTCTAACCCTAAAACAAGCCCACAAGGGGCGAAACCACTTCCTTGAGGCCAAGAGCGTGGGATCCAGAGCCAAGGCCAAGCCCCACCACTTCCTAGCGGTGTGCAATTACTCTCTGGGACTGGGTGTGCACATGTGTGGACTGGGAAACAACCTGGCACAGCTGGCTGACACCCAGCAGGGCAAGTGTGGTGCTGGGAAAGTCACTAGTCAGAGTTCTGTGGAGGGGTCCTGGGTTTAGGAGGACACAGCAGGGAAGGGAACAGGAGCAGACGTGGCAAGCAGAGGCTGCAGGGACATTTGTCCAGCAGATGGCTGGGGAGGGAAGGCAGACTGCAGCAGACAGCCTCAGATCCCACGGCTTATTCACAAGGATCAACAAGCAGCCGGCTAAGCATTTTTAGCTGTCAACCAGACGTTCCTCATCCCAACCTCCCCACAGTGAGGGTGAGCGGAGGGGAACCTAAGCAGAAAGCCACAGCCCACCCAGAAGAGGAAGGAAGTGTTCCCCCAAACAACAACCAGGCCAGCAAGGTTAGGAAGCAAGATGTGGGCTCTTCTTCGGTCACTTTCTCCAGCAAAAGTGGTGCAGAAAACAAGAGCTCAGAGGCAAGACCAGCCGTGGGGGCCATCGGTGGGTGACCCACTGGAGGAGAGCTGGATTCCATAGGGAGGAAAACTGCCAGGTCAGAATCCTGATAACCGACCAGGGGGAAAAGTTGAGTCTGCACTTGTCCCAGGTGCAGAAGCATTTGCTGCAGAGGGCAGCCAAGACAGGGCTCTGAAGTCAGTGCCTGCGCACCAGGCCCGCCCCATCCACTCCACGCTGTGTCCTCCTGCGCCTTCTCACTGAGTTGTACTTTTGCTCCTGATGCTTTAAGTGAATTATTTACAAAAGCAATGGATACAGAGGTCTAGAGGCAACTCCCAGGAGAAATGTTAACTGGGAAAACATACACTCCGTCTCTCTCATCTTAGTGCCCAGCACTAAGCAGACACTTCATAAAGACTCTCGGAACTAAATGCAAAAGGCAATTCAATTAAGAAAATGGTTAAGAGCCGGGTAGGGTGGTGCATGCCTTTAATCCTAGCACTCAGGAGGCAGAGGTAGGCAGATCGCTGTGAATTCAAGGCCAGCCTGAGACTACAGAGTTTCAGGTCAACCCGAGCTACAGTGAGACCTTACCTCAAAAAAGAGGGGGAAAATGCTGTTAAATTAAGGAACCACGCCTAGTGGCACAAGCCTGTAAACCTCATACTCAGGAGCCCAAGGTGGGAGGCTTGAGAGTTGAAGGCCTGCCTGAGCAATTTACTAAAACCCTATTTCAAAAAGGGCTGGGGGGGTCAGGCATGGTGGCGCACGCCTTTAATCCCAGCACTCAGGAGGCAGAGGTAGGAGGATCACCGTGAGTTCAAGGCCACCCTGAGAATACAGAGTGAATTCCAGGTCAGCCGGAGCTAGAATGAGACCTGACCTCGAAAAAACAAAACAAACAAACAAACAAAAAATCAAAAAGGGATGGGGGATGCCGGGCATGGAGGCCTTTAATCCCAGCACTTGGGAGGCAGAGGTAGGAGGATTGCCATGAATTCGAGGCTACCCTGAGACTACATAGTGAATTCCAGGTCAGCTTGGGCTAGAGTGAGACCCTACCTTGAAAAAAAAAAATCAAAAAGGGCTGGGATCTAGAGGTCCCACCACTAGTAATATAATGACAAAAAATAAAGGAAAGAAGGGAGGAAGAAATGGAGAGGAGGGAGGGAAAATGAAAAAAAGACAGCTGTTAAGGAAACCACATGACACCCTAGCTAGATTTTTTTTTTTTTTTTTTTTTTTTTTTTTAGGTAGGGTCTTGCTCTAGCCCAGGCTGATCTGGAATTCACTATGTAGTCTCAGGCTGGCCTTGAACTCAGTGATTTTCCTACCTCTGCCTCCCCAGTGCTGAAGTTAAAGGTGTGCGCCACCACCCTGGGAAGATTTTTGTCTTTATTTCACAAACAACCCTGTGGTGTGACAGGCACTGCTCTGAGCATTTTTGCACACATGGGCTCAATCAATTTTGAAATAATCCTAAGAAATGACAGGTGAGAAGCTCTGGCCCCAGGGTGTAAGTGACCTGCCCCAACCCACCCAGCTGGGAAGCAGCCCTGTGGGAGTCAAGCCCACACCATCTGTCTGAGTCCCGCCCTAACCTCCAAGCGGCTTGTCTTTGTCTGAAAGTTTGTTCCCAAGCTAAAGACCAGAGAGGAAAGGCCAGGGGAGGCAGGCAGTCTCAAACACCCTAAAAAAAAAAAAAAAAATCTTGCTGGCTTTGGGAAAAAAAAAAATCTTGCTGAGGCATGGTGGTGCACACCTTTAGTCCCAGCACTTGGGAGGCAGAGATAGGAGGATTGCCATGAATTCAAGGCCAGCCTGAGAATACATAGTGAATTCCAGGCCAGGCTAGAGTGAGACCCTATCTAAAAAAAAAAAAAAAAATTTTTTTTTTTTTTTTGAGACAGGAACTTGCTATGTATCCCAGGCTGGCATGTCAAACTCTCTACTCTGCCATCAGAGTGCTGAGATGGCAAGTGTGTGCCACCATGCTGGCTCCTCCTACCAACCATGCAGTTTTGTCTCTCTATTAAGGGGCTATGGCTATCCAGGCCACCCAAGCCACGTGCCCATTCTTTCATGGTCTACAACCACAGGGAAGCAAACACACACACAGGTCCCAAGTAACAATTGATCAATCTTTCAGTAAGTCACACACTGTGCAAACCCCTGCACATCCAAACACAGGACATTTTTCTACCTCCCAGAGCCTCAGCCCGCCCCACAAATCAGCAGCTACCACCTCAAAGGAAATGACTATTTGGACTTCACAGGTCACCCAGCCTTTTTGAGAATGTCACATAAATAGAATCATACACTCTTTTGTATCTGAGTCTGTGAAAAAATATGCATAAGCAGTCAGGGACAATGATGGTGGGCAAAAGGAAGGCACAGCTGACAGTCTTCCTCCAGCAAGCAGCCCCAGGGGTCCTTTTTTTTTTTTTTTTTTTTTTTGGCTTGCTGACCAATCAGAGAGGGTGGTGGGGGGCTGAACACTGGAGTCTGAGCTACAGAAGCTGACCTGGAAACCCAGTAAACCACAGGGGGTGAAGGAGCAGTCTGGCCTGCCAAAGGGGGAGGGGGGACACGGGAGGGTCACTTTTGCTGCCCTGGATGTTCACAAGGGGAGACAGCTTTTTGAGGCTTTACAAAGATCGGATCTGAGCAGGGCGTGGTAATGCACACCTATCATTCAGCCCTTGCAGGTTGAGGCAGGAGGATGGTGAGTTTAAGGCCAGGCTAGCTACAAAGTGAGACCCTGTCTCAACAAATAAGCAATAAAACATTTTGAAGCCAAGATCTGGGGCCCAGGAGGGCCACCGGCTTCTCCTTGGGATGCCACCCTCTCCCAGCAGGCCCCTTACCTGTGCACTGTTGGATGAACTGCTGGTACTCCGCTCCCTGGTCGCCTGGGACAATGGTGGGGCCGTCATATTTAAAAGTCACCCTTTGGGTTGGGAGAAGAAAAAGACACACATCAACGCTGGCCGGGGCAGGGTGCCCAGGACAATCTCATAAGCTCTGGCCAGCGAGAGAGGCCAGCGCCGGTCCCCGAGGCTGCAGGAAGGACGCAGGAGACAGCTGGGTGACCCTCCGTGCGGCTGGCTCGGGGCGCGGGGCTGGACATCAATGACAAGTTCTCACCAGATGACGGCCGAGCCGTCGTCGCGCACCAGGTTGTATGCCGCCCGGCAAGCTTCTTTGTCGATCTTGGTGGCCATGGCCGCTGTACTGCTGTGGGGACACTGCCAGGAGCCACCGAGCGCTCCCCGGGTCGGCTGCGGGATCGGAGCGCTACGGGCACGCGCCGAGGTGAGCGGATCGCGGGGACAGCGACAGCGGCAGCACCTGCGAGGTCCGCGCGCGGCGCCGGCGACTCCTGCGGACCCAGCGCGCGCACCGGGACCCTAGTCCGTGGCGCGCTCCGCCCCTCCCCTCCGCCGCCATTGGTCGGTAGAGCCATAGTCTGTCCCGCCCATCCTCTCCATTGGTCCGCGGTCCGCTGGGCGGGACGTCTTCACTCTCCAGCAGCCAATCCCAGTCTGTGTCGGTTGCGCAACTCCTGGAAGGGGGCTGGAGATGGGGCTTTTCCCTGGCCCTCCTCCCCTCTCTCTGCCCCAGCTTACATCTCCTCTCCCTCCTTCCTCCGTTCCACTCCCAGCCGCTGCAGGATTCTCCCTTGACTCCATCCCCTGCCAATTTCCTTACTTTCCAGCCCCTCTCCTTCCCCCTACCTTCTCGGATTTTCTCTAATCTCCCTCCTCCTTCCCCCGCTCCGCTCCTCCTGCCCTCCTTTGCCTCTCTCCACCCTCACTCCCTCTTCCTCTCCTCTCCCTCTGCTCTCATTCTCCCCGCTTCGTATTTCTCCTTGCTTACATCCTGCTCCCAACCCTTTCTCCCTCTTCCATATCCCCTCCTCCCAAAATGATCTCCCCCTCCTCCTCTTTTCCCCCTCTCTACCCTTCTTCCCTCTTCCCTCCCCTGGTTGCAGCTCCTTGCTCATTCTCCCTCTCTCCTCCTCTCTTTCCCCCAATGGGCGGGGCCCCTCCGAGCACCTCCAAGTGGATGACTTAACTCAGCAAATCCGAGGAGCCAGGCTGGCTGCGAGGCCCCCACCCCAGTGTGTTTAGTTCTGGAAAGAACGCAGCTTGTTAAGTAGGAGGGGGTAGAAGGTGGACTGCTTCCAACATGGTGGTGGGATCACTGTTGACTTTGTAGTGCGTTTATTTGCAGTCATGGCTTGCCTCCCCCACTGGAACCTGAGCTCACTCAGGCAGCCATCCCTGTCTCCTTCACCGTGTGTTCATTTACTCCTCACCCACTTGTAGAAGATGGCCAATGTGCAGGCAGGTGAAAGGCTAGCCATGGAGGCCAGGCTCTCGAAGCACACCCAGCCCCAGGCCACTGGGCCAGCCTGGAGCCCTTTGTGAGAGTGCTTCTTCCTTGCCAATGCCCATTGCAGAGCCAGCCCCTCCATGTGCTTTCAGTTTTAATTGAAGTGATGCATGTAAGCAAATAGAGACATTATAAAGGTCATTGTTATTTGCTAAGTAAGTAATTAAAATAAATCCTAAGTAGAAACTCAAAAGATCAGTAACAATGTCCAATGAACATGAGAACCCTTGCTTGTAGGGGTGTGGCTCAATGTTAGAGCTCTCACATAGCATATATGAGACCCTGAGTTCTAGACCCAGCACTTCAAAAGAAAACTATGATAGCTCACACCAGAAATCCCAGCACTCAGGAGGATGAGGCAGGAGCATTGTGAGTTCAAGGCCATCCTGATCTACATAGTGAATTCAAGGCCAGCCTGAGCTGCATAATGAGGCCCTGTCAAAAAAAAAAGGGGGGTGGGGGCTGGAGAGATGGTTTAGCGGTTAAGGTGCCTGCCTGCCAAGCCTAAGAACCAGGGTTAGATTCTCCAGGTCCCACGTTCAGCCAGAGGTAAAGTGACGCAAGGAGGCAATGCCACACTTGCCCACAAGGGGTCCCGCACATCTGGCATTCGTTCATAGAGGCTGGGAAGCTGCCAGCCCATTCTCTGCCTCAAATTAAACAAGGGGGGGTCCCGCACATCTAATCCCAGCACTTGAGAGGCAGAGGTAGGAGGAGGCTGAGTTCGAGGCCACCCTGAGACTACAAAGTTAATTCCAGGTCTCTGGGTCTCTCAAAAAAAAAAAAAAGGGGGTTGGGCTGGAAAGATGGCTTAGCATTAAGGCGCCTGCCTGCAAAGCTAAAAGACCCAGGTTCAATTTTCCAGGACCCACGTAAGCCAGATGCACAAGGTGTCACATGCATCTGGAGTTCATTTGTAGCAGCTAGAGGCCCTGGTGAACTCATTCTATTTACCTCTTTCTCTCTCTCTCTCTCTCTCTCTCAAATAAAATAAATAAAAATTAAAAAGGGGGATGCTGGAGAGATGGCTTAATGGTTTAGCAATTGCCTGCAAAGTGTAAGGACCTGGGTTCAATTCCCCAGTACCCACATAAGCCAAATGCAAGGTGGCACAAGCATCTGGAGCTAGTTTGCAGTGGCTAGAGGCCCTGGGGCGCCCATTCTCCCCTCCCCAGCCTTGTTCTCTCTCTTAAATAAATAAATAAATAAATAAATAAATAAATAAATAAATAAATATTTTTAGAAATATTTTTTAAAGCCGGGCATTTAATCTCAGCACTTGAAAGGCAGAGGTAGGAGGATCACTGTGAGTTGGAAGCCATCCTGAAACTAGAGTGAATTCCAAGTCAGCTTGGGCTACAGCAAGACCTTACCTCAAACAAACAAACAAACAAACAAACAAACAAACAAAGTGGGACATGCATCTGAAGGTCGTTAGCAGTGGCAAGAGGACCTGGTGTGCCCATTCTCATTCTCTCTCTCTCTCTGCTTGAAAATAAATAATTAAAAAAATATGTATGTTTTGTTGTTTGTTTTTGAGAGTCTCATTTAGTGCAGGCTGCTTTGAACTTGCAATGTAGCTGGGGATGGCTTAGAATTCTTGATCCTCCTGTCTCCAACTCCTGAGTGCTAGGATGACAGGCCTGCTCTACATTTGGCTTTGTTAAAAAATTATTTATTTATTTGAGAGAGAAAGAGGGAGAGATTTATTTTTTATATATATATTTATTTATTTATTTGACAGAGAAAGAGAGAGGGAGAGAGAGAATGGGAATGTCAGGGCCTCCAGGCACTGCAAACGAACTCCAGATGCATGCGCCACCTTGTGCACCTGGCCAACATGGGTCCTGGGGAATTGAACCTGGGTCCTTTGGCTTTACAGGCAAACACCTTAACCACTAAGCCATCCTTCCAGCCCTAAATTTATTTTTGAAAGAGAGAGAATGGGTGCAACAGGGCCTCCAGCCACTGCAAACAAACTCCAGATGCATGTGCCACCTTGTGCATCTGGCTTATGTGGGTCCTGGGGAGTCAAACCTGGGTCCTTTGGCTTTGCAGGCAAAAGCCTTAACTACTAGGTCATCTCTCCAGCCCCCAAAGAAAAATATTTTAGAAAAATAAATACCACTTCCTTCAAAGTGAAACAGAAATATGACAGTGAAGTGTTTCTCACTTGATACATGAAGAACTGGACTTGATAACATGCAGTGATGTCAACCTAAAAAAAATATGAGCCAGATGTGGTGGCACACGCCTCTTTAATCCTAGCACATGGGAGGCTGAGGTAGGAAGATCGCCATAAATTCAAGGCCACCTTGAGACTATATAGCGAATTCCAGGTTAGCCTGAGCTAGAGTGAGACCGTACCTTGAAAAAATTTTTAAAAATAATAAATAAATAAAATAATGGATGAGTAAGATGGGCACAGGACGTGGTTAGACAGGTTGAGGATGGCATGTTAACTTGTTTATTTTGAGACAGGGCCTAATGTTGCCTATGAAGGCCTTAAGCTCACTATGTAGCCAAGGTTGACCTTGAACTCTTTTAAAAAAAGCAAAAACATTTTATTTATTTATTTGAGAGAGAGGCAGATAGAGAAAGAATGGGCACATCAGGTCCTGCAGCCACTGCAAATGAGCTCCAGACGCATGGGCCACTTTGTACATCTGGCTAACATGAGTACTAAGGAATTGAACCTGAGTCCTTAGGCTTCGCAGGCAAGTGCCTTAAACACTAAGCCATCTCTTTTGCCTTAACCTTAAACTCTTGGTCCCCCTGCCTCCACTTCCTATGTGCTGGGATTCCAGGTGTATGCCACCATGCCAAACTTTCAAATGGCTCTTAGAAACATGAAAAGATGCCCAGCCTCACCTCACAGGATACAAAGTCAAGCTACAGCAAGGCTGAGGTGCTGTGACAATGACTAGCAAGAGTGGTGGCTCACCTACAATACCAGGGAGGCTGAGGTAGGACACTCAGCAAGAGTTCCAGGTCATCCTGGGCTAGAGTGAAATCCTGTCTCAGAACAAAAAGTGCTAGCAGCTGGGCATGGTGGCGCACGCCTTTAATCCCAGCACTCGGGATTAAAGAGGTTGGAAGATCGCCATGAGTTCAAGGCCACCCTGAGAATATAGAGTAAATTCCAGGTCAGCCTGGGCTAGAGTGAGACCCTACCTCAAAAAACAAAAAACAAAAAAAAAGAAAGAAAGAAAGAAAAAGAAAAAGTACCAGCCAACAATGGCTAGTGCCTCCTGCAGACAAGGCTCTGGAGAAGAAGGCTCTTGTATGTGCTGCTAGTTGGGGTATAGGTTGCTTGCTATAGACTCCCCTGAAGGCCATATGACCCTATCCACAACATTTTCAAATTGGACAGCTTCAACCCAACCTGGCCAGATGCTGGGATCACCAGGGATTCTGAAGTTACATTAGTCCGGGGGGTGCCCTGGGTGCTAGGAGTTTTTAAACCCCCATAGGTGATTCTGGTGCATGGCTAAGGCTGAAAGTCACTGCTCTTGGCATCCTTGCACAACTGCAAAGTACAGTCAAGGTTATTAACTGCTTGGTTTCTAGCAGCTGGAAGTGAGGTGTGACCTAACCGACAGCCCATCCATAGGAGACTGGACGCATAACAACAGTGCTACTGTACAAAGGCAGGCAAATGCAAAAGAGAGGACCGTGTGCTGATATAAACACCTATCTGGAATATTCTACAAGATGTGAATAAAGAGGGCCAGAGCAGTGGGAGAGTTAGTTTACTTGTTTTTTTTTGTTGTTGTTGTTTGTTTGGTTTTTTGAGGTAGGGTCTCAATCTAGCCCAGGCTGACCTGGAATTCACTATGTAGTCTCAGGCTAGCCTCAAAAGCACTGCCTCCTACCTCTGCCTCCTGAGTGCTGGGATTAAAGGTGTGAGCCACCACACCTGGCTTGTTATTGTTTTTGTTTATTATTATTTTATTTTTTTTTTTTTTTAACCTGGTCCAGGCTGACCTGGAATTAACTATGTAGTCTCATTATTTATTTAGCGCTGCGCCACCACGCCCGGCTTGTTTTTGTTTATTTTTAAAGGCATTATTTATTTATAATATTAACTTACCACCAAAAATAAAAAAAAAAAATGTGTCTCTGATCCTGAACTAGCCCATCCATCCCCATGGTTTTGCATTCCTGGAACCTGGCAGGAACTACTTTTGCTTGGGCCTGGGAAACTGACTTTCTCCCTCCCTCAGTTGCTCTTCCTGTCCATTGCTGCAGCACCCTCTAGTGGAATGATTTCGTAAGAGATTTGCAAGAGAATATTGATTTTGAACACCTGCTGTCAACACACAAAGACTGGGGAGGTAGCTCTGTAGGTAGGATTGTTTCCGTACCATGCAGGGCACCCTGGGTTTGATTCCCTGCACCATATATACCAGGAGTAATAGCACATTCCTGTAATCCCAGCACTTCGGAGGTGGAGACAAGAAGGTCAGAAGCTCAAGGTCATCCTTTGATCAGTCTCAAACAAAAGGCACACTAGATATAAATACTATGTGTATAACTAGGTGTGGTGGCACACGCCTTTAATCCTAACACTCAGGAGGCAGAGGTGGGAGGATCACTGAGTTCAAGGCCACTCTGAGACTACATAGTGAATTCCAGGTCAGCCTGGGCTACAGTGAGAGAGACCCTACATAAAAAAAGAAGAAGAAGAGGAGGAGGAGGAGAAAAGAAAAGTAAACCAGAGCCAGGCATAGGCATAGTGGTGCATGCCCTTAATCCCAGCACTAGGGAGGTTGAGGTAGGAGGATTGCTATGAATTTGAGGCCAGCCTGGAACTACAGGGTGAGTTCTAGGTCAGGTCCCTGAGCTAAAAGAGGGTTAGAGAGATGGCTTATTGGTTAAAGTTCTTGCCTACAAAGTCAAAGGACTCAGGCTCGATTCCCTAGCACCCACGTAAAGCCAGATGCACAGGTGATGCAAACGCACAAGGTCGCACATGCACACAAGATGGCACACAAGTCTGGAGTTCAATTGCAGTGGCTGAAGGGCCTAGGTCACCAATTCTTTATCTCATAACAAAAATATATTTATTTGCAAGCAGAAAGAGAGGGGGCAGGGGGAGAAAGAGGAGATGAACACGCCAGGGCCTCTATCTACTGCAAATGAACTCCAGATGCTTGTGTCATTTTGGCATCTTTTACATGGGTACTGGGGAGTCAAACCTGCATCATTAAACTTTGCAGAAACTGCCTTAACTGCTGGGCCATCTCTCCAGCACCCTAAAATAATGTTGGGTTTTATTTGTTGTTTTGTTTTTTCTTTTGGTTTTTCGAGGTAGGGTCTCACTCTAGCCCAGGCTGACATGGAATTCACTATGTAGTCTCATGGTGATCCTCCTACCTCTGCCTCCGGAGTGCTGGGATTAAAGGGGTGTGCCACCGTACCCGGCTCTCTCTTTCTTTTTTAATTAAAAAAAAAATACTTGTTTTAGCCAGGCATGGTGACGCATCCCTTTAATCCCAGCACTCCGGAGGCAGAGGTAGGAGGATCCCCAAGAGTTCAAGGCCACCCTGGGACTACATAGTGAATTCCAGGTCAGCCTGAGCTACAGCAAGACCCTACCTAGAAAAAAAAAGGAGAGAGAGAAGGAAGGAAGGAAGGAAGGAAGGGAGGGAGGGAGGAAGGAAGGAAGGAAGGAAGGAAGGGGGAAAGAAAAAGAAAGAAAAAAGAGAAAAGAGAAAAGAATAGAAAAGAAAAAGAAAAGGAAAGAAAAGAAAAGAAGAAGTCTGGCGTGGTGGCGCACGCCTTTAATCCCAGCACTCGGGTGGCAGAGGTAGGAGGATCACTGTGAGTTCAAGGCCACCCTGAGACTACATAGTGAATTCTAGGTCAGCCTGGGCTAGAGTGAGACCCTACCTCGAAAAACCAAAAAGAAAGAAAGAAAGAAAGAAAGAAAGAAAGAAAGAAAGAAAGAAAGAAAGAAAGAAAGAAAGAAAGAAAGAAAGAGAAAGAAAGGGGGAAGGAAGGAAGGAAGGAAGGAAGGAAGGAAGGAAGGAAGGAAGGAAGGAAGGAAGGAAGGAAGGAAGGAAGGAGAGGGAAGAAAACTAGCTGGGCATGGTAGTACACTCAGGAAGCTGAGGCAGGAGTACAAGGCCAGGACTTCACTATGTAGATCAGGTTGTTCAGGGCTACAGAGGGAGACCCTGTCTCAAGAAAGGAAGAAAGGAATGAAGGAGAGAGGAGAGGAGGAGAGAGAGGTCAAAGAAAGGAAAAACAATTCACTTTATGTTTCTTCAGAAACCTCTCACCCATGCTCCTATAAGCACCCTAGTGAAACTTTTTGGATAAAAGAAAGAAAGAAAGAAAGAAAGAAAGAAAGAAAGAAAGAAAGAAAGAAAGAAAGAAAGAAAGAAAGAGGGGCTGGAGAGATGGCTTAGTGGTTAAGCACTTGCCTGTGAAGCCTAAGGACCCCAGTTCAAGGCTCGATTCCCCAGTACCCACGTAAGCCAGATGCACAAAGTGGCACATGCATCTGGAGTTCGTTTTCAGTGGCTGGAGGCCCTGGTGTGCCCATTCTCTCTCTTCTCTCTCTCTCTCTCTCTCTCTCTCTCTCTCTCTGCATCTTTCTCTGTCTGTCACTCTCAAATAAATAAATAAAATAAACAAAAAATTAAAGGTGTGTGCCACCATGCCCTACCTAAAAAAAAAAAGACATGAAGGCTGAGATGGCTTAGCAGTTAAGGCACTTGTCTATAAAGACTAAGGACCAGAGTTCGATTCCTTAGTGCCTTGGTACACCCATATTCTCTCCATCCCCCTGCTGGGCATGGTGGCTCATGCTATTAATCCCAGCATTCAGGAAGCAGGGGTAGGAGGATCACTGTGAGTTTGAGGCCAGTCTAAGCCTACATGATAAGTTCCAGGTCAGCATGGGCTAGAGCAAGACCCTACCTTGGGGAAAAAAAAAAAAAAAAAGACACAAGGGCTGGAAAGATGGCTCAGAGATGAAAGGCCCTTGCTTACAAAGCCTGATAAACCCAGTTTGAGTCCCCAGTACCCAAGTAAAGCCAGATGCACAAAGTGACACATGTGTTCCATAAATAAAATTTAAAATATGGTTTATTTATTATTATTTATTTGCAACCAGAGAGAAAGAGAAACAGGGAGAAGAAAGAGTGAATGGGCAAAAGCCTGCTGATACTGCAAATGAACTCCAGATGTATGTGCCACTTTGTACATTTGGCTCCATGTGGGTACCGGGTAATCAAACCCAGGCTTGCAAGCAAGCGTCTTTAAGCAGTGAGCCATCTCTCCAGCACCTAAATAAAAATTTTAAAAAGGGCCGGAGAGATGACTTAGTGGTTAAGGCACTTGCCTGAAAAGCTTAAGGGCCCAGGTTCAACTCCCCAGAACTCATGCAAGCCAGATGCACAAGGTAGCATATGCACTCAAGATCACACATACACACAAGGTGGTGCATGCATATGGAGTTCAACTGCAGTGGCTTGAGGCCCTGGCACTCCAATTCTCTCTCTCTCTCTCTTTCTCTCTCATACTCTCTCATAAGAAAATATTAAAAATAAAATACAATAAAAAATAAAAAGAAATTTTAAAAAGGGAAATTGACATGTGTCAACTTAAAAAAAAGCCAAAACCAAACCAAAACAAACAACAACAACAACAAAAAATACAGGCATGGTGGTGCATACCTTTAATTCCAGCACTCAGTTGACATGTGTCAACTTTTAAAAAAAGCCAAAACCAAACCAAAAAAAAAAAAAAACAGGCATGGTGGTGCATACCTTTAATTCCAGCACTCAGGAGGCAGAGGAAGGAGGATCAAAATGAGTTCGAGGTCACCCTGAGACTACATAGTGAATTCCACATCAGCCTGAACTAGAGTGAGACCCTACCTCGAAAAACAAACAAACAAAAATTTAAATTTGTAGGGTTGGAGAGATGGTTCAGCAGTTAAGGTGCTTACCTACAAGGACTAAGGATCCAAGTTCGGTTTCCTAATACCCACATAGCCAAATTTACAAGGTGGTACATGCATCTGGAGTTCATTTTCAGTGGCTAGAGGCCCTGATGTGCCCATTCTGTCTCTCTCTCTCAAATAAATAAAATTAAATAAAAATAAAATTAAACTTGTAACCTGGCTCTCCAGCTGTCTGGCTGGAGGAGGTGTCACTAGGGGCAGATATTGGGATCCAGCCCTAAGGTATGCTTGAGGGCGGATCTGATTCCAGCCCAAAGGTGCACAGAGCAGTTTGAGCTCTGGCTGTCCGTTCAGGCTTGCTGGTAGTGCTGGCCGCTTGGTTGTTTTTCTTGGCTACGATCTGTGAAAGGGAGCCAGCTTCTTCCACCACTGATGAGCTTCCCCTGGATCTGTAAGCTTGAAATAAATCTCTTCCTCCCATAAACTGTGTCTGGTTGGATTTTCATCCCAGCAACATGGAGCTGATTACAACGCCATGTAAAGCCAGATGCACAAAGTGGCCCATGTGTCTGGAGATCATCTATAGAGAAGGCAGCCCTGGTGCACTGCACCGATATTTATTCTCTCTCTCTCTCCCCCCCCCAACTAAATAAATATTATGAAAAAAGAAAAGCTAGGCATGGTGGCACACACCTTTAATCCCAGCACTCATGAGGCAGAGGTGGGAGGATTACCATGAGTTCAAGGCCAGCCTGGGACTACAGAGTAAGTTTCAGGTCAGCTTGGGCTACAGTGAGACCCTACTTCAAAAAAAACCCAAAAAACCCAAAAAAAGTGTGGTTAAGGATGGGGAGAAGTTGGAGCCTCATGTACTCCTGATGGGAATATGGATAACGTGGCTACTTTAGAAAACAGCCTGGGAGTTTCTCAAAATGTCAAACATGGGGCTAAAGAGATGGCTCAGTGGTTAAGGTACTTGCCTGCAAAGCCCAATAACCCTGGATTCCCTAGTACCCATGTAAGCCAGATGCATAAGGTGGTGCATGCATCTAGAATTTGATTGCAGTGGCTAGAGGTCCTGGTGCAACCATACTTTTTCTGTCTCTGCTTGCAAATAAATAAATAAAAATACTTTAGGACTGGAGAGATGGCTTAGTGGTTAAGGCGCTTGCCAGCAAAGTCAAAGGACCCAAGTTTGTTCCCCAGTACCCATGTAAAGTCAAATGCACAAGGTGGCACATGCATCCGGAGTTTGTTTGCAGTGGCTAGAGGCCCTGCCACACCCGTTCTCTCTATCTGCCTCTTTCTCTCATTCTCTCTCTCTCAAATAAATAAATAAAATATTTAAAAAATAGAAAAGAGCGGGCACTTGGCAGGCAGAGGTAGGAGGATCACTAAGAGTTTGAGGCCACTCTGAGACTGCATAGTGAATTCCAGGCCAGCCTGAGCTAGAGTGAGACCCTACCTCCAAAAACCAAAAACCAAAAAGCAAAACAAAACAACAAAAATACAAGCAGGATGAGCTGGAGAAATGGCTTAGTGGTTAAGGGGCTTCTTGTGAAGCCTAAGGATCTGGGTTCAATTCCCCACATAGCCCCACATAGCCAGATGTACAAGGTGGCACATGTATCTGGAATTTGTTTGCAGTGGCTAGAGGCCCTGACATGCCTATTCTCTCTCTCTTTGTCTTCTGCCTCTTTCTCTCTCTCAAATAAATAAAATATTTTAAAAAATAAATGAGGGGCCTGGAAAGATGACTTGGCAGTTAAGGCACTTGCCTGCAAAGCCTAAGGACCCATATTCGACTCTCCAGGTCCCATGTAAACCAGACTCATAGGTGATGCAAGTGTGCCAGGTTGCATGTGTGCACAAAGTGGCACATGTGTCTGGTGTTTGACTGCACTGGCTGAAGGCACTGGCTCATCAATTCTCTATCTATCTCTCAATCTCTCTTTCTTTCTCTAATAAAAAATAAACAACAACAACAAAAAAACAGGAACTAGTTAGAAAGAAGGAGTTCAGGGCCGGTGTAGTGGTGCACACCTTTAATCCTAGCATTTAGGAGGCAGAGGTAGGAGGACTGCTGTAAATTCAAGGCCAGCCTGAGACTACATAGTGAATTCCAGGTCAGCCTGGGCTAGAGTGAGACCCTACCTCGAAATACAAAAAGGAGGGAGATGGGACCAAAGAAAGTAATGGAGGGGATCATGATCAAAGGTCATTATGTACATGAATGAAAACTGTCAATAAAGAAGTTAAAATGGGGCTGGAGAGATGGCGCAGCCATTAAGGTGCTTGCCTACAAAACCTAACGTCCTGGATTGGATTCCCCAGTACCCATGTAAAGCCAGATGCACAAAGTGGCACATGCATCTGGAGTTCATTTGCAGTGACTAGAGTCTCTGGCACACCCATTCTCTCCCCACCCCCACCTTCTTCACTGTTTCTCTCTGCATACAAATATATATATATATATTTTAAGTTTAAATGGGAGCCGGGTGTGGTGGCGCACACCTTTAATCCCAGCACTTGGGAGGCAGAGGTAGGAGGATCGCCGTGAGTTCAAGGCCACCCTGAGACTACATAGTTAATTCCAGGACCAGAGTGAAACCCTACCTCGGAAAACCAAAAAAAAAAAGTTTAAATGGGGCTGGAGAGATGGCTTAGTGGTTAAGGCACTTGTCTGCGAAGCCTAAGGACCCATGTTCAATGCGCCAGATCCTACGTAAGCCAGACTCACAAAGGTGAGGCAAGCACAAGGTCACACATTCCCACTAGGTGGTGCAAGTGTCTGGAGTTTGATTTCAGTGGCTGAGGCCCTGGTGCACCAATTCTCTCTGTGTGTCTCTCTCTACTTCTCTCTCTTGCTCACTTACTCTCGCTCTCTCTAAAATAAAACAATTTAAAAATTAAAAAATAAATAAATAAAAGTAGCTGGGTGTGGTAGAAAATGCCTTTAATCCCAGCACTCGGGAGGCAGAGGTAGGAGGGTCATCGTGAGTTCAAGGCCAGCCTGAGACTGCAGAGTGAGTTCCAGGTCATCCTGGATAGAGTGAGACCCTACCTTGAAAAAAAAAATTTTATTTATTTGACAGAGGGGGAGGAGCAGAGAGAATGGGAGTGGCAGAGCCTCCTACCACTGCAAACAAACTCCAGACACACGTGCCACTTGTGCATCTGGCTTTATGTGGTCACTGAGAAATTGAACCTGGGCCATCAAGCTGTGCAAGCAAGCATCTTTAACCACTGGGCCATCTCCCTAGCCCTGAATTACACACTTAAAGTGTACGTTTCAGGGCTGGGATAGAGCTCAGTGGGGTAAGTGCTTTCCTTGCATGAGGACCTGAGTTCAATCCCCAGAACCCACAGAAAAAAAGCCAGGTGTGGCAGTATGCACCCATCATCCCAGTACTGGTGTCCCAGGAAACTTTTTCCCTGGGGTGATGCAAGCACACGTCCTCTCCCTGAGATAGGACACAGACAGCACGCCAAAGGACAATTATACCAAAACCAGTTTCGGTGAACTAGTAAGTTCATTGGGGTTACAGGAGTGTGGGTGACTCAAGCGCAGCTGCAACCACCATAAAGTCCCACCTCATGCTGGCCTGCGACCTCATGGAAGCTGCATCATGGAGTCCTCGAGAAGTCTCACCCCATCCTGGATGATGACCTCACCATAGCCACTTTGGTGGAGCTCCCTGTTGGAATTATTCCTCCCGCTCCACGCTCCTTCCTCAGCCCCAGGGTGAGAGCTTTAGAGCAAGGAGACCCACAAAGCAGCCGCCCCATCGAGAAATCTCACCCCCATACTGGATGACAACCTCATGGAAGCTGCATAATGGAGCCCCACTTGTAGCTAACCTGCTGCCCCTGTATAACCTAGCTTTTTCTTAAGGTCACTTGCAGCAGGGGAGGGAAAAAAACAATTGTAACTTTAGGTGAGGGTCTTTAGGTAGGGTCACCTACCAGGGAGGCATCAGTAGCTCCATTACCATTGTATCAGTTTTGCCATAGCCACCTGAACAAAGCATTCTTTCTTACAAATATTTTTATTATTTATTTATTTATTAGAGACAGAGAGAGGGAAAGAGAGAGAGAGAGAGTGAGAATGGGCCTGCCAGGGCCTTTAGCCACTGTAAACGAACTCCAGATGCATGCACTCCCTTGTGCATCTGGCTTACATGGGACCTGGAGAATCGAACCAGGGTCCTTAGGCTTCGCAGGCAAATGCCTTAACCACTAAGGCATCTCTCCAGCTCAAGCATCCTTTTTTTAAATATATATATATATATATATATATATATATATATATATATATATATATATATATATATATATATTATATATATATATATATATATTAGAGTGGGAGAGAGGGGAGGGAGAAAGAGAGATAGAGAAATGGTGTGCCAGGGTCTCAGCCACTGTAATTGAACTCCAATCACTTGCACAACTTAGTGGGCATGTGCGACCTTGTGCTTGCCTCACCTTTGTGCATATGGCTTACGGGGAATCTGAAGAGTAGAACATGGGTCCTTAGGCTTCTCAGCCAAGCACTGAAAGACCCGAAAACCAAAGTATAGGTTTCAGCTGCCTTGCAGGCCTCAGGCTAAACTCAGGTCAGGTAAAAACAGTTGCTGGAAAGACCATACCGACCCAATATAATGAGCCAATTTGACAAAATAAGCTAAACGTTCCTCAGCTGCTGCATAATCAATCATATTAGAAATTTCCCTTCCCTTTGAACCCAATAAAAGCTTCTCTCAAACGTAGCTCAAGGCTCTTGTATGGATCCACTGTATTGGTGAAGTCAAGAGATGGAGCTTAAGCCTGAAATAAAGCTCTTTGTTTTTGCATACGTGTCTGGGCTCTTTGGTGGTCTCTGGAGGGGGTGGGGCGCCGTGAACTGGGCACAACAACACCTTAACCGCTAAGCCATCTTTCTAGCCCCCAAGTCATTCTTTTTGTTTTGTTTTGTTTTGTTTTGTTTTGTTTTGTTTTGTTTTGTTTATTGAGGTATGGTCTCCTCTAGCCCAGGCTGACCTGGAATTCACTCTATAGTCTCAGGATGGCTTTGAACTCATGACAATCCTCCTACCTCAGCCTCCTGAGTGCTGGGATTAAAGGCATGCACCACCACACCCAGCTCATCATTCTTTTTTTAAAAAAAAATTGTTTTTATTTATTTATTTGAGAGAGAAAAAATTAGGCAGGTAGAGAGGAGAGAGTATGGGCACACCAGGGTCTCCCCCTGCTGTAAACGAATTCCAAATGCATGCACCCCCTTGTGCATCTGGCTTACATGGGTACTGGGGAATCAAACTTGAGTCCTTTGGCTTTGCAGGCAAGCACCTTAACCACAAAGCCATCTCTCCAGCCCCAAATCATTCTTTACCTCAACACGGCTTCATGTTGTGTCCAGAGGGAAAAATCCATACAATAGCTGGGAAGGCAACAAGAGGATACCAGGTAGTATAGCCCAATTGGCAAGCTCCAGCTAATGAGAAACCCTTTCTCAAAGAATGTGGCTGGTGTGCCTGAGGAATGACTCCCAAGGTTGTCCTCTGGCCTCCACATGCACATACACACCCATACACACATGCACATTCACACACATGAACACGTACAAACATGCACACACACAATGTATGTTTGAATTTCAAAATAAAGAATCGGTCTCCTCAAACCCCCTCTTGCCTCCCTGAGCAAGAGCTCTGCCTTGCTTTCTTCTCTTATGTTCTGGGCTTAATCCCCCTCCTGTCTTCTCCCCTCTAAAGAATTTTTTTTAAGTTTTATTTATTTATTAGAGAGAGAGAATGGGTACTCCAGGGTCTCTATCCTCTGCAAACAAACTCCAGACATATGTGCCATCTTGTGCACCTGGTTTACATGAGTTCTAGGGAATTGAACCTGGGTCCTTAGGCTTCACAGGCAAGCACCTTAACTGCTAAGCCATCTCTCCAGCCTAAGTCTGTTTTTTGTTTTGTTTTGTTTTGTTTTGTTTTCTTGAGGTAGGGTCTCATTCTAGACCAGGCTGACCTGGAATTCACTGTGTAGGTGGCCTCGAACTCATCGCAATCATCCTACCTCTGCCTTCCGAGCACTGGGATTAAAGGCGTGCACCACCATGACCAGCTGTTTTTTGTTTTTTTTTTTTAATTTAATTTAACAAAGAGAGAATGGGCTGACCAGAGCTTCTTGCCACTGCAAATGAACTCCAGACACATGTGCCATTTTTTAAATTATTGACAATTTTCATAATTATGGATAATAAACCATGATAATTCCCTTCTCTCCCCACACCATTTCTCTATCTCTCTTTCTCCCTCCCCTCTCTCCCACTCTATATATATATATATATATATATATATATATATTTTTTTTTTTTTTTTTTTAAAAAAAGGATGCTTGAGCTGGAGAGATGCCTTAGTGGTTAAGGCATTTGCCTGCGAAGCCTAAGGACCCTGGAGCTTTATCTGGACTCGACTAGAAACAGTTTGTGTGAGAGGCTTGCTGTTATGCCCATGTCCTGAGAACTTGTGCAGGGTTGCTTTGTGTAGAAATGGACTGGTGTGATAGAGGGATATGGCACAGAAATGAAATCTTTGGGGCTGGAGGGATGGCTTAGCAGTTAAGGCACTTGCCTGCGAAGCCTAAGGACCCAGGTTCAGTTCTCCAGATCCCACGTAAACCAGATGCATCTGGAGTTGCTTTGCAGTTGCTACAGGCCTTGGTGTATCTGTTCTCTCTCTCTCCTTCTCTCTCTCCCTCTCTATGTCTCAAATAAACAAATAAATAAATAAATAAATAAATAAAACATTTTCCGGGCATGGTGGCGCATTCCTTTAATCCAGCACTAGGGAGGTAGAGGTAGGAGGATCACCATGAGTTCGAGGCCACCCTGAGACTATGTAGTGAATTCCAGGTCATCCTGAGCTACAATGAAACCCTACCTCAAAAAACCAAAATATAAAATAAAATAAATACTAGCAATACCTTTGCAAGACCCTCAAAATAGAAGAGAAAGATGATGTCATCAAATTAGGAGAGAGACTAATGGAGAAAGGGAGGGGATATGATGGAGACTGGAGTTCTAAAGTGGAATGGGGGAGGGGAGGGAAATATCAGGTGGGGTTTTTTTTGGTATGTAAGATTAAAAATCAATAAAAATTAAAAAAAAAAAAGAAAAAAAAAAAGAAAAAAAAATAAATAAATAAATAAAATAAAATAAATAAATAAAACATTTTAAAAAAAGAAATGAAATCTTTGAGCTGAAATTTCTGCCTGTTCAGTTGCAATTATATGAGAGATTACAACCTTTGAAAATTGGGTCAGTCGACCTGCATTGGGGCAACAGGAAGAATGCAGACTCTTTTGAAGGGGCCTGAATACTGGAGTGTCCTGTTCTTCAAAGTCTGCTTTATTGCCCTGTGGATTAACAAATTGGCACTGTACCTGGTATTATGGAATATAAGAAATGCAGGAAAGAGAGGATCATTGAATTTGAAACGCGGTCTTTGTTTTGGAAATGGCCATGGGCAGTGTGTAATAGATTTGCTGGATGCCTGCATGGAGACCCTATAGAGCCGTGAGGATGGACAGTGGGTTGCAGTGGAGACCCAGTGGAGATGTCGGGACCATGAGATGGCTGCTAAGGAGAGCTGCTGGCCCCAGATGAAGTTTTCCAGGACTGTGAGTCGTCTAGCTGGAGGGGCAAAATTTGAAACTCCAGAGACTTGCTGGTTAGAATTATCAGACTTGGAGATTTGTCACTGACTAGAGTTGTTGGACTTGGAGCTACAGAGTTTGATGTTTGCCCTGTTTAAATATTGTATTGGTTGAATATTTCTTTACTGTACCGGATGCCATTTTTTTTTTTTTTTTTGCAGTGTGAATGTGTATTTTGTGCCATTATGGGGTTTTGGGGAGGAATTTTTGATATTATGGCTCAGTTAAAAGATCTCAGACTATGGGGATGTTTGAACATCATTAGGATTGATTAAAAACTATGGGGACTTTTAAAGTTGGTCTGAATGCATTGCATTTTACATCATGGATGGTTATCAGTTTATGGGGCCCAGGGGCATGTGTCTCCCATAAACTTAGGTGTTCGGAATGCTAGGTTCCCAGCTAATGGAGATTTGGGAATTACAGCCTCCTGGAGGAAGTGAATTGTTGGAGGCAGGCTTATGGGTATTATACCCAGTTTCCCCTTACCATTTTTTGACACTCTCCTGTTGCTGTTGTCGTTGGTCAGGAGGTGATGTCCACCCTCTGCTAGTGCCACCATTTTTGTTTGTTTTGTTTTGTTTTGTTTTTCTGAAGTAGGGTTTCACTCTAGCTCAGGCTGACCTGGAATTCACTATGTAGTCTCAGGGTTGCCTCAAACTCATGGTGATCCTCCTACCTCTGCCTCCTGAGGACTGGGATTAAAGGCGTGTGCCACCATGCCCAGCTCAAGATTCATTTTTTAAAAATATATTTTATTTATTTATTTATTTGAGAGAGAGGGAAAGAGGCAGAGAGAGAGAATGGGCGTGCCAGGGCCTCCAGCTACTGCCAATGAACTCCAGATGCATGTGCTCCCTTGTGCATCTAGCCTACATGGTTCCTGGAGTATCAAACTGGTATCCTTTGGCTTTGCATGCAAACGCCTTAACTGCTAAGCCATCTCTCCAGCCCAAGATTCATTTTTTTTTATTTTATTTTATTTATTTTATTTTATTTTATTTTATTTTATTTATTCATTCATTTATTTTTTGGTTTTTCAAGGTAGGGTATCACTCTGGCCCAGGCTGACCTGGAATTAACTATGTAGTCTCAGGGTGGCCTCGAACTCACAGCAATCCTCCTACCTCTGCTTCCCGAGTGCTGGGATTAAAGGCATGCGCCGCCACCACCCCCAGCAACAAGATTCATTTTTCTTTTTCTTTTTCTTTCTTTCTTTCTCCCTTCCTTCCTTCCTTCCTTCCTTCCTTCCTTCCTTTCTTTCTTTCTTTTTTTTTTTTTTTTTTTTTTTTTTTTTTTTGTTTTTTGAGGTAGGGTCTCACTCTAGCTCAGGCTGACCTGGAATTCACTCTGTAGTCCCTGGGTGGCCTTGAACTCATGGTGATCCTCCTACCTCTGCCTCCCGAGTGCTGGGATTAAAGGTGTGTGCCACCACGCCCTGCTCCAAGATTCATTTTTAATGAGTCTTTGTTTTTTATTTAAACCTTATCTAAATGTAACATAAAAGTCAAAAATATAAAATTAATATAACTGACCTTCTAAATATTCAAAAAAAAAAAAAAAAAAAAAAGGGAGCCTAGGGTGACTGCTGACCCAGGAAAATGGGAAGACAGATAATCAGAATCCAGATAGTCTATTTATAATTAACCATAGGGACAGAAAAAACATAAAAGCAGGAGTTAAAATAAAAACTTAAGTGGGCTGGAGAGATGGCTTAGCGGTTAAGGCACCTGCCTGCTAAGCCTAAGAACTCCCGTTCGTTTCTCCAGGTCCCATGTTTAGCCAGACGTAGTGACGCAGTGGCGCAATGCTACACTTGACCACAAGGGGGTGCATGCATCTGGAGTTTGTTCACAGCACTGAGAGGCTGCTGGTGCGCCCATTCTCCCTCTCTCTCTCTGTCTCTCTCAAAAAAAAAAAAAAAAAAAAAAAAAAAAAAAAACCTTAAATGGTCATATTAAAAGTCTTATGAGGACTGGAGAGGTGGCTTAGCAGTTAAGGTGCATGCCTGTGAAGCCTAAGGACCCAGGTTCCACGTAAGCCAGATGCACATGGTGGCACATGCATCTGGAGTTTGTTTGCAGTGGCCAGAGGCCCTGGCATGCCCATTCTCACTCTCACTCTCTCTCTAAATCTCTAATAAATGAATAAATAAAAATAAAATCTTTTTAAAAAGTTCTGGGGGGCTGGAGAGATGGCTTAGCAGTTAAGGCGCCTGCCTCCTAAGCCTAAGAACGCTGGTTCCAATCTTCAGCGGTTCCAATCTCCAGGTCCCACGTTTAGCCAGATGCAAAATGATGCAAGGGCGCAATGCCGCACTTGGCCACAAGGGGGCGCACGCATCTGGATTTCGTTCACAGCAGCTGAGACTGCTGGCACACCCATTTCTGTCTCCCTCTCCCTCTCTGTCTATCTCTCTCTGTATCTCTCTCCAAAAATAAATAAAATAATTTTTAAAAATTAAAAAAAAAAGTTCTAGGGCTGGAGAGATGGCTTAGTGGGTAAGGTGCTTGCCTGCAAAGCCAAAGGACCCAGGTTCGACTCCCCAGTACCCACGTAAGCCAGATGCACAAGGGGGTGCATGCATCTGGAGTTTGTTAGCAGTGGCTGGAGGCTCTCGCACACCCATTCAATCTCTCTCAAATAAATAAAGGTAAAAGTGTGTAGATGAAGGTATGAGTAAAGTATGTGGGTGAAGGTATGAGTAAGCTTAAACAGAAGGTTAAAGACAAAGTTGACTAAGTCTTAAAGTACTTGATCAGATTACAGACTCCCTGAGATATATAAAATTACTGTTAGCCTAGGGTTTATATCAGACTAACAAAGGATGGTCCTGGCTGGTAACAGGGTGCTATGGTATTCAGGTGGTGAACTTAAAAACTTTAACTCACTGATATTAATCTGGTCATGATAATGGTTGTGAAAAACTGACCTTAAAGTTCTCAACCAAGTTTGCTATGTTCCTCTACTTGTCAACTTTTACTGCTTAATAAGACTTTATATCTCAAAAACAACAACAACAAAAAAAACAAACAAACAAACAAACAAACAAAAAAACACTGTAACCTTAAGATGGTTCCTGTTTTGTTCATACTGTTTTACTGGGTGATCATCACTGAGATTATTGTCTAAGTCTTATAAAAGGTGATTTAAAAAAATAAAATAAAATATGCCGGGCGTGGTGGCGCACGCCTTTAATCCCAGCACTTGGGAGACAGAGGTAGGAGGATCACTGAGAGTTCGAGGCCACCCTGAGACTACATAGTTAATTCCAGGTTAGCCTGGACCAGAGTGAGACCCTACCTTGCAAAAAAAAAAAAAAAAAAAAAAAAAAGAAAAGAAAAAAATAATAAAATAAAAGGTGATTTAGTCATTGTAACTGTTCTTAAGGAAATTGAGGAAACTCCTAGGAAAGCCTGCAATATACAAACAATGTTAATATAGTTTGTCTAGACTTCATATATTCTACCATTTGTAAATGTTGCCTTATGTTAAACTTAAAAATGGTTCAATGATTAAAGGCAGTTGACAAAGAAATCACTTTATGTCTATCATAATGTCTCTAATGTATATTAAAATCAGACTAATTTAGCTCAACAATGACCAGGTTTAGCTTTATTTTTAAGCTATGTATATGCAGTCTCAATCTAGGTTTTACTTAAATAATTGTCTCATTTCTTGTATCTTGAGTTCATTGCTTATAGATATATTGATACTTAAGACATGTTCCCTGCTCTAGAAAAATAGTCTTAAATGCTGCTGTTCTGCTTCCAGTTTGTGGGGTGATTGGAACCCACACAGGTATCTAAACTAATCAAAGATGTTACTGAATACAAATGCCAAAACTTTATGCTGTCTTACTTGACATGTTCTGCCTGTACTTATAAAAATTAGATATTTAAAAAATAAGTGCTGGAAAGCCGGGCGTGATGGCGCACACCTTTAATCCCAGCACTTGGGAGGCAGAGGTAGAAGGATCGCCGTGAGTTCAAGGCCACCCTGAGACTACATAGTTAATTCCAGGTCAGCCTGGGCCAGAGTGAGACCCTACCTCGAAAAATCAAAAAAAAAAAAAAAAGTGCTGGAGAGATGGCTTAGTGGTTAAGGCGCATGCCTGCAAAGCCTAAGGATCCAAGTTCGATTCTCCAGGTCCCATGTAAGTCAGATGCACATGGTGGCACATGCATCTGGAGTTCATTTGCAGTGGCTAGAGGCCCTGGCATGCCCATTCTCACTCTCTGTCTCTCTCTCCCTTTCTCTGTCTCTAATAAATAAATAAAAATAAAATATTTTAAAAAATAAGCTGGGGCCTACCTTCTAAAAAGCTGTTTCTCTGTATTTCTCTTGTCTTGTTTACATAGTTCAAACTTAATTCTCTATAAGAAGGTGATAAATTTACTTATAATGTCATACCTCATATTACTATAAAAGAAAAGTTAAAGACCTCTGACCCAAAGTTATGTCTTGTACTGTAATAAACATTCATGCTAATTATGTCCCATACTACATAGTCTTTTGTACTGACACTGTAGTTTTTGTACTGTTTCAAAGTCATAGTTTGTATTACAGCTTCGGGCCAATACTAAAATTATCTTGTGTTTCTTCTTAACTCCATAATACAGCTACAGATATCGCTCTACTAATTAACCATTTCTTCAAGCTTTGGAAGAGATTTCCCTGGACTCACACTGATGTAAAAATAGACTGATTCTCCACTCTGTCTCTGATGCCAGTTCTGTAAGCTTTAGTTTCTCATATCAATATCAAAGTTAACAAGATCAAGATATTTCAACTAGTTTTGTTTATTTATTTAAACTCTATCTGAATGTGACATTAAAGATTACAACTAGCCGGGCATGGTGGCGCACGCCTTTAATCCCAGCACTCGGGAGGCAGAGGTAGGAGGATCGACAAGAGTTCAAGGCCACCCTGAGACTACATAGTTAATTCCAGGTCAGCCTGGACCAGAGTGAGACCCTACCTTGCAAAACAAAAAAAAAAAACAAACAAACAAACAAAAAAAGATTACAACTAAGTCTTTATTTTGTTACATAGGACACCTGTTTAAAACAATACATTTCTTAAATGTTATACTTTTATATGTTTTCCTATTGGAAAGAGTTTTATTTATTTGCTATAAACTTATTTTAATAAACAAAACTGAGTCTAATTATATAAAATATATTTCATTATATTATATAACTAATATAATTCTGAGACATAATTTCATTATGTTTATAAAATAAACAACTGATAATAACAAATTTTATCGAGACTAATCAAAGTTTTAGCCTTTCAGCCTAACATACTTTCATTAGTTCTCCTGAATAGAAGGCTTTTGTTTGTTTGTTTTGTTTTTTTGAGGTAGGGTCTCACTCTAGCCCAGGCTGACCTGGAATTCACTATGCAGTCTCAGGGTGGCCTTGAAGTCATGGTGATTCTCCTACCTCTGCCTCCCAAGTGCTGGGATTAAAGGCGTGTGCCACCATGCCCGGCTTGAAGATAAGACTTTTTGATCTTTGGACCAAGTAAGTAAAGACCATGAACCTTCTACATTAAAGACTTACACAAAAATAAACCTTTAAACCTAAACTTCAGAATTAGTTAACTTCTTAATCTCTATCATATTTAAATTTAAAATAAGTTAAGATTATTTCAAATATTGCTCAATACTAATCTCTTATACTCCCTACTTTACCTAAACCAAATCTTTATATTTTCAATATTCTAATTCCTTACCTTCTTCCTTACCTATCACCTATATTATTATTTTTTTAACCTTAAATATAATGTTTATGTCACCTGTAAATGTCATGTCACATGCAAGAAAACTCACACATGGATAATAACCAGATCATAATGGCTAATAGATCTGGCCTGATCTAGGTGTTTCTTTCCTAATGGCTCTGGTAACTATCACTCTTCTGAAGAGCTACCTCCTTACCTATTCATAAGAGTGACATGGGATAATAGCCTACTATGTATACAAACTGCAAAATGAAGTTTGACAAATGGAAAACCAAAAGCTGAGACTTCCAAAAGTCATACCTGTGTGATTAAGACTTCAATGATGGATTACAATGATTGTGGAGAGGTAAATGTTACCAATCCAGAGCCAATAATATTTTGGGCTGTATTAGCCTTTTTAATGGCTAATAATATTATTTCTCTGCATGTGATCTGACATCTCTCTTTGGCTAGCTAAGATATCTATTGCTATAAGTTAAGAAATCTCACAGCTCTACTCCCTTCAAGTTAAACTTATCCTGTCTCTGACGTGTACTTTATTCCCCTGATTATGATAATGCTCGCCCTCTCTTTTGGTCCTTGCATACTCAGATGCCTCACTGAACTCCTCTGTGACAAAATCCTCGCCTTCACTTCATGACGAGGCACTGAATTCCTCATGGCTACTGAATATCAGCCCCTGAGCCTCCAACCTCCACAGGACTGTGTGGAACACCCCAGAGATCTATTGCCGCGCCCCTCAGCTTGAAGTAGTTGGGAGATGAGTCATTCCCCCGCCCCCGTTCTGGCCCACACAGTCCTCCTCTAGATGCCCCACACATTCCCCAATTCTCCCCAATCTTTTTTATCTTCCAGAGTTTGGACTGTAGGGTTAATAGCCCTCCCTGAAAACTAGAGGGAACTAAAGAGTTAATAACTATTCCTAAAACTAGCAGGCAATAAAGAAGTCAAGAGGTATTTGGCCTCATTAAATATGACACCTTCCCTGATTGATGTACTCCCCTTAGCCTAGATGGCCTTGAAGGACCAGGGACCATCTGGGTATCCTCCCTTAGACATTCCTGGCTGAAGAAGCCTATTCTGAACAAGGACCCAAACAGCTACAATTTTCTTATCAACTGCACCTGTTACAGTCTGTTTCTTAGGATCCTCCTTATAAGTCTGAACCCCAACCTGGTTCAGTGCTTCAGCCTTCATCCTGCAGGAAGGTTGCTACCCCTCACTGTTTCTCTCAATAAATTGTCTATAGAGATCAATTATGGTGTTCTCTTTCACTTTTCTCTTACACTTTCCTTACAACCCTACTTTGTAGGTAACCCCAATAAACTCACTGGGTCATCAATACCAGTTTTGGTGTAACTTTACATTGGTCTGTAGTCTGTGCCCTCTCTGTGGTGAATAGAAGTGAGTTTGCATCTCCCTAGGAAAAAGATTTCAGGCCACTCAGAGAAAATTTTATGAGTGTAATGCTAGGAATTGGACAGAAGGCCTCATACCTGAGCTTAGTACCTCCAGCTCCAGAGCCATGTTGATCTGTTATTGGCCCAGGAGATAGACAGTGGCCAGACACTGAAAACCAGAGCCTGGTTCGTGCCTGCTCTTTTGTTTATGGCCTCCTGTGATCCCCCACAACCACACCAGATAGGCAAGTCACATAGAAACTGTGACTGTGCTACATAGCATTAATAGCAGTGATATCATACAGCCTGTATGCTATGTGGTTACCCTGTAGGTTATATAGTACTCGTGATCAGCATGTCCTCCTACGAGCTTGCATTACATGTCACCATGTTAAGTGCTGTGCCTCTTCTATTTTTCATGGTATAGTCTCACTCTCGCCCAGGCTGGCCTTGAACTCACAGCCATGCTTCTACCCCCCAAGCACAAGGATTAAAGTCATGTGTCACCATGCCTACTCCCCTCTTGATTTTCTTTATTATTTATTTGTTTGTTTGTTTTTATTTTTTGTTTTTTTGAGGTAAGGTCTTTCTCTAGCCCAGGCTGACCTGGAATTCACTATGTAGTCTCAGGGTGGCCTCGAACTCTTGGTGATCCTCTTACCTCTGCCTCCCAAGCACAGGGATTAAAGTCATGTGCGATCACGCCTGTCCCCCTCTTGACTTTATTTGTAAGCAGAGAGAGGGAGAGACAAAGAATGGGTGGCCTGAGGCCTCTTACCATTACAAATGTACCACTTTGCATGTCTGGCTTTACATGAGTACTGGGGAATTGAACCTTGGGCTGTCAGGTTTTAAAAGTACCTTTAACCACTAAGCCATCTCTCCAGCCTCTTTTGCTGTTGTTGTTTTGAGACAGGGTTTCCTGTAGCCCAGGGTGGCCTAGAACTCATCATGTATACAAAGATGACCTTGAACTCCTGATCCTCTTGCTTCTACCTCCTAAACCCAGCTGTATATAGCTATTTACTCAGTTAATTCTCATTTCAGCTGGAGGAGACCCTGTACCATATCAACACAGATGAGAGGTAGAGCCATCTCCCTGGGTTAATTGTTTTTTTTTTTTTTTTTTTTTTTTTTTGGTCTCACTCTAGCCCACGCTAACCTGAAATTCACTATGTAGTCTTAGGTTGGCTTCAAACACAGGAGCTGAAGACAGGAGGATCAGAAAGTCAATTCTCAGCCACCTAGCAAGATCAGGGCCAGTCTGGGATACATAAGACTCTGCCTCAAAAACAAAACAAAACAAAACACATAGGCTTTATTTCTGTCTTTGCAAAAACCCTCACAGGCTTTTTTTTTTCTTCGGGTTTTTTTTTTTTTTTTTTTGGTTTGTTTTCGAAGTAGGGTCTCACTCGAGTCCAGGCTGACCTGGAATTCACTGTGTAGTCTCAGGGTGGCCTCAAACTCACAGTGATCCTCCTACCTCTGCCTCCCGAGTGCTGGAATTAAAGGAGTGCACCACTATGCCCTGCTGCTTTTTTTGTTTGTTTGTTTGTTTGTTTGTTTGTTTTGTATTTTTTTAAATGAGCAAGCGAGAGAGAATTGGTGTACCAGAGCCTCCAGCCACTACAATCAAACTCCAGACATGAGAGCCACCTTGTGCACATGTGCGACCTTGCGTGCTTGCATCACCTTGTACGTCTGGCTTACTTGGGACCTAGAGAGTTGAACATGGGTCCTTAGTCTTCACAGGCAAGCACCTTAACCACTAAGCCATCTCTCCAGCCCCCTTACAGACTTTTTATTTTATTTTTTATTTTTGAGAGAGAGAGAAAGAATGGGTGCGCCAGGCCCTTTGAGCCGCTGTGAATGAACTGCAGACATGTGTGCCCCCTTGTGTGTGTGACATTGCACACTTGTGTTACTGTGCATCTAGCTACGTGGGACCTGGGGATTTGAACATGCCTTCTTAGGCTTTGCAGGCAAGTGCCTTAACTGCTAAGCCATCTCTCCAGCTCCCCTTACAGACTTTGATCAGTGTTCTGGTTTCCAGTTTTCCAAAGGGCAATAAGGTCCCCTTCGCTGACCTGAGATGGAGCACATCCTGACACTTGCTTCCTCAGCAAGGTGGTTCTGCTGAGAAGCAGGTGCCTGGGTGGTGATGGGTATTTATAGAAAAGGCTATTTGTGGAATCAGCCCATCCTGCCCATTGTCAGAGCTCTAAAAAGAGGTTCCTAGGAATGTCAGAGAGGAAGGTACCCAGCCTGGATGGAAGGTGGCAAGGACCTCTGAATGATGGCTTCCCAGGTGATGCATGGGAAGTCTGCCTGGGGGTCATAAGGAGAGTCCAGGGCTGTGTGGACAGTGAGTCAATGTCCAATGGTAAGGGTTGGACAGATATTTATAGCTCAGTCCTGCCTCGGCCTCCTGTCAGTTTCCTGTTCAGAGAAAGAGGGTATCCTGCAGAGGTTGGGAGGACCACACATGGAGGATGTGGGCAAAGGACTTCCAGTGGCAGCTGGCATTTTAAGTGTTATTCTCAGGTCTGGGGAGATTGCTCAGTGGTTTAAAGGCACTTGTTGACAAAGCTTACTTACCTGGGTACGATTCCCCAGTACCTATGTAAAGCCAGATGCACAGGGTGGCACATGTGTCTGGAGTTCGTTTGCAGCTCTGGTACTGGGGAAATGAACCCAGGGCCTGCAGGCTTTGCAAGCAACCACTTTTAACCTCTGAGTCATCTCTCCCGCTCTCAAATACATTTTTTTTGTTGTTGTTTTTTCCAGGTAGGGTCTCACTCTGGAACAGGCTGACCTGGAATTCACTATGTCGTCTCAGGCTGGCCTCAAACTCACAGTGATCCTCCTACCTCTGCCTCCCGAGGGCTGGGATTAAGGGCGTGCACCATCACACCTGGCTTCTGTCTTTAATAATAATAATTTTTAAAAAGCCGTGCACTTGGGAGGCAGAGGTAGGAGTATCACTTGAGTTCAAGGCCACCCTGAGACGACATAGTGAATTCCAGGTCAGCCTGGGCTAGAGTGAAACCCTACCTTGGGGGGGAAAAAAAGTCCATGAATTTAACTTGCACACAGAGTAAAAGATAAAACATCCTGAGGGCTATGGGTGGGGGGAGCTCATATATGTGGCTGGCAACAGCTGTGAGCCTGTACCTACCTGGTACTTACTGACACGACCCAGTCATGGTGCTAAGTACTTTCCATGCAGTAACTTGATTAATCCTCCCTAAGTCTTGAGGAAAACTCTCCTTACTTCATAGAGGCTGCAACATCAGCTGTGCAACTGGCCCAATTTTCTATAGTTAGAATGCAACCAAGCAAAACCCTAATGACCTGAGATGCCTCTAGGACAGGCCCCCCAAGTCTGTCCCTGCCACGGGGGAGGGGAGAGGAGAGTCCCGGAGACAGGCCATTCCAAGGGTCTGGTGCAGATGGTGGACAGAGCCATCCAGGATGGGCACCTTCTGTGAGGCAGACTCCCCTGTACCCTGTGTTCCTTCCTCCCTTTGTTCCCAGAGTGAGGGCCAGCTTCTGTCCTCCTTTATCTCCCCAGATTGCAACTGTGCTCAGACCTGTCTCCCCCCCCTTCAGATAGAAGCCCAGCTTATTTCTGAAAAAATGCTCAGCCTGTTCTGGTCAGGACAGCTCTGGTGAGAACCCAGCCAGAGCACACAAGCAAGAAGCCAGCAAAAGCCACTCAGCTAACAAGGTACTGACCATGTGCTTGCTGTCCCCTAAACCCAACAAGAGGCCCAGCCTAAACTCTGCAGACAGGACCTATGGGGTGTCAGATTCTGAGGTTATGCAGGATAGGTACTTGGTGGGGGGCTGGGACTCAGAGGTGGTGTTGAAAGGGGTGATTGTGAGTTCTGGGAAGATGTGTCTATGGGTTCTGTTCTGGAACCCCACAGCCACCTCTGAACTTGGGAATGTAAGGAAAAAGTTTGGAGGTGAATTTAGAAGGAAGAAATTGATGGAAATCTCAGTAGCAAAAACGGGTTTTATTTAGAGTATAGGGTCTGGGAGTTTGCTGCGTCAGGTTCCAAAGGCACTATGCCCCTGGAAACAAGAGTGTACACTGGGTGGCAGGTGTTGGGAGGTTTTATTAGCCTTGGGATAGGGGAGAGGGTTGTTCTAGCTGCAAAACAAGAAAAGGGGGGCTGGAGAGATAACTCAGCAGTTAACGTGCTTGCCTGGAAACCCTAAGGATCCAGGTTTGACTCCCTGAACCCATGTAAGTCAGATACATATGGTGGCATATGCATGTGGAGTTCATTCGTAGTGGCTAGAGACCCTGGCGGGCCCATTCTCTCTCTCTCTCTCTGTCTCATGAATAAATAAAAAGCCTCAAAAATATTTTAAAAGATGAGGAAGGGGAAAGTGAGGACATGTGAGCTGCAAGCTGTCTGGAGTTATTTTAGTTTCTTGGGGTGACAAGTCAGCAAGTGGCTTCTTGTAGCCTAAGATAGAGGCGCAGGTGACCATCTCTAGGCAGGCTGTGGCTCGAGTTTGTCTGCAAACCTGCAATCTCTGGACAAATCCCTGGTGTCTGTCCAGGGTCCGTGTGATCACTCCTTCAGGGAAAGCATGCAGGGATCAGTTAGCTATGCCTGCCACGGACACAGGGTGGAAGGCCAAGGCACCTATATGGTGTTTACCATCACGAGTAGCAGAACTATGGGAGGAGAAAACTGGGCAGATTGTTAGTCAGAATAATCTAAGCCAGGCAGGATGGCACATGCCTGTAAAATCTCAGCATTTGAGACGCTGAGGCAGGAGGGTTGAGGTGTGGTCAGCCTGGGCCTCCAATAAGGCCTTGTCAAAATTGTACTAGCATTTATTCAGCATATCCAATGCACCACGTTCATTGCTTTTCCTGCTCAGTCTCATTTCATCCTCAAATGAACCCTCAGAGATGAATGTTGTTAAGGTCCTGTCCTCTAAGAGCTCAGCCCCGTGAGGGCTATGTCATTATATATCTGTGTATGTAATTTTTATTTATTTGAGAAAGAGAATGGGCATGCCAGGGCCTCCAGCTGCTGCAAATGAACTCCAGCTGCATATGCTTGTGCCACCTTGTACATCTGGCTTACGTGGGTCCTGGGGAATTGAACTGTGATCCTTTGGCTTTGCAGGCAAGCACCTTAACTGCTAAGCCATTTCTCCAGCCCTATTTTTATTTATTTATTTATTTGAGAGAGAGTGTGTGAGCACACCAGGGCCTCCAGCCGCTACAAACAAACTACAGACACGTGCCACCTTGTGCATCTGGCCTGTGTAGGTCCTGGGGAATCGAACCTGTGTTGTTTATCATTGCATCCTGGGCTACTAAAATATAGTACCTGGTCAAACAGGCCCTCAGTAAGTGTTTGGGTGGTGCAGATAAACTCCCATTTTGTAGATGAGGAGTCTGAGGCCCAGAGCAGTAAGTTACTTGTCCAAAGCCAAGGCAGAACTTTCTAGGAGGATATAAAGTTCTGTAACAGCCACTAGCCAGGTGTGCCTAACTAAGCACTAAGCACTTGAAACAGGCAAGTGAAAATCTGAACTTTTTTTTTTTTTTTTTTTTTGGTTTTTCGAGGTAGGGTCTCACTCTAGTCCAGGCTGACCTGAAATTCACTATGTAGTCTCAGGGTAGCCTCAAACTCACAGCCTCCCAAGTGCTGGGATTAAAGGCATGTGCCACCACACCTGGAAATTTTTTTTTTTTTTTTTTTTTTTGGAGAGAGACACAGAGAGCGACAGAGAGAGAGGGAGAGAAAGACAGAGAAAGGGCAGGCCTGCAGCCTCTCAGCCACTGCGAACTCCTGATGCATGTGCCCCCTTGTGGGAAAGTGCGGCATTGCGCCCTTGTGTCATTGCATCTGGCTAAAGGTGGAACCTGGAGATTGGAACTGCCATTCTTAGGCTTAGCAGGCAGGCGCCTTAACCGCTAAGCCATCTCTCCAGCCTGGCAATTTTTTTTTGAGAGAGAGGATTGGTGTGCCAGTCACTGCAATCCAACTCCAAACATGTGTGCACCTGGCTTATGTGGGTTCTGGAGAGTCAAACATGGGTCCTTAGGCTTCACAGGCAAGTGCCTTAACCACTACGCCATCTCTCCAGCCCCTGAACTTAGAATTTTAAGTAAATCTTGAACTGACCTCTAAAAGGAGCCACACCCATCTGATGGCGCCAGTGAGCAAATATTCCAGCAAATGTGTTTGTATTCAGGTAGGCTTTACATGTCTATTAGACCACATCTGTTTAACAGGAATCAGGGCTTAAACCAAACAGCCCTGCGACTGGTAGCATGTCCAGCATCCTCAGCCAAAGCTAATGTATGTTCATAGAGCATAAGGTCGTGAGATTAATCCATTTAACTCTCTGGACAAGACCAGGAGGGAGGAGCTGGTGCTTTCCCACTTGGAGGTGAGGAAACTGAGGCACAACAAAGGGAGATTGCTGGTGCAGTTTACACATCAGAAACAGCCAGGACAGGCTCATATCCAGTCCCAATTGCAGATAAATGTTAGTAAGGAAGGAGGGAGGGGTAACAAGAGCCTCTTAGGATAGGTCTTTGTTTTCTAATCTGAAATGATTAGCCACCCCCACCCCGCCCTGCCGCCAGCTCAGAGGCTTCTGAGGCCCTGCCCGTGTGTTGGCCACATCTACAAGAATTTGCTGTTTCCTGCACACGGCTCCAACAGTTACAAACTTACAAGTGTGGATGTACTTGGGGTTGGCCCTTGGGACTGCTCTTTTGTGCAGAACTGCAATTTCTCTAGATTACTCAGCCTTTGGGGGAGGCAGGCTGGGTCAAGAACCAAATTTTGGCAAGCAGAATGTGGGATGTTTAGAGAGTGGGCCCCACCTCCTGTGTCCAGCTTCCTCTTCCAGGAGCCCTGCAGCCTTATAAGGCTCTGGAGGAAACAGAGCTGCCACTGCCCACAGCAGTTAGAATGGGCCTTTGCCCTTTGCAGGCCCTGCCTCATGTTCTGAAAGGGAGCCAGAGATCCCCTTTCCTGCCCCAGTTGGTCATCCTCCAAACTTCCCATGCACCAGCAAGTTACTGGGTAACCAAGAGTTGGCTTATGCCAGCGTGGTGGCGCATGCCTTTAATTCCAGCACTCTGGGAGGCAGAGGTAGGAGGATCACCGTGAGACTACATAGTGAATTCCAGGTCAGCCTGACTGGACTAGAGTGAGACTCTGCTTAAAAAAAAAAAAAAATCATATGTGTGTGTGTGTGTAAGGGGACTAAGGATGTAGCTCAGTTGGCAGACTGCTTGCCTACCATGCATGAAGCCCTGGGTACCATCCCCAGACTAAACCAAGTGTGGTGGCACATGCCTGTCATTCCAGTGCTTGCAACTAGAGGCTGCAGGATCAGAAATTCAAGGTCATCCTTGGCTACTTAGGCCAGTCTGGATACATGAGGCCCTACCTCAAAAAAAGGGGGGGAGAGGGCTGGAGAGATGGCTCATGGTTAAGGCACTTGCCGACAAAGCCAAAGGACCCAGGTTCAATTCCTCAGTACCTATGAAGCCAGATGCACAAGGTGGCAGCACATGGAGTTTGTGGTGCCTAGGAGGCCCTGGTGCACCCATTCTCTCTGCCTGCCTCTGCCTCTCTCTAAGAAAAAGAAAAAACAAAACAATCTTTATCACTTATCTTGAGAGGAGATAGTCTTACATTTCTAGAGGTGTGCAATTAGCAATACTATCTAATTTCAGAACATTTTCATCTTCCCCAAAGAAACACCTCATGTTCCAGCTCCCCAACCCATGGCTCTCCCTTCCTTTGCCTATTTGAATATTTACTTAGATAGGGGCATACCACATGTCCTTTTCTTTTTTTTTTTTTTTTTTGAGATAAGAGTCTTTGAACCTGGTACTCAGATTCTGTTAGAATAGCCAGAAAGTCCTAGGGATTCTCCTGTCTCCCCCTCCCGCAGTGCTAGGATTATAGGTGTCTGGCACTTTACATGGGCACCAGAAATCCAAGTCAGGCACACGTTTTACCCACTGAACTATCTCCCTGGCCATTGCTTTTCAGAAACTTGCTCTTCCTGTGGTAGCCCAGACTGACCTGAAACTATAGAACCTCTTGTTTCAGCCTCCCTAGGCTGGGATCCCAGTCGAGTGCTACCAGGCCCTAACAGTGTGTGTTTTTTTGAGTCTAGGTTTGTTTCTTCCCCCCACTTAATGGAACCTCTTCTAGGCTCTCACCCAGGATGTAACATGAGAAGTTTGATAACTGATAGATTGATTAAGATGTTCTAATTCGGTAGTTCAGCAAATACCAACAGGCTACTGTGCTGAGGGTTTGTAAGAGACAAAAAGAAAATTATGTAAAATATGAGCCGGCTGAGGTGCTGCTGAGGCATGGGCTCTGGGTTCAATCTCCAGCACTGCAAAGGGAAAGTGACTGCAGAGAAGTCAGCAAAGGCCTTTGGGCGCAGAGGATTCTTCCACCGGAAGGAGGTGTGGGGGGCCATCCGGGGACCGTGTTAATCTCAGGAGGCCTGGATCTTATGGTTTGTGGTTCACCTCTTGTCCCAGTGCCTGAGGGGGACGGGGGAGTGGGGTTGGCTTCTGCAACACAGGTCGCGACCTGCCCTGGGAACGCCCCAGTGGTGAGCTATGGATCTGATCCCGCCTAGGATGAACGTCCTCCTGACCCCGCCTTCCAGCCCGCAGGCCCGCCCCTCGAATCCAGTTCAGCCTTCCGGCTTCCCGCCCAGAAGGCTGCCCCACCCTCCTCCTGCTCAGGGGCTTCCACAAGCCTCGCCTCCAGAGCCCATACTGAAACCCCGCCTCCAGCGGACACCTCCCTTCCTTCCGCCCGAGGCCCCGCTCCTGAGACCCCCGCCCCGAGCACGCAGCCTCCCGCCCTAGGCCCCGCCCCCAGCACGCAGGCTACCGCCCTAGGCCCCGCCCCCAGCTCCTCCCCGAGAGTCCCGCCCCGGCACGCAAGCTCCGCCCTAGGCCCCGCCCCACTGCGCAGGCTACCGCCCTAGGCCCCGCCCCCAGCTCCTCCCCGAGAGTCCCGCCCCCAGCACGCAGGCTCCCGCCCTAGGCCCCGCCCCCACGTCTGTCTTCCTCTAGAGCCCCGCCCCCAGCAGCTGCGGCGCTGTCCTGGAGGCCCCGCCCCGCGCGCCGTCCTCCCGTCCGCTGGCCTCTTCAGGTCCGGCTCCCTCAGGCGCCGCCCCCCTCGGCCGCCGCCATTGGCCGCGCTTTCTTGGCTCTGGGCTCGCACTTCCTGGCGGAGCCATGGCCGCGCTCCGGGCCGGCCTCGGGGCTCCGCCGCCCGCGTCCCGCCGCCCCGCCCGCCCGGCCCCGCCGCCGTCTGCGCTGCAGCCCTGACTCCCTCCCAGGTGGGCCTCCGCGCGCGCCGTCCGTCCAGGGGGCGGGGCGGGTCTTCGTGGCGGGGCGCGGGCAGGGAGGGCGCCGCCCCCGCAGGTGAGGCCGGGCCGCTCCGGGACGCCCAGCTCCGCCTCCTCGCCCGGCCGGCGCCTTCCCGGGCTGCGGGCTTCCAGGGAGCGACGGCGGCGGTGTCCCCGGAGACCCGCCCGGGACGCCCGAGTGGCGCGTGGCAGGCAACCCCCGAGTCATCGGCTCCCGAGGACCCCGCGGCCGGGACGTGAGCTCCGTCCCCTCGTTTCCCGACCGATCACGGCGCCGCTGTGGCTGTGTCCACCGAGCGCCTCACCTGCTCGCACCCGGTCAGAAAGGAGCCTCGAGGCGCCTGCCTGCCCGGAGACAAAGGGGCGCCCAGCTCCCGAGACTCGGGTCGATCTTGGCCTAGAAAAGAAAGCTTTCAGCCCGGGGGCGGGGGGGGGACACGGAGACGCGGCACCTGTATTTTCTTCCCGGTGACCTTGGGCATCCCCTGACCCTCATCCACCCGCGTCTGGAAGGTTCTCTATGTAAATGACGGGGCCCCTGTTTCAGAGGGTCAGGGTGACCCGAAGGACTATCGGGGTATGCAGTAAGTGCTGCATGAATGCTGCTTCTCTTCCCTCCTCCTCCCCAGCGTGGGCACAACCTGTCAGTCACAGAGGACTTACTACTAGTTTGTCCAGAGACTCTAGTTATCGCTTCCTTCCCTGGGGTTGTTGAACAGGACGGAATGTGCCCAGAATTGATCTCAGAACAGTAGCAAAAGCTGTTGGTCAGTGGTGACACATGATTCTCAGGGTTCCAGCAAAGTGAGCGGGTGTTCCTTAAACTCTCGCTCCCGGTGTCACCTGTGTCCACACTATTGACATAGACCTTTTTCAGTGTCCCTTCCCAAGTCCCCCAAAACCGAGCCCTACGGTATTCATGGATTGCCTGGCATGTTAACACCACTAGAAATCTTAACATTACCTCGTGCTTCTATGGATTTTATCAGAGAGGTTAACACACTCGCTTAAGCTCATTTTCAAAAGCTGGGCGTGGTGGCGCTTGCCTTTAATCCCAGCACTTGGGAGGCAGAGGTAGGAGGATCACCATGAGTTTGAGGTCATCCTGAGACTACATAGTGAATTCCAGGTCAGCCTGACTAGAGTGAAACCCAACCTCGAGAAATGAAAAAAAAAAGTTCACGTTCAAGTCCTCAGGCCACAATGAAGTTGGAGTTCAGGGGGTTGTGATACCTTCTGGAAAGGCATTCCAGCTCTACTCTGCCTTAAAGATTGTTTCACCCTTCTGCCATCACCTCTTCCTGTGTAGAACAGGGACAGTACAGTCTTGCCTCCTGGGGTTTTCCTGAGAGAAAATTTTATGGAAACACCAAAGCCCTGGGGGACAGTAGGATAGTGTCCACATTGGTCATTGCTGTATCATATCCTTGACATCATGCTGGTAGTTTCAGAGTATGACCATGAGCCAGTCTGGGCTCAGGTGAAAGCCTGGATTTTGACACCAGGCAGCTCATGACTCAATGTCCTCACCTGCAGAATGGGATAGATGACATCACCCTGGCCTACTTGTGGTTACAGGAGGTACACGTGGAAGTTCCTTAGCTTGGGTCCACGCTGTAGTCTACTGGAAATGATAGCTATTCCCATAAAAACCTAGACGTAGTCCAGGCGTGGTGGTGCACGCCTTCAGTCCCAGCACTGGGGAGGCAGAGGTAGGAGGATCACTGTGAGTTGGAGACCCCCCTGAGACTACATAGTGAATTTCAGGTCAGCCTGGGCTAGAGTTAAACCTACCTCGAAAAACCAAAACAAAACACACAAAAAAGTACCTTGACCTAGCTGGTCTGGGCCTGGTTTGGACGAAGCATCAGTAGTGAGTGTGTGTGTGTGTGTGTGTGTGTGTGTGGTGTAGGACACAGACTTCAGATGATAAAGGAGTATGAGTTAAATGTTGTAAACAGTTCTCTGACAATCTGAGTCTTTCCTCCCACAGGGACAAGAATTCTTTGCCAGATTCTGTTCTGTCCTCTTTTGGATGCGGGGGGGGGGAGGGGGGGTGTCGGAGGGGGTGGATTCCATACCTGTTGACCTTGGCTCTGTGGGTAGGGCCTGCAGGTAATGAGTGGCCTGGTTTATGCTGCACACTCAGAAATCCTGTTCTTTTGTAGGTCTTCAATCCCTTACAATGGAGGCAAGCAGGCAGACGCGAGTGTCTCGTCCATACAAGATCAGCGAGTCTTCAAAGGTCTGTGAATTGTCAGTGCTCCACCTGTGAGGGTGTTTCTGATTGCCTCTTTCTCATTGATCTTGGGGTCCTGATCACAGCGGCTGCTGTGGCCTTCAGAACTGCATCTCTACACAGGTTCCTTCTTCCACTCTGCATATCAGTATGGGAGGGCAGGATAAGAACTGTGGGATTTCTGCCTTCATGTGGGCTCAACAACTCAAATGAGCGGGAGTTGTGGCGCACACCTTTAATCCCACTATTTGGGAGGCAGAGGTAGAAGGATCACTGTGAGTTTGAGGCCAGCCTGGGACTACAGTGCCATGTCAGCCTGAGCTAAAGTGAGAACCCTACCCTCGGAGCAGTGTCCTCTTCCCTGCTCATCACTTGATTCTCTGGGATCCCCAAGAGTGAGCAAGGGTGGACTCTTCAGGAATATGGAAGAGGAGTCCAGGGAGAAAGACTTGCCCAGCCAGGTGTATGTGATGACACATATCTGTAATCCCACACTGGGGAGGTTAATGCAGGAGGATTGCCATGAGTTTGAAATCAGCCTGATCTGTATAATGACTACCAGGACAACCAGGACCACATACCAAAACTCTCTCCAAAAAGAGGGCTTGGAATGTGGCTCATCTAGCATGTACCTGATTCCCAGCTCTGCATAAACTGGGTATGGTAGTATACCCCTGTAACTCTAGCACTTGGGAGGTAGAGGCAGGCAAATAAGAAGTTCAAGGTCATCCTTAGCTTCATAGTGAGTTTGAGGCCAATCTAGGGTACAGGAGACCCTATATTAAAAAAAAAAAAAAAAAAGGTTTTAGTGGGTGTGGTGGTACACACCTTTAACCCCAGCATTTGAGAGGCAGAGGTACTAGGATTGCTGTGAGTTTGAAGCCAACCTGAAGCTACAGAATGAGTTCAGGTTAGCCTGGGTTAAAGTTGAGACCCAACAAAAAAAAAAAAAAAAAAAAAAAGAAAGAAAGAAAGAAAGAAAGAAAGGAAGGAAGAAGAAAGAAAGAAAAGAAAAGAAAAGAAAAGAAAAGAAAAGAAAAGAAAAAGATTTTAATACTAGGGAGATGGCTCAGCAGGTAAGAGCATTTGCCACAGCATGAGGGTTTGAGAGGGCCTGAGACCATCTGAGTTCAGTTCCCCAGCATCCATGTAAAACAGCTGAGCATGGCCACATATGTCACCCCAGTCCTGTGTGGAGTGGACACTAGAGAGTCACTGAGGCAAAAATGACAGCATTGGTTTCAGAAACTTGGTCTTAGGGAAATAATCAGATGAGTAATTGAGGAAGTCACCCAACATACATATGTGCAGGCATACATACCATACACGCACAAAGGCTTGGTGGAAGAATCAAGAAACTGCATTAGATGAAGGATGTTTGAGCAGCCTGGAGATCTGAGAAGTGTGAGGGCTTCAGTGGGGACATGTCAGAGGAAAGTAAGGTATCATTTACAGGACAGGTTGCTTTTCCTGAGAACTAGTCTCTCGGTGTCATCCAGGTTTGTGGAGAAGGCTCTGCCAAATCTTGCCTGAAGGGTCTGGTCACTGCTCAGAGGGTTTTGTCTCTGACCTTCGCTGCAAAGACTTGTCACTATTTTTTTTGTTTGTTTGTTTGTTTGAGGTGTGGTCTGGCACTAACCCAGGGTGACCTAGAACTTACTATGTAGTCCCAGGATGTCCTCAAACTCATGGCAATCTTCCTATCTCTGCTTCCAGAGTGCTGGGATTAAAGGCATGTGCCATCATGCCTGGCTGTCACTTTCCAAGTTTGATAGCACTTTAGGACCAGAACAGATGCTTTTAGGAATGGGGTCCTCTGTCCCTTGATCATGCTTCTAACCTCTTAAAGATGCCAGAATCTAGGCGCTCTCTCTCTCTCTCTCTCTCTCTGCCTCTTTCTCTCCCTTAAATAAATAGATAGAAAATAAAATGCTTTTTTAAATTTTGAAATTTTTTTTGTTTTTTTGAGTAAGGTCTCACTCTAGCCTAGGCTAATGTGGAATTCACTATGTAGTCTCAGGCTGGCCTTGAACTCATGGCGATCCTCCTAGCCTCTGCCTCCCGAGTGCTGGGATTAAAGGTGTACTCCACCACGCCCAGCAATAAAATGCTTTTGGGCTGAAGAGATGGCTCAGCTGTTAAGGTGCTTGCCTACAAAGCCTAATGCTGAGTTCAGTTCCCCAGTACTCATGTAAACCCAGGTGCACAAAGTGGCACATGGGTCTGGAGTTCATTTGTAGTGGCTGGAGGCCCTGGTGTGCTCATTCTGTCTGTCTCTTTTCTTTCTTTCTCTCTGTACTTGCAAATAAATAAATACATTTTTTAAAAGATGCTAAAATCCTTAGTGCACCTTTTGCATTTGTGCACATCCAGCACATCCATGTAGCCGCCAGTGGGAAGAAAACTGCTCAGTAAAGCTGCTCTCCGCCCATCCTGCCATGGCTTTGTGCTCACCAGCTGGCTTTCCTGGTGCTCTTGTGTGTTGTTGTATCTCACAGAGTGAGACCCCTGGGGCTCCTTGGGGGACTCCAGGCAGTGGCAGGTTGTTCTATCTCAGTGATGGGGTCTGTCTGCCATGAGCCTGCAGTGGGGCTGCCCCTGTTCTTTCAGCTTCCCAATAAGATCCAGTTCTATGCTAACAGGAAGCACACCTGTCTGCTGAGCTCTGCTGGCCCATCAGTGGCCCCTCATCACCTTCAGTGTCCCATCACCCTTCCCCCCCCCCCACACACACCCATACCCATCAGCCCCTGTGTTTGATGAGGCACTGAACTCGGAAATAAGGATTTGAAGAGGACTGATACTGGTCAAGAAATGCTGGGGCATGAAGCCAAATTCTTACTGAGGTCCTGGGGCTGGGGACAGTGTGTGGGGGAGACTGCTATTTCTGCAGCTAAAATGCCTGAACAGGTAAGGCCAGGTGGGGAAGGAAGCAGGTGTCAGACACAGTTGCTGTGCTTTTCCCTCCACCCCACCCCTACTCAGTAAGGTTGGTGTCCTGGATTCTCCTGATCACCCAGCACCTCACCAGCTCAGAGCCACTATAGGACTCAGTGGGCCCACCTGCTTCTCTAGGCACACTGAGCCATTATGTTCCTTTGTCACCTGCTACCATAGTCTGTCTCAATTTCTTGCCTTTGGTCCACCTGGGAGGTGCCCAGACCATTCCTGCTGGAGGCCAGCAGGACCTTACTGGGAGAGGAGCCAGCATTTAAAAATGCTCGTGGGAGGCCTAGGAGAAGCTGTGTTGTCACGGAAGAGCAACAGAGCCTGGCCCACTGAGCTGGGAGGGACTTACCTGTCTTCTTCCTCAGACTGTGGGAAGGTGGTGGAGTGACCAGACACAGAAAAGAAGTAAAAAAAAAAAAAAAAGTAAAGAAACTACCACAAAGGCATCTGCTGCAGGAAAGAGCAGATTCAAAAGGGGAGTAAGAGAAGAAAGGGGGTGTGGCTGTAGTTTCACATGCACAAAACCCTGGGTTCCATCTCTGACACCACACAAACTGGCACGGTAGTATACCCCTGCCATCCCTGTACTTGGGATAGTGATTGAAAGATCAGAAGTTCATGGTTATCCTTGGCTACATGCTGAGTTTGAGGCCAGCCTGGGATATATGAGATGGTTTCAAAATAAACAGGAAAGAGGAAGAGCACTGTCACCAGAAGCTCAGGGGGAGAAGGGGTTCAGTCCTGGGGTCATGCCAGCATGCTGCTGACAGAACAGATGCTTTTAGGAATGGGGTCCTCTGTCCCTTGATCATGCTTCTAACCTCTTAAAGATGCCAGAATCTAGGCGCTCTCTCTCTCTCTCTCTCTCTCTGCCTCTTTCTCTCCCTTAAATAAATAGATAGAAAATAAAATGCTTTTTTAAATTTTGAAATTTTTTTTGTTTTTTTGAGTAAGGTCTCACTCTAGCCTAGGCTAATGTGGAATTCACTATGTAGTCTCAGGCTGGCCTTGAACTCATGGCGATCCTCCTAGCCTCTGCCTCCCGAGTGCTGGGATTAAAGGTGTACTCCACCACGCCCAGCAATAAAATGCTTTTGGGCTGAAGAGATGGCTCAGCTGTTAAGGTGCTTGCCTACAAAGCCTAATGCTGAGTTCAGTTCCCCAGTACTCATGTAAACCCAGGTGCACAAAGTGGCACATGGGTCTGGAGTTCATTTGTAGTGGCTGGAGGCCCTGGTGTGCTCATTCTGTCTGTCTCTTTTCTTTCTTTCTCTCTGTACTTGCAAATAAATAAATACATTTTTTAAAAGATGCTAAAATCCTTAGTGCGCCTTTTGCATTTGTGCACATCCAGCACATCCATGTAGCCGCCAGTGGGAAGAAAACTGCTCAGTAAAGCTGCTCTCCGCCCATCCTGCCATGGCTTTGTGCTCACCAGCTGGCTTTCCTGGTGCTCTTGTGTGTTGTTGTATCTCACAGAGTGAGACCCTGGGGCTCCTTGGGGACTCCAGGCAGTGGCAGGTTGTTCTATCTCAGTGATGGGGTCTGTCTGCCATGAGCCTGCAGTGGGGCTGCCCCTGTTCTTTCAGCTTCCCAATAAGATCCAGTTCTATGCTAACAGGAAGCACACCTGTCTGCTGAGCTCTGCTGGCCCATCAGTGGCCCTCATCACCTTCAGTGTCCCATCACCCTTCCCCACACACACCCATACCCATCAGCCCCTGTGTTTGATGAGGCACTGAACTCGGAAATAAGGATTTGAAGAGGACTGATACTGGTCAAGAAATGCTGGGGCATGAAGCCAAATTCTTACTGAGGTCCTGGGGCTGGGGACAGTGTGTGGGGAGACTGCTATTTCTGCAGCTAAAATGCCTGAACAGGTAAGGCCAGGTGGGGAAGGAAGCAGGTGTCAGACACAGTTGCTGTGCTTTTCCCTCCACCCCACCCCTACTCAGTAAGGTTGGTGTCCTGGATTCTCCTGATCACCCAGCACCTCACCAGCTCAGAGCCACTATAGGACTCAGTGGGCCCACCTGCTTCTCTAGGCACACTGAGCCATTATGTTCCTTTGTCACCTGCTACCATAGTCTGTCTCAATTTCTTGCCTTTGGTCCACCTGGGAGGTGCCCAGACCATTCCTGCTGGAGGCCAGCAGGACCTTACTGGGAGAGGAGCCAGCATTTAAAAATGCTCGTGGGAGGCCTAGGAGAAGCTGTGTTGTCACGGAAGAGCAACAGAGCCTGGCCCACTGAGCTGGGAGGGACTTACCTGTCTTCTTCCTCAGACTGTGGGAAGGTGGTGGAGTGACCAGACACAGAAAAGAAGTAAAAAAAAAAAAAAAAAAAAAAGTAAAGAAACTACCACAAAGGCATCTGCTGCAGGAAAGAGCAGATTCAAAAGGGGAGTAAGAGAAGAAAGGGGGTGTGGCTGTAGTTTCACATGCACAAAACCCTGGGTTCCATCTCTGACACCACACAAACTGGCACGGTAGTATACCCCTGCCATCCCTGTACTTGGGATAGTGATTGAAAGATCAGAAGTTCATGGTTATCCTTGGCTACATGCTGAGTTTGAGGCCAGCCTGGGATATATGAGATGGTTTCAAAATAAACAGGAAAGAGGAAGAGCACTGTCACCAGAAGCTCAGGGAGAAGGGGTTCAGTCCTGGGGGCATGCCAGCATGCTGCTGACTCCAGCTAGCTTTCAGCCATGCTTTTCTCTTCCAGTCACACTTGCACTTCCCAGACCTACCAAGTCTTCTCAGTTGTCCTTGAATAGATCAACTACTGCTTGCTATATATATATATATTTTGGTTTTGCGAGGTAGGGTCTCACTCTGGTCCAGGCTGACCTGGAATTAACTATGTAGTCTCAGGGTGGCCTTGAACTCTCGGCGATCCTCCTACCTCTGCCTCCCGAGTGCTGGGATTAAAGGCGTGCGCCACCACGCCCGGCTTTTCTGCTTGATATTTTTGAACAGTCTGTTTTCCCTGAGTTGAGCTGCTTTTTCCTTACCCACCCTCCTCTCTCTAGCCTTGTTGTCCAGGCTGTTCCCAAACTCATGAGCTCAAGTGGTCCTCTACCCTCCACTCGAGTAGCTAAGACTACAGGCATATGTCATTGTACTGGGTTCTCTCTTTTTTTTTTTTTTTTTTTTGGTTTATCAAGATAGGGTCTCAATCTAGTCCAGCCTAAACTGGAATTCACTATGTAGTCTCAGACTGGCTTCAAACCCTCCTACCTCGGCCTCCTGAGTGCTGGGATTAAAGGTGTGTGCCTGTACATCCAGCCTCTTTAACTTTTCTTATATTGAGTAGATAAAGCAGTGTGCTACACACTCACTTGGGCCTTGTGAGTCTCTGCATGCAGCATTCAGTAGATATCTTCCACTGGAGGTCGTCAAGCCAGTTTGTGTTCTTTTTTTTTTTCTTTTAAATTTTATTTATTTATTAGAGACAGAAAGAGGCAAATTGAGAGAGGAAAAAAAAAGGGTGCTCCAGGGCCTCAAACTCACGGCGATCCTCCTACCTCAGCCTCCTGAATGCTGGGATTAAATCTGTGAGCCACCACACCTGGCTATTCTTATTAAATACATACATTTCAGTGTAACATGGAGAATAAATCAAGTCAAAACAAATCTCAGTTCTGCCATGTACACACTCCTAGGGGACTTTGGGCAGGTTTCTTAGTCCCTCTGAACTTCTGTTTTCCTCATCTGGAAAATGGAATTGTAATAGGTGTTCCCTCAGGGAGCTTGCTGTGGTGTAACATGTGATGCTGAGTGAGAGAGCAGACTCAGCTTGGCTCACAGGCAGCACAGGAGCCCTTTGAAGGTGGTATAGCTGCACCTTGCACACCATGCTTCCCTTAAACCTGGGTTCACAGACGAGGTCCCAGAACACCTGTGTCAGTTGGTTGTAATGGCTGCCACCTCCTGGGATTAAGCAGTGGAAATAGGGGTCATGCTGTGTAGAATGGCAGTGTATATAAGACAGAGAAGGCTTCCTCCTGTGTACATAGCCTGTGAGCCAATAGAGCTGCAATCTGTAGCATTCTGACTCATTAATGCCCTAAAACTAAGTGCTGAGTGCCCTTCTGTGCTGTGAGGCAAGGAACTGAGTGCGCAGAGAGGGTATGCTGCTAACCTAAGACCACACAGCAGAGCAAGAGTCAAAAGTCAGGTTCTACCTGACATTTGGGGCTTCCTCCTGAGCTGCTGCACTCCTCTAGTAGGAAAGCACTTTCAGACATAATTGTTAGTCAACCATCGTGGCACATGACTTCAGGAGGCTAAGGTAGGAGGATCACCATAAGTTCAAGTCTGATCTGGGACTACATAGTGAATTCCAGGTCAGCCTGGGCTAGAGCAAGACACTATCTCAAAAAAAGGGTCAGGGGGAGCCAGATGTGTGGCGCATGCCATTAATCCCAGCACTCAGGTGGCAGAGGTGGGAGGATCGCCATGAGTTTGAGGCCAGCCTGAGACTACATAGTGAATTCCAGGTCAGCCTGGACTAGATTGAGACCCTGCCTCAAAAAAAAAAAAAAAAAAAAAAAAAAGTGGGGGCGTGGCTGTAGAGATGGCTTAGTGGTTAATGTGCTTGCCTGCAAAGGCAAAGGACCCAGGTTCAATTCCCCAAGACTCCCGTAAGCCAGATGTACAAGGTAGCACATTCATCTGGAGTTCATTTGCAGTGGCTGGATGCCCTGGTGTGCCCATTCTCTCTCTCTCTCTAATCAATAAATAAAAATAAAATATTTTTTTAAAATAACAAAAACAGAGCCGGGCGTGGTGGTGCACGCCTTTAATCCCAGCACTCGGGAGGCAGAGGTAGGAGGATCGCCGAGAGTTCGAGGCCACCCTGAGACTACATAGTTAATTCCAGGTCAGCCTGGACCAGAGTGAGACCCTACCTCGAAAAACCAAAAAAACAAAAACAAAAACATGGGGCTGGAGAGATGGCTTAGCTGTTAAGGCATTTGCCTGCAAAACCAGAGGATCCTGGTTTGATTCTCCAGGACCCACGTATTCTAGATGCACAAGGTGGCGCATGCATCTGGAGTTCATTTGCAGTGGTTGGAGGCCCTGGAGCGCCAATTCTCTCCCTCTCTCTCTGTCTGCCTCTCTCTCTCTCAAATAAATAAATATTTTTTTTAAATAACAAAACAAGAGCTGGAGAAATGGCTTAGCAGTTAAGGCATTTGCCTGCAAAACCAAAGGACCCAGGTTCAACTCTCCAGGACCCACATAAGCCAGATGTACAAGGGGGGGGGCGCATGCATCTGGAGTTCATTTACAGCAGCTGAAGGCCCTGGCACACTTATTCCCTCCTTCTCTCTCTACCTGCCTATCTATCTCTCTCTCTCTCTCTCTCAAATAAATAAATAAATATAAAATATTAAAAAATAGTTTTAAAAAATATAACAAAAATAAAACAAGTTTGTCATTACCCAGAGGGAGAGCAGGGGGAAGAAAGAAGGATGGGAAAAAGAAAGCTTTAGAATTCTATTTATAAAGATGGAAGAAGATGAGAGGGAGAGGAAGTTAGTTCTTGGATGATATTTCAGGAGAGGTCTGCAGTGCTATCTGATGTTGTATTTCTGTGGCACCTTCCCTGCATCTGAAGATGGCTGTGCCCTCTGCACTGACAGAGGGCTGGCTCCGCAGGCCAGGGGGAGGGGCAGGCTGGGACTCCCTCTGCTGACCTTCTCCTCTGTGCAGGTGTACCATTGGACTGACCATTCCACCACTGTGCTGCAGCGACTGAATGAGCAGCGGCTGCGTGGCCTCTTCTGTGACGTGATCCTGGTGGCTGATGAGCAGCACCTGCCAGCACACCGCAACCTGCTGGCCGTGTGCAGTGACTATTTCAACTCCATGTTCACCCTGGGCATGCGTGAGGCCTTCCAGAAGGAGGTGGAGATGTTTGGCACCTCCTATGTGGGGCTCAAGGCTGTGGTGGACTTCCTGTACGGGGGTGAGCTGGTGCTGGATGGCGGCAACATTGATTATGTCCTGGAGACGGCTCACCTGCTGCAGATCTGGACGGTGGTGGACTTCTGTTGCGAATACCTGGAGCAGGAGGTGAGTGAGGACAACTACCTATACCTGCAGGAGCTGGCCTCCATCTACAGCCTTAAGCGGCTCGATGTCTTCATTGATGACTTCGTGCTGAGCCACTTCGGCACACTGTCCTTTACTCCTGACTTCCTGCAGAGCATCTCCGTGCAGAAGCTGTGCTTGTACCTCAGCAGTAGCCAGGTGCAGCATGAGTGTGAGCATGACCTGCTGCAGGTGGCCCTGCAGTGGCTGACACAGCAGCCAGAGCGCGAGACACATGCCCACCGTGTGCTGGAGAACATCCACTTCCCACTTATTCCCAAGAATGACCTGCTGCACCGTGTCAAGCCAGCTGTGAGCGCCCTGCTGCCCCGCGAGGCCGACTGTGAGGGCTTTATCGAGGAGGCTGTGCACTACCACGACAACTTGGCCGCACAGCCCGTCATGCAGACCAAGTACACCGCCCTGCGTACCAACGAGGAGTGTCTACTGTTTGTGGGTGGTGAGGTCTCTGAGCGGTGTCTGGAGCTCAGTGATGATACCTGCTACCTGGATACCAAGAGCCAGCAGTGGGTCACGGAGACACCCCTGCCAGCCTGCCGGAGCCACCACTGCGTTGCCGTGCTGGGGGGTTTTATCTTCATTGCAGGTGGCAGCTTCTCCAGGGACAATGGAGGGGATGCAGCGTCCAACCTTTTTTATAGGTATGACCCCCGCTGTAAACAGTGGATCAAGGTGAGATTAAAGCAGATTCCTTCTTTACTCTTGAGGCCTCTATCTCTAACCTCACCTGGGCTGCCCCTTCCTCCTCTCTGGCCCTCACAGCTGACTTGCCTCTGAGGGAGGTGTGATGAGAAAATGACTGTTATTCCCACCCTCCCCAGGCCTGCACCCTGGTTGGGGCTGGGAGGGCTGACCAATCACCTAGGGCTAGTTATTGTCCAAAGCTTCACTGTCAGTGGCCTTCCTGCCCTGGTGGGAATGCCCTGGTGGGAATGCCCTGGGGGGAATGCCCTGGGCCTCAGCAGTCCCTTCCAGAAGTCCCTTACCCCATGTGGCATTTGAGTGCTTGAACTGAGGGCAGTGTACATTCTGAATTTTACTTAATTTTACCTAATAGATGGTAGGTTTATGTCCCCTCATAAGGCTCCAGACATCATTGGTTCCCTTTGCCTCAGAGCCTCCTCTGGGCCCTTTTTATGGAGAGGTTTCTGGAGCAGTTTTCAGGAGGCTACACCAAGACTGGGGCTGGTGTGGTGGACTGATTCTTAGAAAAGCAAGAGCCCAGGCACAAGCCTAGCTGGGCTAATACAGCCAGGGTTTTAGACTGGTCCTTTAACCTCACAAAGTTACTCATAGAAATGTATGTGGCCTTGCTAAGGTCAAGGGGTTGATAGCCCATGCTGATTGACATGTGCGTGGTGTAGGTGTGGTACCCTTTCTCTCACAAACCCCTCTCCAGACTGCCACCCTTCAAACTCTGTCCTTATGCTCACACCTCTGCACTACTTCTTACTTCAGTGTTCACTGAGCCTAACAGAACAGCTGGGCATAGTGGCTCTCGCCCATAATCCCATCACCTAGGAGGCTGAGGCAGGAGGATTGCCATGAGTTTGAAGGCAACCTGAGCTATATAAGTAAGTTCCAGGCTAGCCTAATCAATAGATTGAAATCTTATCTCAGAGAGAAAAAAAAAATTGGACTACTAGGTGGGAGGAGGAGGTCCAAGCTTTGGAGTCTGTCTCCAGAAGCTTTATGACAGTGGCAACCCAGACGTGTGGACTCCTACCAGACCATGTGCCACTGTGTCCTGCTGGGGTTGTGAAGGTTGGTACTTCTACTTCCTAACTTCCTGTGGAGTATCACTTTCTGTTAACCTGGATGACAGTTGGCAGTTAATTCTTTACAATATCTAGGGCTGAGGGTATAGCCCAGTGGTAGGGCACATGGGTGGCATGCATGACGCCCCACCTTCCATCCCCAACACTGTAAACAAACATCATGGAGGAAGGGAAAAAGGAAAGAGGATTTTTCTTTAGAAAAATCTCTGGCCAGGTGTGGTAGCACACACCTTTAATCCCAGCACTTGGGAGGCAGAAGTAGGAGGATCGCCATGAGTTTGAGGCCACCCTGAGACTACATAGTGAATTCCAGGTCAGCCTGGGCCAGAGTGAGACCCTACCTCGGAAAACCAAAAAAAAGAAAGAAAGAAAAGAAAAATCTCTTGACTTTTCAGTTCTGAACTGTGTCTTGTCGAGTCCAACCTTTGAGGCTGACCACGTGGCCAAACCAGTTGGAGGAAGTATGTCCTCTTGCCCCTCTGTGGATTCAACTGTCTCATGGAAGCTTTGGGCTGTGAGAATTCGTGCCAGAAGTCCTGCTCTTGGCTGAAGTTCACCATCTTACCCAGTTCACTTGGCCACTGTCACCCTTCAGGGTCACTCTATACACAGTTGGGGGATGTGGTACCAGGTAGTGATGCTGTTTCAGATTTGGGGAAGGGAGGCTTCAGACATTTCATCCTCACAGATGGCCTCCATGAACCAGCGCCGCGTGGATTTCTACCTGGCCTCCATCGAGGACATGCTGGTGGCAGTCGGTGGCAGGAATGAGAATGGAGCGCTGTCTTCTGTAGAGACGTACAGTCCCAAGACTGACTCCTGGTCCTACGTGGCTGCCTTGCCAAGGTGATACTTTCATGGGATAAAGGTCAGATGGCTCAGATTCAAGGAAAAATCTCCTGGCTTCTGTGTAGCGGTAGGTGGACCATGAGTGGCTGAGGGCATGGCCATGGAGAGCCAGCCTCTGGTTTCAGACCATGAGTGCTGCTGTCAGCTGTGCCACCAGAGTGAGCTCCCCAGTGTCTGTGTCCACTGAGTTCAGAAAGTGACTGTAAGTTTGGACAGTGGGCAACTTCCTGGAAGACCCACAGGTATAGACAGGAGTAGTTTAGGGAGCTGAGGCCTCATCCACTTGGGCTCCATTTCCATGTCTGCAGAGGGGTTGGAGCAGTTTCTTGTGGGAAAATTAGGCCAGTCTTGCTGTGGGGTACACCAGGCATCTTGGGGACTTTGTCTCCCAAGAGTTAGAAGGGTGTATGAGGAGGGAGTATACTTGCGTTTAATAGTTGCAGTTGGGCTGGGTATGGTGGTTTGTTGCATCATCTCGGCGCTCAGGAAGCTGAGGGCAGAGGACTGCGGCAAGTTGGAAGCTAGCCTCAGCTACATAGTGAGACCCTGCCTCACATACATTAAGTTGTGGCTGGGGCGTGAGTCCCTGCCCTTCCAGGTCCTAGGTGAACACCTTCAGGCAGATCATAGAGGATTCAGGAAACCAGGGAGTAATTCCCAGACACTGTGGGGCAGTAGGTGACACACCTGGTGACCACAGCAGCTCTCTGGTTGCTTGGATCAGTCCCTGGGTCTCATAGTAGTCTGGTGGGTGGAAAGATACAAGTCCCCACCTAACCCAGGGTGGCAGTGAGTAAATTGGGCAGGTTGTTTGTGTGAATAGTGACTATCCCAGGCCAGCCAGAACCCATGGACCCCCCCGAGTTTGGGTGCTTTATCACTGTTTTTCCAGGTGTGGTTAGGCCTAGCAGTCATGTGCAGCACATCTGCTGTCCCCTCTGCCCTTGGGTCACCAGTGTGGTGATGTGATTCCCAAGAGGCTCCTCTGCCTTGTGGTTACCACCTGTGCTGTCCTTCTCTCATTCCCTTATTGTGCACTTCCTTCTGCCTGTTCTGAGCTGCTGTGACCACGGCCCTGGCCCTCTCCAGAACGGACTCCCACTAAGTTGGCCACACACAGAATTTTATGACTTTGTTTCTGAGTTTTGTGGTGGGTTTGGGTTGGGGGTAATTTTTTAGTTCAGATTATTTTCGTGTGCGTATGTGTGTATGAGCACACCATGGGCCTCTTGCCTCTGCAAACACCAGACACATACGCCACATTTTGTGTCTGGCTCACATAGAGCCTGTCAGTTTTACAAGGAAGCACCTTTACCTGCCGTCATTTTCTCAATCCCCATTTCTGTTTTTTTGGGGTAGGGTCTTGCTCTAGCCCAGGCTGGCCTGGAATTCACTATCCAATCTCAGGGTGGTCTCAAACTCACAGCAATCCTTCTACTTCTGCCTCCTGAGTGCTGGAATTAAAGACATACCACCACCATGCCCAGCAACCCCTGTTTTTTGAGGCAGGGTCTCATTCTAGCCAAAGCTGTTTTTGAATCCATGGCAATTTTATCTCAGCCTCTTGAATGCTGGGGTTATATGAGTCACCATATATGACTTGATTTTGTTATTTTTTAACCTTTGTTTACACATTTTTGGTCTCCTTTGTTCCTTTTCAAAAAAGTTTCAATAATGTTTAGAGGAGTCTTATGCTTACTGAAAGTAAGAGTTTCCAAGCTCCTCCTTGGCACAAATTCTCTTGTTGATCTCTTGCACTGTCACAGAGTTAACACTGCTGAGCCCATGGTGACGCAGTAGGGAGGACCACCCTTGGTGTCACATAATCCTGTGGGTTTTAACAAATATGTAAACATGCCCACCCCTGCAGCATCACTCAGAAGTGTCCATTTTCTCAAAACTCCGTGTACTCCTTCTGCCTACACCCTGACCCCACTGATTTCACATCTGTTGTCTTTTCTAGGATATCCTCATAGCTGATGGTATACTTTGTCTTTTTTTTTTTTTTTTCTCTTTCCTTTTTGCCTGATTTATTTGCAAGCAGAAAGAGAGACAGAATGGCTGCACCAGAACCTCCAGCCACTGCAAACTCCAGATGAATGGGCTACTTGGTTCACTTGGCTTTATGTGGGTACCGGGGAATGGAACCCAGGTCATTAGCCTTTGAAGGCAAGCACCTTAACTGCTGAGCCATCTTTCAATCCCTAATAAATAAATTTAAAAAATTAATCTGGGCATGATGGCACACTTTTAATCTCAGCACTCAGGAGGCAGAGGTAGGAGGATCACTGTGAGTTCAGCCTGGGACTACAAGAGTGAGTTCCAGATCAGCCTGGGCTAGAGTGAGACTGAGGAAGATATATCCAGTGTAACCCTCTGCCTTTAGCAAGCATACACATATACACATGTACCCATATATGTACATACATAAGCACAACACACACACATATATATAGGCAAGAAATTGTTAGCATTATATTCATTACACAAAACAGTTTTGTGATGATGTTTTGAAGCAGGGTCTCACTGTAGCCCAGGCTGGCCTAGAACTCACTGCAGTCTTCCTACCTCTGCCTTCCCAGTGCTAGCATAAAGGTGTGTTCACACTCAGGGCTGGAGAGATCGCTTAGTGGTTAAGCACTTGTTTGTGAAGCCTAAGAACCCGGTTCAAGGCTGTATTCCCCAGTACCCACGTAAGCCAGATGTACAAGGTGGTGCATGCATCTGGAGTTCTTTTGCAGTGGCTATTAGCCCTGGTGTGCCCCCCTACCTCTTTCTCTGTCTGTCACTCTCAAATAAATAAATAAAAATAAACAAAAAATTAAAAAAAAAAAAAAAGGTATGCCACACTGAACCCAGGGCCTTGTGCATGTTAGGGCCAAGTGATTTACCAGTATGCTACATCTCTAGCCCTTGTGATGAGATTACATTTGCATTCATGTTTCTAATGTACTTTGGTCATATTTACAATCCTTCATTACCCTCTTCTGTTCCCTCCTGCTGGTCCTCTGTACTTCTTTTCTTCCCTCTGATGCATCATTTGACCAGGTGCATGTCTATGTTTAAATAGAATATCACCACAGTTGTCCCCAGCCACTAAGAGAACCAGGGTAAACGTGGAAATTCACAGGGGACTCAAAGCAGGTGGCCTGAGACAATGCTGCCCATTCATCACCCACTTTCCCCCTTGGCCAGTGGTGGTTTCCTGCTCCCTTCTTTTCCTCCTACCCTCGTGACCCCTCAAGAAGCAGGCTGCTCCCATTTGGCAGAGAAGTCCAAGTGTCTGGCTTGCTCAGCCCTGAACCCTTCTCTGTCCTCTCTGCAGGTTCACCTATGGCCATGCAGGTACCATCTACAAAAACTTCCTGTACATCTCAGGGGGCCACGACTACCAGATTGGCCCATATCGCAAGAACTTGGTGTGCTATGACTACCGGACTGACGTGTGGGAGGAGCGGCGGCCCATGACCACCGCTCGTGGCTGGCACAGCATGTGCAGCCTGGGCGATACTATCTACTCCATCGGGGGCAGCGATGACCACGTTGACTCCATGGAGCGCTTCGATGTGCTGAGTGTGGAGGCCTACAGCCCGCAGTGCAACCAGTGGACCTGTGTGGCCCCCCTGCTGCAGGCTAACAGCGAGTCTGGTGTGGCCGTGTGGCAGGGCCGCATTTACATTCTGGGGGGCTATAGCTGGGAGCATACCACCTTCTCCAAGGCTGTGCAGGTATATGACCATGAGGCTGACCGCTGGAGCAGGGGCCCTGACCTGCCAAAGTGCATTGCTGGTGTGTCAGCCTGTGTGTGTGCCCTGAAGCCACGGCTAGAAGACAAGAAGAAAGGCAAGGCCAAGCAGCACCAGGACCATGGTGAATGACAGCCACCCTCCCATCCTGGCTGCCTTCTATACTCAAAGCAGCTTTTTTTGTACTTTTATGATCCTTGGTATTTCTATGGTATCACAATAACCGATGATTAAACATTCTACATAACTTTACATATTACCTTGCTTGAATACTTAAACCTGGGCCCAGACAGCCGACATCCCCTTATGTCTATACAGGCCTTCCCATAGGATGCACCCCGAGGGTCCCTGTGACTGTCCCCTGAAAGTAGCTAGCACACAGGTTATGCAGAAACTTTTGTAGTGAAGCCAGACGTGGTGGCAGAGGTAGAAGGATTGCCATGAGCTCAAGGCTACCCTGAGACTACATAGTGAATTCCAGGTCAACCTGAGCTAGAGTGAGACTCTACCTTGGGGGAAAAAAAAGAAAGAAACTTTTGTAGTGAAACTTGGGGTCTCAAAGGGCTATTTCAGATCAGACCACCCAGTCTGGGCTCCCCAAAACCTCACTGACCTACCTCACTGAGCTCTGCTGATCCCCAGGCCTCTCTGAGAGTACTCCAGTTCAAGACTCGGTGTGGAACTAGCTGGAAGCAGGGCCAGAGACTCCTTCCAGCCTGTTCCTCAGGTACTGAGCATCACTCCACAGTTGCAGGCAAGACCCAATACGGGGACCCCATGAGGATAGGTAAGGGGCCCTGGGCCCAGACCCCCAGATATTTGAGACCCAGGAACTCTTGCTTTTCTTACTGATTTGTGGTGTCCGCTCATTCCTGAATATCCCATTTTTCCCAACTGGTACCCTTTGTAAAGTCTAAAAGGTAAACTAAGGAAGGCAGGAGCACGGCCTGAGTGTGTTATAAGCTGTGCTCTGTAGTTAGCTGCCCCTGACAACCATCTCATTACCCAGGAAGGAAAGATGTCCACTCTAGAACCTGCAGTCATTCTCCTGGGCTGAGGCTCTGAGCTGTCATTGGGAGTGTGTACAGATGAGCACTCTGGTCCCCAAAGAAGGTGGTCCGGAACCCCCTCCCAGAGTAAGCAACATGCCCTGGCACCTGCTGTTAGTGACAGCCCTGCTGGATGGACTCTTTCTCAAGGTATCCTACCTACACTGGCCTCGACTTAAAGCAATCTGCAATCCTCCTGCTCAAGCCCCCTAAGTGCTAAGGTTACAGGTGTGTGCCATTATACTCAGATTCTATTGCTTCCTGTCCACAGCATGTTGCTTACATGACAGGTGAAGATGAAATCTGCACTGGCTCCCCCAGATGATAACTTCTTCCAACTTCCTGTGCTGCTGATAGACGTCCAGTGCCTCCTTTTGAATGGGCGGCTTACATGTGCTGACCTGTGATAATCTTCCCAGAGCTGGCAGACGGTGGCCCCAACCTATGTGCATGCAAAGCACTGTGGGAGGAGGGGGTGGAAGCCAGGTGGGTATAAGGATCGGTACCTGCAAGGAAAGTCCTGATGGCTAGATGAGCAAGCTTCCAGACTCACTGTTAACGTGTTAAAAAGAGAAAGTCAGCTTGCTGGCTACTGTTTTGATTTTTTGTTAATATTTTTATTTGTGAGGAGAGGAAAGTGTGGTGTGCAAGGGCCTCTTGCCATTGCAAACCAAATCCAGACAGGTGCCACTTTATGTATCTGGCTTTACATGGGTTGGGGAACTAAACCAGGGCCAGCAGGCTTTGCAAGCAAGCACCTCTAACCACCTGGCCATCTCTCCAGCCTCCCTTCCCCCAATGTTGTTTTTATTTTGAGACAGGGTCTCACATAGCCCAGGCTGGCCTGGAACTTTGTAAGTAACTGGGTTGACCTTGAATTTATGACCCTCCTCCCCCTCCTCCCACTAACTGAGTGCTGAGACTGCAAGCGTGCCTGCCATGTCGGCTTCTCACCTCACTTTCATTTCTATTTCTCTTTTCATGCACTTCTTTATCTGCCTCCAGGTTTGCCTTGGCTCTGTTTCCCCTCATCCTGGAGAAGTGGGCATGGCTTAAGCATTGAAGGCTTCAGTGTCTGGCCTGTCTCTCAAGTAAATAAATAATATTAAAAAAAAAAAAAACAGAGATAGATGGTCCAGGCATGGTGACACATGCCTTTAATCCCAGCATTCAGAGGTAGGAGGATGACTGTGAGTTTGAGGCCAGCCTGAGACTACATAGTGAATTCCAAGTCAGCCTGGGCTAGAGCAAGACCCTACCTTGAAAAACCAAAAGAATAAAAATAAAAAAAGGTGGGGCCGGGCGTGGTGGCGCACGCCTTTAATCCCAGCACTCGGGAGGCAGAGGTAGGAGGATCGCCGAGAGTTCGAGGCCACCCTGAGACTACATAGTTAATTCCAGGTCAGCCTGGACCAGAGTGAGACCCTACCTCGCAAAACCAAAAAAAAAAAAAAAAAAAGGTGGATAGTACACCTGAGGAAGACACCTACAGTTGTCCTTACACATGCACACACACACACATGCATCTACAAACATGAATACATTTCATTCTGGGGACCAGCTTCACATGGGTCCTGGTGTTGCCTGGTGCCTACAAGGGCTTTTGGACTTGTGAATCTCTGGAAAAGTCCAGAGCACAGCAGCTGTACCTGGGGCAGATTTTTGTTACCTGAGTCTATAAATTGGGGATTCCATGCCTTGAAGTCTACTTGAGAATGGAAGGAAACAGGGTTGCCACAGGATGTGCAGAGCTTCCAGCTGACCTTGAGCTGCTACCTCTGAAGCGCAATAGCCTTTGCTTCAGGCTTTCCTCTTGCTCATTTTAAATAGTTAGAAGCTGGCCCTGTTGGCACATGCCTTTAATCTAGCACCCAGGAGGCAGAGGTAGGAGGGTCATTGTGAATTTGAGGCCAGTCTGTGAGTGAGACCATACCTCAAAGAAATAAGGAAGGAAGGAAGGAAGGAAGGAAGGAAGGAAGGAAGGAAGGAAGGAAGGAAGGAAGGAAGGAAGGGGGCTGGAGAGATGGCTCAGTGGTTAAGGCACTTGCCTACAAAGTTTAATAACTAGGATTTGATTCCCCAGTACCTACATAAAGCCAGATACGTAAAGTGGCGCACGTGTCTGGAGTTCATTTCCAACAGCTAGAGACCCTGGCATGCCCATTCTGTTTCTCTTCTTTCTTATCTCTCTCTGCTTGCAAATAAATAAACTGGGCATGGTGGTGCATGCCTTTAATCCCAGCACTGGGGAGGCAGAGGTAGGAGGATTGCCAAGAGTTCAAGGCCACCCTGAGACTACATAATTAATTCCAGGCCAGCCTGAGCTAGAGTGAGACCCTACCTCGAAAAAAAAAAAAAAAAATAAATAGGGGGCTGGGGAAATGGCGGTTAAGACATTTGCCTGCAAAGCCAAAAGACCCTGGTTTGATTCTCCAGGACCCACGTAAGCTAGATGCACAAGGGGGCGCATGCATCTGGAGTTTGTTTGCAGTGGCTGGAAGCCCTGGCATGCCCATTCTCTCTTTCTCTCTGCCTCTTCTCCCCCACTCTCTCTGTCAAATAAATAGAAATAAATAAAATATTTAAATAAATAAGTAAATAAATAAAACACACACACAGTTCAGCCAGCTACAGTGAGATATCTGCAGTCCCAGCCCCTAGGGAGGCTGAGGCTGGAGGATCTCTTAAACTGGAGAGTTCCAGGTTGGCATGTACAACATAGTGAGACTTTGTCCCCAAAACAAAATGTCCATAGATGGGCTGGGCCACTTTGCTGTCCTTAGGCCTTGGTTAGTGATGCAGATACTGTGATGTCATGACTCCCAAGCAGGGCTTGGTGACCTTGCTCTGGGCAGAACTACAGGAGCAAATGCCTCATGCCTGCCCTAATGATAAGGTGGGGGAGGGGAGGATTTAGCTGAGGCCTAAGTAGCCAACCCTGGGAGCCTAGCAAGAGTTCCTTCCTGTGAAGCCCAGAGCCGTGAGTTCAGCTGCATTGACCTGTCTCCAAGCACCTTGCCCCTTACCACCCCTTACAGTGGCCATCCTTCCTTCTTCACCCTGGTCCCCCATGGTGTGGAGCGCAGCCAGCAGCAGTTCCAGTCTCAGCTTTGGACCCTCAGCCTTGGGGATCAAAGCTGCAGGCAGCTAGCTGAGCTCTGGGCCTCTTGGGGTCTCCACAGAAGCTTCTGGGCCCCATGGGGAGCAGGTAGGGGCCTGGCTGGCCTCCAGGATGTCCTTGTGAAAGACTGGGCAACCCTTGGAGATACCTGGAAAGCCTGTTTAAATGCCAAACTGGCTGTTTTTAGAGGTTTTTGAAATATTTTGATACATTTGTTTCTTCCCCTCTACCCAGTTAGGGTCTCATTCTAGCCCAAGCTGACCTGGAACTCACTCTAGCTAGCTCCAGGCTGCCCTCAAACTCAATCTACCTCAGCCTCCAGTGTGCTGGGATTAGAGGCATGAGCCACCATGCCCTGCTTATTTTGATGCTTTTTTGTTGTTGTTTGGAGGTAGGGTCTCACTCTGGTCCAGGCTGACTTGAAATTCACTACGTAGTCTCAGGGTGGCCTTGAACTCTTAGCAATCCTCCTACCTCTGCCTCCCAAGTGCTGGGATTAAAGGCGTGCGCCACATGCCCGGCTCAGAATGCTCAATTATTGAAACACATTACAATGGTGTGCCTGCCAGGGTGTGCATCACTGTATAATCCTTGTCGAGAATGGCTGTGGCAGTAATCTTTGTTTCTATTTAACACTCTGTCCAGATGAAATGAACATGTTGGGCTGGGTGTGGTGGTGCACCCTTAAATCCCAGCACTCTTGGGAGGCAGAGATAGGGGATCAACTGTGAGTTCAAGGCCAGCCTAGGACTAGAGTAAGTTCCAGGTCACCTTGGGCTACAGCAAGACCCTACCTCAAAAACAAACAAAATCCTACCTTGAAAAAACAATCTTTGTTTTGAAGGGTTGGGTGGATGGCTCAGTGGTTAAAGGTGCTTGCTTACTGTAGTGGTTTGATTCAGATGTCCCCCATAAATGTAGGTGTTCTGACTGCTAGGTTCCTAGCTAATGGAGATTTGGGAATTAACGTCTCCTGGAGGAGAGTATTGTTGGGGCGGGCTTGTGGGTATTACAGCCAGTTTCCCCTTGCCAGTGTTTGGCACACTCTCCTGTTGCTATTGTCTACCTTATGTTGGCCAGCGGGTGATGTCCACCTTCTGCTCATGCCATCGTTTTCCCCTGCTATAATGGAGCTTCTCCTCGAGTCTGTAGTCCAAAATAACCCCCCTTTTTTTTTCCCCAAAAGCTGCTCTTGTTCAGTTGATTTCTGCCAGCAATGTGAACCTGACTGCAACACTTACAAAGCCCGTAGGCCATTTCCCAGTACCCACATGTATGTGTCTGAAGTTCTAGATAGGGTCTTGCTATAGCCCAGGCTGGCCTGGAACTTACTCTGTAGACTCAGGCTGGCCTTGAATTCATGGCAATCCTCCTACCTCTGCCTGCCTCCTGAGTGCTGGGATTAAAGGTGTGTGTCACAACACCTGTTCTTTATTTTTTTAAATTATTTATTTATTTATTTGAGACAGAAAGAGAGAGGAGAGGAGAAAGAGAATGGGACATGATGCCAGGGCCTCTAGCCACTGCAAACAAACTTCAGATGTATGTGCCACCTTGTGCATCTGGCTTATGTGGGTCCTGGGGCATTGAATCTGGGTCCTTTGGCTTTGCAGGCAAATGCCTTAACTGCTAAAACATCTCTCCAGCCCCCAGCTCTCTCTCTCTCTCTCTCTTTTTTTTTTTTTTTTTGGTTTTTCGAGGTAGGGTCTCGCTCTAGCCCAGGCTGACCCAGAATTTACTATGTAATCTCAGGGTGGCCTCGAACTAATGGCAGTCCTCCTATCTCTGCCTCCCGAGTGCTGGGATTAAAGGTGTGCACCACCATGCTGGGCTCTTTTTTTTTTTTTGAAGCAAGCCCAACAGACTGGCCGTTTTTGTGTGAGAGAGAGAGAATTGGTGTGCCAGGGCCTCAAGCCACTGTAATCCAACTCCAGACATGTGTGCCACCTCATGGGCATGTGTGACCTTGCGTGCATCACCTTATGTGTCTAGCTTATGTGGGATCTGGAGAGTGGAACATGGGTCCTTAGGCTTCACAGGCAAGTGCCTTAACCACTAAGCCATCTCTCCAGCCCCAATTATTTTATTTCATTTTTTAAATTTATTTTTATTAGGTTTTGGTTTTTCGAGGTATGGTTTCACTCTAGCTCAGGCTGACCTGGAATTCATTATGGAGTCTCAGGGTAGCCTCAAACTCAAGGAAATCCTTCTACCTCAGCCTCCCAAGTGCTGGAATTAAAGGAGTACACCACCATGCCCGGCTTTTGGGGGGGTTTTGGAGGTAAGGTTTCACTCTCGTTCAGGCTGACCTGGAATTCACTATGTAGTCTCAGGGTGGCCTCAAACTCACGGTGATCCTCCTACCTTTGCCTCCCAAGTGCTGGGATTAAAGGTGTGCACCACCACGCCCAGCTTCTTCTTCTTCTTTTTAATGAACCAATGAGTTTGATGATCAATGAATTTAATGGTCAATGAGTTTTATTATGGTTAATTAAAGGTGTGTTGCTTACTTACCAGTGGCTACATCACTGAAGAAAATGAAGTGTCTCCTCCTACCCCCACCTAGCAGCCGTTAACTGTCTATTCATCCTCAGAGAGGGGGCTGGAGAGATGGATCAGTGGTTACAGGTGCATGCTTACAAAATCTGACAGGCCAGGTTCAGTTCACCAGTACCCATGTAAAGCCAGATGCACAAGGTGGCACTTGTGTCCAGAATTAGTTTTCAGTGGCAAGAGACCCTAGTGCACCCACTGTCACTTTCTATCTTCACAAATAAATAAATTAAAACATTAAAAAAAAAATTCTCAGAGAAGAGTCAGGTGTGGTGGCTCATGCCTTTAATTCTAGCACTTGGGAGGCAGAGGTAGGAGGATCTCTGAGTTCCAGGTCAGACTGGACTAGAGTGAGACCCTGCCTCGAAAAACCAAAAAAAAAAAAAAAAAAAAAAAAAAAGTTTCTCTGATTAGAACAGATGGCATCGTGGGTATAAATATATTTATGTGAGAGACAGAGTGGGGAGAGAGAGAGAGAACTGGAGTGATGGCTTAGCAGTTAAGGCACTTGCCTGCGAAACCTAAAGAATCAAGTTCAACTCCCCAGATGCACATGGTGGCACGTGTCTGGAGTTCATTTGCAGTGGGTAGAGGTCCTGGCATGCGTTCCCTCTCTCTCTCAAATAAATAAATGAGAATAAGATATTTGGGGGTGGGGAAGAAAAAACAAATTAAGATATTTAAAAGAGAGGAGAGAGAGAGAAAGGGTGCACCAGGGCCTCTAGCCACTGCAAATGAACTCCAGGCACATGTGCCACCATGTGCATCCGGGGGAGTCAATCATGGTTCTTTAGGCTTCACAGGCAAAGGCCTTAACTGCTAAGCCAAGCCACCTGTCCAGTCCCAAACATAAATAAATATATATTCACAAGGCAGTTTGATGGGCACCTCATATCCCTTTAGCAAAACATCAGCAGTAACTTCCCCATGAGGGCTTATGACCACTTTAGCCACAAGCTTTTGACCAGATTAACAGTATCAGGCATGAATTCCCTCCTGTGGAGTTGGCTTCAAATCCAACCAGAAAGCAGTTGGTTGCTTGACAACAGCTATGCAACTAATGCACCAGTGGTCACATCCTCTAGCAGGCTGGTAATGTAGCATATTTTTAAATGGACTCTTTATAGTAATGCATGGCAAGATGGAAGAGCAGAAAGCACGGAAAGAGAAAAGGGTGAGAAATGACAGGCGGCGGAACAGAAAAGGGCAGAAAAGGCCTGACGTGGGGCCATCTGGTGCACCGACTAGGGGATTTGGATTAGTCCCTTAGGGTACAAAGAATTGGACACTACAGGACAGATAGAAAGAAAGAAGTTCGGAGGTGCACAGAAACAAAGATAAGTGGTTTATTATGAACTAAAGCTCTTGTGGGGCTGGAGAGATGGCTTAGTGGTTCAGGTGCTTGCCTGTGAAGCCTAAGGACCCAGGTTCAATTCCCCAGGACCCACATAAGCCAGATGCACATGGTGACGCATGTGTCTGCAGTTTGTTTGCAGTGGCTGGAGGCCCTGGTGTGCCCATTCTCTATCTGCCTCTTTCTCTCTCTAATAAAAATAAAAAGCGTTTGGAGATGGGAGGGGACCCAGAGCTGGAGATCTGTCTGAGCCATCCAAGCAGGCTCCAGATGGGGTAATGGGTTATAGGATCACCGGCTTCCCTCCCTTATGCAAATGACAGATCCAGTTCCAGTCTTATTGGTCCTTTTGTCAAAATGCTTCTTCCCTTTATCCAGTGGAGTGTAAGTTTCCCTCTCTCTAGTCTGATGTCAGTCTGCCAGTGTGTCTGATGTGGGTGGGGCAACTTCCTTGACCCCCTTCCACCTCATCCTGGGGGGGGGTAGGGGAAACAGTCTCTTTCCTCAGGCAAGTAAGACAACAGGATGCCCCTTCCTCCACTTCCCCAATTCCCATATGTCATCTCAGCCCAGGAAGGAAGGATGCAGGCTCCACTTGTGTCCCTCCCCCCCGCAAAAAAAAATCTCAAAAAAAGGGTTAGAGAGATGGCTTGGAGGTTAAGGCGCTTGATTGCAAGCCTGACAATCTAGGTTTGAATCCCCAGCACCCATGTAAAGCCATATGCACAAAATGGCACATGTGTTTGAAGTTCCTTTGCAATGGTAAGAGACCCTGGTGTGACCACCCTTATTCTCTTTCTTTCCCTGTTTGCAAATAATAATAAATAATAAATGAAAAAAACATAGCTGAGCACACATCTTTAATCACAGCATTCCACAGCACTCAAGAGGCAGAGGTAAGAGGATCGCCGTGAGTTTGAGACTACATAGCGAATTCCAGGTCAGCCTGGGCTAGAGTGAGACCCTACCTCAAAAGAACAAAAACAACAAAAAAGTGCATTTTCAGACTAGGCATGTAGCTCAGTTGATAAAATGCTTGCCTAGCATGCATGTGCATAAATCTATGATATAAACCCCTAGTACCACAAATAAAAAGGAGTGCATTTTCAAGATGGGTATGGTGGTGCACACCTTTAGTCCTAGCACTCTGGAGCCTATGGTGCAGGATCACCATGAGTTTGAGGCCAATCTGAGGCTACAGAGTGAATTCCAGATGAGCTTAGACTAGAGTAAGACACTGGTTTGAAGAAAAACACCCAAAAACCCTCCCCTAAGACAATTCAGAACAAAAAATAAGCCAGGCATGCACTACACACCTTTAACCCCAACACTCTCAGGAGGCAGAGGTAGGAGGATGGCTGTGAGTTCGAGGCTATCCTGAGACTACACGGTGAAGTCCAGGCCAGTCTAGGCCAGAGCCAGTCCCTACCTTGGGAAAAAAAACAAACACAAAACAGTCCATTAGTGCATGTCATAGCTCATATCTCAATAAAGCTATGTAAATTAAAGCAAGGGACTGGGAAGATGGCTCAATGAGTGAAGGTGCTTGCTTGCAAAGCCTGCCAACTCAGGTTCAATTCCCCAGCCACCTACTTAAAACTGGACAAGCGTTCATTTGTAGCAGAGACAGACAAGAGACCCTACTACACACATGCCCACACACATGCAAAGAAACGTAAAATTCAATTAAGTATTAAATCAATATTTCACCTCATTATTCCATTTCTGTTGGTCTCAACACAGCTGTAGGTTTCAAGCCAGGGCAAAACCTCCCTGCTTGGATTATAAATTTAGTGTAGAAATGGTAAGGTTGGCCAGGCATGGTGGTACATGTCTGTAATCCCAGCACTCGGGAGGCAGAGGTAGGAGGATCACTGTGTATTCCAGGTCAGTCTGGGCTAGAGTGAGACCCTATCTCGAAAAAAAAAAAAAAAAAAAAAAAACTAAACTAAACAACATCAACAACAAAATGTAAAAGAAAAGTAATGGTGAGGCTGGAGGCAACTTTCCTTTCAGGCCTATGCGATTGCAGACCTCAAGGTGTCCTCCAGGGGGCGCTGCAGAACAGCAGGGCCTCATGCCCAGACCGGCATAAAGCCATCATCAGCATGGGGCGGCGCTACGAGCCCTGGCAATGATGCTCACAGGCATGCTCAAGACTGAGGACCACTGCTCTGTACAGCTGACTCCTTTCCCTCTTCGCTGTTCTTCCTGACTCCTCACTCGATAACTGATAACTGTTCACGTTGTTCTGTTCAAAACCATGACCATGGGCTTCTCTGCTCTGAAGTGGCCTAAATGTTCAATTTGGAAAGGCTGGAGTCACTTCTGTAGGGGTTCATACCTGCTGCCCCCTCAAGGACACACCTCCATGGCCCTTCCTGTTGACAGCTGCAGGAAGCCCTGGGGTCTGGCCCAGCCCTCTGAGCAGGCCTCCAGCATCCGCTCTGCTCTGTTCCACAGAACGCTTTACCAGGCACACCACGATAGTGATTCATCCCCCCAGGGCCTTGCCTGGCTCTTCAGTCATCCAGAGGTGCTAAAAATACAGTTCTAGATTTCCAGGCATACCAAGGCTGCAGGCCTTTTGTGCTCCAGGCTAAAATTGAAGAGCCCTGGATTCCAGTCGGGGTCATCTTTGGTGTTCTGGAAGCTGCTCAGACAAAGTCTCCTGACTTAAGAGTGGGGACTGATCACATTCCTGGGACAGGTAGAGCACAGAGCTGAGTCAGGCTCTGCTGGGCAAGGAACTCCATCTTGAATTTCAGTTTCTTGCCCTGTAGGTGAGATGACTATAGGTGAGTACCTCCAAGTGTGGCCTGCAAAGCCGGATCCATGAGGCAGAGGACCAAGGGAAGAGCTTGTGGAATATTTGGGGGACCTTGGAGGCAGTGCCCCTCACCTGGAAAGAATAGCCTAGGTTTTGGGGTCTGTTTTTATATATTACAGCCACTCACCAGGCATGGTGGCACCTGCCTTTAATCCAAACATTTGAAAGTCTGAGATAAGAACTGTAAGTTTGAGCTGGACATGGTGGCGCACGCCTTTAATCCCAGCACTTGGGAGGCAGAGGTAGGAGGATCGCCGTGAGTTCAAGGCCACCCTGAGACTACATAGTTAATTCCAGGTCAGCCTCAGCCTGGACCAGAGTGAAACCATACCTTGAAAAACCAAAAAAAAAAAAAAAAAAAAAAGAACTGTAAGTTCAAGGCCATTTTGGGCTACAGAGTGAGTTCCAGATCAGCTGCCTTGGCTAGAGTGAGATACTGCCTCAAAATAAACAAATAAATAAGCTGGGCACGGTGGCACATGCCTTTAATCCCAGCCTTAGGGAGGCAGAGGTAGGAGGAACCCCATGAGTTCAAGGCCAGCCTGAGACTACATAGTGAATTTCAGTCAGGCTGGGCTAGAGCGAGACCCTACATTGAAAAAAAAAAAGTGAGTGAGAGAGAGAAAGAGATGAGTGATGGAGCAGTACACCCAATATTCCACTCCAGCCACTGCAGGCAATGCACCCAGCACCACTGCAGGTGAGCACATGGGATGCGGCATGTACCCGAGAGAGAGAGAGAGAGAGAGAGAGAGAGAGAGAGAGAGGGAGAGAGAGAGAGAGAGAGGCCCAAAAGAAAATGAGGAAAATGGTGGGGCTGGGGAGATGGCTCAATAGTGAAAGATACTTGCAAAGTCAGCCAGTTCAGGGTTCTATTCCCCAGTACCTGTGTCAAGCTAGATACACAAAGTGTTGCATGCATCTGGAATTCATTTGCAGTGGTTAGATGTCCTAGCACACCCATTTTCTCTCTCTTTAAACTTATTATTTTTTATTTATTTATTTATTTTTTTGGTTTTCCGAGGTAGGGTCTCACTCTAGCCCAGACTGACCTGGAATTCACTATGTAGTCTCAGGGTGGCCTTGAACTCATGGTGATCCTCCTACCTCTGCCTCCCAAGTGCTGGGATTAAAGGTGTGCGCCACCATGCCTGGCTTAAACTTATTTTTAAAATTATTTTATTTCTATTTATTTTATTTATTTTTTTAAATTATTATTATTTTATTTATTTTTAGAGAGAGACACAGAGACAGACAAAGAGGGAGAGGGAGACAGATAGAGATGGGCGTGCCAGCAGTCTCTCAGCTTCTATGAATGAAATCCAGATGCGTGCGCCCCCTTGTGGGCAAGTGCAGCATCATGCCCTTGTGTCACTTTGCATCTGGCTAAACGTGGGACCTGGAGATTGGAACTGGGTTCTTAGGCTTAGCAGGCGGGTGCCTTAACCGCTAAGCCATCTCTTCAGCCCATGGCTTAAACTTATTTTTATTTATTTATTTGAGAGAGAAGAGGCACGCCAGGGCCTCTAGCCCACCTTGTGTATCTGGCTTACATAGGTCTTGGGGAATTGAACTATGGTCCTTTGGCTTTGTAGGCAAGTGCCTTAACTGTTAAGCTATCTCTCCAGCCCAAATAATTTTTTTTTTTTTTGAGGTAGGGTCTCACTCTAGTTCAGACTGATCTGGAATTCACTATGTAGTCTCAGGGTGGCCTTGAACTCATGGTGATCCTCCTTCCTCTGCCTCCCGAGTGCTGGGATTAAAGGCAAGCGCCACCATGCCCGGCTTCCAAATAAAATATTTAAAAATAAAAAAAGGAGGAAGAGGGCTGGAGAGATTGCTCAGTGGTTAAGGCGGTTGCCTGCAAAGTCTAATGACCCCAGTTTGATTCCCCAGTACTCACATAAACCCAGATGCACAAAGTGGTGTACGCATATGGAGTTCATTCATTTGCAGTGGCTAGAGACCCTGGCATACCCATTCTCTCTGTCTCTCTCTTTTCTATCTCTCTCTGCTTATAAATAAATTAATTAAAATTTTAAAAAAGGAGGAAGAGCCAGGTGTAGTGGTGCACACTGTTTTTAATATTTATTTTATTTTATTAGAGAGAGGGAGAGAGAGAGAATAGGCATACCAGGGCTTTCAGCTGCTGAAAATGAACTCCAGACATATGTGCCACTTTGTGCCTCTGGCTTATGTGGGTCCTGGGGAATTGAACCTGGGTCACAAGTGCCTTAACCAGTAAGACATCTCTCCAGCCCCGGGGCGCACACTTTTAATCCCAGCACTCAGGAGGCAGAAGTAGGAGAACATCCATGAGTTTGAGGCCACCTTGAGCCTACATAGTGAATTTCAGGTCAGCCTGGGCGAGAGAGAAACTATCTCAAAAAGACAGGTAAAATAAAAATTAAAAAAATAAATAAAATATTTATTTAAAAATGTTGAAAGGAGGAGGAAGAGAAGGAAGGGAGAAAGAAAGACCTGAGCTGGCACACTGCCCTCTGTGACAAGCCCTCTTCCGTGTCATGCTGCTGCAAGGAGGCAAACCAGATGCTGGTGCTGTGCTCCTGACTCCCAGCCTCCAGGACTGTGAGCTGCAGAACCCTGTTTTGCATAGAAGCTAGTGTCTCTTACAGACAGTGTTAGAACAACAGAAAGTGGATTAAGGCTCCCTCAGAGCTTCCAGAGGGCAGCAAATACCTGAGTCTTGAACTCCTCACGTCTAAAATTATGAGAGAATAAATTCCTGTTACTTTAGCCACACAGTCTGCTCACTGGTCTCAGCAACCATAGGAAACTCATGCAACTCTAGAGGAGTTGTTCCTTGGGACACATGATAGCTCTAATGTGTGACTATGGCTAGAGAACTCTGAATGGATGGCTTTACTGAAACTTTTTTCTTAAATTTTTTTTTCTGAGGTAGGGTTTCACTCTAGCTCAGGCTGACCTGGAATTCACTATGTAGTCTCAGGGTGGCCTTGAACTCACAGCAATCCTCCTACCTCTGCCTCCCGAGTGCTGGGATTAGAGGTGTGTGCCACCACACCTTGCTTCTTAAACTTTTTTTTTTTTTGGTTTTGCGAGGTAGGGTCTCACTCTGGTCCAGGCTGACCTGGAATTCACTATGTAGTCTCAGGGTGGCCTCGAACTCTCGGCAATCCTCCTACCTCTGCCTCCCGAGTGCTGGGATTAAAGGCGTGCGCCACCACGCCCGGCGCTTCCTAAACTTTTAAAATATTTTATTTATTTAGGGGAGGAGAGACACACAGAGAGAGATGAACTGGCATGCCAGAGCATCTAGCCATTGCAAACGAACTCCAGACAGCACAGCGCCTTGTGCATCTGGGTTCTGGGGAATCAAACCCAGGTCATAAGGCATTTCAGGCAAGTGCCTTAACTACTAAGCCATCTCTCCTTTTCTTTTAGAGATAGTGCGAGAGAGACAGAGGAGAGAGAAATTGGCAGGACCTCAGCCACCACTATTGAACTCCAAATACTTTCGCCACCTAGTGGGCATGTGCGACCTTATGCTTGCCTTACCTTTTGTGCATCTGGCTAACATAGGATCTGGAGAGTAGAACATAGGTCCTTAGGCTTTGCAGACATGCGCCTTAACCACTAACCATCTCTCTAGCCCTTTAGTTCCTTCATTTTTATTTTTTATTTTTTGAGGTAGGGTCTTGCTCTGGCTCAGGCTGACCTGGAATTCACTATGTAGTGTCAGGGTGGCTTCAGACTCACAGCAATCCTCCTACCTCTGCCTCCTGAGTACTGAGATTAAAGGCGTGCACCACCATGCCCTGCTCAAAAAAATATTTTTTTCATGGTTTTTCAAGATAGGGTCTCACTCTAGCCCAGGCTGACCTGGAATTCACTATGTAGTCTCAGAGTGATCTTGAACTCACAGCAATCCTCCTACCTCTGCCTCCCAAGTGCTAGGATGAAAGACGTGTGCCACCACGCCTGGCAATTAAAAAAATATTTAATTATTCTATTTATTTACTTATTTGAGAGAGAGAAAGAAAGAGAATAGGCACGCCAGAGCCTCTAGCTGCTGCAAACAAACTCCAGATGCATGTGCCACTTTATGCATCTGGCTTTACATGGGTACTGCAGAATCGAATCTTGGTCATTAGGTTTTGCAGGCAAGTGCCTCAACTGCTGACCCATGTCTCCAGCCCTAATATTTTATTTATTTGCAAGCAGAGAGAGAAAGAGAATGGACGCACTAGGACCCCCAGCCATTTCAAATGAACTCCAGATGCATGAGTCACTTTGTGCATATGGCTGTACATGGGTACTGGGGAATCAAACCTGTGTCCTTTGGCTTTGCAGGCAAGTGCCTTAACTGCTAAGCCATCTCTCCAACCCATCCTGTCCATCTCCTGAATGATAACAGAGCATGTGACCAAAGCTGACAAATAGCATCTGTGAGAATCCAAGGGTGGTGGCACAACCCTTTAAACCCAGCACTCAGGAGGTTGAGGTAGGCAGATCATGGTGACTTTGAGCCAACCTGAGCTACAGAGTAAGTTCCAGGTCAACCTGGGCTAGAGTGCAGCACATATACTAAAATTGGAACGATACAGAGAAGATTAGCATGGCCCCTGCACAAGGATGACACGCAAATTCGTGAAGCGTTCCATATTTAAAACACACACAAATAAACAAAAAAAGACAAAAGTCAACAAACTTTTTAGTCTAATTATGTTGCCTAAGCTGGCCTCAGACTCTTCAGCTCAAGCAACCCTCCTGTCTAAGCCTCCCCCGTAGCTGAGACCACAGGCTTGCCTCACCATACTAAGCACATATGTGATTTTATAATACCCTGCATTCTCATTTAGAAAATATTTTTTTTGGGGGGTTGGCTGGAGAGATGGCTTAGCAGTTAAGGTGCTTGTTTGCAATGCTTTACAGCCTGGGTTCAATTCCCCAGTACTCATGTAGAGCCAGATGCACAAAGTGGCCCATGCATCTTAGTTCCTTTGTAGTGGCAGGAGGCCCTGGTACACCCATTCTCTCTCCTCTCCCTCTCTTTCTCTCTGTTTGCAAATAAATGAACAAATAAATTTTGAAATGGTTTGTAAAATGTTTTATTTATTTATTTGAGAGAGAGGGAGAGAGAGAGAATGAGAATGGGTGCTCCAGGGCCTCCAGCCACAGCAAATGAACCCCACCCTGGGCATCTGTCTTACATGGGTACTGGGGGAAATTGAACCTGGTTCCTTTGGCTTTGCAGACAAGTGCCTTAACGACTAATCAATCTCTCCAGCCAAGTGTGATGGCACATACCTTTAATCCCAGCACTTGGGAAGCAGAGGTAGGAGGGTCGCTGTGAGTTTGAGGCCACCCTGAGACTACAGTGAATTCCAGGCTAGCCTGGGTTAGAGAGAGACCCTACCCTGAAAAAACAAAAACAAAAACAAAGGCTACTACTTTACCCTTAAAAGTAGTTTTTAAATATATTTTTTATTTTTATTTATTTATTTATTTGAGAGAGAGGCAGAGAGAGTGGGAGAGAGAATGGCCATGCCAGGGCCTCCAGATACCCCCCCCCCTTGTGCATCTGGCTTACGTTGGTCCTCGGAAATCTTGCAAACAAAGGACTGATATGCCACTTTATTTGTCTAGCTTTAGGTGGGAACTGGGGAATCGAACCCAGGATGACAGGCTTCGTAAGTAAGCACCTTTAACCCCTAAGCCATCTCCCTTGCTCTTATTTTTCCTTCTCTCTCTCTCTCTCTCTCTCTCTCTCTCTGGTTTTGTGGGGTAGGGTCTCTCTCTCTAGCCCAGGCTGACCTGGAATTCACTATGTAGTCTCAGGCTGGCCTCGAACTCACGGCGATCCTCCTTCTACCACTGCCTCACTGCCTCCGACTGCTGGTATGAAAGGCGTGCGCCACCACGCTCCTCTTTTTACCGGGATCTTGAAGTCCTTCTCCTGTGTGATAACTCGGGCTTTCTCTGGGCATCACGGGAGCAGGTGCCCTTCCCCCAGCACCCGGTGTACTCACAGAGCTGTCTCCCTTCTTGGGGGCCGAGGGCTTCCTGGGGAAGAGGATGAGCTTGGAGCGGTACTCCTTCAGGCGCTGCACGTTGGCCTGCAGAGACTCCGTGGACTTGTTCCGCCTCCTCGGGTCCACAGAGATACCAATAGTCCGGGCTACCTTTTTGTGGATGCCGGCCACCTGCCCAGAGGAAGAACCCCATGAAGGACCGGGGAGCCTCTCGGCTTCGGGGCTCGAGGAGGAAGCTCGGTGATATCAGATGGAAAAGGGTTCAAAGGTACTTTCATCAAGGCGTAAGTACAGCGATTCCGGAGAAATGTCATCATTGCACCGAGAGCCACACACGCGCACTCCAGGGCCGAGACTCGGCCGTACTCACCCTGAGCTCCTCCAGGCTGAAGCCCCGGTCCGCTCGGACTTTGGTGTGGTACAGCACGGTGGGACACAGCACGATGGGCCGGATGGGCCCGGACGCGGGGCGAGGGGCGATGCGCCGCGCCTTCGCCTGCCGGGCCTTGCGCCTGCCGGAGGAAACAGGGCGGTCATCAGAGCCCCAGACCCACGCGGGGCCCCCACGCGCCGCGCCCCGCCTCGCACCTGCGGATCTTCCGCGCCGGCTGGTTGAACCAGGTGCTCACTCGTCGCTGCCAGTCCTTGTGGAAGTGGGGCTTCAGGATCATGCCATTCCGGCTGGGCGCCATGGCTGCTGACTCTGTTCCAAGCTGGCCTGGAACTCACAGCAATCCACCTGCCCCGGCCTCCTCAGTGCTGGGATTACAAGCATAAACCGTAACTCCCCAGGGAGTCTCCCCCCCCTCGAGGTAGAGTCTCACTGTAACTGACCTGGAATGCACTATATAGTCTCAGGGTGGCTTCAAACTTCTACCTCTACCTCCTCCTCCTCCGGAGTGCTAGGATTAAAAGCGTGCGCCACCACACCTGGCTAGTCTTTTTTTTCCCTTTTATTTATTTGAGAGAGAGAGATTGAGAAATAGCGAGAGAGAGAGAGAGAGAGAGAGAGAGGCGGCGAGAGCGGGCACCTCAGGGCCTCCTGCCGCTGCAAACAAGCTCCAGATGCATGCACCTCCTTGTGCGTGTGGCTTGCATGGGTCTGGGGAATTTGAACCTGGGTCCTTTGGCTCCTTTGGCTAACCACTAAACCATTTCCAGCCCAAGATTTTTTTTTTTTTAAGGAAGGGTCTCACTGTAGCCCAGGCTGACCTGGAATTCACTATGTAGTCTCAGGGTGGCCTCGAACTCTCAGCAATCCTCCTATCTCTGCCTCCAGAGTGCTGGGATTAAAGGCATGTGCCACCACGCCCAGCAGGCCCTGCTCTTTTAAAATATATATAGTTTTTGGTTTTTCAAGGTAGGGTCTCACCCTAGCATAGGCTGACCTGGAATTCACTATGTAGTCTCAGGGTGACCTCAACCTCATGGCAACTTTTAAGATATTTTTATTTATTTGTAGCCTGCTGTGGTGACGCACGCCTTTAATCCCAGCACTCAGGAAGCAGAGGTAGGGGGATCGCGGTGAGTTGGAGGGGCTAGAGTAAGACCCAACTTCGAAAAACAACAGAAACAACAAATTTTTTTAAATTTATTTGAGAGAGAAACAAAAAGGCAGACAGTGTGTATGGGCACACCCCGGCCTCATGCCACTGCAAATGAACTCCAGATGCATGCAGCATTGTGTGCATCTATCTCACTTTACGTGGGTCCTGGGCAATCAAACCTCTCTCTAGCCCTCTCTCTAGCCCAGGGTCTTATTTTATTTATCACTGCTATGTATTTATTTATTTATTTGTTTTTTCAAGATAGGGGCTCATTCTAGCCCAGGCTGACCTGGAATTCACAGTGTAGTTTCAGGCTGGCCTTGAACTCACAATGATCCTCTTACTTCTGCCTCCTGAGTGCTGGGATTAAAGGTGTGCCTCACCACACCTGGCTCCAACTCATTTTATTTATTCATTCACTTATTCATGCATTCAAGCAGGTGACTAACCATCAGGCTACCTCTCCAGTGCTCATGCATTCTTTTATTATTTTTCTTTGTGTGATGAGGACACAACTCCGGGCCTTGTGCACATAGACCAGCTCTGTCACTAAGCTATGTCCAAGCCCCCTCGGAGGAGAGTTCTGGAGGATCAAATTACATATGTGTGAGCAGGCCAGGAGAGCTTTCAGTGAAAGGAGCTTCTGTGTTGCCTTTTTGATAACTATGATAGCTGATTCCACTTGTCCAACAAATACCTACAGAGAGTCTGCTATGTCCAGGCTCTTGGCTAAACAGGAATGATTAACAGTAAGATCCATTCCCACAGGCATAGATAGAGCAGACCCTGTCTCATTAAGTATAGAGAAAGATTGCTCCAAAATGAAAGTAGTTGAGCTGGGCTCAAAGTAATAAGACATGAGAGGGCGGGGGAGATGACTCAGCAGTTAAAGGCACTTGCTTGCAAAGCCTGCTGTTCCAGGTTCAATTCCCCAGGACCCACGTAAAGCCAAATGCATACAGTGGTACATGTGTCTGGAGTTCATTTGCAGTAAAAGAGACCCTGGTGCATCCATACTTTATCTCTTTCTCTTAAATAAATAAATAAATAAATAAGAAATTTCATGAGTTGAGACTTTCTATTCACTCATACGCTTGTGAGGAAAGGGAAGAAACTTGTCTGGAATCACATACATAGAAACGGAGCCAGAGTGTTAGATCCAGTACCTGGGAAAGTGTGTGGAAAGGGACTCAATGATTTTTTTTCTTTTTCTTTCTTAAATATTTTATTTATTTATTTGAGAGAAAGAGAAAGAAAGAGGCAGAGAGAGAGAATGAGCACCGTCAGGACTTCCAGCTGCTGCAAACAAACCCCAGATGCATGCGCCACCTTGTGCATCTGGCTTACATGGGCCCTGGAGAATCAAACCAGGGTCCTTTGGCTTTGCAGGCAAATGCCTTAACTGCTAAGCCAACCCACCAGCCCTCTTTTAAAAAAATTATTTATTTATTTATTTATTTATTTATTTATTTATTTATTTGAGAAAGAGAGGGAGAACGAGAGAAAGAGGTCAGAGATGGGGGGGGGGGGAGAGAATGGGTGCACCAGGGCCTCCAGCCACTGCAAATGAACTCCAGACACATGCACCAGTTTGTGCATCTAGCTTACGTAGGTCCTGGGGAATTGAACCTGGGTCCTTTGGCTTTGCAGGCAAGCGCCTTATCTGCAAAGCCATCTCTCTCCAGCCTTTCTCTTTCTTTTTTCTTTAATTTTTTTTTTCGAGGTAGTGTCTCACTCTAGCTCAGGCTGGCCTGGAATTCACTATGTAGTCTAAGGGTGGTCTCGAACTCACAGCAATCCTCCTACCTCTGCCTCTGGAGTGCTGTCATTAAAGGTGTGTGCCAGCACATCTGGCTGTTCTTTTAAATTTTTATTTATTTATTTATTTACTTGAGAGAGAGAGAGAGAGAGAGAGGGATGGAGGAAGGGAAGAAGAGAATATAGGCATGCCAGGGCCTCCAGCCACTACAAATGAATTCCAGACGGGTGTGCCCCCTTGTGCAGCTGGCTTACGTGGGTCCAAGGGAATTGAACCAGGTTCCTTAGGCTTTGCAGGCAAATGCCTTAGCTGCTAATTCATCTCTCCAGCTCTTCTCTTTTTTTCCTTTTCCTTTTCTTTTTTCTTTTTCTTTTCTCTCCCTGGGGCCTCAATTCAGGGCCTTGCTTGCTAGATAAGTATTCTACCACTGAGCTAAATCTCCAATCCAATAAATGTTATATATGGATGAACCAAAGATGCAAAGCTTGGCTGTCCCTATGCACCTATGTGAGTATGTGTATGTGTGTGCATGTTCAAGACAACACTTACTGTTTGCTTGGCCCTGTGCTAAGCACTCAACTTTTTTTTTTTTTTTTTTTTTTTTTTTAAAGTTTTTCTGAGGTAGAGTCTCACTGTAGCCCAGGCTGACCTGAATCTCACTCTGTAGCTCCAGGATGGCTTTGAACTTACTGCAGTTCTCCTACTTCTTCCTCTTGAGTCAAGTATTTAAAAAAAATATTTTATTTTTATTTACTTATTTGACAGAGAGAGAGAGAACGGGGCCCAAGGGCCTCCAGCCACTGCAAATGAACTCCAGATGCATGTGCTCCGTTGTGCATCTGGCTAACATGGGTCCTGGGGAATCGAACCTGGATCCTTTAGCTTTGCAGACAAACGCCTTAACCGCTAAGACATCCCTCCAGCCCGAGTCGTGTATTATTATTATTTTTTTGAGACAAGATCTCATATTACCCAGGCTGGCCTGAAACTCATATAATCCTCCTGCTTCCAAGTGCTGGGATTTCAGGTGGGTACCTCATACCCGGTTTATTTGGGTGCTGGGCATCTGACCCAGGGCTTCGTGCATGTTAGGCAAGCACTCTACCAAGGGAGCCACCTCCCCAGCCTTGCTTTTTTTAATTCTTGTTCATGCAAAGAGAAATTTGATTAAGAAGAAAGCGAAAGTAAAAGTTTTGGATGCAAGGAGGCAGTGGACCACCTGAGCCAGACAGTACTTAAGGGTCCACTTGTTCATGTGCCAATGCCTGGCAGAAGACGTGGCACAGGTCAAATTTGTGATGGAGAACAAATGAATGAATGCGCAGAAGAGTGATCTCCACCAACTGGAGGGTCCACGGGGCCCTCCAGAGATCTCTCCCAAGGCCCGCCGCGGGGCCTTCAGCAGTCTCCACCGGCGCGGCCCCGCTGCAGCCAAGCTGACCGACTCTGAGTCCACAAGCGGCTTGCCGCGGGGCGGGAGGGTTCGCGGGGCCCGGCGCACGCCCACCTGTCGCGCGCAGGCGCAGGACACCGCCTCCTCGCCCGCGGCGCGGCCAGTGCGCAGGCGCGGCGGCCGAGGCGAGCGTGTGTGTGTGTGTGAGTGAGTGTGTGAGTGTATGTGTGTGTGTGTGTATGTGTGTGTGTGCGTGCGCGGCGAGAAGATGGCGGCGGCGGGGGACGCGGCGTGAGGAGCCGGAGCAACGCCGGGCCTCATTGAAACGGGCCGCCATGGCCCTCCACAACCCGCAGGTAGTGTGGGCCGCGTCTTGGGTGTCGATCCCGGGCTTGGGGCGGCGGCGGGCGGCGGGCACGCGGAGGGCGGGCGGGCGGCGCGGTGGGGGGAGGCGCGGACACGCTGCCGGCCTAGGCCCGCGCCGCGCCCCTCGCCGCTGCCCGCCGCCCGTCTACGCCGCGGGGCTGGGGTCCGCCGCCGGGGCGGGCGGCGTCGCCACTCGACTCCCGGGCCGCCGGCCGAGGGGAAGGCCTCCCGCGGGTCCCCCGGGCGACGCGCCGGCCCCGCCGCTTCGGGCCGCGGTGCTGAGCGCGGACGGCGCAGCGTGTCTGGGGCCCACGCCCCCAGAGCCCGCGGGGCCCGCTGGGGTGAGGATCGATGCCGAGCCCCGAGCCGGCGACTCCGGCCTCGGGATACTGTGGCAAAGAAAAGTGCACCTTTAAGTGGCGCGACCGCTCCCGGGGCTCGCCTGGGAGCGACACCCTTCGCACGGATCCGCCCAGGCCGCCGCGGAGCTGCGGGCGCCCGGGGACCGAACCCGTGTCGTGGGGGGGCGGGCAGCCGTCCTCCCCCCAGTGCCTGTCATCGTGGAAGAATAAAAGTCAGCACGTGGTATGACTTGTTGGGGTTGCTTTGGACCCAGGATTTGTTGCCACTCGTCCCTGGAAACTGTTGCCTACTTTTATACCAGCGCAGAAATAAAGTAACTGTCTGGGAAACTAAAAAGCCGTAACCTTCCACAAGCGGGTAGGTGGGGATATGGTGTGTATGGGCACATAAAGGGACCCAGAGAGACCTCGTATTTTTTTTCTTTTTATTTATTTATTTATTTATTTATTTATTTATTTATTTATTTATTTATTTATTTATTTTTGAGGCCGGGTGTCACTGTGTAGCTTAGGCTTGTTTTCCACTTGAGATGCTCCTCTGTCTCAGCCTCGGGAGTCACGGGCACAGCTATGGGCTGCGATGTTTAACTCTACTATATATGAATTAATTTTTTTGGGGGGGGGGACGGGAGAGATAGCTTAGCGGTTAAGTGCTTGCCTGTGAAGCGTAAAGACCCTGGTTCGAGGCTCAATTCCGCAGTACCCATGTAAGCCAGATGCACAAGGTGGTGCATGTGTCTGGAGTTCGTTTGCAGTGGCTAGAGGCTCTGGTGGGCCCATTCTCTCTCTCTCTCTCTTTCTCTCCTTTTTCTGTCTCTAATAAATAAATAAATGAATCAATTAGTTAAAAAATTTTTTTTCGAAGTAGGGTTTTGCTCTAGCCCAGGCTGACCTAGAATTCACTATGTTGTCTCAGGGTGGCTTTGAACTCACAGCAATCCTTCCTCTGCCTCCTGAGTGCTGGGATTAAAGGCATGCGCCACCAGGCCTGGTGCTAAATGAGTATTATTATTTATATTTTATTTATTTATTTGAGAGAAAGAGGCAGATAGAGAGAGAAAGGGCACACCAGGGCCTGTAGCCACAGCAAACGAACTTCAGACATGTGCCACCTTGTTCATGTGGCTTTATGTGGGTACTGGGGAATCGAACCTGGAGCCTTTGGCTTTGCAGGCCAGCACCTTAACCACTAAGCCATCTCTCCACCCTAAATGATTTAAAAAAAAATTTTTTTTTATTTGGGAGAGAGAGAGACAGACAGACAGACAGAGAATATGGGCACACCAGGGCCTCCAACTGCTGCAGATGAACTCCAGATACATGCACCACCTTGTGTATATGGCTTATGTGGGTCCTGGGGAATTGACTTTGTAGGCAAGCACCTTTTCTCCAGCCCCCTAAACGATTATTTTTTAAAAATATTTTCATTTATTTGAGGGGGCTGGAGAGATGGCTTAGTGGTTAAGGTGTTTGCCTGCAAAGCCAAAGGATCCTGGTTTGCCTCTCCAGGCCCCATGTAAGCCAGATGCATAAGGGGGCGTGGGCATCTGGAGTTCGTTTTAGTGGCTGAAGGCCCTGGCATGCCCATATTCTCTCTCTCTGTCTTTCTCTCAAATAAATAAATAAATAAATTTATTTGAGACAGAGGCAGAGAGAGAGACTGTGTGTGTGTGTATGTATATAATATATGGATGTGTGTATATGGGCATACCAGGGCCTTCTGCCACTGTAAACGAACCCCAGAAGCATGTGTCATTTTGTGCTTTTGGCTTTATGCGGGTACTGGGGAATTGAATCCAGTCAAGCAAGTGCGTTTAACTGCTGAGCCCTCTCTCCAGCCCTTCTATTCCCACTTCCCCCCTCCAACCCTAGGTCGGGTCTCACTTTAGGCCAGGCTCTTGGCTGTCCTGGAACTCTCTCTGTAGTCCCAGACTGGCCTTGAACTCAAAGGATCCTCCTATTTCTGCCTATTGAGTGCTGGGATTAACAGCTGGCTCTTTATTTGTTTGTTTGTATGTTTGTTTGTTTGTTTATTTATTTATTTATTTATTTGAGTTAGGGTCTTATTAGCTCAGGCTGACCTGGAGACCTGGAACTCACTCTGTGGCCCCTAGGCTGGCCTCAGACTCCTACAGTCCTTCTACCTCAGCTTCCTAAGTGCTAGGATTAAAGATGTGTGCTACCACAGCCTTTCTAAGTGACTTTAATAACTGTTGCAGTTATTTCAGACTGTGAGGTTTAAAACTAGAGTCTTCTTTTTCTTTTTCTTTCTCTTTTTTTGGTTTTTCAAGGTAAGGTCTTACTCTAGCTCAGGCTGACCTGGAATTCAGTATGTGTAACAGGGCCTCCTGCCACTGCAAACAAACTCCAGATGCATGCATCACCTTGTGCATCTGGTTTACGTGGGTCCTGGGAATTTGAACCTGGGTCCTTTGGCTTTGCAGGCAAGAGCCTCAACTGCTGAGCTATCCCACCAGCCCTGACTTTTTTTCACTTGTATATTTTTTATATTATTTAGCATAGTTCTTTGCATTAGTAAGGCACCTAGTTGAATAATTTTACAAATGTGTTATTCATAGACTGAAGAGATTTATTTGCCATTTATACAACTTAAATACTAGTTCAATAGCTTTTTTTTTTTTGGTTTTTCGAGGTAGGGTTTCACTCTAGTCCAGGTTGACCTGGAATTCACTATGTAGTCTCAGGGTGGCCTCGAATTCACAGTGATCCTCCTACCTCTGCCTCCCAAGTGCTGGGATTAAAAGTCGTGCGCGCCACTGTGCCCAGCTTGCTTTCTTTTTTAAAGATTTTTTTTTATATTTTATTTTTATTTATTTATTTGACAGAAAATGAGGGGAGAGAGGGGGCATGCCAGGGCTTCCAGCCATTGCAAATGAACTACAGATGCATGTACCCTCTTGTTCTGGCAGCGTGGGTCCTGGGAATCACCTGGGTCCTTTGGCTTTGCAGGCAAACACCTTAGACTAAGATCCCTCCAGAGATGCATGTTGCCATTTGTGCATCCCCTTGTGCATGTGGGAAATACTGGGGTTCATGTGCCTTAGCACACTAAGCCATCTCTCCAGAGCTTTTTTTTTTTTTTTTTTTTTTTTTTGGAGGTGGGTTTCACTCTGGTCAGGCTGACCTGGAATTAACTATGTAGTCTCAGGGTGGCCTCGGACTGAGTGAGGTCTCACTCTGGTCAGGCTGACCTGGAATTAACTATTAGTCTCAGGGTGGCCTTGAACTCTCGGCGATCCTCCTACCTCTGCCTCAGTGCGAACTCTGTGCATCTGGCTAACTGTGGGTCCTGGGGAATTTTTCTTATCCTTTGGCTTGCAGGCAAACACCTTATGCACCACAAGCGCCCCCTTGCCATTGCACCCTTGCATAACTTTGCCTCTGGCTAAACATGGGACCTGGAGATTGGAACCAGCATTCTTAGGCTTGGCAGGCCAAGCCATCTCTCCAGCCTTGACAATGTATTTTAAAGCGAAACATGTTCATATACATGGAAATTATAACTTTATATATACATATGCACAGATATGTAAGAATAGGTATATTTTCCATGTAAGCTCTGACCTGATCAAGAAAGAGAATATATTGGGACCTGTCAGACCCAACATTCCAGCCTTTTGTTATGCTAAGAGACGAAGGTTAATTTCTTCATGCTGACCATAGCGGCGATGAGTTCTTAGGGTGGAGGCTGGATAATGCAGTCGATGGGTCTCCCTTCAGGGCGGGTGATGAGGAGGCAGTTCCATGGTGGCTAGATGTGGCCAAGTGGTGAGATCGATACTGAGTGCCCTCCGTCAGTGCCAGTGTAGCAGGCTGTTATGATTCGGTCCTGAGTGAAACAGAGGCTTCTCTCATACCATCCCTGTATTGAGCTGGCTTCAGGGCAGTCACTGGCAACATCTGTTATAGAGAAGGTCAGGGAGATGGGCTCTGCGCACCAGGACAGAAGGAAGAATTAAGGAGCCTGTTATGACATCAAAATGCCAGGCACAAGGGAAGGATGATATAGAGTCACCAAGCAGGATGGTGACAGAGACATAAGGAAGCGGATTATCCACTTTCCTCAAGGAACCGCCCAGCCATGATCCCCTCCTTGCCTGCAATGCCCCCAGGTCATGGTTTCCTGCCCCCTTAATTTGTAAATCACCTGGTCATTGTTCTGGTGTCACAGCCTGGCTATCTTAGGTCTCCCCTCAGCTCTTCCTTTCCTCACCTTCCCCCAACTGAAAGCCCTATAAAGCCCACTACCTGAGGAACTCAGATGGGCTGTGCTCCTCTCTTGTGAGCCAGCCCTGGCAGCTCTGCTTTTCCTGAATAAAGCTTTCATCTTTGCCTCAGGAAAAAAAAAAAAAAAAAAAAAAAAAAAAAAAAAAACGATAGATGTCACCTTCATGCCCAGGCCTTGGGATGTCCTTCCAGGAGGAAGATTCTGGTATTTCCCTCCCTTGGGCACAGTGTTGTCTTGTTGACAGTTTGCACTTGACCACAGTGGGCATATTTAGTGTAGCAACTGGCGACCACTACACCTCACGAGTGTACTTGTTGTGCTTAGGGTGTCAGATCACTAGACCACCACTCCTCCCACCTGCAGCTGATCTCAGTTCCCTCTATGCACCCTAAGAGTAATGACTCTCCTCACTTTGAAAATAGCGCATTAATTCTATTTTGGAACTTTTATCTTCTCTGTCAGGATTTCTCAAAGGTGGCATTATATCTCCTTTAGCTCACCCTGTTTGTACAGTGGCAGGAGAATTTCATCAATGTTCACCGAATGACTATGCATGAATCAGCATAAACCTTCAGAAGACATTATAATTAAGTTACTAAATGTTCATTCTATTTCTTTTTTGTTTATTTTTTATTTTTATTTATTTGTGAGTGACAGAGAGAGAGAGAGAGAGAGAGAGAGAGAGAGAGGGAGAGAATGAGCGCACCAGGGCTTCCAGCCACTGCAAACAAACTCCAGATGCATGCGCCACCTTGTGCATCTGGCTTATGTGGGTCCTGGGGAATCGAGCCTCGAACCAGGGTCCTTAGGCTTCACAGGCAAGTGCTTAACCACTAGGCCATCTCTCCAGCCCCCGTTCTTCTTCTTATGTTTTAGACTTTTGAATAAAGCCAGGAAGGGTCTTTCTATCATATGTGCTCTTATCTAGTCAGTGTAACATGGGCAGCGACCTTTGGGCGGTTTCTTTCTTTCTGCCTGTCTTCTGTAACTACCATCCTAGCCTTAAATCCTGAGAGGGGAAGATAGCCTTAAAGTCAGCCAGAACCTCAGGAGGAGATTAAAGCAAGCCTGTGGTATATAACCGTGTGGTATTCAGAAAAGAAGTTGTTACTAGGGTGAGAATCTAGCAGTAAAAGCAGCCAGGCCAGGTGATCCATGAAAAGTAGTTCATACTCTCTAGAAGTTTCCTACAGAAATGGGCAGAGAGAGTTTGAGGGTATTTACAGGATGAGACAGCAATAGCATTAGAAATAAGTGCACCAAGGCAGGGGTGGTGGTGGTGTTGCAGTAGAAAGCAGGTCTGGGCAAGGAGAAGTCTTAGCCTGGCTTTGCTCTTGGCCAACCCTTGATGGTGTGCAAGCAGCCTAACTTCATCAGTCCTTGCTTTATTTTTATCCCAAGAAGAAGGGAGTTGGCCCTACATGAGCGGTCATGTTCTTTCTAAAGCCACAGGCAAACTTCAGATCACACAGTCCTGTGAGTGCTCGTGCCAGGAATGAACACCCGCCCTGATTGGCAGGGGCACAACCAAAGAATAGATTTATCTGGCTGGGAGGTTTAAGCTCCAGGTTCAGACCGTAACGTTTCCCACACAAGTCTCTTATTTCCCTTCAGTATTATTGTCTTTTAAAATTAGGGAATAAATAGCCAGAATGCCCACTGCCGCTTCCTTCAATGGTGAAGATTTTCATCAAATTGATCTCACTCATACAATCAAGGCTCTAAAAATATTCGGCTACTTTTACACAAAATTTCATGATTAAAACCAAAGCCATTGAAATCTCCTCAACTCAGGCCACTGTGCGTTTGTTTTTTCCTGTACTTCCATAGTAGACTGGCTACAAAATGGGTAATTCAAGCCATGTTGGGGAGGTGAAGGCCTTTTCCTACAAATGCATATAGCTTTGCAAAGACATTTGCTGAATTTCTGGACACACCCAGGACATACAGTACCGGAGCAAAGCAGCCACCATTCAGGATGGATTGCTCCTGCATAAACTCAGGTGACCTATAGTCACCCACAAATGTTGCCTCAAACTCAGGTTCACAGGCACGTTGGGGGAAACACAAATGAGGTAAAGATTCCGCAGACAGAAATTTCAAGGAGGAATACAGATGGCCGCCTTATCAAAGGTGACAGCCTCACTCTGTAGTGGGTATGTGCTTGATTGATGGGTGACTTGGTCAAAATAGTAGATTTAGCATAAGAACTGATTTGGGGCCTAGCGTACGTGTGATTTGATTTCTCGATTTTCTGATCTGTTGAAGGGGACAGGTGAGATCTACCTTGTCTAGTTGCAAAATATTTAACACATCAGGCACAGTTTTTAAACAAGTTGCCTAATATCTTCTCGAGCTGTGCTACACAGCCTTAAAAGAGTCTTTCCCAGCCCGAGGAGACGCTAAAGCGAATGCCTGTCATCCCATCCAGCGAAGGAACAATTTCCTAACGTTTGCTCTCTGACCCGTGCTGGATGATGAGAACACCAAGGTGCTTACATTTCTGTCTTATAAACACATGATGTCTGTAAGCAATGTGGCAAAAGCAGATGCATCTCACTTCATTGAAGAGGCATAGGTTCAGGGTGCAATCAAATAAGATCCTGTTGACATATATATATATATATACGTGTGTGTGTGTGTGTGTGTGTGTGTGTGTTGTTTGGAATAGACTGGGGATGGGGCAAGGAATGATTTAATTTTTATTAGTATTATTATTATTTTTTTTTTGGAGAGAGACACAGAGAGAGGGAGACAGAGAATGGGCGCACCAGCAACCTGTCAGCTGCTGTGAAGGAACTCCAGATGTGTGCTCCCCTTGTGGGCAAGTGCAGCATTGCACCCTTGCATCACTTTGCGTCTGGCTAAACGTGGGACCTTGAGATTGGAACCGGCGTTCTTAGGCTTAGGAGGCAGGCGCCTTAACCACTAAGCCGTCTCTCCAGCCCAGGAATGGTTTTTAGGAAGTCACTCTCTTCTGTTCTCTATTCTCTGTGGCTCTACACTGTCCAAGTGGACGTTGATTCCAGTGACTTCTATACCCCTTACTGCTTTCAAGGTTTATTATCTCTTGAAACAAAATTGACAAGCGTCCAAAGTGCCTTAAGTTCTGTCAACTGCAGGTGGGATGAGTCAAAAGGGAATAGAGCATGAACAAATACTTCAGGCAATTGGTTGGACATATCCTTGGTCTTAGACCACTGAGGGTGGAAGACAGACAAGACAGCAGAGCCAGATCTTGCTTGCAGAGAGGGAGAAGTTAGAATGATGGCTTCTTGGCTGCTGAGGGGACGTGAGGAAATGCTAGACTTTGACTTCTGTTTTATCTGAAAAAGGGAAGTTCTCAGCATCACGTGAGTAGAAATAGTGTCTCCCACCAAGTTATGTTTGAGTCTCAACCTCTGCCTATGTCTGTGACCTTATTTTGAAATCAAGTGTTTGCAGATATAATCAAGACAAGATAAGGTCTTGTTGGTTGAGGGTCTTAATTCAAGCATCATTGTTTCTGAGAGAAGAGAGAAATCTGGACACATGCCTATTCACACACACATACAAGGTAAAGGAAGAATGTCATTTGGACCCAGAGATTGGACTGACATCTCTGTAAGCCAAGAAATGTCAGAGATGGTTGGTGATCACTAAGACTGGATGGGGGAGTCTCATGGAACATATTTTCTGAGAGCTTCTAGAAGGAACAACTCTGCAAACACCTTGATTTTGGATTATTTCTTTTGTTTTCCAAAATTTCTGTTTCTTTTTTTATTCATTTAAAAGTATATATATTTTTTAAGTTGAAACTTTGTATGGGCACATCATGTGTTGGTGTCACCTCCTCCCTGTCCCCACTCCACCAAGGCCCCCTCGGTGGGATTGCTGGTGCTCACCATGAGTTGTGGGTTATGAGTTGTGAGAGCAGCAGTCAGTCATTGTGGGATGGGTGGGGGTGGGGAAATGCTTCGGCTTATTCTCTCCTACCCTGTGGCTCTTACATTCTTTCTGCCTCCACTTCTTCAAAATTACCTGAGCTGTGGTGGGTGTGTTTTAAGTCTACCTTAGTGTTGAGCTCTCAGCAGTTCCTTTGGGGCATTTTTGAGTCTCCTCAGTGTCTGTCCCCATCATCCTGGCTCAGGTTGTCAGGCGCCCCATGGAAGCAGCACTCTTGCTCATCTCACCAATTCCTTTGTGTTTTTACCTGGCCCTAGCTGCTGGGCTAGGGGTTATTCACCTGTGGACATGGAGTCATCTATTAAAATTATATATATGTATATATGTATGGGCAGTCCTCCAGTCTCAATAAGTAAAAAATATTTTAAAATTAGCAACACTCTAACTTATTATTATTTTTTAATTTTTTAAATTATTTTTATTTATTTTTGAGAGAGACAGAGAGAGACAGACAGAGAGGGAGAGGAGACAGAAATGGGCGCCAGGTCTCTCAGCTGCTGTGAACTCTCCAGCTGCTTGTGGGCATTAACGCCCTTTATTTCTTGGCCCTTAACACTTTTGCAATTTTTAAATTATTTTTTCTTTATTTTTGGGCTCTGAGCACTTGGCATGCACCACCTTGAGACAGACAGAGAGGGAGAGGGAGGAACTAGGCCTTTTGCACTCTCTCAGCTGCTGTGAACAAAATCTCAGCCCTCTCTCCCCTTATTTTTAGTTTTTTCAAGGTGGTCTCAGGCTAAGCCAGGCTGACCAAATTTATTTTGTAGTCTCAGGGTGGCCTCAGGCTCAAGCAATTCTCTCCAGCCTTTTTAGTTTTTCAAGTGCTGGGATTCTCTTAACCACCACCAATCAGTTCAGGGTGGCCTCTGCCTCCCCAAGTGCTGGGATTGAAGGCATGCACCACCACAACCAACTCATTATTATTATTATTATTATTATTATTATTATTATTTTGAGGTAGGGTCTCACATTAGCCCAGGCTGACCTGGAATTCACTGTGTAGTTTCAGGGTGGCCTCGAACTCATGTTGATCCTCCTACTTCTGCCTCCCAAGTGCTAGGATTAAAGGCATGCACCACCATGCCTGGCTTTTTTTTTTTTTAATATATTTTTATTTTACTTATTTATTAGAGAAAGGCAGAGAGAGAATGGGTACACCAGCGCCTCTAGCCACTGCAAACGAACTCCAGACTCATACGCCACCTTGTGCATTTGGGTTACTCTCCAGCCCTATTTTTGTTTTCTTTTTCTTTTTCTTTTTTCTTTTTCTTTTTCTTTCTTCCTTTCCTTTCTTTCTTTCTTTTTATTATTATTATTATTATTTTTTTGGTTTTTCAAGGTAGGGTCTTACTCTAGCCCAGGCTTACCTGGAATTCACCATGTAGTCTCAGGTTGGCCTTGAACTCACGACGATCCTCCTACCTTTGCCTCCTGAGTGCTGGGATTAAAGGCATGCGCCACCACGCCTGGCCTTTTTCAATTTTTGAAACAGGATCTCATGTAGCTTATGCTGTCCTTTAACTTGCCATGTAGCTGAGGATGGCCTTGAATTCTTTTTTTTAAAAATATTTTATTTACTTATTTATCTATCTATCTATCTATCTATCTATCTATCTATCTATCTATCTATCTATCTATCTATCTGAGAGAGAGATAGATGCAGAAATAGGCAGTTAGAGAGAGAGAATGGGCATGCCAGGGCCTGCAGCCACTGCAAACGAACTCCAGATGCGTGCCCCCCCTTGTACATATGGCTTACATGGGGCCTGGAGAATCAAGCCTCGAACCAGGGTCCTTAGGCTTCACAGGCAAGCGTTTAACCGCTAAGCCATCTCTCCAGCCCGGCCTTGAATTCTTGATCCTCCTGCCTCTACCTCCTAAGTGCTGGCATTCCAGTTATGTGCCACAATACCTAGCTTGTGTGTGTATTTTTTTTTTTTTGAGAGAAGGGTCCTTTTATGTAGCTCAGGTTGGTCTTGACCTCTGGAGTCTCCTGCCTTATCCTTCCAAGGGCTGGGATTGTAGGTGTGCGCCTCCAGGTTGACATAGTACAGGTTTCCTATTGGAAGTAATAATAACCACAAGGTACTACAAAGAGTCCTTTTTTTTTTTTTTTTTTTTAGAGGCAGGGTCTTGTTCTAGCCCAGGCTGACCTGGAATTTCATTTGAACTCACAGTGATGCTCCTACCTCTGCCTCCCAAATGCTGGGGTTAAAGGCGTGCACCACCATGCCCGGCCTTAGAGTCCATTAAAAAAATTTTTTTTTGGCTGGGCGTGGTGGCGCACGCCTTTAATCCCAGCACTTGGGAGGCAGAGGTAGGAGGATCACCATGAGTTCGTGGCCACCCTGAGACTACATAGCTAATTCCAGGTCAGCCTGGACCACAGTGAGACCCTACCTTGAAAAACCAAAAAAAAAAAAATAATAATAAATAAAAAAATAAAAAAAGGTATTTATTTATTTAAGAGCAACAGAGAAAGAGGCAGGTAGATAGAGAATGGGTGCGCCAGAGCCTCCAGCCACTGCAAACGAACTCCAGATGCATGCACCACCTTGTGCATCTGGCTTATGTGGGTCCTGGGTAATCAAACCTGGAACTGGGGTCTTTAGGCTTTACAGACAAGTGCTTAATCACTAAGCCATCTCTCCAGGCCCCCAGTTTTAAGGGTCTTGGGAAAGAGCACTTGCCCATAAGTTTGGGATTCAGGGTTGCCTGAGTTTGAACTCTAGTACTTACGTAAAAAGCTAGTCATAGCTGGGCGTGGTGGCGCATGCCTTTAATCCCAGCACTCGGGAGGCAGAGGTAGGAGGATAGCCGTGAGTTCAAGGCCACCCTGAGACTACATAGTGAATTCCAGGTCAGCCTGGGCCAGAGCGAGACCCTACCTGGAAAAACAAAAAACAAAACAAAACAAACAAACAAACAAAAAAAGCTAGGCATGAGGCAGCCGTGGTGGTGCGCACCTTTAATCCCAGCACCTGGGAGGCTGAGGTAGGTGGATCGCCCTGAGTTTGAGGCCACCCTGAGACTACATAGTGCATTCCAGGTCAGCCTGGATTAGAGTGAGGCCCTACCTTGAAAAACCAAAACAAAACAAAGCTGGGCATGGTCATGCATGTTTGTAACCCCAGACTTCTGTGTGTGTATGTTGGGCGAGGGGGGGGGTGACAAGTGGGAACAAGAGCTAGGGTTTATAGGTCAACAAATCTGAATTAAAAAAAACAACAACAAAAAACCTGAGCTGGAGTGACGACTCAGCAGTTAAATGTATTTACTTGCAAGGCTGATGATCCAGGTTTGATGTCCCAGTACCTATGTAAAGCCAGATCACAGCATATGCATCTAGAATTCATGTGCAGTAGTAGCAAGAGGCCTTGATGCACCCATTCTCTCTCTTTCTCCTTCTCTCTCTCTTCAAATAAAATATTCAAAAACACTTAAGCTCCAGGTTCAGCGAGAGACTCCATCTTGAGCAAGCAGTGTGGAAAAACGATAGATACTGGACCTTTGTCTCTGCTTTTTGTGTGCGTGTGCATGGATTCACACATCTACAAAAATATCACATGTATTACACACATGCCAAAATAAGAGTCTATCTCCCTCCCCATAGGGTCTCCCTGTAGTAGCTCTTGCTTACCTGGAACTCACTGTAGCCCCAGGCTGGCCTGTAACTCCTCCTGCCTCAGCGTCCTGAGTGCTGGGATTAAAGGTGTGTGCCACCCCACCAGATCTAGTCCAGCTTTAACATTACTAGTTCAAGGTTTCATTTGAGTACTTTAGATTGCAGTCTGTGCCTGTGTTGCTGAAAAGCATTTGTGAACCCTGCTCCCAGGGCTGAAGTGCACCAGTGGCAAACTGGGAACACTTCTGAGGCTGGCATTTTAACACCAGGGGCCTTGGTCAGCTGAAGCGTTTGTCTAATTGGTGGATGCTGTTGTCAGGAGAGAGCTGATGAAATGGTTTGAGGTTATTAAGGTGAAGCAGTAGTTCTGCTGGATACTTAAAAAGTTGAGATCATTGAAGCCACTTATGGTGGCTCCACAGCGTTTCCTACACTCGATCTGGATGTCATGCGAATGGTTTCCGTTCTTTACAGACTCACTCTTTTTTTTGTTTTTTTTTTTGTTTTTTTTTTGTTTTTCGAGGTGGGGGGGTCTCACTCTAGTTCAGACTGATAGGGAATTGACTATGTAGTCTCAGCTGGCCTAGAACTCATGGAGATCCTACTACTTCTGCCTCCCGAGTGCTGGGATTGAAGGTGCGTGCCACCATGCCTAGCCCCAATTTTTTTTTTACTACTCCAAAATAGTGGGGCCCCACATTATCTGTGCAGGAATTTCTCGAATTAATTTATTTTATTATTATATTTATTTATTTATTTATTTTGGTTTTTTTCGAGGTAGGGTCTCACTCTGGTTCAGGCTGACCTGGAATTCACTATGTAGTCTCAGGGTGGCCTTGAATTCTCAGCGATCCTCCTATCTCTGCCTCCCAAGTGCTGGGATTAAAGGTGTGTGCCACCACGCCCGGCTTTCAAATTAATTTAAAACAAAGGGCAGAGTATTACTGTTGCTGTGTATGTAATTGGCAGCTGAATTTGCGTAAATCTTTTTTTTTTTTTTTTTTTTTGAGGTAGGGTCTCACTCCAGGCTGACCTGGAATTCACTATGTAGTCTCACGGTGACCTCAAACTCCCAGCAATCCTCCTTCCTCTGCCTCCCAAGTGCTGGGATAAAAGGCATACGCCTGGCTCGAATTTATAAATCTTGAAAGAGATACTTTTTTTTTTTTTTTGGTTTATCAAGGTGGAGTCTTGCTTTAGCCCAGGCTGACCTGGAATTCACTATTGTAGTCTCAGGATGGCCTCGAACTCATGGTGATCCTCCAACCTCTGCTTCCCAAGTGCTAGGATTAAAGGCATGCGCCACCATGCCCAGGGAAATAGATACTTTTTTGTGACAGTGTAGTACTATGTTACCCAGGCCTGGAACTTACTATGTAGCCATGGGCTGGTGTCTAACTTGCCACTCTGGCCTCTGCCTGCAGAATGCCAGGATTGTAGGTGTGAGCTACCTTGCTTGAAAGATATATATATATATTTTCTTTTTTGGTTTTTCGAGGTAGGGTCTCACACTAGCCCAGGCTGACCTGGAATTCGGTATGTAGTCACAGGGTGGCATTGAACTCATGGCAATTCTCCTACCTTTGCCTCCACAGTGCTGGGATTAAAGGCATGTGCCACCACACCTGGCAAGATATGTTTTTAAAAAAGTTAAAAACATTAAAAAAAATTTTTTTATTAGAGAGAGAGTGAGAAATGGCGTGTTAGGCTCTCTAGCCATTGCACACAACTCCAGATGTATGCACCACCATGTGCATCAGGCTTACACGGGACTTGGAGAATTGAACCTGGGTCCCTACGCTTCGCAGGCAAGTGCCTTAACCATTAAGCCATCTCTGCAGCCCAAGATACATTTTTTTTTCCAAGATACTTTTTTTTCAAGGCAGGGTTTTGCTCTAGCCCAGGCTCACTTGGAATTCACTATATAGTCTCAGGGTGGCCTTGAACTCAATCCTACCTCTGCCTCCCAAGTGCTGGGATTAAAGGCATGTGCTACTATGCCCTTCTGCCAAGATACATTTTAATTGGCATCTTACCTAGTGAATAATTGAAGGGAATAAAATTGTTTGAAATGCTGATAGGATATTCAAAACACTGTTCCTTGTATACTGATAGTAAACTGAGTATGTGGGACGGCTGTGCTTCTGGAGTCTGGCAGGTGATGATCTGAGATCTAAGTGCATATGCACTGGGTTCAGGCCTCATTTGTGTGCTCATCAGACTGTCATGAAGTCTAACAATTAGAAGTCCCATTGAATTCTAGATTTTTTTCTAGCAAAAGTTGGGATGTTTATTTCGGTTTATGGTGATGTGATTTAAACATGCACACAGGAGAACTGAAAGGGAATGATTCCGAAGTTCCACGATGCTGTGCTGGATCTCAGTGGGTGTGTGCTGCGTTCAGACTGGAGCCTGGCCCTCAGTGTGTATGTGCTGTGCTTAGACTTGAACCCAGCCCTTAGTGTGTGCATGCTGTGCTCAGACTGGAACCTTCATGTAGCATCTCCATGTGAATTAGTTGTGCCCTCTTCAGGTGCATCAGCACTTCTGCTAATGGGTACAGATTTTCAAGAGGCTGCTGAGGACACTTTTTCATCATGGAGCAAGGGCTTTCTGTGTTTGAATCAGGAATTCGGCCATTGCGTTGCTATTTACACATGCAAGAATCACGGTGGCAGGAAACAGACAAATGAGTTTGTGGTGGAATTTGCTGGCCTTGAGCCATTGGATTAGTGTCATTTGTTACTTTAGTGCCACTTCAGCACTGTAGATGCTCATTTCCAAAGACTTGCATGTGCTTGGACTGCAGTTTTCCTGTCTATTGAAGTGATCTCCAAAAGGTCTTTCTGTGACCATTTCTGTCAGTCTGAGCTGGATTAAAATCTAGCTTTGGGTTGGGCATAGTGGGGCCCACTTGTCATTCCAGCATGGGGAGGATAAGGCAGGAGGAGTGTGAGTTCAAGGCCAGCCTGGGTTACACAGCAAGATCCTGTCTCAAGAAAAACCAATGATGGTGTGTGTTGGAACATAAAGGTAGCTCATGGAGTATATTTATAGTATTTGCTTCAAGGAGGAGAAAATAGGTGATTTGTCATAAGCATATACATGGGCTCCAGATCACAGGCTTTCATAGCTGGCTGTCCTCTTCACCGTTGGAAAGCTTCTTGGCGGAGACTTTCTATCCAGAGACCTGGGAAACCAGAAACTACCCATTATGTTCTGCATCATATTGGTACCTGCCATGTCCCATTTGTTACCCTCTCCTAGGAAAAAGGCCAGGAAGGTAGTGGGAGAGACGAGTGGCTTGGGCTGGGAGAGAAAGGTAGTGTCCCAGAGGATCCAAGCCCCTCTTCCTACAGTTTCTGTTTGGCTCGCCTGACAGGAGTGTGCAGTGCAGGGCACAGGGTGTCTGCTTGGGAGCGGGGAGAGGCTCTCCTAGGCCCTCATGCTTAAGCAGCACATGCTCATCATCTCAGCCATCTCCATAGCCCAGATGTGCCGTTTTCTTTTTTCATTTCTGTGTATTGAGTAGGCTGTTGCTTTTTTTTTTTTTTCCTGACAAAGTCATTCTTCTTCTTTTCTTTTTGGAGGTAGGGTCTCACTCTAGCCCAGGTTGACCTAGAAGTCACTATATAGTCTCAGGGTGGCTTTGGACTCATGGTGTTCCTCCTACCTCTGCCTCCTGAGTGCTGGATTTACAGGTGTGTGCTATGATGCCTAGCTCTTACTCATTTAAAAAAAATTATTTATTTATTTATTTGGATTTTCGAGGTAGGGTCTCACTCTGGCCCAGGCTGACCTGGAATTAACTATGTAGTCTCAGGGTGGCCTTGAACTCACAGCGATACTTCTGCCTCTGCCTCCCAAGTGCTGGGATTAAAGGCGTGCGCTACCACGCCCGGCTGGCTTAAAGTTTTTTTTTAAAAAATATTTTATTTATTTGAGAGAGAGAGAGAGAGAGAGAGGAAGAGGCAGAGAGAAAGAGAGAATGGGCATGCCAGGGCCTCCAGTCACTGAAAATGAACTTCAGATGCATGTGTCCCCTTGTACATCTGGCTTATGTCTAAAAAAAATATTTATTTGGAAGCAGAGAGAGAGATAGGAGAGAGACAAGAGAATGTGTGCTCTAGGGCCTCCAGCCATTACAGATTCCAGATGCATGTGCCACTGTCATCTGGCTTTATGTGGGAACTGGGGAATTGAACTCAGGTGTTTGAGGCATCCGTCTCTCCAGTTCTCTTTTACATTTAAAAGTTTTTATTTATTTATTTATTTATTTATTTATTTATTTATTTATTTATTTTAGAGAGAGAAATAGAGAAATCATCAAGTAGAGAGAGAGAGAGAGAATGGGCCCACCAGGGTCTCTAGCCACTGCAAATAAACACCAGATGCCTGTGCTGCCCCCTTGTGCATCTGGCTTACGTGGGTCCTGGGGAATTGAACCTGGGTCCTTTGGCTTTGCAAGCAAGCACCTTAACTGATAAGCCATCTGTACAGCCCCTCTTTTCCTTTTTTTTTTTTTTTTTTTTTTTTTTTTTTCTTTTGAGGTAGTGTCTTGCTTTAGTCCAGGCCAACCTGGAATTCACTATGTAGTTTCAGAGTGGCCTCATACTTATAGTGATCCTCCTACTTCTGCCTCCTGAGTTCTGGGATTAAAGGCGTGCACCACCACTCCCGACCTCTTTTTCATTTTATTTATTTGAGAGAGAGAGACAGAGAGGGAGAGAGAGGATATGGGTGGGCCAGGGCCTCTAACTATTGCAAACAAATTCCAGAGACGTGCCACCTTAAGCATCTAGCTTATGTGAGAACTGAGGAATCAAACCTGGGTCAACTTAGGCTTCGTAGGCAAGTACCTTAACCACTAAACAATCTCTTCAGTCCTTTTTTTTTTTTTTTTTTTTTTTTTTTTGCGAGGTAGGGTCTCACTCTGGTCCAGGCTGACCTGGAATTAACTATGTAGTCTCAGGGGGCCTTGAACTCTTGGCAATCCTCCTACCTCTGCCTCCCAAGTGCTGGGATTAAAGGCGTGCGCCACCACGCCCGGCGTCAGTCCTTTTTTTTTAATGTGAGAGAGAGAATGATTGGTGCGCCAGGGCTTCTAACCACTGCACTCAAACTCCAGATGCATGTGCCCCCTTGTGTGCATGTGCGACCTTGAGTGCCTGTGTCATTGTGTGTCTGGCTTGCATGGGACCTGGAGAGTCGAACATGAGTCCTTAGGCTTCACAGGTAAGTGCCTTAACCACTGTGCCAGCTCTCTAGCCCCTTTTTCATTTTTGAGGCAAGGTCTCCAGTAGGTCAGGGTGTTTTTGAAGTCCTGTGTAGCCGAGGATGACCTTGAACTCTTGATCCTCTTGCCGTTACCTCACAAGTGCGGGAATTAGAGGTACCCCACCACATCTGCTGTATGCAATACTGGGGATCAAATCCAGGGCTTCCTACATGCTGGGCAAGCACTCTACCAACTGAGCTTACAACTCCCACCCTGGCCACTTAAAGCCATTTTCTTTAAAAAAAATATTGTCACATGTTCACCAGTGTTTCTTGCTGCTGCAAATGAATGGGGCACATTTTGTAGCCTAGAATTGAACTGTCAAGCTTTGCAAACAAATGCCATTAACCGTTGAGTGATCTCTGGGTTCGTGGCAAAGTCATCTTAAAAGTAGCAGATTTGGGCTGGAGAGATGGCTTAGCAGTTAAGGCACTTGCCTGCAAAGCCTAAGGACCTAGGTTTGATTCTCCAGGTCCCACGTAAGTCAGATGCACATGGTAGTGCATGCATCCGGAGTTTGTTTGCAGTGGCTAGAGGCCCTGACGTACCTATTCTCATCCTCCCTTCCTGTCTCTGTCTCTGTCTGTCTCAGTCTTAAATAAATAAATAAATAAATAAATAAATAAATAAATAAAAGTAGCAGATTTACTGTAGCAGCTCCAACCTGACTCTCATGGCAGCTACTGTGAAAACATATGTATAAATGTTACTGATTAAATACATGTGTCGGATGTGTCCTGCCATAAGAAACTGAAGGTAGGGGCTGGAGAGATGGCTCAGCAATTAAGGTGCTTGCCTGTAAAGCCTAACGATCCAGGTTTGAGTCTCCAGTACTTACATAAAGCCCGATGCGCAAAGTGGAGCATGCATCTGGAGTTCGTTTGCAGTGGCTAGAGGCCCTGGCATACCCATTGTCTGTCTGTCTTTCTCTTTGTTTCTCTATGCTTGCAAATAAATAAGTAAATGAATGAATAAATAAAAATAAGAAAAAAGATGCTTTCATACAAAGCCTGTTTGCCTTGGTTCAGTTCCCAAATTTCCCAAATAAGCTGGATACAGAAAATGGCCCAAGTGGGCTTGGAGAGATGGCTTAGCAGTTAAGGTGCTTGCCTACAAAGCCTGAGGACCCATGTTGTACTCTCCAGGCCCCATGTAATCCAGATGGACAAAGTGACACAAGTGTGTAAGGTCGCACATGTGCACAAGGTGGTCTGGAGTTTGATTGCAGTGGCTGGAGGCCCTGATGCACCATTTCTCTCTCTCTTGCTTACATAAAAAAAAAAAAGGGCCAGTCTAGAAAGTGGCCCAAACATTTGGAGTTCATTTGCACAGAGGCAAGAGACTGACCCGCTCCCCTCACTCCCACATGTAAATAAATACATAAGTTAAATAAATAAAGTAGAGAAAAGCAAATAGTAAAACTGCAAAAGTAGACCTGTGGAATCCCTGCTTGGGGTTGGATTCACTCTAGCCCAGGCCGACCTGGAATTCACTATGGAGTCTCAGGGTGGCCTTGAACTCATGATGATCCTTCTGCTTCTGCCTTCCGAGTGCTGGGATTAAAGGTGTGCCCATTTTCCCTTCCTGGTGGTACGTGTTAGTGCTAATGCTTTAGGGTAGATGAGAGTTTGAGAGCCAGCTTCATTCTAGAGCTGGTGGTGTCTCCTGTCCAGTGTTGTAAGATACTTTATTTATTTATTATTTTATTATTTGCGAGAGAAAGGCAGATAGAGAATGGGTATGCCAGGGTCTTGGGCCACTGCAAACAAATTCCTGAAGCATGTGCCCCTTTGTGCATCTGGCTTACATGGGTCCTGGGGAATTGAACCTAAGTTCTTTGGCTTTGCAGGCAAGCGTCTTAACCGCTAAGCCATCTCTCTAGCCTATTGTTTATTTTTGTTTTTTTCTGAGGTAGGGTCTTGCTGTAGCCCAGGCTGACCTGAAATTCACTATGTAGTCTTAGGCTGGCCTTGAACTCAAGATGATCCTCCTACCCCTGCCTCTCGATTGCTCTGATTAAAGGCCTGTGTCATTATGCCTGGCTTACATTTATTTATTTATTTATTTATTTATTTATTTATTTATTTGGTTTCTCGATGTAGAGTCTCACTCTAGCCCAGGCTGACCTGGAATTCACTATGTAGTCTCAGGGTGGAATCGAACTCATAGCAATCCTCCTACCCCAACATCCCAAGTGCTGACATTAAAGACATGTATCATCATGCCCAGCTTATTTTATTTTATTTATTTTATTTTTGTTTTTCGAGGTAGGGTCTCGAATTCATGGTGATTCCTACCTCTGCCTCCCAAGTGCTGGGATTAAAGGCCTGGCTTTATTTTATTTATTTATTTATTTATTTATTTATTTATTTATTTATTTATTTATTTATTTATTTGGTTTATTGAGATAGGGTCTTGCTCTAGCCTAAACTGACCTGAAATTGAAATTGCTCAGGGTGGCCTCAAACTCACAGCATCTTCCTACCTCTGCCTCCCAAATTGGGATTAAAGACATGTGCCACCACGCCAGGCTTTTCTTTTTCTTTTTCTTTTTTTTTTCTTTTTTTTTTTGGTTTTTCGAGGTAGGGTCTCACTCTGGTCCAGGCTGACCTGGAATTCACTATGTAGTCTTAGGGTGGCCTTGAACTCTCGGTAATCCTTCTACCTCTGCCTCCCAAGTGCTGGGATTAAAGGCATGTGCCACCATGCCCGTCTCAGGCTTTTCTTTAGGAATTTTAATTTTAATTTTGATTTTGATTTTTTTTTTTAGTTTTTCAAGGTAGGGTCTCATTCTAGCTCAGGCTGACCTGGAATTCACTATGTATTCTCAGGCTGGCCTTGAACTCTTGGCAATCCTCCTACCTCTGCCTCCTGAGTACTGGGAATAAAGGCGTGTGCCACCATGCCTGGGATTTTTTTTTTTTTCAATGTAAGGACTCATTGTAGCTCAGGCTGACCTGGAATTCACTATGTAGTCTCAGAGTGGCCTTGAACTCATGGCTCTCTCCTGCTTCTTCCTGAGTGCTGGGATTAAGGGCATGTGCCACCACACCCAGTTTCTTCAGGACTTTTTTTGGTTTTTCAAGGTAGGGTCTCACTCTAGCCCAGACTGACTTGGAATTCACTCTGTAGTCTCAGGGCGGCCTGGAACTCAGGGTGATCCTCCTACCTCTGCCTTCTGAGTGCTGGGATTAAAGACGTGCACCACCATGCCCGGTTCTCTTTAGGACTTTTTAAAAGAACAGTTTTAGTTCACAGCAGAATTGAGAAAGACAGAGATTTCCCATATCCCCCTTCTCTTGGTATTTTAGTAATTACTTCCTTAGATGGCTGCCAAGGCCATATCTTTTGATTCTGGACCCAACCTTGGCTTTGCGGGCAGAAGAGGTGATGGAGCATGCTTACTGGGCAGCTCTCAGCTGAGTAGCCACAGTGTGGGCCCACACTCCCTTGATCCTGTGGCAGCTGTCCCTGTACTTATCACCATTTCACACACATAAAGTAAGACCCAGAAAGGTGCCTATGCCAACTCCCATGGCTGATAAGTGAGTGATCAGGTTTTGGCCTTCTAGTTCTTGTGGTTTCTTTTCTCATTTGTAAAGTTGCTTTTCTAGGAGAGACTGGTAAAGGGCCTGATGGTTCATAGTGTGATGTTCCCATAGTAGTTCTTCAGTGAAGATATATAAGGATGGAAGACATAGAAATAGAAAAAGTCTTAACTACGTTAGAATTATTTCAGTTTGGGTCACATTTAAAAATTAAAAAAGATAAAAATAAAATATAAAAAATGGGCTGGAGAGGTGGCTTAGTGGTTAAGGCACTTGCCTGCAAAGCCAAAGGACCTTGGCTTGACTCCCCACACATCTGGAGTTTGTTTGCAGTGGCTGGAGGCCCTGGTGCACCCATTCTCTTTCTCTCTACTTTCTATTTCTGTATCTCTCTTTCTCAAATAAATACATAAAAATAAAATAAAAAATACTTAAAAAATTAAAATTAAAAAAGGAGCTGGACGTGGTGGCACATGCCTTTGATCCCAGCATAGGGAGGCAGAGGTAGGAAGATTGCTGTGAGTTCAAGGCCATCCTGAGACTACATAGTGAACTCCAGGTCAGTCTGGGCTAGAGTGAGACCTCGAAAAACTAAAAAATATAAAATAAAATATAATAAAAATTAAAAAAAAAGGCTGGAGAGATGGCTTAGTGGTTAAGGCGCTTGCCTGCAAAGCCAGTGGACCCAGATTCAATTTTTCAGTACCCATGTAAGCCAGATGCGCAGGGTGATGCATACATCTGCAGTTCGTTTGTAGTGACTAGAGGCCCTGGTGTGCCCATTCTCTCTGCTTCTTTCTCATGTATATATATTTACTATACTGATTGCAAGCACGCCAGGGCCCCTTGCCCCTGCAAATGAACTCCAGACACATGTGCTACTTTATGCATCTGGCTTTATGTGGGTACTGGGGAAATTGAGCCTGGGCTGGCAAGCTTTGGAAGTTAAGTGGCTATAATAAATCATCTCCTAGCTCTAGTTTTAAAATTTTTTAATTTTACTTATATTTGAGAGAAAGAGAAGCAGCTATATAGAGAAAGAGAATGGGGGGCTAGAGAGATGGCTTAGCTGTTAAGGTGCCTGCCTGTGAATCCTAAGAACGCTTGTTCAGGTCTCTGTGTCCCACATTTAGCCAGATGCAAAAGTGATGCAAAAGTGATGCAAACGCACAATGTCGCACATGCACACAAGGGGGCGCACTCATCTGGAATTTGTTCATAGAGGCTGAGAGGCCCTGGCTCGCCCATTCTTTCTCTTCCTCTCTCTCTTTCTCTCTGCCTCTCTCAAAGAAAGAAAGAAAGAAAGAAAGAAAGAAAGAAAGAAAGAAAGAAAGAGAGAGAGAGAGAGAGAATGGGTGTGCCAGCACCTCCAGCCACTGCAGTTGAACTCCAGATGCATGTACCACCTTGTGCATCTGGCTTATGTGGGTACTAGGGAATTGAACCTGGGTTCTTTGGTTTTACTGGCAAGCGCCTTAACTGCTAAGCCATCTCTCCAGCCCTTCTTTTAATTGGTGGACAAGAGGAATGCAAACTCTATATGATAATGAGGAGCTACTGAAGCCCACCGACTCAGTAAGGACTCCTCTGATTGAAGAGTCAAACAAAGTGACCATTGACCATCTGATGTGCCTACACAATACGTATTTCTTTTCTTTTCTCTTCTCTTCTTTTCTTTTCTTTGCTTTGCTTTTTCTTTTTTCTTTTTCTTTTCTTTTTTTTTTTTTTTTTTTTTTTTTTGGTTTTTCGAGGTAGGGTCTTACTCTATCTCAGACTGACCTGGAATTCACTATGTAGTCTCAGGGTGCACCACCATGCTCAGTCTGCATATTTCTTTTTGAATATTTTATTTATTTGCAAACAGAGAGAGAGTGAGAAAGAGAAGAGGCATGCTAGGGCCTCTAGATGCATGTGCCACTCTGTGAATCTGGCTTTAAGTGGGTATTGGGGAATCTAACCCAGGCCTTTAGGCTTTTCAAGTAAGTGTCTAACCCTCAAAGCCCCTCCAGCCCCTGGGTTACATTTTTTTTTTTTTTTTTTTTTTTTTTTTTTGTTTTTTTTCAAGTCCAGGCTGACCTGTCTGTAGTCTCAGGGTGGCCTCAAACTCTCGGCGATCCTCCTACCTCTGCCTCCCAGTGCTGGGATTAAAGGCGTTTTACATTTTTATAAAAGTTCATTCTGCTGGTTGTGGTGGCCCACACCTTAAATCCCAGTACTCAGGAGGCTGGGGTAGGAGGATCTCTGTGAGTTCAAGGCCACCCTGAGACTACATAGTGAATTCCAGGTCAGCCTGGGCTAGAGCAAGACTACCTTGAAAAAACAAAAATACTTGTTATTTCTTATTTTAGTTACAAACTAAAAATCATGATATTTTGTTAGCTATTTGTCCATGCCAACAACCCAAGGAATTTGTGTGTGTGTGTGTGTGTGTATGTATGTATGTATGTATGTGTGCGGATGTGGTGCCCTGTAGATGGAGGCCAGAGGAGCATGTAAGGGGTCCCCCCGCACCACTCTTCTACATGTTTTCTTGAGATTAGAGTATTACTAATTCTGTGGCCTCTGCTCCCAACAGGAATAAGGTCATAGATGTGCATGGTCATGCCCATGTATTTAGGTGGGTGTTGAGGAATCAAACTTGGGCAAGATTGGGCTTGCTCAGGAAGCATCCTCTGTGTGTGTGTGTGTGGGGGCAGTTGTGAGTGGGCCTCTTGCTGCTACAAATGAATTCTAGATACTTGCGCCACTTTGTGTGGCTAGCTTTATGTTGGTACTGGGGAATTGAACCCATGCCAGTAGGCTTTGCAAACAAACACCTCTCATGTATGAGCCATCTCTCTAGCCCTGGTTTTAATTTTTTTATTTTTTGAGGTAGCGTCTCACTGTAGCTCAGGCTGACCTGAAATTCACTATGTAGTCTCAGGGTGGCCTTGAATTTATGGCAATCCATTTACCTCTGACTTCCAAGTGCTGGGATTAAAGGTGTGAGCCACCGTGCCCGGCAGCCCTGTTTGTTTTTTGAGGCACGGTCTCACTCTAGGCTGACCTGGAACTCTAGCTACAAGATAGCTTCCAACTCATAGGGATTCTCCTACTTAAACCTCTAGAGTGCTGTGCTATGACTAAAGGCATGGGCCACCATGCACTATGGGATTTGCTTTTAGTGTGTATATGGTGGTGTGTGTGTGGAGGACAGAGGACATCCTGGTGGTATTTGTCCTCCTTCCACAGGGTCTCATGTTCTGCTGCTGTATGTGTGCAGTCTAGCTGGCCCTTGAGCTTCTGGATTCTTCTGGCTCCAGCTCCCATTGATAGAGACCTGTTGGGGTCACAGACAGGTTTGCCAGTGTGTGTTTTACGTGGGGGCTGGGGCATCAAACTGGAGCTGACAGGTTTGCAAGCAGTCACCTTCAATTGCTGAGCTATCTCCCTAGCCCGTGACTCAAGGGATCTAAAGTAAATGGCATAAAGCACTCTCTGACCCTTAATCTCCAATTGAATGTTTTATCTTCTATACATTTTAGGTTAGGGCTTTTTGAGGCAGAGTCTTACTGCAGTTGCCCATGAACTTAAAGCAGTCCACCTCAGACTGCTGAGTACTGGAATTACAGAGTGAGCTACAAAGTTGTTTGCGTGCGTGTGGTGTATGCATATGTATTTGCCCATACAGCACCATATGTGTTCGCCCGTGGAGAAGTATTGCCTGCTTTCCTGTGGTGGCTGGAGCAGGACATTGAGTATTCTGCTCCATTGTCTTCAACCTGTTCTTTTTTTCTTTAGCTAATTAATTAATTTATTTGAGGAAGAGACAGAAGAGAAAGAGAAAGGGAGAGAGAGGTGGGGAGGGAATGGGCACACAAGAACCTCTAGCCACTGCACATGAATTCCAGCTATACACACCACCATGTGCATCTAGCTTATGTGGGCTCTGGGAATTGAACCTGGATCCTTAGGCTTTACAGGCAAATGCCTTAACCACTAAGACATCTCTCCAGCCCCAACCTGTTCTTGTTGCATTTTGTTTATTTGTTTGCTTTTAGTCTTTTGGTGTCCCCCCCCCCAAGGTGGGGTCTCACTCTAGCTCAGGCTAACTTAGAATTCACTCTGTATTCTCAGGGTGGCCTTGAACTCATGGTGATCCTCTTACCTCTGCCTCCTGAGTGCTGGGATTAAAGGCATGTGCCATTATGCCCAGCCTACTTTTGGTTTTTTGAAGGCATTGTTTCCCTGTAGTCCAGACTGACCTGGAACACACTCTATAGTCCAGACTGGCTTTGAACTCATGGTGATCCTCCTGTTTCAACTTTCCTGAGTGTTAGAATTAAAGGCATGAACCACCACCCCTGGCCTGTAACCTGTTCTTATTTGAGCGAGAGTCTCTTACTGATCCTGAAGCTTGCCATTCATGAGCTCAGCGAATCTCATGTCTCTGCTTCCCTATGAGACTGGGGTTACAGATACATGTATCCATGCCCAGCTGTTTTTGTGGGTCTTGAGGATCAAATGTGAATGGTCTCTTGGGCCTCCTAAGGACCTCATGCATGCACAGGAAGTGCTCTTAACCGCTGAGCCACATCTGTCCAGCCCCCATGCTGGTTTTTTGAGATGGGGTCACTGTATCACAGGCTGGCCTCCAACTCCTCATGATCCTCTTGCCTCTTCCTCCCTAAGGCGGGAATTACAAATTAGAATTATAGATATGGCCAGGTGTGGTGGCGCACGCCTTTAATCCCAGCACTCGGGAGGCAGAGGTAGGAGGATTGCTGTGAGTTGAAGGAGGCCACCCTGGTACTACATAGTGAATTCCAGGACAGCCTGGGCTAGAGTGAGACCCTACCTCAAAAAACAACAACAACAACAAACAAACAAACAAACAAAAAAAAAAAAACTCTTAAAAAATACTAAAGAAAAAAGATTATAGATATATGACACATGCCCTGCTCAAACAATTTTATTTTAATTAATTAATTAATTTGCAAGCAGAGAAAGATAAAAGAGAGACAGAATGAGAATGGGTGTGCCAGGGCCTCCAGCCACTACACACAAACTCCAGACACATGCCCACTTTTGTTTTTTTTTTTTGTTTTTGAGGTAGGTTCTCACTCTAGCTCAGGCTGAACTGGAATTCACTATATAGTCTCAGGGTGGCCTTGAACTCATAGCGATCCTCCTACCTTTGCCTCCCAAGTGCTGGGAATAAAGGCATGTTTCACCACTCCTGGTTCACATGTGCTACTTTGTGCATCTGGCTTACATGGGTACTGGGGAATCAAACCTGGATCCTTAGGCTTGGCATGCAAGCATCTGAACCACTAAGGCATCTTTCCAGCCCTCAAACAATTTTTTTTCTGTTTTGTTTTTTCAAGGTAGACTTTCACTCTGGCCCAGGCTGATCTGGAATTCACTATGTAGTCTCAGTGTGGCCTTGAACTCATGGTGATCCTCCTACTTCTGCCTCCAGAGTGCTGGGAGGGAGTGCCTGTTATCTTTGTTTTTTTGTTTTGTTAATTTTTTGGGGGGGGTGGTTCTAGGTAGGGTCTCACTCTAACTCAGGCTGACCTGGACATCACTCTGTAGTGTCAGGGTGGCCTTGAACTCACAGCTATCCTCCTACCTTTGCCTCCCGAGTGCTGGGAGGGTGTTGTTAATTTTTTTAAAAAATATTTTATTTTTATTTATTTATTTATTTGAGAGAGAGAGAGAGACAGAGATAGGCAGGTAGAGAGAGAGAGAGAAAGAGAGAGAGAATGAGTACACCAGGGCCTCCAGCCACTGCAAACGAACTCCAGATGCATGTACCCCCTATATATCTGGCTTATGTGGTTCCTGGGGAGTCGAACCTGAGACCTTTGGCTTTGCAGGCAAGTGCCTTAATTGCTAAGCCATATCTCCAGCCTTGTTTTGTTATTTAAAAACTATTTATATTTGTTCGAGAAAGAGAGAGACAAACAGGGAGGAATATGCATGCCAGGGCCTTCAGCCACTGCTGACAAACTCCAGGTGCATGTGCCACCTTGTGCATCTGCCTTATGTGGGTAATGGGGAATTGAATCCGGACCCTTAGGCTTCATGGGCAAGCACCTTAACTGCTAAGCCATCTCTCCAGCCCTCAAATAATTTTAAAAACAATATTTTGAAGACATTCAATGCCTTAATTGTAGTGCCCATGTTCCAGTTATTATAGTGTAAAAAGAAGTGATTCCCATGTAAGTTATTGGAGAGATCCGTTGACTCCACTAGAGAGTACCGAAAGGACAAATCTTTATTGTAGGTCATCTGCCTGAATAGCGAAGAGCTGAATCATTCACTTTAGGTTTTCTCAGTTTTCTCCAAAATTATCTTGTCTTCTCTCACTTTTCCAAGTACTGCAATGACAAGAAATAGAACAACCAGAGACAACCAGATCTAACTCCAGCTGGATGATAAAATGCACTTAGGTCTTCCAAGGGTACATCCTGTTTCATTGATTATGTTTCTATTCAGAACATAGAGAGGGATCTTTGTGAGGATTCAAAAGCTTTTGGTGGCAGAGCAGTGGACATATAATGACAAAAAGATAGTTCCTATGTCTTATAAGTTGACAGTAATGGGGAAAGGCAGGCTGATTGGTGGGGGAGTCCCGTTTTAGGCTGGTAGTTGCTGAAACATCTGTGAACAACATAGTCAAGAATATTGACTGATGTTCATTCAGCCATCAAATAGTTCCTGAGCGGCCACCATGTTTCAGGTATTAAAGCAAGAGGTGAGGAAAACCTGGCATTGTCTCTCTACAGCTTCTGGTCCACTGGCTTTGCTAATCAGATAATCACACTAATTCCTGTCATTACAAACTCCAAAGTGGCCCAAAAGTAGTGACCTCTGTCTGTTAGCACAGCCTCAGGCAGTTTAGAGGATTCATGGAAATGATGTGTTGGCTGAGAATTGCAGTGTGAGATTGCATGCTGCCGCGGGCAGTGCCCTGTGTCTGCAGGGAGGTGGCAGCACTATAGAGAACTCAGAGCCTGTTTATCCCGAGCTGTGGAGGAGGGCCAGAGTATGGTGCAGGCTTGTCATTCTTGCTAGGTACTGCCATCTTCATGCTGAGAGGAATGTGGAAGAGAGGATGGTGTGTCATTTGACTGCACAACCTGGCCATTAGATCACACTTTGCCTGTCCCAAGGACTAATGGAGTCGAGTCACAGTGGTCCAGGAGGGCCATGAAGAGGGTTCTTGGACTTTTGGCTAGGAAGGTGCAGTGGAGGTAGAATGATACTTTCCAAAAGATATTTGGGTAAAATGGTTGAAAAAGCCATGGTGTGCCTGAGTGTTTAGGGAAGCTGCAAAGATGTCTCTTCTGGAATGGTGACATTAAGCCTGAGTTTCCCAGGCAGAGTAGCACGGGGCAAGGACATATGGGGTTTATAATGACTGTCAACTTGACAGGACCTGGAGTCACCTGTGAGGCATGATCTAGATGGGCAGCACTCCTGGGCTGGGTGCTGCACTGTGTACGAAGGAGAGTACTGTCTGAGCAGCAGCATGCTTTGTTCTCTGCACCTCACTGTGGATGGAATGTGACCAGCTCCTCTCACCATGGCCTCCCTGCTATGATGGGCTGTGACAAGCCAGACTGAACCCATTCCCTTCCCTAAGTTGCTTCTGCTTGGGTATTTTGTCTTAGCAAAGAGAAAGTAACTAATACGGTAGAACACAAAGCCTGGAATATGTGTGAAAAGCAGGTTAGTCCAGAAATGAAGTGTAGGGTGAAGTTGAGGCAGGATGCTGGAGGAGAGGTAAAGAACCTTGGAATCAGGCTGGAAATGGCTGTCCCGCTGTTGCCAGGTGGGAGCTGTGGAAGCCACAGGTCTGAGGGGATAGCATTGGTCTTGCTACTCTTTCTGCTGTTGGGCCAGGGGACACGAGACCTTCATGACTTGTCAGGCTCTCCTGGATCTGGGGTCCACTCTACTCACCTTAGTACTCTTAAGGGTCTTTCTTAGTTCTCATAGCTTTGAGGGGAGAAGGTGGGTTTCATCTTTTATTTTTCTTCCCTCTTCTCTGCCCCTCCCAGTCCTCTCCCTGAAGCTCCTCAGTGAACAGTTAGGGAAGTTACTTAGGGACATTATTCTCTGTATTTCAGGGATAGGGATCCCTTTAAAGGAAAGATTTGTCCTCTTTATATTCTTTTTTTTTTTTTTAGTTTTTCGAGGTAGGGTCTCACTCTAGTCCAGGCTGACCTGGAATTCACTATGTAGTCTCAGGGTGGGCTCGAACTCACAGTGATCCTCCTACCTCTGCCTCCCAAATTCTGGGATTAAGGGTGTGTGTCACCACGCCCAGCTACTTCGACTCTTTAAAAGCGTTTTCAAACAAGCGCCTTTAACTGCTGAGACATCTCTCCACACTTTAAAAAGCTGTTCAGGGTCTGGGGAGATGGAGTGCTTGCTTGTAAAACCTGCCAGCCCAGGATTCAATTCCCCAGCCACCCATATAATGCCTGTGGACATTTTATTTGCAGTGGCAAGAGACCCTGGTGCTCTCCCAACCAAGTAAATACAAAATACAAAATTAAAAACACTAAGTATTTGCCTCAATTTTGGCCAGATCCTTACTGGCTGTGAAATAGACTCCACACCCAGTGCTACTGCAGCATCCTTCCCTGCAGTGACTGCTCTTGGATCCATTTGCCAGAGCCGTGTTTGGGAAGAACTGAAGTCTCATCCCAGGAGGCATGCTGGACAAACAGCTTTCTTCTTAGGCAGCAGAAAGTACTACCTGCTGTCATTGTGTTGCTCTGCAAGGACCTCTCTGCTAGAAGATATACTTGGTTAGTGGTAGTAATCCATCACTTTCTTCTTAAAACAGGAAGTGAGAGCATACACTCTGTGCACTGCAGCCTTTGCAGGTGTGTGGATTTTGACTCCAGCCCTGCTTCCTTCTATGAGGCGATCATCCTGTGCAGGCCCAGAAGGACATAGCTCTGTCTAAGGATTGTCATGTGCAGTGTGAATGATATGGAGATGGACCTGAGTAGGGCTCATTAAGGTGTTTGCATGTGTAAATGTGTGTGCACACCCATGTAGAGACCATAGGAGGACATCAGGTGTCCTCTGTCATTCTTCGACCTTATTTCTTGAGATCAGCGCTCATTGAACTTGGAGCTCAGGTTTTATTGGCTAGACTGGCTGACCAGTGAGCCTCATGGACTCTTGTGTCTCTACCCACCTCAGCTCTGGGATTATAGGTGTGCATAGCTGCACTTTTTTACATGGATGCTGGAGCTCAAACTCAGGTTCTTATGCTTGTACAGCAAATACTGTTACACACTGAGCCGACTCCCCAGACATCACCCATTTTTAAAAATATTTATTTGGGGCTGGAGAGATGACTTAGCAGTTAAGGCGCATGCCTGCAAAGCTTATGAATCCAGGTTCGATGCTCCAGGTCCCTCGTAAGCCAGATGCACATGATGGTGCATGCGCCTGGAGTTCGTTTGCAGTGGCTGGAGGCCACGGCGTGCCCATTCTCACTCTTTCTCTCTGTCTCTCTCTCTGTCTGTCTCTAATAAATAAGTAGAGCCGGGCATGGTGGTACACGTCTTTAATCCCAGCACTTGGGAGGCAGGGGTAGGAGGATCGCCATGAGTTCGAGGCCACCCTGAGACTAATTCCAGGTCAGCCTGAGCTAGAGTGAAACCCTACCTTGAAAAATCAAAATAAATAAATAAATAAATCTTTAAAATATTTATTTCCATGTGTGCATGCCGGCATGTGTGTGTTTGGGCATATCAGGGTCACTTGCTGCTGCAAATGAATGCATGTCTGGCTTTAAATGGGTAGCTGGGAAGTTGAACCCTGGCCCTGTCAGGCTTTGCAAGGAAGCACCTTTAACTGCTGAGTCATGTCCTCAGTCCCCAATTTTTTTTTTTTTTTTTTTGGTTTTGTGAGGTAGGGTCTCACTCTGGCTCAGGCTGACCTGGAATTAACTATGTAGTCTCAGGGTGGCCTTGAACTCTCGGTGATCCTCCTACTTCTGCCTCCCGAGTGCTGGGATTAAAGGCGTGCGCCACCACGCCCGGCTTAGTCCCCCAATTTTTATTGTTCATTGGGTGTGTATGTTTATGATGTGAATGTGGGCATGGGTGCCTACTTGTCACAGTGCCCATGTGGAGGTAGAGGACAACTTTGGGGTGTTTCTCCTCTCTTTCCACCTTCTTATATATAGTTTTTATTTTTATTTTTTTATTTGAGAGAGAGAGAATGAATGAGAATGGGCGTGCCAGGGCTTCCAGCCACTGCAAATGAACTCCAGATGCATATGCCACCTTGTGCATCTGGCTTATGTGCAGCCTGGGGAATCAAACCAAGGTTCTTTGGCTTTTCAGGCAAGTGCCTTAATGGCTGAACCATATATTCAGCTCCTACCTTTTGAAACAGGATCTCTCTTGCTGCTGCTGCTTGTGAGCTCCTGGGTTCTCCTGGCTCCCATTGCTGTAGGCACACTGGGATTATAAACAGGCGGGCCACTTTGTGTCCGACATTGTGTGGGTGCTGGGGAATTGAACTTGGGCTGGCAAGCTTGCAAACAAGTGCCTTTAACCATTGAGCCTTTAACAGTTGAGCTATCTCTCTGCCCTGTACTGCTCCTTTAAAGACAGATAGTCTATTCCAAGCTGCCTCCAACTCACTATGTGGCTGAGGATGATATTGAACTCCTGATTCATCTGCCTAGGCCTCGTGTATGCTGTGATGGCAGTGTGTCACACCCGGTGGAAAATGTTCTGGCATCTGCTGTGGTGTGACTCCTTTGGTGCCCACATGCCCAGCATGGCAGCACTCAAGTGCTTGCTAGGTGCCTGACAGAAGGACAGTGGGATGAAGTGAGAGAATTGTGTTCACAGGAGGACTGCATGGGCTTGGTAGTTCTGGGACTGGAGATTAGGACTCCAGCCTGTACCACCACAAAAGTCAGAGGGGCTCTCTGTGGAAATCTCTCTAATGACCAGAACTAAGCTGGTTGTGGTGGTTTATGCCTGCAATTCTAGTACTCTAGAGTGAGTTTGAGGCCTGTCCAGGCAGTTTAGATGAGACCCTGTTTGTCAAAGTGGAATATTCTTCCTTTTTTTTTTTTAAAATTCTTTTTTGAGGTAGGGTCTTGTTCTAGTCCAGGCTGATCTTGAATTCATGATATAGTCTCAGGTTGGCCTTGAACTCATAGTGATCCTCCTATCTCAGCCTCCTAAGTGCTTGGGAATAAAGGCGTGCACCACTGTGCTCGTCCAGCTTAATACTTTGTTGAGATCTAAGAAGTTGGTGATTATTAGGTACTTAGGATACAAAGGGTATGTATAACTCAAGGTATTTTCAAAGGTTGTCACTTTTAAGAAATGGGAAGAACAGTGAAGTGTGGCATTGACCCAAGTGTGGAAGCTGTTTTGAGAAAATAATGGGCTTTCCCCCCCCTTTTTCTTTTTCTTTTCTTTCTTCCTTTTTAAAAATTTTTTAATTTTTTTGAGATAGAGTCATGCTCTAACCCAGGCTGACCTGGAATTCACTGTGTAGTCTCAGGTTGACCTGGAACTCAGTGATCCTCCTACCTTGGCCTTCTGGGTGCTGGGATTAAAGGTATGTACCATCACACCTGGCTAATGGGCTTATTTATTTTTAATTTTTAATTAATTTATTTATTTTATTTAGTTAATTTTTTTAAAACTTTTTATTTTTTATTATTTTTTTGGAGAGAGAAACAGAGAGAGAGAGAGAGAGGGAGGGAGGGAGGAAGACAGAGATGGGCATGCCAGCCGTGTCTCAGCTGCTGCGAACGAAATCCAGATGTGTGCGCCCCCTTGTGGTCAAGTGCGGCATTGCGCCCTTGCGTCACTTTGCATCTGGCTAACGTGGGACCTGGAGATTGGAACCGCTGGAGATTGGAACCAGTGTTCTTAGGCTTAGGAGGCAGGTGCCTTAACCCCTAAGCCATCTCTCCAGCCCAATTTATTTATTTTTTAAACATTTTATTTATTTATTTATTTATTTATTTATTTATTTATTTATTTATTTATCTGAGAGAGAAATAGGCAGAGAGAGAGAGCGAGGGCAAGCAAGAGAGAGAGAATGGGCATGCCAGGGCCTCCAGCCACTGCAAACAAACTCCAGATGCATGTGCCCCTTGTGCATCTGGCTTATGTGGGTTCTGGAGAATCGAACCTGGGTCCTTTGGCTTTGCAGGCAAGTGCTTTAACCGCTAATCCATTTTTCCAGCCCCTAATTTTAATTTTTTTAATGTGTGAGAGAGAATGGGTACATCAGGGTCTCCAGCCATTGCAATCAAACTCCAGATGCATGTGCCACTAGTGTGCATATGTGACTTTGTGATTGCTTCACCTTGTGTGACTGGCCTATGTGGGATCTGGAGAGGCAAACATGGGTCCTTATGCTTCTCAGGCAAGTGCCTTAAATGCTAAGCCATCTCTCCAGCCTGGGCTTTTTTTTTTTTTTTTTTTTTTTTTTTTAAAGCAGTCCCAGAACAGTTTATTTATTTTTTGAGAGAGACAAAGAGAGAGAGGGAGAGGAAGACAGATAGAGATGGGCGCGCCAGCAGCCCCTCAGCCACTGCGAACGAAATCCAGATGCACGCGCCCCCTTGTGGTCAAATGTGGCATTGCGCCCTTGCGTCACTTTGCATCTGGCTAAACGTGGGACCTGGAGATTGGAACCAGCGTTCTTAGGCTTAGGAGGAAGGTGCCTTAACCATTAAGCCATCTCTCCAGCCCTTTTTTTTGTTGTTGTTTTTTTGAGGTAGGGTCTCACTGTAGCTCAGGCTGACCTGGAATTCACTATGTAGTCTCTCAAGGTGGCCTTGAACTCTCTCTCTTTTTTTTTTTTTGGAACTCTTGGCAATCCTCCTACCTCTGCCTCTCCCCCCAGTGCTGGGATTAAAGGTGTGCACCTTCATGCCCGGCAAAGCTTTTGGTTTTAAAGTTAAACTAGGACATGGACCTGAACATGGAAATGGACCATGGACATGGTGTGAGTTTGGCAAGTTAGAAATGAAACTGGATATAATTGAACAATTCAGGTGGAAGATATGAATTTGTAGCTGATCACTACAGTTGAGTCTGAGAGTAGGTCAGCTGCCAAGGGCCAGTATACTCTTGCCAGCCCAGGGGAGGTAGAGGAGCGGAGCTGGGAGTTGTGGACCTACATGCTGAGGTAGGACTATAGTGAGTTTCAGGTCACTTGGGCTTTAGAGCAAGGCTCTGTCTCAAAAAACTAAAATAGCGAGATGGCTCAGCCGCCTGAGTTCAATTCCCCAGCCACTCATGTATAGCTGGATGGGCATTTATATGCTTCAAGAGACCCTGGAGCGCACATGTGCGCACACACACCACATAACACATACACACATAAACATACAAACATGCACATACACACACAAGTGCAAGTGAAAAACAAAACTAAAGCAGAAGGGCTAGAGAGATGGCTTAGTGGTTGAGGCACTTGCCTGCGAAGCCTAAGGACCCAGTTTCAATTCACCAATACACACTTAAGTCAGATGCACAAGATGTCTGTAGTGCCTAGAGGCCCTGGATCACCCATTCTCTCTATCTGCCTTTTTTCTCTCTCTCCAATAAACAAACAAACAAACAAATAAATAAAATTAAAAATAAAAAACTAAGGCAGAAAACCAATATTAGCAAACAAAAACCCCAAACAGGCCAGGATTTGTTTTTGTGGAGTAGGTCATTGCAGGGAGAGTGTCACAGTGGCTGTGAGAGGGACTTTCTCTAGATTGAGTGGCCTGAGAAATCAAAAGTGATCCTGGATTAGAAAGTTATGTTTTAGAAATTGTCTGTCTTACAGATGAGAAATGTCAGTGAACTAAAAGGAGAAATAGGAAATGAATTCACTTAAAAAAGAAGTGCTTCATGCAGAGTGAGAAGTTTAATATACCAAAATACTTTTACTTTTTAATTTTTTTCTGAGGTAGGGACTCACTCTAGCCCAGGCTGACCTGGAACATACTCTCTAGTCTCAGGCTGTCCTCAACTCACAGCGATCCTTCCACTTTGACCTCCTCCTGAGTACTGGGGCTAAAGGTGTGTGCCATCACACCTGGACAGTCATGGTTTTTAGCTTGTGTTACGGTTTAGCTTGTGTTAAGGTTTTTTTCTTTTTTTCTTTGGGACAGGCTCTTGCTGTAGCCCAGGCTGGCCTCCCAGTTCTGATCCTCCTATCTTCATCTCCTGAGTCCTGGGATTACAGGTGTGCCCCACCTTGTCCAGCTCATGTTTTTTTTTTTTTTTTGGTTTTGCAAGGTAGGGTCTCACTCTTCTGGTCCAGGCTGACCTGTAATTAACTATGTATTCTCAGGTGGCCTCGAACTCTCGGTGATCCTCCTACCTCTGCCTTCCGAGTGCTGGGATTAAAGGTGTACGCCACCACGCCCGGCTTCCAGCTCATGAATTTGTAAGGTGAGTGATGATGCAGTTGCTTTTTGCTTTGCTGATAACTACATGGGGAAATAGCTCCTCTCATGATTTCTGCTTGGTTCCTCTCACTTTCCCAGGCCCCTCGCCCCATGCCCCAGTGCAGGGATTTTTGAACCTTGACTGTAAGTTAGAATGAGCATGGAGTGTTTAAAATGCTGGAATGAGGCCACTGACTGCAGACTGTTGGTGGTGTGGCCCCAGAGTGCTTCCGTTTTTAAGGTACAGACCTTTTTTTTTTTTGGTTTTTCGAAGTAGGGTTTCACTCTGGTCGAGGCTGACCTGGAATTAACTATGTAGTCTCAGGGTGGCCTCGAACTCACGGCGATCCTCCTACCTCTGCCTCCCGAGTGCTGGGATTAAAGGCATGCGCCACCATTCCTGGCAAGGTACAGACCTTTTAGGATGCCTGTGTGCTGGACGGCCCTGCTCTCCTGCTAGGTGATCACTGAGGGCCAGGAGAGTTTCCTGCTCTGCAGAAAGCAGTGTTCTGAGCTGATTCGGCCCTTTCTTCTGGATGGTCAAATCCTGAGCTCCACGTACTTAACCTTATGGGGTACTTTGTGAAGCATCAAGATACTTTTTCTAGTAAAAGATTTAAAAAATATATTTATTTAATTAGTTTATTTATTTGAGAGAGATAGAGAATGAGAATGGGTGTGTTAGGGCCTCTAGCCACTACAAATGAACTTCAGACACATGCATCACCATGTACGTCTGGCTTATGTGGGTACTGGAGAATTGAACCTTAGTCCTTAGTCCTTAGACTTTGCAAGCAAGCACCTTAATCATTAAGCTATCTCTCCAGCCCAAGATTTTTTTTTTTTTTTTTTTTTTGAGGCAGATTCTTACCACAGTCTAGGCAGCTGGTAACTCACTCTGTAGCCTAGCCTGGTCTTCAGTTAAGGACCAAACTACTTCAGTCTCCTGAGTGCTGTAATCAGTCATGAGCCCCCATGCCTCCTTTAGTGAAAAGTTTTAATTGCTGGGCTTGGTGGTGTACACCTTGATTCCAGCACTCAGGAAGCTGAGGTAGGATTGCAGTGTGGTTGAGGCCAGCCAGGACTAGAGTGAGACCCTTTCAAAAAACCAAAAAAAAAAAAAAAAAATTAAAATCATAACAGTGAGCTTAAAAGTTGCATGTAATTGAAGAATGGAGTGCAAACTTACTATTTTGACTATTGAACTATATGTGCAGAGTTAAACCTTTTGGAAGACATTTTCAACAGATGGATGAGGTGAAGGTCACATTGAGAAACAGCGGACTGGGTGGTCTCCAGCTATCAGTACCCTTGGTCTTACAATTCTTTATTTTCAGCAAATAATGATTTTGCAACGTTTTCTTTTGACCAGCTTGTCTTCTGAGTTTCCATTAGCATTCTCTTCCTTAGAGGGAAAACTGTGTAAGGACTCTTTCTTCAGCTTCTGTCCTCCTTAGGCAGCTCTACTGTTCCAGGGCAAGGCCAGCAGATTGGCAGTTTATGTCTTTAGCTTCTCTTTTCACCGCTGGTCTTTCACACGAAGATTTACTCATGCCTTCCTTCCCTACAGGTGGCCATTGTTGAGCCTCTGTTGCTTTAGTTCCATGACTTCATTAAGTGAAGAATCCCATAGAACAGAATGTTGGCACGTTCCTGTCACGCAGCCACCCAGCCACCCAGCTTAGTGGGACACTGAAGTTTTGCTTCTGCGTTCTTGGCTATAGCTATCTGTGTGGAGCTTGAGTGCCTGGAGAGAGGCTTAAGGCTGGACCAGGCAGGAGTGATCTGAGGTGATTGAGTGGTGACTGAGGCATCTAGGAGAACAGGGCACACCAACAGTGAAGACAAGTGGCAGCCCAGAAACACCAGGTGCAACACTTCTGGGTCCTTTGTGTGCTGTTGGCACTCGTTCTAGTTTCTGGATGAGAGAATGTGGAGCGCCCCAGTGCGTTGTCTTCAAGAGTGGTCTTCCTAGTTCTGATAGCTGCTTCATCCACCTTGCCTGCCCAACCCTACCTTTTAAAATTTACATTATATATTTATTTACACTTGTGTGTGTAGTGGGCTCACCAAGGTCTTTTGCCTCTGCAAACACCACAGGCCATTTTTTATAACTGGCTTTATTTGGGTGGCTGGGGAATTGGACCTGGGCTGGTAGGCTTAGTAAGCAGTCACCTTTAACTGCTAAACCATCTCCCCAGTCTCCCCCGCCACCAAACCAATGCTATTGGGGCTGGGAGATAGATCAGAAAGTAAAGTAGTTTGTGAATTTGAGTTCAGTCCCCAGCACCCATGTAAACATGCTGGGCGTGGTGACACACCTGCAGTCCTAGTGCTGGGCCGGTGGAGGTAGGAGGATCCATCTCTGGAGCTTACTGGCCAGTCAGTCTAGCTGAACTGTGAGCTCCAGGTACCCTGTCTCAAAAAGAGGTGGCTAGCCCTCAAGGAAGACATCTGAGGTTTTCCTGTGGCTTGGGCATGTTCACATGCATTTGCACACATTGAACTTGCATACACATGCCCTAAACCCCTTTATTTGCATAGAAGCATGCACTAGCTTGTGCATCTGGCTTACATGGGTCCTGGAGAATTGAACCTGGGTCCTTTGGCTTTGCAGGTAAGTGCCTTAACTGCTAAGCCATCTCTCTGGCCCAAATGTACCCATTTTAACTCCAAAGTCCCCTCACACTATGTCTCGTGAGTGGGTCCCCTACTCTGTGCAGGCAGCTGGTAATGTACTTGTTGGGTGTTTTCCTCACCATCTCCAGCAGAGACAGAGCTTCCAGTGGTTGTTTATGTCTGTCTGTCTGTCTGTTTCTTTCTTTCTTTCTTTCTTTCTTTCTTTCTTTCTTTCTTTCTTTCTTTCTCTTTCCTTCTTTCTCTTTTGCATTTTTTACTTTATTTATTTGTTTTGAGGTAGGGTCTCTAGCTCAGGCTGACCTGGAATTCACTGTGTAGTCTCAGGGTGGCCTTGAACTCATGGTGATCCTCCTACCTCTGCCTCCCAAGGGCTGGGATTAAAGGCATGTGCCACCACTCCAGCTTGCTTGCTTGTCTGTCTGTCTGTCTGTCTATCTATTTTTAGTTTTTCTTTTTCTTTTTGGTTTTTCGAGGTAGGGTTTCACTCTAGTCCAGGCTGACCTGAAGTTCACTATGTAATCTCAGGGTGTCCTCAAACTCACGGTGATCCTCCTACTCCTGCCTCCCAAGTGCTGGGATTAAGGCGTGCTCCACCATGCCCTGCTCTTTTTTCTTTTCCTTTTTTCTTTTTTAAAAGATTTATTTATTTATTAGAGAGAGAGAGAGAGAGAGAGAGAGAGAGAGAGAGAGAGATGGCTTATGTGAGACCTGGAGAATTTAACCTGAGTTCTTAGGCTTCACAGGCAAGTGCCTTAACGGCTAAGCCATCTCTCCACCCGCCCCCCTTTGTTTGTTTTTTTCGAGGTAGGGTCTCATTCTAGTCCAGGCTGACCTGCAATTCACTATGTAGTCTTCAGGGTGGCCTTGAACTCATGGTGATCCTCCTACCTCTGCCACCCGTGTCCTGGGATTAAAGGTGTGTGCCACCAGACCCCCCCTTTTTTTGTTCAAGGTAGGGTCTCACTGTAGCTCAGGCTGACTTGGAATTCACTATGAGTCTCAGTGTGACCTCAAACTCATGGCAATCCTACTTCTGCCTCCTAAATGCTGGGATTAAAGGTGTACACCACCATGCCTGGCTCAGCCCTTTTTTTTTTCTTTTCTTTTTCTTTTTCTTTTTTTTTGGAGAGAGACACAGAGACAGAGAGAGAGGGAGAGGGGGAGAGAGAGACAGAGATGGGCGTGCCAGCAGATGCTCAGCTGCTGCAAACGAAATTCAGATGCATGCACCCCCCCCCCGTGGTCAAGTGTGGCATTGCGCCCTCGCGTCACTTTTGCATCTGGCTAAACGTGGGACCTGGAGATTGGAACTGCTGGAGATTGGAACCAGCGTTCTTAGGCTTAGGAGGCAGGCGCCTTAACCAGTAAGCCATCTCTCCAGCCCTCAGCCCGTTTTTTAAAAAATATATTTTATTTATTGAGAGAGAGAAAGAGGAAAGGAGGGATGGGAGGGAGAAAGAGAGAGAGAGTGGGCACCCCAGGGCCTCCAGCCATTGCAAATGAACTCCATATGTATGTGCCCCTTGTCCATCTGGCTTATGTGGGTCCTGGAGAGTTGAACCAGGATCCTTTGACTTTGTAGGCAAACGCCTTAACCATTGAGCTATCTCTCCAGCCCCAATTTATTTATTTTTATTGACAACTTCCATAATTGTAGACAATAGCCCATGGTAATTCCCTCCCTCCCCCCACTTTCCCCTTTGAAACTCCACTTTCCATGATATCCCCTTCCCCTCTCAATTAGTCTCTCTTTTATTTTGATGTCATGATCTTTTCCTCCTATTATGTTGGTCTTGTGTAGGTAATGTCAGACACTGTGAGGTCATAGATATCCAGGCCATTTTGTGTCTGGAGGAGCATGCTGTAAGAAGTCCTATCCTTCCTTTGGCTCTTTTTTTTTTTTTTTTTTTGGTTTTTCGAGATAGGGTCTCACTGTAGCTCAGGCTAACCTGGAATTCACTCTGTAGTCTCAGGGTGGCCTCGAACTCATGGCAATCCTCCTACTTCTGCCTTCCGAGTACTGGGATGAAAGGTGTGCGCCACCACGCCCGGCTCCTTTGGCTCTTACATTCTTTCCGCCACCTCTTCCTCAAATGGACCCTGAGCCTTGGAAGATGTGATAGAGATATTTCAGTGCTGAGCACTCCTCTGTCCCTTCTTCTCAGCACCATGGTGCCTTCTGAGTCATCCCAAGGTCACGACCATCTGAAAAGAAGAAGCTTCTTTAACCAAAAGTGAGAGTAGCATTAATATATGGGTATGGACATTAAGAGAAGTGCTTACTGGGCAGTCATACATTTGGCCAGACACCAGCAGACATTTCACCCCTAGGGCTCATGACTACCCCTGTTGTAGGTTTTCAGTATCAGGGATGTATTCCTGCCCATGGAGCAGGCCTCCAGTCCAGTTAGAGAGCGGTTGGTTTCCCCCATAACAGACATGCCACTATTGCATCTGTTGGCTCATTTGGCCTGGCTGGCCAAATTTAAGGCTTATAGTGTCCACTGTTGAGTATCTCTACTGCTGATTTCTCTCTCTCCCATTGAACTGCATGCAGCATAGCTTTTTCCAGCTTTATGTCGGCTGGTCCACATGGAGGAGGCTTTCAGCTCATTTCTAGCAGGATTTCTCAGTGACCTTGCAGCCCAAGTATATGGAGTCTTCAGCAATAGGGTCTTACCATCTATTCCTGGTGGGAAACCAAGAGCCTCATCAATGGCCTGTAATGTTTTGGGGGTATCCATGACCTCCCTGATCAACAACTCACTGGAAGGTATCCCATCCCTAGCACTGAAAATTTTCTAATAACAATCTATGGCTTCTGGGTGTTCCATTGTCCAAAAAAGTTAAGTTTTCATATGACTTACTTATATCCTCTTAGATTTTGATTAGCCCTCCCTCCACCTTTCCTTTACTCAGTTTCTTCCCCTGACCTCACTTAGGCCTTTCACCCCCATTAATCTGTTCTTCTACTTACATATATATAATACCAACCTATTAAATCCCTCCTGTCTCCCTTTTTTATTGGTCTGCTTTTTTCCCTGTTTCCTCTTCTTCTTCTTCTTCTTCTCTCTCTCTCTCTCTTTTTTTTTTTTTTTTTTTTTTTGAGGTAAGGTCTCACTCTGGCTCAGGCTGACCTGGAATTCACTATGTAGTCTCAGGGTGGCCTCGAACTCTCGGCGATCCTCCCACCTCTGCCTCCCAAATGCTGGGATTAAAGGCGTGCGCCACCACACCCGGCTTCTTTTTGGTTTTTTGAGACAGGGTTTCACTCTAGCTCAGGCTGACCTGGAATTCACTATGTAGTCTCAGGGTAGCCTGGAGCTCATGGCAATTCTCCTACCTCTGCCTCTTGAGTACTGTGATTAAAGGTGTGTGGCCCCATGCCCGCCTGTCTATCTCCTCTTTAAGATTGGCTTCAAGGTGATTGCAGTAGTTAGTAAAATAGATTGAACCTTGAACTTCCACCAAGTCTATTCAACATAATGTTCACTGGTTCACTTCCTAATTTATCCACTGGTCTCTCATAAAAATTCTGTACAGGGATGGAGGGATGGCTTAGCAGTTAAAGCATTTGCCTGAGAAGCCAAAGGACCCAAGTTCAATTCCCCAGGACTGTTCAGTGGGTGCCAGTCAGCATACCTAACATATTGTACAGAATCAGTAATTTCCCTTCTGATGTAACTGTTGGCTTATTTTTCCTCCTACTTTATTTGAGATGCTCACTTGTTGTTATTCATTTTTGTAAGTGTGCATTCCAGTGGTTTAGTATGTTTACAAGTGGCACATCTGTCACCACAATTGAGTTTAGAGCATTCATTGTCCCCAAAGAAGTTTTCAAGCCATCAGCATATACTCTCCATTGCTCTTTTCCACCAGCTTAGGGAGTCCTCATCTGCATTCTGTCTCTGGATTTGCCTCTTCTGGACACCCCTCAATGGAGCATACAGGACGGGCAGGGAGTCCCTTCTCTGGACTCTGCTATTTCTGTCAGCAGCATTATTTAGGGTCCATGATACCTGAGCAGGTGTTATTAGTTTATGTTTCTAATCCCATGCTTTCTCCTCTCCCTGTTTTTTAAAAAAAATATTTTATTTTAATACACACACACACACACACACACACACACGCGCGCGCGCGCAAGAGAGAGAGAATGGGTGTGCCAGGACCTCTAGCAACTGCAGACAGACTCCAGATGCATGGGCTACCATGTGCATCTGGCTTTATGTGGATATTGGCGAATTGAACTTGGGTCCTTTTTATTTTGCCAGCAAATACCTTAACCTCCAAGCCACCTCTGTAGCCCATTTCCCTGTTTTTGTTTTTCTTTTTCTTTGATCATGCTGGGAATATGCCAGGCAAGTGTTCTCCCATGGAGTTACACCCAGTCTTACCTATGATTCTCACACACACACACAATTTTTTTCTTTCTTTCTCTCTCTCTCTCTCTCTTTCTTTCTTTCTTTCTTTCTTTCTTTATTTATTTATTTATTTATTTATTTATTTATTTATTTATGAGAGAGAATGGGCACGCCAAGTCTTCCAGCCACTGCAGACGAGCTCCAGATGCATGTGCCCTCTTGTGCATTTGGCTTACATGGGTTCTGGAGAATTGAACTGGGATCCTTTGGATTTGCAGGCAAGCACCTTAACTGCTAAGCCCCTATGTTTCTTTTTTTAAAAAAATTATTCGCCTCATTTTTTAGATTTTTTTTCTTATGAAAGAGAGAAGTGGCCTGCCAGGGGCTCCAGCCACTGCAGTTGAACTCCAGATGTGTGTGCCACCTTGTGTGCACGTGCAACCTTTTGCATTTTGTCAACTTGTGCGTCTGGTTTACATGGGACCTGGAGAGTTGAATATGGGTTCTTAGGCTTCACAGGCAAGCGTCTTAACTGCGAAGCCATCTCTTCAGCCAGTTGTTGTTTTTTTTTTTGGAGGTAGGGTCTCAATTTAACCCAAGCTGACCTAGAATTCACTATGTTGTCTCAGGCTGGCCTTGAACTCATAGTGATCATCCTACCTCTCCCTCCCCCAATATATATATAATTTATTAATGAGCAGAGACGAGAGAGAATGGGTGCATCAGGGTCTCTTGTTGCTGCAGATGTACTCTGGGTATATGTGCCACTTTGTGGACTGCCTTTACAAGGGTACTGGGGAATTGAACCCAGGTCTGCAGGCTTTGTAAGCAAGAACTTTTAACTGCTGAGCTGTTTCTCCAGCCCTACCCGTGTTTCTCATTCCTTGTGAGATCCAAATCCCTTTGGAGCTGCGAAGAAATTTTGTAGTTTGTCTAGTCCAGGGCACCCTAATTTAACAGATGATATTAAGGGGCTGATCACTCAGAACAGTTCATTACTTCTAATGTTTCCCTACTACCAAATTCTCGTTATGCTTCTGTGTTGACAGTGCCTCCATTAAGCGTGCCAGGTTTAGCTTTTCTGCTGCAAATGGGAGCTTGTTCTAGAGCTTTGAGTCTAGCTCCCTTTGAAACTTAAGTGTGACAAATACAAAGTAGTAAATGGTTACTTACCTCAGAGCTAGCCCTTCTATTGTCACAAGCCCCCCTCCTCTTTTAAAAAGGCAATTTAGGTGCTGTTCACATGCTTAGTTGACTTTGTACATATGAGGGAAGGCTTTGGAAGTTTGAGGGCTCAGAATGCTGTGCTTCAGCACCCCCTAGTGCCACACCGCAGTGGTAACTCCACTTACGTCCCACAGACAAGATGTCTCCTGTGTCTGCTTTTCGTCTGTAGACATGTTCCATGGACTGAGACTGGGCAGTTTATCCTTATTTCTGAGCACAGTGTCTTTGCCTTTCCTTTGGTACAAACACTGGCTTGTCCAAGGTCCTTTCCTCCAGAACTTAAGACCAAGACTTGGCCACATATCCTCCTGTGCTTTAGCAAGGTGTTTTTGTTTCTGTCTCACCTGTGTTGTGGGCTCGCCCCTCTTCCTGAAGTATTTCTGGTGGAGTATGTTCATGTCCTCTCTGGAGGTGATCTAGAGCTTAGGGTGGGAGCAGGTATGAAGCCCAGATTTGTTGTAGAAGTGGGAATGGCACCCCACTGCATGCAGTCTTACTTCCTTAAAAAGGAGTGGGCATGGCTACATCCTCACTTGAACCCTGATAGTAGAAGGTTGCTGTGGGTCTCAGAGTGCATGGAGAAGGAGCATGTGGTGGTCCTGATGTGCATCTGATGGCTTCCTAATGCCCAGGTGGCTGCACAGACCTTGAATGGGCAGCACCTGCTCTACAGCACTCCTGCCATCTGTAGTGTTCTGCCAGCAGAAGGCCTTCAGGTTCCTCTCACACCATCCTTACAGTGACTTCTTGTGTGTCCTCCATACAAGAATGAACTTCATCTGACTCTTAATCTACATGCAGGTAACTTGATTCTGCTGTGTCCTTACAGGACAGAATTAGCTGATGTGGTCAGTGGCTTCCTTCCTCACTAGGTGGTAAATCCTGTGAAGACAAGTCACAGACTGTCCTTAAACCTTATCTGTACTGTTCCCCATTCACCCCTGCCTTTAACAGGCTTATTTAAGATGAATTTATTGTCAGGGCTGGTAATGCAGACCTATGTAATCCCAGTCCAGCTACCCAGCAGGATGAGGCAGGAGGATTAAGAGTTCAAGGTTTAAGCCAGGCATGGTGGCGCACGCCTTTAATCCCAGCACTCGGGAGGCAGAGGTAGGAGGATCGCCGAGAGTTCGAGGCCACCCTGAGACTACATAGTTAATTCCAGGTCAGCCTGGACCAGAGTGAGACCCTACCTCGCAAAACCAAAAAAAAAAAGAGTTCAAGGTCTGCTGGATGTTGTGGATCACCCCTTTAATCCCAGCACTCAGGAGGCAGAGGTAGGAGGATCAATTCCTTTGAGTTCGAGGCCAGCCTTGTACATGGTGAATTCCAGGTCAGCCTGGGCTACAGTGAGACTAACCTCAACCCCCCCCCCCAAAAAAAAAAGTTTCAAGGTCTTCCTAGGCTACAGAGTAAGTTCAAGGCCAGTTTGAATAACTTAGCATTTCTATCTCAGAATTTAAAAATTGGACTGGTGCTGTAGCTTTATAGTACAACACTTGCTTACCATGCACAAGACACTGGGTTCCACTTCCAGCACTACGAAAAAAAACACAAAAAAAACCAATCCTTTAAAGAAAGAAGAATATTTCACATTCATGCACCGGGTAGGGTGTTCTTTTTAAAAATCATTTATTTATTTGCACCTGTGTGCACGTGCAACAGTCTTTTGTCTCTGCCATGGAATGGCTGCCCAGCTTTATGTTGGTGGTTGGGGAATTGAACTTGGGTTGTTAGGCTTTGCAAGCAAGCAAACAATTTTATCTCTCCAGGCCCTGGGGGATGGGAAGGCATTCTTAATTTGAGCTTTAAAAAAAGTGTGTGTGTGTGTGTGTGTGTGTGTGTGTGTGTGTGTATTATCGTTCAGAAGGGCACATACCCCAGCATGGGTGTAGAGTCAGGACAATTTTTGTGTGTTGATCCTTGCCTTCCACCTTGTTTGGGGCAAGCTCTCATTCACTGCTGTGTAGGCCAGCCTAACTGGCCTGTAAGCTTCTGGGGTCCTCTTGTCTCTGCCTCTCATCTTATGTGGATGCACTGGGATTACAAACATGTGTTACTGCATCTGGCTTTTACGTGGGTGCTGAGGATCTGGACTCTGGTGTTTTTTTGTTTTTTTTCTTTCTTAATTTTATTTTTGAGAGAAAGAGAAAGAGAAAATGGGCACACTAGGGCTTTTCAGCTGCTAACTTCAGAGACGTGTGCCCCCCTTGTGTGCATGTGTGACATTGCACACTTGCATCACTTTTGTGTCTGGCTATGTGGGACCTGGAGATTTGAACATGCATTCTTTTTTAAAAAAAATTTAATTTATTTACTTATTAGAGACAGAGGAAGGGAGGGAGGGAGAGAGAGAGAGGATGAGAATGGGCACACCAGGGCCTCCAGCCACTGCAAACGAATTCCAGACACATGCGCCACCAAGTGCATCTGGCTTACGTGGGTACTGGGGAGCCTCGAACTATGGTCCTTAGGCTTCACAGGCAAACATTTAACCGCTAAGCTATCTCTCCAGTGTTCTTTTTTTTTTTTTTTAAATATTATTTATTTATTTGTTTGTTTGTTTGAGAGAGTCAGAGGGAGAGGGAGAGGCACTTAACCACTAAGTTATCTCTCTAGCATTCCTTTTTTTAAAAAATATATTATTTATATATTTGTTTGTTTGAGAGAGTCAGAGAGAGAGAGGGAGAGAATGGGGGTGCCAGGGCCTCCAGCCACTGGAAACGAACTTCGGATGCATGCACCCCCTTGTGCATCTGGCTTATGTGGGTCCTGAAGACTTGAACTGGGATCCTTTGGCTTTGCAGGCAAATGCCTTAACCACTAAGCCATCTCTCCAGCATCCCTTCCTCCCTCTTACTTCTGCCTCCCAAGTGCTGCGATTAAAGGTGTGTGCTACCACAGTCTGGTCACACTAGCTTTTTAAAAAGTGTTTTAAGGCCAGGCGTGGTGGCACACGCCTTTAATCCCAGCACTCGGGAGGCAGAGGTAGGAGAATCGCCGTGAGTTCAAGTCTACCCTGAGACTACATAGTTAATTCCAGGTCAGCCCGGGCCAGAGTGAGACCCTACCTCGAAAAACCAAAAAAGAAAGTGTTTTAGGGCTGGAGAGATGGCTTAGTGGTTAAAGCACTTGCCTGTGAAGCCTAAGGACCTATGTTTGACTCTTCAGATCCCATGTAAGCCAGGTGCACAAAGTGATACAAGTGCAAGGTTGCACATGCATAGTAGGTGGCGCATGCATCTGGAGTTCAATTACAGTGGCTGGAGGCCCTGCCGTGCCAATTCTCGTTCTCGTTAAATTCTTTTAAAAATTGTTTTATTTATTTATTTGAGCACGTGTGTGTATGTGTGCGCGCGTGCGTGCGTGTGTACACTGGGGTCTCTTGCCACTATAAAGAAATGCTAGATGCTTGTGCTACTTTTTGTATCTGGCTTTATGTAGGTGCTGGGGAATCAAACTTGGGCCTATAGGATTTGCAAGATAGCATCTTTAACCATTGAGCCGTCTTTCCACATCCTTGACACTTGATTTTTTAAAAAAAGTATAGCTCCTTGCTCCTCTTTGATAACATTCCTCAACTTGCCAAACCCTAAAATAAATATTTTTTTTTTGAGGTGCTGAGATAAAAACTAAGGTAGACAGTTTTTCTACCACTTAGCTACACTTCCAGCCCTGAAAATGATGTTTCCTTTTGTTGAGACAGGGTCTCTGCAACCCAGGCTGGCCTTGAGCTCTGTAGTAGTGCTCTTGCCTCAGCCTCCCCAGTGCTGGGATTCCAGACACAAGCAGCTCACCTGGCTTTGAGATTATGGTATTCTGAGTGCTAGTCACATTATATACCACTATACCTGGCATCCTCAAGTGGTTTAGACTGAAAAATTCAAAAAGCTTTTGAGAAGGTGGCGAGTGAGACCTGAATATGTTAATAGTAGTTGGCGGCCTCAGATTTCCTTGAAATTCTTTTTTTTTTTTTTTTTTTTTTTTTTTCTCGAGGTAGGGTCTCGCTCTAGCCCAGGCTGACCTGGAATTCAGGGTGGCCTTAAACTCATAGCTGCCTCCTGAGTACTGGGATTAAAGGCGTGTGCCACCACTCCTAGCTTTTCCTTGTAATTCTTCAGTGTCGCAAAACACACACACTTCTGCCTTTAGTCACATATCATTTCAGTTAAATGGTTGTCACTAACATGAGAGAAGGCACTATAATTTATGTCCTCTCACTGGAATTTTCTGTTAAAGGTTTGGCCATTTTCTTTGCTTTTATAGTTTTATCAACATTTTAACATTTTACCTTTTCCTCTTAATAAATTGTTTAGTATGTGTGCGTATGCATGTTTGTATGTGCATGTGTGTGTGCACATAAGTGTACATGTGTGCATGTGGAGGCCTGAGGACAACTTTGGATGTCATTCCTTAGGTGCCACCCACTTTTTTGAGAGATGGTTTCTAATTGGCTTAGGGCCAATTAGGCTAGACTGGGTTCTGCCTGTCTCTGTCTCCCTAGGGCTGGGATGATAAGTGGATACTTTCTTTTTTCCCTCCCTCCCTCCCTCCCTCCCTCCCTCCCTCCCTCCCTCCCTCCCTCTCTCTCTCTCTTTCTTTCTTTCTTTCTTTCTTTCTTTCTTTTTTGAGGTAGGGTCTTGCTGTAGCCTAGGCTGACCTGGAATTCACTGTGTAGTCTCAGGGTGGCCTCAGACTTAAAGGCAATTCGCTTGTGTCTGCCTCCTGAGTGCTAGGACTAAAGGCGTGCACTACTATGCCTGGTTCTAAAAATATATATTTAAATTAAAAAATTATTTATTAAAGATGGAGAAGACAGGTGTGGTGGCGCACACCTTTAATCCCAGCACTTGGGAGGCAAGGTTAGGAGGATTGCCAAGAGTTCTAGGCCACCCTGAGACTACATAGTTAATTCCAGGTCAGCCTGGACCAGAGTGAGATCCTACCTCGCAAAAAACAAAAAAAAAAAAAAAAAAAAAAGAAGATGGAGAGAGGGAGAGAAAGAGAGAGCTAGAAAATAGGTGCTTCAGGGCCTCTAGCCACTGCAAATGAAGTCCAGACTTTTGTGTCACCTTGTGCATCTGGCTTACGTGGGACTCTGAAGAATCGAACTTGGGTCCTTGCTTTGCAGGCAAGTGCCTTAACTGCTAAGCCATCTCTCCAGCCCTCTTAAAAATTTATTTATTTATTTGCAAGAAAGAGAATGGGTGGGTCAGGGTCTCTAGCCACTGCAAATGAATTCCAGATGCATGTGCACCTTGTGCATCTGGTTTACATGGGTACTGGGGAATCGAACCTGGGTCTTTAAGCTTCATAGGCAAGCACTTTAACCGCTGAGCCATCTCACTAGTCCTTGCCCAGACTTTTTTTTAGATTTCTCTTTCCATGTGGGCCTGAGGATTGAATTTAGGTCTTAGGCTTGTATAGCAAGCACATACTACTCCTGAGCTATCTCCTCTGTCCAAAAATTAAGCTATTTAAAAGTTTATAAGCAAACACCCCTGTTTGCTGACTTGCAGTAGTGTCAGTAATAAATTGTACAGTAATGCTTTCTGGGCGTGGTGATCTTTGAATGATGCATATGATTTGTTAAGCACTGAGATGATGATGTTCAGGTTTTTGTGGATTATTGTACTGTGTTACCTCTGGTGAGTGTTTGAATGGTACCATACAGAGATTACTTTGCACAGATGGAACTACTTCTCATTTGTTTAAAATGCCTTTAATCCCAGTACTTGGGAGGCAGAGGTAGGAGATCACCTACCACCCCTACCTCGGGAAAAAATAAATAAATAAATAAAATAAAATGTTTGCACAATTGTAGGAAACTCTTTTATTTATGAGCACATTGGCCTTGGATATCAATAACTTGACCTTTCCTGGCCTTTGACAATAAACTCTCCAAATTCTTTTATGTACTCCTCCTGTACCCCCAGATAGGGTCTCATTGTAGCCCAGGCTGACTTGGAATTCACTATGAAGTCTCAGGCTGTCCTCTAACTCACTGGGACACTGCCATCCTCCTACCTCTACCTCCACCTCCCAGAGTGCTGAAATTAAAGGCATGCACCACCACGCCTGGCTATTCTTTTATATACTTTTCCTTTGTGACTGTGAAAAAGATAGGTGCAGACATGCTGTGAGTAGGTGGGGTCTTTGTACTGCATAGGAGGCAGGATTCCTGACCCTGCTCCCCGTGGAGCCTTGCCTTCTGCCTTCAGTAACCATATTCATGCTTTTTAATGCTGGTGAAGTTCAATGAATGACTTGTAAAACACATGCTTCCCACAAGAACCACTGGGGCATTCACAACCCTTCAGTGGTTATGTGTACCCCCACGAGACCAGCACAGACCTGAGCCCATCAACAGAACAGGAGGACAAAAGACATATATGACAAAACACAGGAAGGGAATGGGGAGGGAGAGAAGGGACAGAAGAGGATAATGGGACAGGAACATGATGAAATTACTGTATGTTTTTGCATTAAAGGTCCCTCCCAAAGTTGAAAAAAGTAAAAACTTACACATTGTAGGCATTGAACATAGGTTTGATGTGGCAGGAGGATGTGATTCATGTACTTGAATGGTGTCCCCCCTCACCATAAGTTCTCACTGTAGCCCAGGTTGGCCTTGAACTCACAGTGATTCTTCTGTGTCTGCTTGGATTAAAGGTGTGCACCACTAGGCTTGGCCATGTGTATTTAAAAAAATTATTTATCATCCATCCATCCATCCACCCATCTATTGTTATGATTTTTTTTTTTTTGAGGTAGAATCTTGCTCTAGCCCAGGCTGACCTGGAATTCACTATATAGTTGCAAGCGGTCCTTGAACTCCCAGCAGCCTCTGCCTCCTGAGTGATTTATTAGATAGATAGAGAATAGGCCAGGGCCTCTTATCACTGCAAGCAATCTTTAGATGCATGTGCCATCGTGGGTTCTGGGGAATCGAACCTAGGTCCTTAGGCTTCACAGGCAAGTGCCTTACTTGACTGATTAGCCATCCCTCCAGCACCCTCAAGTGATATTTTTAGCATCACATTATTTATGGTGTCTTTTGTGGCTTAAATGTTTTCATTTAGTCATAATCTGTCAGTGAGATATTGAAACTAGCACACATGCATGTCTATGCAAAGCTGGGCCTTTAATCCCAGTACTGGGGAGACAAAGATAGGAGGATCGCTGTGAGTTCGAGTCCTCTCTGAGACTACAATTCTAGGTCAGCCTGGGCTGGAATGGGACACTACCTTGAAACCCACCCCCCATCCCCCCAAAAAATCTGTGCAATGTGGGTATATTTGAAGAAATATTTTCTGTTATTTATTTTTTATTTTTACTTTTTATTTTTATTTTTTGTTTTTTCGAGGTAGGGTTTCAGCCTAGCTCAGGCTGACCTGGAATTCACTATGTAGTCTCAGGGTGGCCTTGAGCTCACTGCAGCGATCCTCCTACCTCAGCCTCCTGAGTTCTGGGATTAAAGGCATGTGCCACCATGCCAGGCTCTTTTCTTTTCTTTTTTTTTTCAAGTATTTTTTTTCTGGCTTTTTTTGGGGGGGTCGGGAGAGAGACACAGAGACAGAGAGAAAGAGAGAGGAAGACAGATAGAGATGGGTGTGCCAGCAGCGTCTCAGCTGCTGCAAACGAAATCCAGATGCGTGCGCCCCCTTGTGGTCAAGTATGGCATTGTGCCCTTGTGTCACTGCATCTGGCTAAACGTGGGACCCGGAGATTGGAACCAGCGTTCTTAGGCTTAGGAGGCAGGTGCCTTAACCGCTAACCCATCTCTCCAGCCCTTTTTTGTTTTTTTTTGAGGTAGGGTCTCACTCTAGCTCAGGCTGACCTGATTCACTAATGTAGTCTCAGGGTGGCCTCGAACTCATGGTGATCCTCCTACCTCTGCCTCCCAAGTGCTGGGATTAAAGGCGTGTGCCACCACACCTGGCTTTTTCAAGTATTTTTATTTGAGAAGGAGAGAGAGATTGGTTATGTCAGGGCCTTTTGCCATTGCCAAAGAACTCCCCATGCATATGCAGATGGCTTTATGTGGGTATTGGAGAATTGAACCCAGGCAGTCAGACTTTACAAATAAATGCTTTTAACTACTGAGCCATCTCTCCAGGCCCCCCTTTTTTTTTCGAGGTAGGGTTTCACTCTAGCCCAGGCTGACCTAGAATTCATTATGTAGTCTCAGGGTGGCCTTGAACTCACAGTGATCCTCCTACCTCTGCCTCCCGAGTGCTGGGATTAAAGGTGTGTGCCACCACACCTGGCCCTTTTTTTCTTTTTTAAAATTGTTTTTTACCCTCCTGAGACAGGGTCTCACTCTAGTCCAGGCTGACCTTGAATTTACAAAGATCTTCCTACCTCTCAGCCTTCTGAGTACTGGGACTAAGCGCACACACCTCCATGCCCAGTGAATTCTGTTCTTTATAGGTGAAATTTATAATTAGTTTCTTGATTAAAATCATATGATTCAAAAATGAAAATTCCCAAAGATAAATCCCACTCCAATTCTGCCCACCTCTAGTAGGTTTCCTCCTTACACTTATAGGGAGATGACTATTCCTTCTAATTGACCTTCTTAGCACCTGTGTGCAGACACAGATGTATGGCTTTTATGTCCCTCCTTTTACCACAAACAGGGTTCTTTTTTTTTTTTTTTGGAGGTAGGGTTTCACTCTGGTCTAGGCTGACCTGGAATTAACTATGTAGTCTCAGGGTGGCCTTGAACTCATGGCGATCCTCCTACCTCTGCCTCCCAAGTGCTGGGATTAAAGGAGTGTGCCAACACGCCTGGCTTTTTTATTTTCATTATTTTTAGGGTTCTTTATTTAGCAGTATCTTGGAGATCCCTTTCTATCTGTCTATAACTCTAATTCATTTTCCCCTTAGTGATTTTGTAATCAAATTAAAAGTCCATAGTGGGCTGGGGGAGATAAGTCAGTGGTTAAAGGTGCTTGCTACCAAAGCCTGCAGTCCTGAGTTCAGTTCCCCAGTGCCCACATAAAGTCAGATGGCACACAGCAGTGCATGCATCTGGAGCTCTTTTGCAGTGGCTAGAAAGGCCGTGGCATGCCATTCTCACTCTCTCTCTCTCTCTGTCTCTCTCTCTCTCTCTCCTTATCTCTTTTTCTGCTGGCAAATAATATATATATATATTAAAGTCCATAGCTGGGGAGGGATTAATAACATGAAATTGTAAGAAAAACATTCTTAAAATCTGTAGCAAACTTTTTCAAATAATACCATATAAATAAAGAACTAAGTGAGTATGCTAGGAGAAAATCTTCACTGGAACCTTTTCAGGTATGCTAGGGATGCATCAGGTGTCTGCAGTCTGAACAGGACAGCTGTGCTTGTGGCTGGGATCATTGTGTTCCTCCTCCTCTCCCTATGTATTACCAGGATTTTTACTAAATCACTAGAATGTCGTTCTTTTACTGATTAACCAGATCACTCTTAAGATTTTATGTTACATATGACAAATTAGGAAGTGTGTTTTTAAGTGTAGTCTATATTTTTAAATATTTTATTTATTTATTTATTTATTCGAGAAAGAGAAAGAAGCAAATAGAGAAAGAATGGGTATGCCAAGCCTCTAGCTACTGCAAACGAACTCCAGACTCATGCGCCACCCTGTGCATCTGGCTTTACATAGGTCCCGGGGAATCAAACATGGGTCCTTTGGCTTTGCTGGCAAGCACCTTAACCGCTAAGCCATCTCTCCAGCCCTACAAGTATAATTTAAATGAACATTTACAATGATCATTTTTCTAGGAAGAAAACTTGCCTAAAGGAAATACCTAATAATTTTTTTAAAAGACATTTTAAGGCTGGAGAGATGGCTTAGCAGTTAAGGTGCCTGCCTGCTAAGCCTAAGAATGCTGGTCCTACGTTTAGCCAGATGCAAAGTGACACAAGGGTGCAATGCTGCACTTGCCCACAAGGGCATGTCTGAGTTCGTTCACAGCGGCTGAGAGGCTGCTGGCGTGCCCATTCTCTATCTCCCTCCCTCTCTGTCTCTCTCCAAAAAAAAAAAAAAGGACATTTTAGGGCTGGAGAGATGGCTTAGCAGTTAAGGCACATGCCTGCGAAGCCTAAGAACCCTGGTTCAATTCTTTAGGTCCCACATAAGCCAGATGCACAAGGGGGCACATGAGTCTGGAGTTCATTTACAGTGGCTAGAGGCCCTGGCATACCCATTCTCAATTTCCCTCTCTTTCCCTCTCTCTGTCTCAAATAAATAAGTAAATAAAATAAACAAACAAACTCTTTTAAAAAAGACATTTTAAGGGCTGGAGAGATGGCTTAGCAGTTAAGACACTTGCCTGCAAAGCCAAAGGACTCAGGTTCAATTTCCCAGTACCCATGTAAAGCCAGATGCCAAAGTGGTGCATACATCTGGAGGTCGTTTACAGCAGCTGGAGGCCCTGGCGTGCCCATTCTCTCTGTCTCTGTATCTCTCTGTTTGCAAATAAATAAAATAGAATAAATTTTAAAAAGATATTAAGGTATGCCAGGCATGGTGGCGCACGCCTTTAATCCCAGCACTCGGGAGGCAGAGATAGGAGGATTGCTGTGAGTTCAAGGTCACCCTGAGACTACATAGTGAATTCTAGATCAGCCTGAGCTAGAGCAAGACCCTGTGTCAGAAAACAAAACAAAAACAAAACAAAACAAAAGATATTAAAGTGCTTTTCTGTGAGGTCCTAAGGATCCAGGTTCAACTCCCCAGTACCCATATAAGCTAGATGCACAAGGTGGCACATGTGTCTGGAGTTCGTTTTCAGTAGCTGTAGGCCCTGGAGTGCCCATTCTCTCTCTCTCCCCCTCTCCCTCTTCAATAAATAAATAAAATAAATATTTTACAAAATTAAAAAATATATTTTATTTGTTTTTTTGAGAGATAGAGACAGAGCAAAAGAGGCAGACATAGAGAGAGTGAGTATGGTCTGTACCAGGACCTCCAGGCATTGCAAACTCCAGATGTATGCACCACTTTTGCATCTGGCTTTATGTGGGTGCTGGGGAATTGAACCCAGACTGTTAGGCTTTGCAAGCAGGTACCTTTAACTGCTAAGTCACTTCTCTCCAGCCCCAAATCTGATAACTTTGAGGTTTTTTTTTTAATTTTAATATTTATTTATTTATTTGAGAGAGAAAGAGAATGGGTATGCCATGGCCTCCGGCCGCTGCAATGAACTCCAGACACATGTGCCCCTTGTGCATCTGACTTATGTGGGTCCTGAGGAATCAAACCCAGGTCCTTTGGCTTTGCAGGCAAGTGCCTCAGCCACTAAGCCATCTCCCCAGCCCGGCTTTGAGGTTTTTAAAATTATTATTATTATTATTTTTTGGTTTTGCAAGGTAGGGTCTCACTCTGGTCTAGGCTGACCTGGAATTAACTATGTAGTCTCAGGGTGGCCTCGAACTCTCGGCAATCCTCCTACCTCTGCCTCCCGAGTGCTGGGATTAAAGGCGTGTGCCACCACGCCCGGCTGGTTTTTAAAAATATTTTTAAGAGACAGAGAGGAGAGAGAGAGAATTGGTGTGCCAGGGCCTCAGCCATTGCAATTGAACTCCAGATGCTCGTGCCACCTAGTGGGAATGTGTGACCTTGCACTTACTTCACCTTGTGCATCTGGCTAATGTGCAATCTGGAAAGTAGAACATGGGCCCTTAGACTTCACAGGAATGCACCTTAACCGCTAAGCCATCTCTCCAGCACACCCCTCCCCCCGTGCTCCACAAGGTAAGGGTCTCACTGTAGCCCACGCTGGCCTGGAATTCACTATGTAGTTTCAGGCTGACCTTAAGCTCACAGTGATCCTCCCACCTCTGCCTCCCAAGTGCTGGGATGAAAGGTGTGTGCCACCACTCCTGGCCAAGTAAATAACTAATAATAGAACATTTCAATTCTCTTCCATATACATCTTCCTCACATTCTGAATTAAGAGTTCTTATTCCTAAAAGGATTCAAAAGTAGTAACTTGGGCTGGAGAGATGGCTTAGTGGTTAAGGCACCTGCCTCCTAAGCCTAAGAACGCTGGTTCCAATCTCCAGTGATTCCAATCTCCAGCAGTTCCAATCTCCAGGTCCCACCTTTAGCCAGATGCAAAGTGACACAAGGGCGCAATGCCGCACTTGACCACAAGGGGGCGGACACATCTGGATTTCGTGGTCGCAGCTGCTGAGAGGCTGCTGGCGTGCCCATCTCTGTCTTCTTCTCTCTCTCTCTCTGTCTCTCTCTGTCTCTCTCTCCAAAAAAAAAAAGTCGTGACTTTCAGTGCAATATTTCTGTTCTTAATAATGAAAACATGGTTCTAGATTAGTGATATGTGTGTGTATAGTATGTGGGTTTGTGTGTGTGGTATGGTATATGCTATGGCATCCTGTGAGCACGTTATCTCCCTCTATCACCCACCTGTTCCCTCCTCCCTCCCTCCCTCCCTCCCTCCCTCCCTCCCTCCCTCCCTCCCTCCCTTCTTTCTTTCTTTCTTTCTTTCTTTCTTTCTGGTTTTTCGAGGTAGGGTCTCACTCTTAGCCCAGACTGATCTGGAATTCACTATGTAGTCTCAGGGTGGCTGACCTGGAACTCATTCTTAGCCCAGGCTATTCTCAAACTCAGAACAATCTTCCTACTTCAGCCTCCTGAGTGCTGGGATTAAAGGTACACACCACCATACCTGGCCCATGTACATTTTAAAAATAATAAATCACATGTCTACTTAAAGATGTTTAATAAGCTGGGTGGGTGGTGGCCAGCCTGGGCAGGTCAGTCTGGGATAGAGGAGGTAAGACCCTACCTTGAACAAAGCCAAACCAGAATGAATGAATGAATGAATGAATGACGGAAGGAAGGAAGGAAGGAAGGAAGGAAGGAAGGAAGGAAGGAAGGAAGGAAGGGAGGGAGGGAACGAACATTTTCCTGCCTGGATCTCCCCTCCTTCCTTCCCTGTGCTGCTTCTGCTGGTGTTTGGCAGGGAGACTGAAATGACTCAGCAGAAAAGGGGTCGGAAGTGAGAAGGTAAACTGGAAGTACTGGTGAACCAGAAAGCTTTCCAGCGGGCAGGACTCTACAAGCTTGGTGTATATGGCTGATGGTTTAAAATGAGCTGCATCACTTTCTGTGTTCTTAGACAGGGGATGGGGAAGGACAACACTGTCCCTGAAGTCTACATTTGCAGCCCCACTTGAGAAAGGATTTGGGAAATTCTAGCTCACATATTTCATAGAATTATTAAAATAGGTAGTTTTTTAAACTTACTTTCAAAAGAAATCTGTATATTTTAAGTGATCAAGGACTCTTTCTTTTCCCCCAGTACATTTTTGGAGATTTTAGCCCTGATGAATTCAATCAGTTCTTTGTGACTCCCCGGTCGTCAGTAGAGGTAAGAGAAACTGTTTGTGTGGATGCATGTGTAGCAATGGTTAATACTCCTATTTTATTTCCATTTTGATTGTGATTTTCAGTCCAGGTAGGGAGAAGCATGGAGACTACTAATGTGAGGAATGCCTAAACTCACCAGCTGACTCTGACTGAGAAAAACATCTCACTGTGTATGCTTTAGACTTTTCAAGTTTATTTGTATATTTATTTGTTTATTTGCAAACAGAGTGAGATAGAAGAGAGACAGAATGGGTGTGCCAGGGCCTTTGGCCACTGCATATGAACTGCAGAGTGGCATGCACCACTTTATGGATCTGGCTTTACACGGGTACTAGAGAGTTGAACGAGAGTCATTAGGCTTTGTAGACAAGCGCTTTAGCTGCTGAGCCATCTCTCCAACTCTAGACTATTAAGAAATAAATAAAACATTACATACACAGTTGAAGCTTTGGTTACCTCCCTGTCCTGTGTCACTCCCTACTCACCCGAAGCAACGACTACCACAGGTAGTCACTGCAGTGTTCTTTGGATTGTACATACTACATAACAATGCATTGTACTCATCTTTCATAGTGTAAGATGATGCTGTTCCCTGATTCAAATTGTTCAGGACCATAATTTACTTGTTCCATAACAGTATACTGGCGCATAGGCCTGGGAGTGTCTGCTTAGGTGGGTTTGTGGATGAGTGTGCTAGTGAGTGATGGTATCACTTCAATTTCATTGTCATTTCTTTGGCTTTCTGTCTTACAGGTTTTCTATCTTGGGAGAGAAATAGCACACATGTACTATTCCTGCCATGTGGCTATGGCTGTGGCATAGGTTAGAATCCAGGCCTAGCCTTCGTGTGCTTTGACAGGACCTGGATGAAGCACTTCTTTTCTCTCCATGGGGCCAAGAAGTTAAAAGCCAGTACTAACAAATATAGATTATTACAGTTACACTTTTTTTTTTTTTTTTTTTGCCCGTGTTTTAGTTTGTCCTTAGCAATGTAGGACAGCCAGTAGTTTTAACAAAATCAGGACAAACACATTTAAGGTGCATTTGTATTTGTACGTATTTTGTATGTGATCTTAAATATTAGTGTAATTTTTGATGGCAATTATTATTTCTTGAGCTGTGCTTTAGTTTATAAGCCAGGGTGACCGCCCCCCCCCTTTTTTTTTTCTTTTTTGGTTTTTCGAGGTAGGGTCTTGATCTAGCTCAAGCTGACCTGGAATTCACTATTGTAGTCTCAGAGTGGCCTTGAATTCACTGTAATCCTCCTACCTCTGCCTCTGAGTGCTGGGATTAAAGGTGTGCGCCACCATGCCTGGACCTTTTTTCTTTTCTTCTTCCTCCTTTTAGTTTTTATTTTATTTTATTTTATTTATTTACTTATTTATTTGGTGTTTTTGAGGCAGGGTCTCCTCTAGCCCAGCATGACCCCAAACTCAGTTTGTAATCCAGGCTGGCCACATACTCACAATACTCCTCCTACCTCAGCCTCTGGAGTGCTGGAATTAAGGGTGTGCGCCGCCACACCTGGCTCAGGGAGACTTAAGACAAGATCTGGCATGTTCAGGGCAATATAGCTGTAGACAGGGTAACTTAAAAATGAACTTCTCTGATGGAAAAAAGTCAGCTTAATCAGCATGATTGAACCCCAGTCATACTAATGTTTCTAGTGCTCAGACATAAGGCGGAAACGCGGATTCTCTCTGTCTCTTTTACTCTCAGATAAATAAATAAAAATAAAATATTTTAAAATACTTATTTATTTGTAAGCAGAGAGAAAAAGTATATGTGTGCCAGGGCCTCTAGCTGCTGCAAACAAACTCCAGATGCATGCACCATTTTGTGCATCTGGTTTTACATGGGTATCTCCAGCCCCTCAGAACACTTTTAAAATGTATTTATTTCATTACCTGTGTTTGTGTGTGCTGTGTGCGTTGGAGGTGGGGTGGGCTCTTGGTAGTCAGATGACAGACAGCTTAAGGGTTAGCCTCCCCTTTTTCTGCCTCAGAGGATAGATTACTGTCACTAGGGGGCACCCTAGTGTTGGTAATAGAATGAACAGGCAGTCTATAGCGTTTCTTTCTACAAGGGTGATACCTTGCTTTGTAGCTTCCCAGAGGCTGCTGTGCATATCTACCCTGCAACAGTGCTGCATGTGGGATGGTCTTGTCACTGCAGGTTCAGGGGAGTGCTGTGTGCTGGCTGGCTGCTCTCTGGGAATAGAGATAATGTGTCTCCAAGTCCTGAAGTTCCTTTCTAATCACTGCTGTGTTTTTTGTCTTTTTTTTTTTTTTTTGGTCATTAATGTCCGGGGCAGAACTTCCTGGATTATGTGTAGAGATAACCCTATCTCTGTTATTATTGAATTGGCCTGGTAAGAGTTCCACTGGAGACATCATCTGAGGAAGGCACTAAAACAGCAGTCCCAAAGAGTAGTGAGCATGAAACCACCTAGGGACTACTAACCCTGCAAACCTCAGCTTCCTCCAGGCCCTGGGTCTTTGTGTTGGACTGCAGACTAGACTTGGAGAAATGTGGCATGAAATGTCCTGCCTTTAGGTCACAGTTTGTCTACTGATCTTTCCTCACACATGTCCATGTGAAGCATTTCCAGCTCTTAAATGTGGAATTGCTAGGAAGAAGAAACATTTGAGAGATTCACTCTACCGGCCTGCTTTTTACACTGGAGCCATCTTCACTCATAGACAGATGAAGCTGGGGTCTGACAGCCTGGAGAGGAAAAAGGGATGTGTCATAGCATTTTTTGTTGTTGTTGTTTTTTTGAGGTAGGGTCTCACTCTAGCCCAGGCTGACCTGGACTTCACTAGGTAGTCTCAGGGTAGCCTTGAACTCATGGCGATCCTCCTACCTCTGCCTCCCGAGTGTTGGGATTAAAAGTGTGCGCCACCATGCCCGGCTAGCATTTTTTTTTTTTTTTTTTTTTTTTTTTTTTTTTTGAGGTAGGGTTTCACTCTAGTCCAGGCTGACCTGGAATTCCCTCTGTCTTCTCAGGGTGGCCTTGAACTCACAGCGATCCTCCTACCTCTGCCTCCCAAGTGCTGGGACTAAAGGCGTGCGCCACCACGCCCGGCTCCCGGCTAGCATTTTAAATATTTACTTAATTTATTTGAGAGAGAGAGAGAGAGAGAGAATTGGCTTGCCCAGGTCTCAGCCAAAGCAGTTGAACTCCAGATGCTTATGTCATCTATGGGCATGTACAACCTTGTGCTTGCCTCACCTTTGTGTGTCTGGCTTATGTGGGATCTGGAGAGTTGAACATGGGTCCTTATGCTTTGTAGGCAAGCGCCTTAACCACTGTCATCTTTCCAGCCCCATTTAAAATATTTTTATTTATTTATTTGTGAGAGAAGGAGGGAGAGAGAGAGGACGAGACAGACAGACAGACAGACAGATAGGGAGAGAGAAAATGGGTACACCAGAGCTTCCAGCCACTACAAACAAATTCCAGATGCATATGCTATCTTGGGTATCTATCTATTTGGGTACTGGGGAATCGAACCTGGTCCCTAAGCTTCACAGGCAAGTGCCTTAAGTGCTAAGCTCTCTCCAGCCCCTGTTGCAGCATTTTATTGCAGTGGGACGTGTGTCAGTTGGAGTTGACAGTCACTTTCAATGTACTTAATGATAAATATTTGAATGTATTCCTGGAGTGTCCCCTAAAGTCAGTGAAGGCCATCAGATGGGACTGGATCTACGCAAGCATGGCTCTGGTAATGGTGTGAGGGTAGTTCTTAATGGGGTGCTGCGTTAGTGTGCAGTGTGTGTAAAGTGAAATTTGTGTTCTGATTCCTCATGCAGCTCCCTCCGTACAGTGGGACGGCTCTGTATGGCTCACAGGCTGCAGATGAACTGCCCGATGGTAAGTTGGTCGGCCTGCCTCCCTCCTTCCCTCCCTCCCTTTCTTCCATGACTGAGTTCTGGCCACATGTGCTGGATGGCCATGATGTCTGCAAACACATCAAACATATTTTCCTATGGGCTTATGCTTTATTTTTTTAATTTAATTTTATTTTTTTGGTTTTTGCAAGGTAGGGTCTCACTCTGGTCCAGGCTGACCTGGAATTAACTATGTAGTCTCAGGGTGGCCTCGAACTCACGGTGATCCTCCTACCTCTGCCTCCCGAGTACTGGGATTAAAGGCGTGCGCCACCACGCCTGGCGGGTTTATGCTTTTTAAAAAATATTTTATTATTTATTTATTTATTTATTTATTTGAGAGAGAGAGATACAGAAATAGGTAGGTAGAGAGTCTCAGGGTGGGCTTGAATTCACAGTGATCTCCTACCTCTGCTTCCTGAGTGCTAGGATTAAAGGTGTGTTCCACCATGCCCAGTTCTAATTATTATTACTATTATTTATTTATTTTTTTGGAGGTAGGGTCTCATTCTAGCCCATGATGACCTGGAATTCACGGTGGAGTCTCAGGGTGGTCTTGAACTCACAGTGATCCTCTTACCTCTGCCTCCCAAGTGCTGGAATTAAAGGCATGTGCTGCCATGCCTGGCTATTTTTAAAATATTTATTTATTTATTTATTTGAAAGAGAGGGAGAGAGGATGAGAATGGGTGTGCCAGGGCCTCTAGCAAACAAACTCCAAATGCATGTGCCACCCTGTGCATCTGGCTTATGTGAATACTGGGGAATCAAACTTGGTTCCTAGTCTTCATAGGCAAATGTATTAACTGCTAAGCCATCTCCAGCTCCTGACGCAGCATTTTCTTACAGCTCAAAGTTCTTGCTGTGATCACGAACATACTTAGTAACAGACTCACTTTGTGTGGCTGCATATGCCTTGAAGTTTGTGCTGTGTCTCCCAGTGCCAGACCCTTGAGGGCATCTGTCCTTCCTTAAGGAGCTTCATGCCATAGGTGTGTCACACCTTGTGGCTGTGTGTTCACGTTCCCAAGGGGCTTCTTTGGCTTGTGGCTGAGGCGCTCCCATGCCAGTAATTAGGCTGTGAGCACAAGTGCTTTGTATAGCTAAGGGTGGCGTAGACTGGTCTCACAGCCTATGTTTGTGTCACACACTGTCCCAGGCCCAGGCCTTCAGCTCATAGTCTCACCTGGTCTTGTCCTGTTTGGGTGTCCAGCACGGGCCCCTGTGCTGGTTGCCTTATTGAGGCACAACTGTCTTTTGTGTTGTGTAGCACCAGTGGTGAGTGTTCCACAGAGCAGTCATAGGTGCCACCACAGGCTCAGTTCAGACCAGACCATTTCAGTCAGCATCATTGTGAAGATTTGCTGGCCTCCAAGAACCTGAAAGGAAGACATTTTAATTAATTAATTTATTTTTTTGAGTAGGGTCTCGCTCTAACTCAGGCTGACCTGGAATTCACTATGTAGTGTCAGGGTGGCCTTGAACTCATGATGATCCTCCTACCTCTGCCCCTCAAGTGTTGGGATTAAAGACATGTACCACCATGCACTGCTTAAGGAAGACATATTTTGGAGAGCGAGGGCTTGGATTTAGTTAGCTTCCATAGACTTGAGAGACTGTTCATTATGATGTGTTTTTATACATAAACTTGGAAAGACCAGCTCAGTGGTATCCAAAGTTACTTACCCGGCTGGAGAGTTGGCTCAGTTGTTGCAAGCACTTGCTGCATAAACCTGAGCACCAGAGTTGGTACTCCTAGAAACCATATAAAGCCACATGCAAGGAGTGTATGTGTCTGTAATCCCAGGGCACCTACAGCAATGGGGAGTGGAGTCAGGAGAATCTGGATGCCTGCCAGCTAACCTCACATTTGCAGTGGCCCCTCTCAAACCAAGAGGGAAGGTAAGGACTGAATTCAGAGGTTGTCCTCTGACCACAACATGTGCTCAGTGGCATGCATGCATCCACACACACAAAAGTGACTAATCTGAAAGTTTTAGCAGTTTTATAAAAAATTGGAGACTTCCTTAAGAGAAAGGATGGGCTTAATAGCTTAGTACAATTAATAAAATAAACAAAGCTCTGGGACCCAGCAACTTGGCCTTCTGAGCTGCTTTTTATCTACTGGTGTCCAACTCCAGGCACCTTGGTCCTGGGGTCAGGAGATGGCCTTCCCCATTCTTTTTTTTATTAAAGATTCTCTCACCCCAGGACATGGGAGCATGTGTACCAAACAGCTCATCTTGAGATACTCTGCCTTAGGATGACCTTTTTTTTTTTTTTTTTTTTTAATATTTTTTTTTGCTGTTTATTTATTTTTATTTATTTAAGAGTGACAGACAAAGAGAGAAAGAGGGAGAGAGAGAGAGAGAGAGAGAGAGAGAGAGAAATGGGCATACCAGGGCCACCAACCACTGCAAATGAACTCCAGATGAATGCGCCACCTTGTGCATCTGGCTTATGTGGGTACTGGGGAATCGAGCCTCGAACCGGGGTCCTTAGGCTTCAAAGGCAAGCGCTTAACCGCTAAGCCATCTCTCCAGCCCCAGGATGACCTTTTTCTTTTCTTTTTAACCTGACGGTGTTAACAAGCCTGTTCCTGATAAGATATCATTATTAAGGTTCTGTCTTCCTAGTTTCTTGTCTGGGCTGTCTATCACATTTGCAGGCCTCCCCCTCTCCTCCACCTGACAGATGGGGCCTTTTTCTGTCCAAGCATTCTACTGGGCAGGGCATACATCCCTATTGTGAGCATGCCTGATAAGAGGACTTGTCCTGGCTGGGAATTTGCTTTTAGTCTTGTGGTCATGGCACTGTGTTGAGTAAATGGCTATAACATTTTGAAGTAATTCTGTTTATGCATGGCACATCACATTCTAGAATATTTTATGCTCTGATAAGATTGAGAACTGAGCATCATTCTTGGATAAGCTTTACACCACAGAGCAGAGTAATTTTTAATGGATTTTCATCATGACCTCTTTCTTTAGGCACACTGCTTTCAATCCATGTGGCCTTCTGTAGCCTTAAAAATATTACAGAATAAATGAGGCTTGGAAGTAAAGTGGATAGTTAATTTCTCTTTGGTGATTACTTTCAAGGTAAGAAAACAAAATAACTCTTCAGTGGCCAACTGTAATCAGTTGTAAACTGCCATGCTTTTCTAAGAACTGTCTGGTGTTTTGGGCAGGATGGCACTCCGTCCCTGCCCTTTCTGCAATAGCAAGTGAAGGGAGTCTGCTCAGCAGGCTGTATTTAGGTCCTTGTGTTCTTGCCTCCCACAGATTGGCATATCATTAGCCTCTTTCTAGGCTTGTTCCCCACCCTCCAAATACTTTAGTTGCCAGGCATGGTGGTGCTTTTAATCCCAGCAGAGGTAGGAGGATCGCTGTGAGTTCGAGACCATCCTGAGATGACATAGTAAATTCCAGGTCAGCCTGGGCTAGAGTGAGACCCTACCTTGAAAAACAAATAAACAAAAAGCCACTCTTCTCTACTCCCCACCCCCCAACTTAATCTTTTTGTATTTTTGGAAGTGGCATCTCTGCCTGTGAGTTCATTCAGTGTGAATCCATGTACAGGTTAGTCATGCCCATTCATATAAGGGCTGTTGACAGAGTACCATTAAGAGACCCAAAGGACACAGGGGTGGGGTAGAGCGGAAATGTACTTTTTCTACATGGGACTCGGAACAGCTTACTGTAAAGATCTCTTGCCCCTGCAGATGAATGCCCTATGTATGCACTACATTTTCCGTTTATCTTTACATATGTGCTGGGGAATTGAGCCTAGGCTGGCAGGCTTTACAAGCAAGTTCCTTTAACCACCAAGACATCTTCTCAGCTCCATAAATTTATTTTGATTCCTATCCTCTCATTTTTTGAAAGTTTTTCTTAGCTTCCCAGAGAATTAAAGGGAAGGACAAGCTTCTGTTTTCATGTCTTTAATTAAATATGATTTTATGGACATTATTTTAGCAGATTATTCAGCACAGAAACAAAATATGTCATAGCTATGTTAATAAGGAAAAGCAGCTGGGGCTATAGAGTGAGTTCCAGGTCAGCTGGGATAGAGTGAGAGCCTACCTCAAAAAGAGATAGAGGGAGGGGGCTGGAGAGATGGCTTAGTGGTTAAGGCGCTTGCCTGCAGAGCCAAAGAACCCAGGTTCGATTCCCCAGGATCCACAGTAGTCAGATGCACAAGGGGACACACACATTTGGAGTTTGTTTGCAGTGGCTGGAGGCCCTGGTGTGCTCATTCTCTCCCCCTCCCCTTTCTCTGTCAAACAAACAAACAAACAAACAAACAAACAAACAAACAAACAAATAAATAAATAGAGGGAGGGAGAGAGAAAATAAATGAGGGGCTGGAGTTTTTAGCTCAGTTGATAGAGTGTTTACTTAGAATTCTTGCAGTTTGATCTGCAGCACTAAATAAACCTGGTGGCGCATGCCTATGATCTCAGCATCTCAGCACTGAGGAGGTGGAGGCAGGAGGATTTGGGCCTCAAGATCTTGACTACATAGTGAGTTTGAGGACAGTCTGGGCTACATGAGACATGTTTCAGAGAGGGGAAGGGAGGCGTTGGTCATTATTGTACTTATGTAGTTTGTAGAGCTGTGTTTCTGTCTGATGGACTACTTACTGATCATTGTTTCTAAGCAGGACAAGATTGTCGGAGAATTGAGTTTGGTGTTAATGAAGTAATTGAATCCAGTGATGCTTTGCCGAGAACCCCCAGCTACAGTATTTCAAGCACGTTGAATCCTCAGGCCCCTGAATTTATTCTTGGTTGTACAACTTCCCAGAAGACCACTGCTGACCTAGATAAAGGAGTGAACTGCAGTTCCATTGACAGCCAGTGCCCAGGCTCTGCCCTTGCTTTGGATAGCAGTTCTAATGTGGAAGCAGAAGTTTTAGAAAACGATGGTGTCTCGGGTGGACTTGGACAAAGGGAGCGTAAAAAGAAGAAAAAACGGCCACCTGGATATTATAGTTACCTGAAAGATGGTGGTGATGAGAGCATTTCCCCAGAAGTCCTGGTCAATGGCCATGCCACTTCAGCAGTTGCAGACAGCATGGGTGCAGAGGATGCAGAGTTCATGGCCGATGTGCTTCCCTCAGTTACTCCCAGGACTTGTGACAGCCCCCAGAACTCCATGAACTTCATCAGTGACACTGTGCCTGACAGTCCTTTCCCCAGAGCCCTCGATGGCGATGCCAGGACTGCAGGGCTGTCTGAGGGCTGCCATGGGACCGACATGGAGCAACCTTGCCTCCCTGCAGACAGCCTGCTAAGGACAGCTGTGGCACAGCCCTTTGCTGGCACCGATACTACTGAGAACCTTGTCATTGCTAACGGAAAAATACTTGAATCTCTGGGCGAGGGCACAGCTGCCAATGGGATAGAGTTGCACACTGTGGACAGTGTAGACTTGGACCCTTCAAAGTCTGAGAGCTCCTCACCTCCTGCTGAAAGTTCAGTCTCAATGTCGGGCGCCATTCCCATTAGCCAGCCTGCCAAGTCCTGGGCCAGCCTCTTCCATGATTCTAAGCCCTCTTCCTCCTCGCCCATGGCATATGTGGAAACTAAGTGTTCCCCTCCTGTCCCATCTCCCCTGGCCTCTGAACAGCGGGTGGAAGTCAAAGAAGGGCTGGTTCCAGTCTCAGAGGATCCTGTAGCCATAAAGATTGCAGGTACAGTCACTCAGAGCCAGGCTGCAGAATGACATGTTGCAGTTGGGGCTCCCCATGCTGCCCGTGGATTGTTACCATAGCCGTGGGAGCTGACCTGGGCAGCCAGTGGACGATTTAAAGAGTGTGGTGTATTAACATTATCCAAGAGTATATAACCATATAGGAAAAGAAGTGGGAGGGGAGGTGCCATACCTTTATGTTAAGTGGAAAAAAATCTCCATGTCCTTGACTCCTTTCCTGTTGACAAATTCCATTTCTTGCCTGTTGATCAAGTAATGCCACTCTACTGTTCAGATGTATAATCACCTGTTCTGTGTGTAGCTGGTGTGCGCTGTAGCTGTGGCAGTCCTGGTTGGCACTCACTCTGTACTACTGTTTCTTTTCTATATGAAGATGTAAGAAGGCATTTTGTGAATAATAGAGAGTTTTTGTTTAAACTTTTAATGACTTTGAATAGATTTTATTTAGAGTTTTAGCAAACCAGGATCAATGAGTTCAGTGCAAAGTTAACATTTTCTTTTAATTCACAATAAAAATATAATGCATTGTATTTCATAGGGTGTGTTTAAAGTGAGCATGACAGAGGAACTTCCTGGTCAAGTATACTGAAGATACAATGTATGTAGCCCAGGCTGCCCTTGTGAAGTTGAAGGCAGCCTGGGCTATATAGCAAGTCCCTGTCTCAAAAACAAAACAAAAGGGAATATTTTCTTGCTTATAAAAAATATATTATTTTGGTCTCTGATCACTTGGGAACTTCCAGCTGTGGGTGAGTTTTTTCCTCTCGGCTGGGCCTGGGCTGACTCTGCCCAGGCCCAGGCCTGGCCGGGAGGGACCCTAGCCCTTACTCTCTGCATGGGTTCTTTATCTCCTCCAGCTCCCCACATGGCAGGAACTCCTTGAATTTTCTTTTCTCTTTCTTTCCTTGCTTTTTTCGAGGTCCTCTACATGGGATCTATAGCCATGTGGGTGCCTTTCCTTGGCTCTGTACATCCCTCAATAAATAAAATAATTTAATAATAAATAATAAAATATATATTATTTTGGGATGAGGATGTGGTTCAGTTGATAGAGTGCTTACCTAGCATGCACAAGGCTCTGGGTTGAATCCTTAGTACCTCATAATCCCAGCATGGTGGCTCACACATGTATCCTAGCACTTGGGAGGTAGAGGCAAGGAAGATCAGGAGTTCAAAGTCATCAACAGCTATACAGCAAGTTCGAGGCCAACATGGGCTACACCTTGTGTTTATATGTATAATATTAAATAATCTTGGTATTGTAAAGTCTTTTTAAATGAGAAAGCTGATAGGCTAAACATTGTTTTTCATTGTTATTTGGCTTCATATGTATATTACTGTTTTTATTTGTTTTTGATAGAGACTCTCACCATGTATTATCCTTGGCCGGCCTTGAACTTGCTGTGTAGCCCAGGCTATTTTCAAGGTGGAGATCCTCCTGCTTCTATCTGGGATTACAGGTTTATACCACCAGCCCTCTGGCTTCCACTTTGTGTTTTCACAAGGCAGGTGATCCCTCTCCTCCCTTCTACTCTTCACCATGTCTGGCCCAATTTCTTTGCTGTATTGAATGTATTTCTGTTAGTATGTGTCCACTGCAAGGCAGCCCACCCCTGTGTAGATTTAGAATTGAGTTGATCTTTGTCCTGTAGGAAGCCCTGCCCTCATTGAAGATGTGTGTTCTGAGTCAGGTCATGAGAGCTTCATGAAGAAAAGCCTCCACTCCCTGGGGAGGTTTCTCACTCTCTACCTAAAAATAATAAGAAAGAAGGATTGGGACTGCAGAGAATTCACACAAACATGAAGCAGGGAGGTAGAAGGAAGGAGAGAAATGGAGGAGGGGCAGAGAATACAGGCTTCATTTAACTTTTAAAAAATATATATTTTATTTATTTATTTGAGAAAGAGAGAATGGGCATGCCAGGGCCTACAGCCACTGCAAACGAACTCCAGACGCATGCGTCCCCTTGAACATCTAGCTTACGTGGGTCCTGGGGAATAGAACTGGGGTCCTTTGGCTTTGCAGGCAAATGCCTTAACTTCTAAGCCATCTCTCCAGCCCAATTTTTTTTTTTTTTGGGGGAGAGAGACAGAGAGAGAGGGAGAGGAAGACAGACAGAGATGGGCGTGCCAGCAGCCTCTCAGCTGCTTTGAACGAAATCGAGATGTGTGCGCCCCCTTGTGGTCAAGTGCGGCATTGCGCTCTTGTGTCACTTTGCATCTGGCTAAACGTGGGACCTGGAGATTGGAACTGCTGGAGATTGGAACCAGCGTTTTTAGGCTTAGGAGGCAGGCGCCTTAACTGCTAAGCCATCTCTCCAGCCCAATTTCTTGTTTTGACAGCTCAGGCTGACCTGGAACTCTTGCCAGCCTTCCAACATCAGCCTCCTAAGTGCTGGGATTGAAGGTGTTCACCTCTATGCCTGGCTTGATCAAATAGGATTTTAAGTGTGGTTTTCAGGTAGTGGTGGGGTAGATGTGTAGCTTCTCACTGTCTCTTTTCAGCCTAAGGAATTTCTTTAATCCTTAGGGACCTCCATCCACTCAGGTAAAGCTGAATCCTTGGCTTCCACACAGAAAAGAATTTTAGGAAGAACTAGTATAAAGCAGAATTGGAGTTTATTAAAAATAAAATAAAATAAAGGGCATACAGAGAAAGAAGGCTGTGCACCCCAGAGCATGGGTGTGGGCTTCTCAAAGGAGAGCTGCACTGAAGTGTCTTAGAACTAGCTAGATGTACTGTTTTGGTGGCTCTCAAGTTAAATATTCAAGGCTTGCTAAAATCTTTTTCCCCCTTCTTTTTCTTTTCTTTTTAAACATTTAAAAATATTTTATTTATTTATTTATTTATTATTTTTTTATTTGAGAGAGAGAATGGGCCTCCAGCCATTGCAAACAAACTCCAGATGCATGCACCCCCTTGTGTATCTGGCTTATGTGGGTCCTGGAGAGTCAAACTGGGATCCTTTGGTTTTGCAGGCAAATGCCTTAACCACTAAGCCATCTCTCCAGTCCCCTTTTCTTTTTAAAAACACATATTTAGCCAGGTGAGGTAGTGCACACCTTTAATCCCAGCACTTAGGAGGCAGAGGTAGGTGGATAAAGACTGCATAGTGAATTCCAGTCAGCCTGGGCTAGAGCGAGACCCTACCTCGAAAAACAACACACGCACGCACGCACGCACGTATGTATGTATGTATGTATGTATGTATGTATGTATAATTTACAGAGACAGAGAGCAGAGAGAATGAAAATAAATGGGCATCTCTTACTGTTGCAAGTGAACTCTAGACACACGCACCACTTAGTGCATCTGGCTTTATGTAGGTGCTGGGGAATCAAACCTGGTCCAATGGGCTTTGCAAATAAGTACCTTTAACCACTGAGACATCTCTAGCCCCTTCTTTTTGGATAAATAAGATTGTCAGGTGGTTTTGGAGGTGACTTGAGTGGGATTATAATGTAATAAAATGAATAAGAGCCCTGGGACTACATGGGGTCAGGGTGTGTCCTTTCTGTACAGGGTTTCTCATGAAAGCCCTAGAGAACTGTAGGTTTACATCTGGGAGAGGAGAAGGCCACGAGCATGGTCCATCTCTGTGACAACATTCTTCTTTGAGTCATACCTGTATCGCTGTCCTGTTGTGTCCTTGTTGCATCCTTCACAGCAGACATTGTTCATTGTGTTGGAATTCTTTTTTTAAATTTTTTTTAATTTTAATTTTTTTTTTAATTTTTGGAGAGAGACAGAGGGAGAGAGAGGGAGAGGAAGACAGATAGAGATGGGCACCAGCAGCCTCTCAGCTGCTGTGAATGAAATCCAGATGTGTGCGCCCCCTTTTGGGCAAGTGCGGCATTGCGCCCTTGCGTCACTTTGCATCTGGCTAAACGTGGGACCTGGAGGTTGGAACCAGCGTTCTTAGGCTTAGGGGGCAGGCGCCTTAACCGCTAAGCCGTCTCTCTAGCCCTGTGTTGGAATTCTTGATTCTCAGGTGGAGAGAAGCTTCAGTCAGACTCTGGGGTAAGGGGCTCCTTTGTCCTTCCATGTCCCCATGATTTTCCTCATCTTTTTTTTTTTTTTTTTGGTTTTTCGAGGTAGAGTTTCACTCTAGTCCAGGCTGACCTGGAATTCACTCTGTCTTCTCAGGGTGGCCTTGAACTCACGGCGATCCTCCTACCTGTGCCTCCCAAGTGCTGGGATTAAAGGCGTGCGCCACCACGCCCGGCCCGATTTTCCTCATCTTTTATCCTGCCTCATTATGTTCTGTTTTGCTCTGTACTGTGTGTGTTGAAATCTGTTGTCTAGCCTGTAAATGGAGGGACCCTGCTGCATGGTCCCCAGAATTATTTCTGTAGATGCTGTTAGGAATGCTTGTCCCTAGCAGATGGATTTTCTCAGTCCCTAGCAGATGGATTTTCTCAGTCCTCTTTTTTTTTCTTTTTCTTTTCTTCTTCTTCTTTTTTTTTTTTTTGGTTTTTCAAGGTAAGGTCTTGCTCTAGCCCAGGCTGACCTGGAATTCACTCTGTAGTCTCAGGGTGGCCTTGAACTCACGGCGATCCTCCTACCTCTGCCTCCCGAGTGCTGGGATTAAAGGCGTGCGCCACCATGCCCGGCTCAATCCTGTTTTTATTAGGCCAGTCATAAGGATAGGTTACAATTATCTGAGCTAAAGTGTAATCCTTTCAAAAGCCCCCATTGCTCCTAGGACACAGTGCAGTGGAGGCCTTGTGTCCCAGTCAGGAAGGTTCACGTGATGTGCTGTTGCTTGGAAGCCTTTTCTCCTTGTTATGTCATGTTCTCCTGCTTTCAGATTTACTTATAAAAATGATAAAATTTGAGTTGTGGAGATGGCTCAGTAGATAAGAGTTCTTCCTGTGCAAGCATGAGGCCCTGAGGAGGAGTGATAGTTCCAGGACCCAGGGATCCAGGACCCACATAAACAGCTGGGTGTGGCCACACACATTTGTAACTTCAGTTCTGTAGGGGAACAGAGACCGGAGAATCACCAGAGCTTGCCACAAACTGCAAGCTCTGGGATCAGTAAGAGATTCCAGCTCGAATACAAACAGGTGGAAGAGTGATAGAGCAGGGCACCTGGCATTCTGCTCTGGCTGCCACAAACAAGTGCGTAAGGGAACATCATGTTTGTACATGCCACAAGACACACTCACACGCAAGCACAAAAGGAGATAAAATGCATTGTTACTAGACATTCCCACAGATCGCCCACCCTCAGTGGGCATGCTTTCAGGTGCATTTGACTTGGCCTGGGGACCTGTTGTGTGTAAGAGTAATGTTTATGGTGGTCACTGGAACAATTCTCATATTAAGTATATTCTCTTTATTTTTTTGGTGGGGGGGGAGGGCTTTCGAGGTAGGGTCTCACTTTAGTCCTGGCTGACCTGGAATTCACTATGTAGTCTTAGGGTGACCTTGAACTCCTGGCAATCCTCCTACCTCTGCCTCCCAAGTGCTGGGATTAAAGGCGTGTGCCACTACACCTAGCTCAATATCCACATAAAAAAAAATCAATTATTTATTTGTTCGAGAGAGGGGGAAAGAGGCAGACAGAAAGAAAGAGTTTGGGTATGCCAGGGCCTTCTGCTGCTGCAAACAAACTTCAGATGTGTGTGCCTCCTTGTGCATCTGGCTTACGTGGGTCCTGGAGAATCACACCTGGGTCCTTTGGCTTTGCAGGCAAGTGCGTTAACCACTAAGCCATCTCTCCAGTCCCACACTTAAAAAATATATATATTTTATTTATTTGAGAGAGAGAGAACGGGTGCGCCAGGGACTCTAGCCATTGCAAATGAATTCCAGATACATGTACTCCCTTGTGCATCTGGATTACATGGTCCTGGAGAATCAAACCAGGATCCCATCTCTAGCCCCCACACTTTATTTTTAATATACACACTTTTGATCCCATTAATTCATTTCATATGTCTACATTTTTGAGTCACTTAATTTTTTATTTTTATTTTTTGTATTTATTTGCAAGCAGAGAGAGAGAGAGAGAGAAAAGAGAGACAGACAGAGAGAATGGGCATGCCAGGGCCTCTAGCCACTGCAAATGAACTCCAGACTCATGTGTCCCTTATGCATCTGGCTTTTGTGGGTCTTGGGGAATCAAACCTGGGTACTTTGGCTTCGCAGGCAAATGCCTTAACTGCTTAAGCCATCTCTCTAGCCCCACTTAATTTTTATTTACTTTTAAAAAAATTTATTTTATTTTATTTATTTATTTTATTTTATTTACTTGAGAATGACAGAGAGAAAAAGAGGTAGATAGATAGAGAATGGGCATGCCAGAACCTCCAGCCACTGCAAACAAACTCCAGATGCATGCGCCACCTTATGCATCTGGCTTACATGGGTCCTAGGGAATCAAGCTTTGAACCTGGGTCCTTTGGTTTCACAGGCAAGTGCTTAACTGCTAAGCCATCTCTCCAGGCCCCTCACTTGATTTTTTAAAAAATTATTATTTTTTCAGGGTAGGGTCTCACTTTAGCCCAGGCTGATCTGGAATTCACTCTGTATTCTCAAGGTGGCCTTCCTTCTTTCTGCCACCTCTTCTGCGATGGTCCCTAGTACCTTGGATGGTGTGATAGAGATGTGTCAATACTGAACATTCCACTGTCACTTCTCAACATTTTGATGAGTTTGAGTCTCCCAGTGGTCACCACCATCTGGGCAGAGAAGATTCTCTAACCAGAAGTGAGAGTACCAATAATATATGCACATACACATAAACACTTAGAGGGCAGTTTGGTGGGCAGAGTAAATGCATTTAGCCAGACATGGTAGTCGTGTCCCCCTAGGCCTTGGTGAACTCCCAAGCCATAGGCTTTTCATTTTTCAAAATATTTTATTTTTATTTAAATGAGGTAGAGAAAGAGGCAGAGGGGTGGGGCAGAGAGTGGGCAGACCTGGGCCTCCAACTGCTGCAAATGAACTCCAGACACATGTGCCACCTTGTGCATCTGGCTTATGTGGGTCCTGGGGAGTCGAACCTGGGTTCAGGCTGGCCTGAAACTTGGCAATTCTCCTACCTCAACCTCCTGAGTGCTAGGATTAAAGGAGTGCTGGGATTAAAGGTGTGTACTACCACCCAGATCACCATAGGAATTTGCCTTGGCTGACCATCCATAAAGCTTGCTGGGTCCACTGCTGGTTAAGACCATTGATGACTTTTCTCCCCCAACAGGCTGTGTAGGTCTTTCCAGCACCGTGATAGCTGTTCCACAGGGAGGAGGCTTCCAGTTCAGCTCCAGCTTGATTTCTCAGTGACCTACAGCCCAAGCGTATGCAGTCTTTAGCAATTGGGTCTTACCATCTAGTTCTGGTGGGCAGCCAAGAACTTTGGCAATAGCCTGTATTGTTTTGAGGGCTTCAGGGGCCTCCTTGACCAACACCTTATGGAAGTTAACCCACCCCTGGTTACTGAAATTTTTCTAATAACAATCTATGGTTTCTCGGCACAGTATTACCCACCTCCACAAGATATTTCTGCCCAAACTTTTAACTTTTTAACATATATTATTAGCGAAGAAACCATATGGCTTATTCATAACATCGTAATATTTTAATTTAATTTTTATTTATTTATTTGAGAGAGGGAAAGAGGCAGAGAGAGAGAAGAGAGAGAATGGGCTTGCCAGGGCTTCTAGCCACTGCAGACAAACTCCAGGTGCATGCGTCCCCTTGTGCATCTGGCTTACGTGGGTACTAGGGAATCAAACTGAGGTCCTTTGGCTTTGCAGCAAGTGCCTTATCCACTAAGCCATCTCTCTCCAGCCCCCAATTTTTTTTTTTTTTGAGGTAGGGTCTTGCTGTGGCTCAGGCTGAACTGAAATTCACTATGTAATCTCAGGGTGACCATGAACTCACAGCAATCCTCTTACTTTTGCCTCCCAAGTGCTGGGATTAAAGGTGTGTGCTACCATGCCCAGAAACATCTTTAATTTTGTTTAATCTTACTTTTACCCCTTCCTCTCTTCCATTCCTTCACCTGACCCTGCTTAGATTATTTCACCCCCAGTATTCTGCCCCTCTACTTAAGAATCTACTCTGCCCTCTTCTTAAACCCTCCCCTCTCTTCCCTGCCTCATAGCTTCTTTCTAGCTTTCTGGCCTCTAGTGCTGACTTTCACTTCAACTCACATAGAAATCCAAACATTTGAAGCTAGGATCCACATATGAGAGAGAACATGGGCCTGGGTTACCTAAATTAGTATAATTCTTTCCAGATCCATCCATTTCCTTGCAAATTTCAAAATTTCATTTTTCTGTACAGCTAAATACAACTCCCTTGTATAAATGTACCACATTTTCATTATCCATTCATCTTTTGATGGGCATCTAGGCTGGTTCCATTTCCTGTCCATTGTGAATAGAGCAACAGTAAACATGGATGAGCCAGTATCTCTATAGTAATGAGTAGAATCCTTGGGGCTATGCCAATGAGTCGTATACCTGGGTCATATGGTAATTTTATTTTTTTTTTTTTTTTTTTTTTTTTTTTGGTTTTTCGAGGTAGGGTCTCACTCTGGCCCAGGCTGACCTGGAATTAACTATGTAGTCTCAGGGTGGCCTCGAACTCATGGCGATCCTCCTACCTCCGCCTCCTGAGTGCTGGGATTTTTAAAAACTTTTTTATTGACAACTTCTATAGTTATAGATAATAAACTCTGATAATTTCCTCCATCCCCCATGTAAGTCTACTTTTAGCTATCTTAGGAACCTCTACACTGATTTTCACAATGGCTATACTAGTTTCTCTTCCCACCAACAATGAAGAGAGGTTCCTCTTTCCCACACCATTGCCAGAATTTCTTGTTATTTGATTTCTTTTTTTCTTTTTTGTTTTTTTGAAGTAGGGTCTCATTCCAGCTCAGGCTGACCTGGAACCCACTATGTAGTCTTATAGTGATCCTCCTGCCTCTGTCTCCCAAGTGCTGGGATTAAAGGTGTGAGCCACCACACCTGGCTATTTGATTTCTTCATGATAGCCATCTTGTGCATCTGGTTTATATGGGTCCTGGGGAATCAAACCTGGGTCCTTTGGCTTTGCAGGAAAGCACCTTAAATGCTAAGCCATCTCTCCAGCCCTGCCACTTTTTTTTTTTTTTTTTTTGAGGTAGGGTCTCACTCTAGTCCAGGCAGACCTAGAATTCACTCTGTATTCTCAGAGTGGCCTCAAACTCATGGTGATCCTCCTACCTCTGCCTCCTGAGTACTGGCATTAAAGGTGTGTGCCACCACACCCAGCTAGAATTTTTAAATGTGTTTGTGTGTGTGTGTGAGAGAGAGAGAGAGAGAGAGAGAGAGAGAGAGAGAGAAAATTGGCGTGCCAGGGCCTCCAGCCTCTGCAATCCAGCTCCAGACATGTGTGCCCCCTTGTGTGACTTTGTGTACTTGTGACACTGTGTGTCTGGTTTATGTAGGACCTGGAGAGTCAAACATGAGTCCTTAGGCTTTGCAAGCAAACATCTTAATTGCTAAGCCATCTCTCTAGCTCTGCCATTGGAATTTTGATGGGGATTGCAGTACATCTATAGATTGCTTTTGGTAAAATATTGATTCTTCTAATCCATGAACATGGGATGCTTCCTATTTCCTAGTGTCTTCTGCAGTTAATTTCTTGAGTGTTTTAAGTTTTCGTTGTGGAGATCCTTTCTTGGTTAGGTTTATTCCAAGGTAGGTTTTCTCCCTTTCTCCCCTCCCTTCCTCCCTCCCTCCCTTTCCACTTGTGAATAAACTGAGGTTTTGGACAGCTGTCTAGCCATCTGCTGTTCCAAACAAGTTGCTGGGGAATAACCCAGCCATTGTAAGTTGAGTCTATGTGATAGAATGAATGCCATTTTCATGTGGATTTTAAATGCAAATGGGAATGCACCCAGAAGCTGCTTGGTGGAATATCAGTCACCATCATGCTTGCTGTTGGAACCATGAAGTTGCCAAGGTGGAGCTAATGTAGCGTGCCTCCCTGGAAAGCTGGGCTCCATGGTAGGACCCTGCTTGCAGATGGGGAGTTCAGCCCACAGTGAGTCCTTGCTGTGGTGGTTCTGTGCAGACCTGGCTGGAGACTTGGTGGAGGTGTGTTTTGGTCACGTTACTGTCCTCTCTGCCTGTGTTCTTCCCATGCGATGAGAGTAAGGAAAAGCAAACATGGCAAACTTGTGGACAGTTGGAAAGTAGGTCAGCTCACTGGAATGTGGGTCAGGCCAGTTAGTTATTGTAGCTCAAGAGTCAAGGAGTGTTATACATCTGGCTCTGTAAAAGATATATTTTATTTATGTATCTATTTGCAAGGAGAGTGGGGGTGGAAGGGAGGGAATATGAGATGAGAATGAGCATGCCAAGGCCTCTAGCCACTGCAAATGAACTCCAGATGCTTGCATCACTTTGTGCATCTGGATGTACATGGGCACTGGGGAATCAAATCCAGATCGTTAAGGTTTTTTTTTTTTTTTTTTTTTTTTTTTTTCGAGGTAGGGTTTCACTCTGGTCCAGGCTGACCTGGAATTAACTATGTAGTCTCAGGGTAGCCTTGAACTCTCAGCGATCCTCCTACCTCTGCCTCCCGAGTGCTGGGTTTAAAGGCGTGCGCCACCACGCCCGGCTCAGATCGTTAAGTTTTGAAGGCAAGTGCCTTAACTGCTGAGCCTTACATACCCCTGACTTTTTAATTTTTAAAGTATTTTATTTATTTATTTACTTATTTATTTGAGAAAGAGCCAGATAAAAGGAGAATGGGCATACCAGGCCCTCTGGCTATTGCAAACAAACTCCAGACATATGTGCCACCTTGTGCATCTGGCTTATGTGGGACCTAGGGAGTCAAACCTAGGTCCCTTGGCTTTGCAGGCAAGCATCTCAACCGCTAAACCATCTCTCCAAAGTCCCCTGGCTTTTTAATTTTGTGAGGTGTTTTTTTTTTTTTTTTTTTTTTTTTAAATTGTTTTCTGTCAAGGTAAGGTCTTGCTCTTTAGTCCAAGCTGACCTAGAATTCACTATGTAGTCTCAGGGTGGCTTTGAACTCATGGAGATCCTCCTACCTCTGCCTCCCGAGTGCTGGGGTTAAAGATGTGCACACCACCGTGCCTGGCTTTTTTATTTTTATTTTTTAATGAGGCAGAGACTCACTCTAGCTCAGGCTTATGTGGAACTCATTCTGTAGCTCAAGCTAACTTCAAACTTGCAGTGATCCTCCTACCTTAGCCTCCTGAGAGCTGGAATTAAAGGTATGCGCCAGCTTATCTGGTTTACGCTGGGCTATTTAAATGGATTTTGAACAGTAGTACGTCCTCCAGGCTCTCATTTTACAAATTTTCATTTGTGAATCCAGATATAGAAAAAGATGTGTATGAATAATTCTAGCTTGTCATAGAACTCCCAGTGCTGAGTGTAAGTATTTCACTGAGTCACCTCGAGAGCCACATGAAGTGTGTGTGTCTTGTGATGAAGGAAGGGTGGTGGGAAGCAGCTTGTTTTCTCAGTGCCCACACATTTCTTAAGAAAGCTGAACTCAGTTCAGCCCTTTAGTGTTTGGGCTTTTACAAAAGCAGAGACACTGGTTTCAGTTTTGTATTTTTAATGAGTCATTTTGGCATTTCTTGCCTTTCCACACACACTGTTTTGAGCAGCCCCACCAACTCTTATGAGAAAGATGGTTAGGGGTGATGTTCCCAAGGTTGGCTCTGAATGGCACCAGTATTGAGGAGTTTCACGCTTCTGGAGCCTTTGTTGTCACAGTTTTTGACTTTGCCCTAAGAGAAGATGGAATGGCTCAGCCTATTGCTCATTGGTAGCCATGAGTAGTCAGATACCCAGCTTGCTGTCCTGTGTTCTATCCTTGTTTTGATTCTTTCATAATTGAGGTACTTAGTGGGTTAGGCCAGGAATGAGTTGATTCCCTTAGTAAGGTAACTGCGTTGACTTTGGGCAGGAGTTGAGGTGGTCTCCAGCCTTCTTCCCTTGCTGTGTAGGGCAAGATTTTTGTTTTGTGGCTGTGGCGTCACTTTGGGAAGCGGGCTTAGTGCACAGCAGGGTTTAGAATGGGAACTTGTGATGTTTTGGACATTTGGATCTTAGGTGAAAATCCTATGCAAAAAGATATTTCAAGCCAGGTGTGGTGGCACACACCTTTTATCCCAGCACTCAGGAGGCAGAGGTAGGAGGATTGTTGAGAGTTCAAGGCCAACCTGAATCTACATAGTGAATTCCAGGTCAGCCTGAGCTAGAACTAGACCCTGCCTCAAAAAAACAAAACAAAAATTTCATTCTGAAATGGAACTTTGTATATACCCAACATGTTCAAAAGTTCAAATGTTTAATTTGTTTCTTCTTGGGATGTTAAATGCTATTTTCTCAAACCCTTGCACATATTTTCTTTTTCCTTCTCCTTTCATTTATATTGCTGTTGTATTTTCCAATAAGGACTGTGGAGTGGCTGCTTCATGCCAGGCATGGCCCACATGTCCCTCCACCTTGTCTTTGTCCTCCCTCCAGGCATACAGTCCTGGCTTCTGCACCAGAGAAGAGTGACAAGGACTTGCTAGAGTTGCAGGTGAATGAAGTGGCAGAACGGAGTGTGGCTCAGGCCATTCTGGGTCTTGCACCTAAGCTCTTGCCCCTAGTGTCTGGTCCCAAAAGGCCTTCTGTGCTAACTGTGCTCTGAAGTCTCTGGGGCCATTTCTAACGGAATGTATTTGTATGCTCAAGCCAACACGTGGGATCTCTCCATGTTTAGTGTTTGCATGACGGTCTGGTGAGTCCATGCTTGCACATGAGCACTTGGGGGCAGCAGGACCTGCTGGTCTTAAGAGTAATTGGAGGCATGAGATAAGAAAGGAGCAGACAGGGACAAGAGAAGCTGTCCTTTGCACAGAGGTGCTGGGGAAGGCCAAGGAGGAAAGACTTCATGCAGGCAGTAGGGATGGCTGCAGCAGAGCAAGGAGAGAGGGCCATAAAGTCCTCTCTCGCTCATGGATGTGGAGCTCTGTCCAGAGCTGCAGTGTGCAGGCCTTGTTTTTTGTGTTTTTTTTTTTCAGGTCTTATTTTCAAAGAGCTTCATATCCAGATTTGCCACTTGCATAGGGCAGACAGCAATGGTCCCTGCTGCTGGGAACAGACCATGCAGGAACCTTAGGTACCTTGGGGAGACTGTCTTAGAAAGCAGGTATTGGGGTCATACAGGGTCTGAATGTACAGGTTGCTGGAAGGATGAACAAGTACATGGACCTTTGTGGTCCGCATCCTCTCAGTGTGCTACAGTACTGAACAAGCCACCAGGTGACAGGAAGAGACAAGTTTGGCATTTGGGGGAGGAAATAGCGAAACCACAGCAGCACCAGTCCATGGCTCATGTAAGCCCGTCAGCTGCCCATGCTGGGGAAGGGCAGGTGTGGAGACCACCTGAACGCATGGCTTTCCATGGAAATGTTGGAGAGGGATATCTCTGTAGTTGGCTTCAGGTTGGCTGTGTCCTAAGGTTCCACAGGGCTCTGGTGGCCCACAGTTCCCTTAAGTTGACGAAAGGGACTTATCCACAGGGGATCAGATGCAGCCAGCTCACAGTTGTGCTCTTGAGAATGGCAGGAGTCGTGTTATGGGCTGTGGCTTTGGAGTTGTGGGGAACAATGCACACTAGGAAAGTTCTACCTAGATTCCCCTTCCCGGTTCAGGTCGGTTCTGTGAGGAACAAGTGAATGCCACACACCCTGTCCCTGCTTCCTTGTGCACCTTCATGTGACCCTAGAAGACTTTGCCTCCATGTCATCTCCCACCCAGAAACTGCAGTGTGCCCTGCCCACCCTCCAACCTAGTTCTTCTCTCCTGTGGTCCTCCCCTGGGCCCCCGCTAAGCAGTTCACACTTCTCCACTCTTGGGTGTGGAGCCCTGGCTCTTGTGGTTGCTTATTTGTGCCATCAGAGCACACACTTTCCACTTTGAACTTGAGGGGCCCATGTGTACTATTGTGTGAGTATAAAAATGTGACTCACAAGCCGGGTGTGGTGGCACATACCTTTAATCCAAGCACTCAAGAGGCAGAGGCAGGAGGATCGCCATGAGTTCAACACCACCCTGAGACTACAGAGTGAATTCCAGGTCAGCTCAAAAAAAAAAAAAAAACACAAAACACGGATTACTTGAGTATAATACACTATTCATGGTGTCATTTTAGTACCTCCTGCTGACCCAAGGTTGGAGTCACTATCGTGTTACTACACAGATAGCCTGGCCCTTCATCCTGTTGTATTCCTCTGGGTGGGAGTAGGACCCCCACTTGTCTTCTGGGGTCTACTCTTCCCCAGCTTTCCTGGTCTGCCCAGCCTCCAGCTGGCCTCTTGGTGTTTCTACAGACCATGGAGGGGTCTGAAGTGTGCTCTGCAGCCCCTGCAGTGTGTGGTGCTCCCAGCAGGGACGGCGAATTCTTCACCACAGTCTATGAGCTGGCTGGCGTAGAGCAGGGCCACAGCTCACTCATTGGCTAGGGCACAGTAGCTGTCTGTCCAGATGTCAACTAAAGGCAACATTTCACTTAACACAGACCCCCATGGTGGGAAGACAGCTCTGATCATGTCAGTTGTTAGATGGATAGCACCATGGCAGAGGCTCGGAAGATGGCTCAGTGGCTGCTTGTAAAGAAAGTCTACCCGCTCAGGTTCAAGTCCCAAGCCACCTATGCAAGCTAGATCCACAAAGTGGCTTACACCTATGGTGATTGTTTGCAGCAGCAAGAGGCCTTGATGTGTGTGTGTGCACACATACGTGCAAATACGTGAAACAATCTAAAATATCATGGAAAGAATGTAGGTGTGGCGCTTTGAGACCGATGCAGTAAACTTGGATATTGGTGTTTATTTGAACACACACAGGTTTGGGTAATTACACCGAATAGTCACTGTTACGTGGCCCATGCTGGAAATTAGATTTTGGTGACAATGCAGTTCAAAGCAGGTGTGAAAATCCATAATGTAAATACGGTGGGAAAGGAGGTGCCTCACATCTTGGAGTAAAGGGGTTTTTAAGTGGAGCCCACTATATAGTGGAGAGAAAAGTGTGGCCATCAGAGTCAGGTAGATCCAAGTTCTCTGTTCAGTTCATTGACCAGACCTCAGTTTCCCCTTCTGTAAATTAGGTACTTCTTTGATTGGGTCACTGTGATAATAACTCATGAGGTCTTAGCATGAATCTTCCTGGAGTTCAGTTCTGTTACTCACTCAAGGCTCAGGTCTGTACCTTGTAAGATTTGCTGAGAGAACCCCACAGATTCCATCTAACTGGATGGTTCTGGGAATTCTTGCTCTAGGAAAGGAGAGCTAGGTGAAGGCATCCTGTCTTCCTCATCTGGAGGGAGAGGGAAGGGGCACAGGGGTCATTTGAACTCTGCAAGTTGTTTCAGTTGGCTTGTGCAGGAGGAGTCTGGGACTTGCCAGCACAAGTGTGTTTCTGAATAAAGACTTGTTTGGTCCTTAGATTGTGATACTGTGTACGAGAAAAGGAGTCAGTGGGTTATATATGGCTACAGAGCTCACAGGCAGATTAAGTTCAGTTTCCTTCCAGTGAAAAGCAGTCAGTGGTGTTATGCTTCCAGAGGGCCAAATCCAGTCAGATAGCATTGGATTGGGAGTCACAGATGGCAGCCATTACTATTCACCAGATTCGTAATGGGACATGGAGAGATGCCGTGTCTGTGTGTGTGTGTGTGGGGGTGTCTTTGTTCCTTTGTTTTGTTTTTCTTGGACAGGGTCATCCAGCCTAGGAGTGCTGGGATTAAAGGCTGTGCTACCACACCCAGCCTTGGGATTTCCTTCCCTTCCTCCTTCCCTCTTTGTTGTTTTGTTTTGTTTTGTTTTTCACTCTAGCTCAGGCTGACATGGAATTCACTATGTAGTCTCAGGGTGGCCTCGAACTCACAGCAATCCTCCTACCTCTGCCTCCCGAGTGTTGGGATTAAAGGCGTGCGCCACCACGCCTGGCTCCCTCCCTTGTTTTTTAAATATTGTTTAAATATTCTATTTATTTGAGAGAAAGCGAGAGGCAGATAGAGATTGGGCATGCCAGGGCCTCTAGCCATAGCCACTGGCAAACAAACTGCATACACATGCACCACATTGTGCATCTGGCTTTTCGTGGGTACTGGGGAATCGAACCTGGTTCATTGGCTTTTCCAGCAAGAATCTTAACCACTAAGCCATCTCTTCAGCCCTCCTTTTTTTTTTTTTTTTTTTTTTTTTTTTTTTTGGTAGATTCTCTCTCTAGCTCAGGCTGACCTGGAATTCACTCTGTATTCTCAGGGTAGCCTCGAACTCATGGTGATCATCATACCTCTGCCTCCCCAGTGCTGGGATTAAAGGCGTGCCCCACCACGCCCAGCTCCTATTTTTGTTTTTAATATTTATTTATTTATTTGAGAGAGAGGGAGAGAGATTAAGAAAATTGGTTTTACAGGGCCCCCAGCCACTGCAAAAGAACTCCAGATGCAGGTGCCACCCTGTGCATCTGGCTTGCATGAGTACTGAGGAATCAAACCTGGGTCCTTATGCTTCGCAGGCAAGCACTTTAACCACTAAGCCATCTCTCCAACCCCTCTTCTTTGTCTCATATATGAGACAGGGTCTCATATAGCCTAGGCCTGCCTTGAACTTACTGTATAGGTTGAGAGTGGCTTTGAACTCCTGATCCTCTTGCCTCCGCCTTCCAAGTGCTAGGGTTACACAGATGTCTTCTTTGTATTTTTATTTTTATTTTTATTTTTTTTTTGAGGTAGGGTCTCACTCTAGCTCAGGCTGACCTGGAAATCACTATGTAGTCTCAGGGTGGCCTTGAACTCACGGTGATCCTCCTACCTCTGCCTCCCGAGTGCTGGGATTAAAGGTGTGCGCCACCACGCCCGACTCTTTGTATTGTTTTAAAGTCATTTCTAGCTGGGTGTGGTGGAACATACTTGTAATCCCAGTACTGAGGCAGGAGGATAGCTGTGAGTTCAGGGTCAGTTTGGGTTACATAGTGTCAGGCCAGCCAGAGCTAAATAGTGAAACTTTAAAAGCTTTCGGATAATAATGATGATGATAATGATGATAATACATTTATGGTGGTTGTGAAAGAAGCATGCTTAGAAATGTTAAGTTGCTGTGTGTGGAGCTGAATTGAATTTCTAATAGAATCACAGTGATTAGTAGGAGACATTTGCCACCCCAAGAAGTGTGCTTTCTCACTGTGCAGCCCTGGAGCCCTGGCTGCGATGTGCTGGTCTTGTGATAGTTGCTTGGGTTCTGGGATGGAGGAGGCATGGTTCTGTCCCTCGCATGCATGGTATCCAGGGGACCTTGATGTCCAGCCTGTATTTTCCGGGTCTACCACTCCTGCCACTGAATCGTTTTACATTTTTCTGGTGACTGTGCTTCCTTGTATATGCCCACCAAATGTTGATGTTTGCAGGAAAATATTAGCTTGAAAGAGAAAAAATTCATCATTACATAACAGACTTGGTGTTGAACTAAATGAAGCTTTAGTAATAATTTTATTTAGACATGTACTTTATTGAAGTGATTTTAAAACATTTATTTATATATTTGCAAGCAGAGAGAGATAGAAGACAGACAGAATGGGCGCACCAGCCACTATAAACGAACTCCAGAAGCAAGCACACCTTGTGCACCTGGCTTTACATGGGCACTGGGGAATCGAACCCAGGTCATTAGGCTTTGCAGGCAAATGCTTTAACTGCTAAGCTATCTCTCCAGCCCCTATTGAAGGGATTTTTAACACTCCCAGGCTAGAACCTGTGAATAGAATTTTCTGACCATGTGCTTCTTCCCTCTTCCAGAGTTGCTGGAGAATGTGACCCTAGTCCATAAGCCAGTGTCGCTGCAACCCCGTGGGCTGATCAATAAAGGGAACTGGTGCTACATTAATGCCGTATCCTTCCACACATGCCGTGTCCAGCTGCTTTGGGTGTGTTTGATTTTGGGCTGCCTCATGGAACTTTGAGTCCAGAAACTGGGCTGTTTACCCCATAGACAGTAATATTCCTGAACCTGCTTCTCCCCACCACCCCCTATAAAAGTTGGCCTGTGACTGACAGAATCAGGCAAATTTTATTCTCACTGGAGTAGTGCTAAATAATGATATGACAGCACCTAGAATGGAAAGTTTTTTTTTTGTTTTTTTTTTTTTTTTTTGTTTTTTTCGAGGTAGGGTCTCACTCTGGTCCAGGCTGACCTGAAATTAACTATGTAGTCTCAGGGTGGCCTTGAACTCTCGGCGATCCTCCTACCTCTGCCTCCCGAGTGCTGGGATTAAAGGCATGCGCCACCACGCCCGGCTTTTGAATGGAAAGTTTTGTCCAACTGACGTGATCTTAGGTACACTCGGTTCTTGACCATGAACGTGGCCACACTTGGGATCCCGACAGGGCTGTGTCCATGCCATTCTCCTCATTCACCCTGACCCTTCTCATGTTGGCACAGCTGACTAGTCAGTGACCCTGGATTACTCAGGTTGATGTGCTCTTTTTTTGTTTTTCGAGGTAGGTCTCACCCTAGCCCAGGCTGACCTGGATTTCACTATGTAGTCTCAGGGTGGCCTTGAACTCACGGCGATCCTCCTACTTCAGCCTCCGGAATGCTGGGATTAAAGGTGTGCGCCACCATGCTTGGCCTGATGTTCCTTTGTATTGAACCTGTGTCTGTTGCATTTCTTTTACACTTCCTTACTGCCACATTCAGACCCTGCAGGCATTGGTGGCTTGCCCTCCAATGTACCACCTGATGAAGTTCATTCCTCTCTACTCAAAAGTGCAAAGGCCTTGCACGTCAACACCCATGATAGATAGCTTGTAAGTAACACAAAAATGCTGGGGGTGGGAGGAGGTGGGGAGCTTCTCCCTGTGAGGATTGGCATTTGAATCATTGGGCAAAGCAAGTACTCCCTTGAGCCATACCCCAGCCCAGATGTCTTGATTTCCTACAAACAAGTGCGTGGACTGAGTTAAAGAATTGGAGTATGTTAATCTCTGTTCTCAAATTCAGCAGAAAATATTGTAGTGTTTGTCGGGAAAACAACACTTAAGATATGCTAAAAGATTTAAGAATTCACCAGTTATTCTGATCACTATTTAGCTTCTGAGGCATGTCTTCTTAAACACTTCTTCACCTGATATTTCTTCCTGTGTTTAGTGTTCGGTTAATGAATGAGTTTACGAACATGCCAGTACCTCCCAAGCCCCGACAAGGTAAGTCACAGCTGTGGACCCATTTCATATTGGTAGTGTGGGGCTAGGTAGCTGCATTTAGTTTTGTTGGAAAGAAAAGATCTTTTCAAATATAGATGGTCAGCCTCTGCTGTTCTCAACCTCTAGCCAATGGGGAGGTGGCTGACTTTGCATCCCACCCTTTAAGACCCTTTTTTTTTTTTTTTTGTTACAAAAGTCTCTGTCTTTCTCTTGCAGCTCTCGGGGAGAAAATCGTGAGGGATATCCGCCCAGGAGCTGCCTTTGAGCCCACGTACATTTACAGACTCCTGACGGTTATCAAGTCAAGCCTCTCTGAAAAGGTCTGGGATCCCATGGTAGCCAGTAGCAAGTGTTGCTTTCAGCCAGGCGGGGTGGCGCATGCCTTGTACTTCCAACACAAGAGGCATTGCAAATTCAAGCCTGGGCTGCATAGCTGTTCAACTTCCAGTGTACACCAAGCACTGAGTATTGAGTTCTGTTAGTTTAGTTACCCTTTGGATCAAGGAGGATCAATGTCTGTTACAGTTGATAGACATGAGGTCATTGTCTAGGGTCATAGCTAGTGGTGACCTCGGAGGCAGCTGGCTTACCTGCTGTCTTGTATTGCCTTTTTGGTAAGAGTGGAGGGTCCTGGGTCTGAATAGGAGTGTCAGGACAGCTTCTGGTTTCACACTCAGGCTATAGTGGCTACTGCACCCACTTACCTTAAAGGCCTCTAATCCAGCTTTGGGTATTGCTTGGATTTATCTTTATTCCTTGGGGCAGAGTGTTAGCAATGTCTTGGTAGAATTCAGCCAAGTGGACAGATAAGAGAGGATGGATGGTATGGCATGCAGGTGTTGTGGTCCAGGGAGCAGAATTGGAGGTGCCCAGACCCCCTGGCATGCACTCAGGGCATCTCCAAGGTTACATTGGTTCTGAGTGGGTTTCAGTCTCCAATAGCGTGAGGTTGGTGATTAGGCAGGGCTCAGGAACTGGTGTGCTCATGGTGAGTTACTGCTGCAGCAGATGAACCCAAAGCAAAATCAAAACCAGGAAACTTCCAGATTCTCCCCCAGAGCCATGATGTGCCACAGCTAACCCTTTGTTCCTTGGTAGCAGACTGACAGCATGTGGTGAGCGTCATCTCCCAGGGACACTCTGGGTACTCAGGGCCTGGGGGTTTTACTGGGAGCTGGTCACACATGCTCCCTGTGCTTAGCCACACAAGATTCCAAACATGTCAGAAGTAGGTTGGCAGCACAGGCCACATTGCTAGCTCAGGGAGTTTAGTCCATTGTGGTTTTTGAATTCCCAGATGCCAGCCAGGAGCCAGCCTGGCATGAGGGCCTTTCCTGGGGGAACAACTGTGCTGCAGAGTGAACTCTTTGCTGCCCCATGGGTGGTGCCCACTGCTTCTTGTTTGTTTTTTTTTTTTTTTTTTTTGGAGAGAGACATACACCCAGAGAGGGAGAGGAAGACAGATAGAGATGGGCGCACCAGCAGTCTCTCAGCTGCTGTGAACGAAATCCAGATGCGTGCGTCCCCTTGTGGACAAGTGTGGCATTGCACCCTTGCGTCATTTTGCATCTGGCTAAATGTGGGACCTGGAGATTGGAACCGCTGGAGATTGGAACCGCTGGAGATTGGAACCGCTGGAGATTGGAACCGGCGTTCTTAGGCTTAGGAGCCTTAACTGCTAAGCCATCTCTCCAGCCCTATATTTTGTTTTATTTTTGAGGTAGGGTCTGACTGTAGCCCAGGCTGACGTGGAATTCACACTGTAGTTCCAGGCTAGCCTCAAACTCACAGTGATCCATTTACCTCTGCCTCCTGTGTGCTGGGATTAAAGGTGTGCGCCACCACACTTGGCATGTTTGTATTTTTTAAAATATATTTTATTTATTTATTTGAGAGAGAGAGAGAGAATGGGCACATCAAGGCCTCCAGCCACTGCAAACGAACTCCAGATGCATGTACCCCCTTGTGCATCTGGCTTATGTGGGACCTAGAGAATTGAACCAGGATCCTTTGGCTTTGCAGGCAAATGCCTTAACCGCTAAGCCATCTCTCCAGTCCCCCCACCCCCCCATTTTTTTTGTTTGTTTTTTTGAGGTAGGGTCTCACTCCAACCCAGGCTGACCTGGGATTCACTCTGTAGTCTCAGGGTGGTCTTGAACTCACAGTGATCCACCTATCTCTGCCTCCTAAGTGCTGGGATTAAAGGCGTGCGCCACCATTCCTGGCTGATATATTTTAAAAAATATTTTTATTTATTTGTAAGCAGAGGGAGATAGAGAGTGAGAGAAAGAGAATGGGCCTGCCAGGGCCTCTAGCTGCTTCAAGTGAACTCCAGAATCATGCATTGCTCTGTGCATCTGACTTTATGAGGGTTCTTGAGAATCACACCCCAGTCTTCATGCTTTGCACACAAGTGCCTTAACCGCTGAGTCATCTCTCTAGCCCCCTTTCCATGATATTTTTACATTGTTTTATTTATTTATTTACACATATGTGTGCACGCATGAGTGAGACCCTACCTCAAAAGAGAGAGAGAGAGAGAGAGAGAAAGCCAAACTCTAGCAAAGGGGAGCTGTAACACCCCTAAACCTGCTGTCAGCAACAACCTCCTCCAGCAAGCCTCCACCTCCCTAATTGCTACCAGTTGGGGAGCATTCTGAACACATGAGTCTATGGAGGACATTTGGTTTAAACCACCACATGTGAGTACTGGGGAACTGAACCCAGGTCATCAGGTTTTGCAAGCAAGCCCCTTTAACTGCTGAGTCATCTCATTAGCCCTACAGCAGTTTTTCAAGTAAGTGCCTTTAACCACTGAGCCATTGCTCCAGCCTCCAAACACAATTTTTTTTCTTCAAGATAGGGTCTCACTCTAGCCCAAGGTTACCTGGAATTCACTCTGTAGTCTCAGGGTGGCCTCAAACTCCCAGTGATCCTCCTTCCTCTGCCCCCGAGTGCTGGGATTAAAGGTGTGTGCCACCATGCCCTGGTCTCCCAAACACTTTTTTTTTTTTTTTTTTTTTTTTTTTTTTTTGGTTTTGCAAGGTAGGGTTTCACTCTGGTCCAGGCTGACCTGGAATTAACTATGTAGTCTCAGGGTGGCCTTGAACTCTTGGTGATCCTCCTACCTCTGCCTCCCCAGTGCTGGGATTAAAGGTATGCACCACCACGCCCGGCTTGCTTTTTTTTTTTTTAATTGGTTTTTTGAGGTAGGGTTTCACTCTAGTCCAGGCTGACCTGGAATTCACTCTGTATTCTCAGGGTGGCCCCAAACTCATGGCAATCCTCCTACCTCTACCTCCTGAGTGCTGGGATTAAAGGCATGTGCCACCATGCCTAGCTCCAAATGCAATTTTTTTTTTTTTTTTTTTTTTTTTTTTTTGGTTTTTCGAGGTAGGGTTTCACTCTGGCCCAGGCTGACCTGGAATTCACTATGTAGTCTCAGGGTGGCCTCGAACTCACGGCGATCCTCCTACCTCTGCCTCCCAAGTGCTGGGATTAAAGGCGAGAGCCACCACGCCCGGCCAAATGCAATTTTTAAATAACCTTTCTTTTTGTTCTTTTTTGTTTGTATTTTTCGAGGTAGGGTCAATAGTCTTGGCTGACCTAGAACTCACTCTGTATTCCTGGACTCACTCTGTATTCCCAGGCTGGAATGATCACAATGATCCTTCTAGCTCTGCCTCTTAATTTCGGGATTAAAGGTGTGTACCACCTTTAATTATTTAAAAATAAATAATTTATGTATTTGTAAGCAGAGAGAGAGCAAGCACAAGTGAAAGAGTATGCTCTGGTGTCCCAGGACCTCTTGCTATTACAAATCAACTCCAGACACATGTTCCACTTTGTATCTGGCTTTACATGGGTACTGGGGAAATGAGCCTGGGTTGTTAGACTTTGCAGACAAGTGCCTTAACCACTGAGCCATGTCTCCAGCCCCCCCCCCTTTTTTTTAAAAAAAAGAACTATAATATGTATACATTGCAGAAAAAATTCAAAAGTGAAAAAAGCCTACATCAGAAAATAATCCCAACTAGTTCTAGAGTAAACATTTAATTGGGTCTTCTCTCTGTAGTCCCCTGGCACCCTAGCTATCCAAAGAAATGTTCATGTCACTTTGGTGGGTGGGGGACAATAACATACAGTTTGAATATACAGGTCCTGATGATTCTGTAGGCCCTGGACACCTGTCACTTAAAATTAATGTGGCACTGTCTGACCTTCCCAGGGCCGACAGGAAGACGCTGAGGAGTACCTGGGCTTCATTCTCAATGGACTTCATGAGGAAATGCTGAGCCTGAAGAAGCTTCTGTCCCCTGGTAATGAAGATGCCACCTAGTCCATTTGCTACAGGAGTGGGAGAACACTTCCCAAAGGTTGCAGACTCACACGTTACATTGCCAACCACCCCCCCCATACAAGCAGTCACTTGCCCATCAACTCCTCTCTTTTAAGATATCATTAAGATAATTGCTTTTCTTTACATTATTTATTTATTTATTTATTTATTTATTTATTTATTTATTTATTTGATAGAGAGAGAGAGACAATGGGCTCACCAGGGCCTCCAGCCACTGCAGAAGAACTCCAGATACATGTGCCCTCTAGTACATCTAGCTAACGTGGGTCCTAGAGAATTGAACCTGGGTCCTTTGGCTTTGCAGGCAAATGCCTTAAGGGCTAAGCAATATTTACCATTGAGAAAGTTCTGTGTAAGATAAGTTGGAATTGATCCAGAACCCCAAGTGTTTCATTAAACTTGTCTTAGGGAAAAGATTAAGGGCTGGAAAAATGGCATAGCAGTTAAAGCACTTGCATGGGAAGCCTAAGGACCCAGGTTTGATTCCCCAGTACCCACATAAGCCAGATGCACAAGGTGGTGCATGCATCCAGAGTTCATTTGCAATGGATAGAGGCCATGGTTCTCCCATTCTGTCTGTGGGTGTCTCTCTCAAATAAATAAACAAACAAAATTATTAACAAGAAAAAGAAAGGCCCCCCCCAAAAAAAAAACAGGAAAAGAAAAACAGATTATGCAGAAAAACCGAAGAGTGTGATGAACACCCATTAAAGTGCTGGAGCCTGTAGTTGTTACCAAACCATTATTTTTCTTTGTACACATGTGCCTGTCTGCCCAGGCTATATACATTTTCCTGAGTCATCCTCAGTGCTAACACTGTCCTTGAGGGTGAGGTCCTCCCCAATGGCCACACTCCAAATCAAAGGGAATCTCCTACCTAATTCATTGTTTCTGTTGTCCAGAGCATCTTCGTGTTTCCCCAGTAGTACCAATTTCTAAAAAAATCTTTTTATTTATTTATTTTAGAGAGAGAGAAATAGGCAGACAGAAAGAAAATGAGTATGGGCACGTCAGAGTCTCCAGCCACTGCAAATGGACTCTAGACACATGCATCACTTTGTGCATCTGGCTTTACATAGGCACTGGGGAATTGAACCCCTTACAAGCAAGTGCCTTCAACTTCTGAGCCATCTCTCCAGCCCCCCAATTTTGTTTTTTTGAGACAGAGTCACATTCTAACCCTGGCTGGTCTAGAACTCTTGAATCTTCCTGCCTCCTCCTTTCTCAGTGTGCCCCATGCCTGGCTTCTCCAGCAGTGTTTTCTGTAGCAGTTAGTGTAGACAAGGACTCAGTGAGGTACAGGGACTCGGTATAGAACACACCCAGATTCTGTTCTTAGAACTAACGGCAGGGCTAGAAAGATGGCTCAGCTGTTTTAGTCACTTGCTTGCAAAACTTCACAGCCCAGGTTCTATTTCCCAGTACCTATGTAAAGCCAGATGCACAAAGTGGCACATGCATCTCGAGTTTGTTTGCAGGTAGCTAAAGGCCCTGGTGTACCCATTCTGTCTGTCTGTCTCTCTTTCTCCCTTTGCTTGCAAATAAATAAATAAAACTGTTTACAAAAAGCCTGGTGTGGTGGCGCATGCCTTTAATCCTAGCACTCGGGAGGCAGAGGTAGGAGGATCACCATGAGTTCAAGGCCACCCTGAGACTACATAGTGAATTCCAGGTCAGCCTGGGCTAGAGTGAGACCCTGCTTCGAAAAACAAAATAAAACAAAAAAAATTTACAAAAACAAAAATGGCAAATAAGTTTTGATGGTTCATGTAAAACCGTTGTTTCCTTTTTTCCCCTTGTGTTCTTAAAAGTAGTAGCCTAAGCAGACCCTCTCTTTCAGAACTTACAATTTCCAATGGGCCCAGAAGCCACTTAGTCAATGACGAAGAACAGGAGGAAGAAGGCGAAGGAAGTGAAGATGAATGGGAGCAAGTGGGTCCCAGGAATAAGACCTCTGTCACACGCCAGGCAGAATTTGTTCAGACTCCCATTACCGGCATTTTTGGTGGCCACATCAGGTTTGTGCTTTTCTGGAATAGTTAAATGCTTGGCTTTGTTGGGCTTTTTCATTGCTATGCAGAGGTGGGTGAGAACAAACCTATGTCTCTTACAGTCTTCTCTTTACTTGCTCTTCCTAATGCCACCCCATGTAGAGGCAGTGTACCCCAGTGTTCCATCAGGTTCTGGCTCACTACTGGGTAATAAGGAAGCCAGCCAACTGAATCCATGTACCTGATTGAAAGCCTTGCATTTGTTTCAAATGTGTGCTTAAAATCTACAACGTGAGTTTATGAACTATTGATAGTGGAATGATTACTATAAACAATGAGCACACCTACCACCTCATGTAGTTACTTTTTTCCTTTGGAATGTGTATGTGGTGTATGTGTGCATGTGAGTACGTGTGCACATATGTGCATGCATGTGTGGAGGACAGAAGTGGGTGTCAGGTGCCTTCCTTGGTCACTCTTCACTTCATTCTTTGAGACAGGGTCTCACTGATTCAGCTAGACTGGCCTGTATGCCCTTGGGAAGTGCCTGTCTCTGCCTCCTCTTGCTGGGCTGGCAGGCCCATGCCACTGCTGGGGATGAAGCTCACGTCGTCGTGTTGGAGAAGAGCACTTTATCAGCTGAGTCAGGTCCCTGCCCTCTGTTTTGAGAGGAGAGTGTAGAAGAACAGTTAAGTTCTACTGGCTTAGCAAAGGTCCGGAATCCCATGCCAGTGTCACCAGCTATGGCTACTCTGCTGTTCATGTCCTCTCATCCACACCTCCATTTCCTTCACTCAGCTTGCCCCTGGACTCTTCTTTCTCCCTCTGTGCATTTGACCGATTTTATTTGTATTACTTCGTCTGTAGTATGAGTGTAAACTTACAAATAAAGATGGCACAGTACCCTCCAGGCCCACCCATATTACAGTGAATGGCAGAACCTCCTTTTCCAAGGCTGAATAATACTTCATGGTATGCACAGCAGTTTCTTTATCCGTTTGTCTGTACAGGGACATGTGAGTTGTTTTCACATCTTGGTGAGAACTGCGTGGATTAGAGGTGATCCACTCCTGCACCAGCCCTTACCTGGCTTCTGCTTGCTGGCGTCACTCTTCTGAAGGGTCTTTACCTTAGAGTCTTCAGTATGCATGGCTTCTCTAAAGGCCCTGCAGCATAACCTCCATGGGTGATGCTTTAGTCTACAGGGTCCATCCCATGTGCTGTGTACTCTTGCCTCCAGAGCCAACTCTCTGTGCTCTATGAGAGCAGACGGAGCGGCTTTCTGCAGGCCAGTAGTGAGCTCTCAGAGAACCAGCCTCTTGCAGAAGCTCCTGTGTCCCCTGGAACCCCATTTGGAGGGTTGAAGAGCTGCATGGGCATAGGAGTGTCGCAAGTAACCTTGCAGGTCCCTTTCTCCTCTGGTGTTGTAGAGTTCCTGTGTAAACACATGGTCAGGTGTGGTCTGGGGAATGCCCTGCCCTCACTACCACTGTGACTAGCCTAGGCCTGTGTCCTCGCCCCGGTGATGGGAGACGCTTCTTGCCAGGTTATAAGAAGCAGTGTGCAGTGTAAGGTGACTGTGCCCTTTGCCCAACAATCCCAGCAGCCTCTCTCTTGGGAAGAGAGATGAGAGGTGGGTTTTTGTGTAGAGCCAGTGTCAGAGCTGCAGGGCCATGGACATGCCAGCATGCCTAAAAACAACCAAGGAAACACCAAACTGCTCTGGGGAGTGGCTGGCCTGACTCAAGGGCCTGCTAGGCCTGGCCTCCGCAGGGCCTTCTGAGTTGCTTGCTGGTGCACTCCTTTGAAAAGCAGTGAATATCCAGAAGGATTAATTGATTTATTAGGTTTGGGTTTTTGTTTTTTGAAGTACCGTCTCACTTTAGCCCAGGCTGACCTGGAATTCACTATGTAGTCTTAGGCTAGCCTTGAACTCACAGCAATCCTCCTACTTTAGCCTTCTGAGTGCTAGGATTAAAGGCATGCATCACCACTCCCAGCTTTATTTATTTATTGAGGCAAGGTCTCATTCTAGCTCAGGGTGACCTGAACTCTGGTGATCCAACCTCAGCCTTTCAAGTGCTGGAATTAAAGGTGTGAGCCACCACACACTGCTTATTTATTTCTGAGATAGGGACTCATGTAGCCCAGACTGGCCTTAAACTCACTCTGTAGCCATAGCCTTGGATGACCTTGAGCTTCTGATCTTCCTACCTCCACCTGAGCTGACAGGCATGCTTCACCACCTTGTTTATGTGGTGCCAGGCATTGAATTCAGGGCTTCTTGCATGCTAGGCAAGCACAAGTACCAATTGAGCTATGTCCCCAGCTCAAGTTAAGGAATTGCTTTTGGTGTTTTTGAGACAGGGTCTTTGTAGCTTAGACTAGCCTTGAACTCATGGCAATCCTCCTGCCTCAGCCTGCTAAGTGCTGGAATCCTAGATGTGAGCCATCCTGCCCGGCTCATAGGGAACTGTGTCTCAGCCATCATGAAGCAGGATTCTCTGTTCACACAAGTGAGAGACTGTCCTACAGGCCAGTCTCCCCAGAGGAGCACCTTCCCACTTGTGATAGTCCCAGACTCTGAGTCAAGAGCACTACTTTTTTTTTTTTTTTCTTTTTTTTTTCTTTTTGAGGTAGGGTCTCACTCTAGGCCAGGCAGACCTGGAATTCACTATGTAGTATCAGGGTGGCCTCAAACTCACAGCAATCCTCCTACCTCTGCCACCACACTGGCTTTATTAGTTAAAAATTCTTTTAAATTATTTATTTGAGAGAGAGAGAGAGAGAAAGAGAGATAGGTGCACCAGGGCCTCCAGCTACTGCAAATGAACTCCAGATGCATGCTCCGCCTTGTGCATCTGGCTCACGTGGGTTCTGGGGAATCAAACCGGGATCCTTAGGCTTCACGGGCAAATGCCTTAATACTAAGCCATTTCCCCAGCCCTTTATTAGGTTTTTTTTTTTTTTTTTTTTTTTTTTTTTTTGTGGCAAGGTCTCATTCTAGCCCAGGTTGTCCTGAACTCTGGTGATCCAACCTCAGCTTCCCAAGTGCTTGGGATTAAAGATACGTGCCACCACGCCCGGCTTAAGAGCAGCACCGCATCTTGATATCATTACTGTTTCCATGGTTTGCCTTCACACTCAGGAGGAGAGTGTGGTGTGTAATTAGACCCTGGATAGGAGAGCCTTCAGCCAGCTCTCCAGGGCATCTGCCCTGTGAAGCCTGAGTGCCTGTCCCCACCGAGTTCGTTCCATTCATAAACTGGTTCACTTAGCCTACAGAAAGAGAATCCCTATTGAACTCTGGGAATATTTCCTCGCTGAGGCTTAGTGGGAGGTGGACCAAATACACAGTTTTTACTCAGAGAACTTAGTAAAAGAAAAATGAAAAAGAAGCTGGGGAAACAAGGTTGAATGGGCGCCCTTCATGGAAGGTGGCAGTCTGACTTGTGGAATGCTCACATGGTTTTTGTTACCTACGCATGCTCTCCAGCCCTGGGCATCACTTTTTAAAAAACATTTTTGTTTATTTATTTGAGAGAGAGGATGAGGCAGATAGAGACAGAGAGAAAGAATGGGTGTAAAAAACTCCAGACACATGTGCATCTGGCTTACATGGGTTCTGGGGAATCGAACCTAGGTCCTTTGGCTTTGCTGGCAAGGGCCTTAACCACTAAGCCATCTCTCCAACCCCTGGACATCATTTTCTTTTCTTTTTTAAAGAACATTGGTACATTTTATTTATTTTTGTTTATTTATTCGAGGGGGGGGGAGAGAGGGAGAGAGAGAGAGATAGGGAGAGAATGGGTGCACCAGAGCTTCCAGCCACTGCAAACAAACATGCACCACCTTGTGCATCTGGCTTACGTGGGCTCTGGGGAATCAAACATGGGTCCTTTGGCTTTGCAGGCAAGAGCCTTAACCACTAAGACATCTCTCCAACCCTGGATGTCATTTTCTAAAGGGAAAGCAGCATTAAAGATACTGTTTGCCTGGGGTCTCCTCTATTTCATTAGAGTCAGTACTTGGAAAAAATGAAATGTCAGCACTTTAGCCATCAGCAAACAGGTGGCTTTGTTAACTGGCTTACTAACTGAATGGTGTGACAGCCCGGAGGGGAGAGACCCAGAAGGGGAAGTACCTGAGCTAGGAACATTTGCCAGTTGGTGGACTTAGCTGTAGTGCTTAGAAAGTGGACTTAGTTCCTGTTCACTCTGGTCTTCTGAGAGTGGTACTGAGTGTCCCTCTTCTCCAGGTGGTTGATCTTAAGGGAAGGAGACAGGGAGTGGTGTCTCAAACGTGTCTGTTCTTGCTTTCAATTTTTAGGTCCGTGGTGTACCAGCAGAGCTCAAAAGAGTCTGCCACATTACAGCCATTCTTCACACTGCAGTTGGACATCCAGTCCGACAAGATCCGCACAGTTCAGGATGCACTGGAAAGCTTGGTGGCAAGAGAATCTGTCCAAGGTTACACCACCAAAACCAAACAAGAGGTTTGTTCCCGGCCAATCTGGGCACTTAGAAGTGCTCTGGGTGGGTGGAAAGAACAGATTAGGGACGAGGGGAACTGATTTGAATTCTGCCTCTCACCCCAGTTGCTTAACTCTGGTCTGAACATGGACATGGTTTCAGGCTGGAGTGGTTGAAACAGATGATCACAACAACTGTCGTGTTCTTGGAAGCTGGGGAAGTGATGTGCTGTGGTCATTGAGCTGCAGCTGCATCTCATTTTCTGGCAGTCTAGTCCTGGCTTCCCTGAGCAGCTGCCTCCAGTGGCTTGTTTGTGTTCTGGGAGGCAGTGTGGCTTCCATTAGATTAGTGAGGATATTCCTGACAAGTGTGTTTAGCATTTGATTGTAGCTCATCAAGGTCGTTGAAAGATAGAGAGCCATTGTTTGGATGCCTGTGGCTCTGGTGCCATCTGAGAGGGTCAGAGCTGCAGAGGATGCCTTCTCAGTTGCATTCGTGTATTGTGGCAGTGATGCCAGCAGTGCTTTGGCAGGATGAGCACTGATTAGGGATGGCCCTTTTCTAAAGAGTTCTAGGGTCCTGTGCAGCTGCATGGTGGCTGTGAGGGCAGTCAGAGGTCCCAGCGCAGAGTCTCCACTGCGTGTGGCCAGGCAGATGTCGCCTTGTCTGCAGCTCATGTGCTGAGAAGAGCAAAGGGGGCCCTGGGAACCTTGACTGCCCTGGGCTTCCTGCCCAGGCCAGACTCACAAATCTGCAGAAGACAGGCCAGTCCTCCATCCTGTTGTCAGATTGTCTCTGATGAGTGGTGCTGATTCAAAGTAAAGCACCCAGGTCAGAAATGGACGCTTGGCTGTGGGCAGGAGTGACAGAGGAGCCACCCACAGGTGGGGCAGCAGAGTGGTGTGTTGGGAGCTAATTGGGTGAGTGTATATCTGGCCGTGGGCTATTCTGTCATTTTGGTCCAGTCTGCTACAGCTTGGACTGCACAGATAGACCATTGTCCCCAGCTGCTGATATGAGCCAGCCATGGCTGTTTATATTTATTTGCACGTATAGGAGCAGAGGAGGGAAAAGAGGGGGGAGAGAATGGTGGGGAAAAATGAACGAGCACACCAAGGCCTTTTGCTGCTGCAAAGAACTCCAGATGCCACTTTGTGCATTGGCATACATGGGCACCCATACGTGGGCACCCATACATGGGTATGGGGGAATTTAATCCAGGCTGGTAGGTTTTGTAAGCAAGTGTCTTTAACGGCTAAGCCACAACCCGAAGATATATTTTATGAGAGAGAGAGAGAGAAAAGACAATCTAAACATGGCCTGGGAAGAACTGGAGAGTTGGTGTGGGTGCATATGCTGGGTACACATTGGCATATATGGAAATGGCCCACTAAGTTTTCAGTTGGAAGATACTAATGATTTTAGAAGGCACCCGTGTTACCTCAAGTCACCATTCCTTGGACCTGGGGAAGTACTTCTGGAGCAGGTGAGCTGACATATTAATGCCTGATGAGTAGAACAGATGACTGTAGGATGGGAAGGAAGACTGGCATCAGCTTGTCATTGAGAGCTGTGAAAACAGGCTAACATGTCTTCTAAGCATTTCTAAGTTAGCTTTGTAGTTTTTAAAAAGTATTTGGATTTATCTGCATGTGTGTGTGTGTGTGTGTGTGTGTGTGTGTGTGTGTACACATATGTGCACATGTCAGAATCTCTTGCCAGTATAAATGAATGCTTGTGCCACGTTTTCCCCAAGATAGGTCTCACTCTAGCCCAGGCTGACCTGGAATTCACTGTGTAGTCTCAGGGTGGCCTCGAACTCAGGGCGATTCTCCTACCCTGTCTCCCGAGTGCTGGGATTAAAAGTGTGTGCCACCATGCCCTGCTTACTGCTCCAGCATTTTTTTTTATTTGAGAGAGAGAGAGCTAGCGTAATAGAGATAGAGAGAGAAAGAGAATGGGCACGCCAGCAGCCTCTCAGCCACTGTGAACGAACTCCAGATGCATGCGCCCCCTTGTGGGCAAGTGCGGCATTGCGCCCTTGCGTCACTTTTTGCGTCTGGCTAAACATGGGACCTGGAGATTGGAACCGGCATTCTTAGGCTCGGCAGGCAGGTGCCTTAACTGCCAAGCCATCTCTCCAGCCCTACTCCAGCATTTTTATTTTGAAATATTCTCCTTTTTCTAATGTGTTGACTTGTAGCTTTGTTGGAGTTCAATGAACAGTTCTTTTTTTTTTTAATATTTTATTTTATTTATTTATTTGAGATAGAGAGAGGGAGAGACAGAGAGAGAGAAAGTGAGAATGGGCATGCCAGGGCCTCTAGCCACTGCATATGAACTCCAGATGCATGTGCCACCATGTGCATCTAGCTTATGTGGGACATGGAGAATCGAACCTGGGTCCTTAGGCTTCATAGGCATATGCCTTAACCACTAAGCCATCTCTCCAGCCCAGTTCTTTTTTTTTAAGTAACTTTTGTTTTGTTTTGTTTTGTTTTTTTCAAGGTAGGGTCTCACTCTAGCCCAAGCGCATCTGGAATTCACTATGTAATCTCAGGGTAGCCTTGAACTCAGCGATCCTCCTACCTCCGCCTTCTGAGTGCTGGGATTAAAGGCATGCACCACCATGCCTGGCCTCACTTTTTTAAAGTACTTTTTAATTTTTAATTAATTAGTTTGTAATTAATTATTTTGCAAGCAGAGAGACAGAGAATGGGAACACCGGGGTCTCTAGCCACTGCAAACGAACTCCAGATGCAAGTACCACTTTGTGCATCTAGCTTTACTTGGGTACTGGGGAATCAAATCTGGGTCCTTAGGCTTCCTAATCAGGTGCCTTAACTGTTAAATCATGTCTCCAGCCCTTGTGCCACATTTTGTGACTGACTTTAGTTGGGTGCTGGGAAATTTAATCTGGGTGGGCAGACTTTGAAAGCAACCTCCTTTAGCCACCATGCCACTCCCTAGCCAAGCACTTTTTCTTTTTTCTCTTCTTCTTCTTCTTCTTCTTCTCCTCCTCCTCCTCCTCCTCTTCCTCCTCCTCCTCCTTCTTCTTCTCCTTCTTCTTCTCCTCCTCCTTGTCCTTCTTCTCCTCCTCCTTCTCCTCCCTCTCCTCCTCCTCCTCCTCTTCTTTTTTTTTGGGGGGGGGTTATTTGAGGTAGGGTCTCACTCTGGCCCAGGCTGACCTGGAATTCACTCTGTATTCTTAGGCTGGCCTCAAACTCAGGGTGATCCCCCTACCTCTGCCTCCCGAGTGCTGGGATTAAAGGCGTGCACCACCATACCCGGCCCAAGCACATTTTTATGCTGATTTATCCATGATGCCACAGCCAAACTCTTTACTTGGAGGGAGGTGAACTTCAAGAGCACAACGGCTCTTTTGTAGCTGTGTCTGTAGGGGTGTGTGCATTTTCTCAAGACCCCATCAGCCACTTTGGCACAGGATGGGCAGAGCCCTATGGAGGGCTCTGGGTGCACAGCCTCTCCAGAAATGTTGACCAAATGGAGAGGCACCTACCGCTCTGGTCAGGTTGGTGAGCCCTAGTGTGTTTCTGTCCCAGGTGGAGATCAGCCGGAGAGTGACCTTGGAAAAGCTCCCTCCCGTCCTTGTGCTGCACCTGAAGCGTTTTGTCTATGAGAAGACAGGTGGCTGTCAGAAGCTGGTCAAGAACATCGACTACCCTGTGGACTTGGAGATCAGCAGAGGTAACCCTGAGGCTGCTGTCCATGAGCTTGACACTGTTGTGTCTGTACCCATGAGGTCAAGGTCAAAGAAGTTCTTCCTTGGATGCTTTGCATTGATGGGTTTTTATTTATTTATTTATTTAGGGTTTGAACTCACAGTGATCCTCCCTCCTACCTCTGCCTCCCAAGTGCTGGGATTAAAGGCGTGTGTCACCATGTCTAGCTATGGGTTTTTATTTTAATACTCTCACTGGAGTGCCTTCTTAGAAACAGAGACCAGAGGGAATCAGCCCTACGGTTTGATTAGGTGGGAAAGAGGAGCTTTGACTCATCCAGAAGAGATCATGTGTCTGTAAGCGCTTTACCTAAAAGCAGGTGGAACAGGCAATCGCACTATTCCTTAAACCACATACTAGCAGCTGTGCCAGCCAGCCAGGCTGATGGCACTAGGATGCCCTCTACCTGCAAATATGGTGACACTTACATTCCATTTGTGGTTTTGTACTGGCCACGAGTCTCCCTAGGTAACTGGGACTCAATAGTGCTGGCACATTTTGGAAGTAGTTTTTTCTTTGGGGGGCGGATAGGGGTTGAGGTAGGGTCTCACTCTAGTCCAGGCTGACCTGGAATTCACTATGTCGTCTTAGATTGGCCTCGAACTCACAGTGCTCCTACCTCTGCCTCCCAACTGCTGGGATTTAAAGGCGTGCACCGCCATACCAGTTCTTCTTTTTCTTTTTAATTTTTGAGGGAGGGTTTCGCTCTAGACCAGGCTTTTCTGGAATTCAGTCTCTATAGCCTCAGGCTGGCCAAATTCATAGTGCTCTTCCTATCTCAGCTGCCCCGAGTCCTGGGATTAAAGGCATGCACCACCTCACCCAGCCAGTTTTATTTATTTATTTTACCTTAAAAAATTGTATTTATTTATTTGTGAGTAGGGAGAGGGAATTAGAATGGGCATACCAAGGCCTCTTGCCACTGCAAATGCACTCATGATGCATGTGCCATGCTGCTGCTTTGTGAGTCTGACTTTACGTGGGTACTGGGGAATTCGTACCTTTAACCACAGAGCCATCTCCCCAGCCCTGGAAGCAGTTTAAAAATTTTTTTGTTGTTGTTTTTTCCAAGGTAGGGTCTTGCTCTAGCCCAGGCTGACCTGGAATTCACTATGTAGTCTCAGGGTGGCCTCGAACTCACGGTGATCTTCTTACCTCCACCTCCTGAGCGTTGGGATTAAAGGCGTGTGCCACCACGCCCAGCTAATTTTTTAAAATTAATTAATTTATTTGACAGAGAAAGAGGCAGAGAGGGAGAGAGTGAGAGAATGGGTGAGCCAGGGCCTCTAAGCACTGCAAACAAGCTCCAGACACATGTGCCCCCTTGTGCATTTGGCTAAAGTGGGTCTCAGGGAATCGAACCTGAGTCCTTTGGCTTTGCATACAAGAGCCTTAACTGCTAAGCCATCCTTCCAGCCCTAGAGGCAATTTTGAAGAGCCCCCAGTTATGATGCCTCATTGAAGACACAGCTTGAAGAAAAGCTTCTTGAAAGTGTCATTTGTGATACATGTAATGGGCAGTGTTGAAGCAACCCTCAGAATAGCACTGCTGTCTTCGTGCCAGGGCCTTGCAGAAGGGTCAGCCTGAATGGTGTGGTCCCCTCCTCCTTCCCACACAGTGCACCTGTGTGTGTCTTCTGGTCCAGGTGCTATGTGCAGCTCCAGCATGGCTCCAGGCCTGCTCCCCAGAGCCTCACCAGCAGATAGCCGAGCTCCGCCCCACCCCTGGACCAGTGCTTGTCCTTCCTGCTCTCACACTCAGAGCTGCGGCACTGTTCATTAGCAGTGAGATTAATTCCAATTCAGAAACAGCAGGAAGGAAGATGCTGGCAAGATTTCCTCCTTCCCATCCTCCTCTCTCCAAATTCAAGATGAGCTCTGTCCATGTTACTGCCCAGGCTGGCCTTGCAGCTTCAGGGCTCTCAAGCAGCTGGGCCTATAGTCTCATGTCACTGCCCTTGGGATGGTGTGCTGTACTTTGACATGACTTCTACTTGTTACATGTAGTTTTCTTTGTAGAAAAGAGTGCCTACTGGTTATTTTTGTGTAACTATGACTAAAATACCTGAGAGAGCAGCTTAGAGGAGGGAGGGTTAATTTGGGCTCTTGGTTTCAGAGAGCTCCGTCCACTGTTGCTTGTCTAGGGCACTAAAACAGACCAACATGATGGTGGGAACCTGTGGTGGAGGAGGGGCCTTGGTTCATGGTGGACAGAAATAGAGAGGATATAGGAAGGGGGGCGGAATGGCAAGATAACTGCTTCCAAGGACATGCCCCCCCAATGACCTTCCTCCCGTCTTTCCCACCCCCCAGTATTGCCATCCCATTCTGAATCCATCAGAGACGGTCCTTTCACTGAGTCAGAGTTCAGGATCTAATCGCCTCTGGACCAGCCATGCCAGACACCTCAGAGCTCTGCTTTGCCACAAGGCAATTCTGTCGTAGTGATCATTCAGATTAGACTCAGCCGTGACCTGAATGGGGACCCAAGGACCTTGTATATCCTGAGAAGACCGTGCCTCTTGGGCTGACCCCTGGCTGTCAGCTGCTGTAGCTGTGGTCCGACTGGTCTTGAGGTTGTCAGGGCTCGAATTACTCTTTTTTACCAAGTTCCCAGCAGGTTTCCAGGGTTTGCGCATGAGCGTCACAGTCCTGTAGCCAGTTGATTGTGCTCAGGGACCCACTGAGGGGAGGGGTGCTGCCGTCCCCGCCCTCTGGGTGACTTAGGTGGAGGGTATTACCAGCTATGGCTTCTGTGCAGAACCTTTCTCTAAGTGTTGCCATTTTGTTTTTCAGAGCTCCTTTCTCCGGGGGTTAAAAATAAGAATTTTAAATGCCACAGAACCTATAGGCTGTTTGCAGGTGAGTGCATTGTGTCTTTCTTAGGTGATGCATGAGCGTGTGTGGTGCCTAGTCATGGTTCTGCTGCAGTACTGCCTCCCCTAGACATTCCTGGGAGCTGGGAGCAGCTGAGACACATCTGTACTTGGTAAACACCACCGCCTGGGGCCTGGGCTGGGCCTGGCGTCAAGAGGCCTGTCACAGTGCACGTGGCTGCCAGTTAGCCAAGGACCGGCTGTGCCTTGTGGCTGTGGGACTTGTGGGGCTTTGCTCACTGGGCCCCCTGCTGGCTACTCTCTTCCAGTGGTCTACCATCACGGCAGCAGCGCGACGGGAGGCCATTACACGACGGATGTCTTCCAGATAGGGCTGAACGGCTGGCTGCGCATTGATGACCAGACCGTCAAGGTGATTAACCAGTACCAGGTGGTGAAGCCAACTGCTGAGCGCACAGCCTACCTCCTGTATTACCGCCGTGTGGACCTGCTGTAGCCGTGCGTGTGTGCCTGATGCTGCTTCCTCGAACCCTGACTTTCACTAACTTCCCGCCTCTCTCGTGCTCTTTAGAGAGACTCTCCCTTTGCAAACATGGGCTTGAGTGGAAAGGAGATGCCTTGGGGCTTGTGCACTGCGTAGTTCATGTTGGCTTCTAACTTCCAAATCAAAATCATTTGGTTGAAACAGACTGTCGCTTGATTTAAGAAAATACACAAAAACCCCATACTTGTGAAATAATGCTGATTCCTGAGCTAAGGGAGCTCGCATCTGATCCCCAGTCTGATGGCTAAGTAGAATAAATCCTGCACCAGCAACTCTTGTAAATTTGTGAAAATGAATTTTATCTTTCCTTAAAAAAATAAATTTTTTAATCCATCACACTTTCCTCCCCCACCCTTTAGTTTTTGATAAATGATAGAAAAAATGAGCCAGTTATCAGAGATGAAATAGTTCTTACTTTAAAAGAAAAATAAATACAAAAAAAATACGTTGCTGGTTCCTAATAGGAAAAATGCAATTTAATAATTGTGCGATGACAAATTGCTTAAGTACACACTGCAGATGACAGATTTGGAGTTGATGTTAGTCTGTGTAGGTGGGTGATTGTGACTTCATTGCCATTCAAGCTTCTGTGTACACGTAAAGAAAATTGGGCAAAAATACTGAAGATTGACATTTCCTGACGTCTGCTGTTTAATTCTGCTGTCTGCTCCTCTCTGCCACGAGCCTCTTGTACACAGCTCATGATGCCTAGGAGCGCGAGGTTGTCACCCATCAATAAAGATCACACAGTTGGTTTAAAGCTGTGTGTGCTTCTTGGAATGCAAATGTCCTCTTTGGAGAAGACCTGAGAGTTCCCAGCTTGGGGTGTGTGGCACTGAACTGGGACTCTAGCTGTGGCTGTCTTAATAGTTCTGAAGTTGCAAACCATATTTTAAGGTCAATAGGATCTTGAATCGTCAGGAGGAGAAGGGAGCTTTTACCCCCTTTCTTCTTGTTTTATAATTTTCAGAACCACTTACTTGGGTGCCTTAAAGTTGAGTCTTTTTGAGGGCCATTGTGGCGGCATCGCAGCATCTCCAGTGCCACTCCCAGCTACCTGGACAGATGGGACAAGTCATGTATGAGAGAAAGGCCACCAACATTGGGGTGTCTCTCACTTGTGCCCCAGCTCCTGGGCCTGTGTAGGCAGTTTCTAGTGCCATCTGTACAGGACTGTGCCAAGCAGGGGTCTCAATGTGGCAGGATCCTTTTTCTCCCATGCTTCTTCCTTCCATCTGCTGCTCCCAGTCACTCCTGGTGCAAAAAGCTGCTGTGTGAAATTACAGTCTTCACCTCCACTTAGCCACTCACTGCCTGTAGCCCTGCTCTGCTGTGCTTGGGTGCATTCCAGGCACATCATAGCTCCTCGCTAGACGGTATAAATCAATCCTATGGTTCACATGGAGTCTGGAAGCCTAGTTAACTTTGGGGGAAGCAACCCATACCCACAGTGGTACAGCCAAGAATGAAACCAGCCCATTCTGGAACTCTCAGCCAGCGCTCCTCTGGATAGTGCTACTTGAGTGTACCCCAGCTTCCTCACTAGGGATCATTCACTCAGCAGTGTGGCCTTGAGTGTCCCTGGGGGTCAGATGGGACACCCTCTGGGGACCAAAGCCCTTTGATATGGGAATGCTTTTCACAGGAAGCCAGAGTAGAAGGCCAGCAAAGATGTCATGGTCAGGTGCCCCAGCCTGCTGCAGTTCTTAGAGGACATGCTGTGTGTTTAGAGATGTTTTCTGCTTGGTCTTTAAGTTGCTAGTGTTGGGCGAGGCTGGGATCTGGAGAGACATCATCTTAGGTCTTTCAAGAGTAGTAAGAGATGACTTGAGTCTAGTGGGGCCTTGGGACATCTTGATAAGCAATACTATACATTGTTTACACCCAGAAGCCAGCCACAGACCTTGGTGTAGGAACATTCAGTGACTACCCTTCACGAGCATTCAGTATGCCTTTTTATTTTATTTTATTTTTTATTGACAATTTCTTTAATTGTAGACAATATCCCATGGGAATTCCCCCTCCCTCACTTTCCCCTTTGAAACTCCACTGTCCATCATATCCCCTCCCCCTCTCAATCAGTCTCTCTTTTCAGTTTGATGTCATGATCTTTTCATCCTATTATGATGGTCTTGTGTAGGTAGTGTCAGGCACTGTGAGGTCATGGATATCCAGGCCATTTTGTGTCTGGAAGAGCACATTGTAAGGAGTCCTACTCTTCCTTTGGCTCTTACATTCTTTCTGCCCCCCTCTTCCGCAATAGACCCTGAGCCTTGGAAGGTGGGTTTGAGATGTTTCAGTGCTGAGCACTCCTCTGTCCCTTCTGGTATGCCTTTTTTATATTAAAAAATTATTTTATTTATTTGCAAGCAGAGAGAGAAGAGAAACAGAGAGAACTGGGCGTGCTAGGGCTTCTAGCCACTGCAAACGAACTTCAGATGCATGTATTACCTTGTGCATCTGGCTTTACGTGGGCACTGGGGACTCGAACCCAGGTCATTAGGTTTTGCAGCAAATACCTTGACTCCTGAGCCATCTGTATGCCCTTGTAGGTGGCTGTCCATCTGAGACAGTGCTGAGCTGGGGTTGGCATCTCCTGGGATGGGACTGACTCCTAGTGGGGAGCCAAGGAAAGACAGGCTCTGAGCTCAGCAGAAGAATGGGTGCAGTTTCTCAGTCCCGGGGGTTTCTGCAGTCCTGCCTCCCAGGGTGTTACTGGGATCATCCTGTCAGTGCAGTCTAACGTGAGCGGCTGACAGAGGACTCGCTGGTAATGTCATCCATAGTGGCCTTTCTGATCATTACTGCTGGAGGCTGCTTGTGCTGGCCCAGGCCCACTGCTGGGGAGCTCAGCGCACTCACGGTTACCAGCACAGCCAGACTGGTGTGGTATCAGACAGATGTCAGTTAATTTGCTCGAGTCAGCACCAAGTTGATAACTGCATGGTAGTGGCATGCTGACAACTGGAAGTGCTTAATCCTTCAGAACTACACCCTGGAGAGACAGAAAACCTAGATTTTTGTTACTTTTCTGATTGAAGACAGTATGTTTTTGGTGGTTCCCAGTGAAACCCCCTACAACAGTTACCTGAGTAACAGCAGCTATAAAGGACACGAGATAAAGGCGCATGTCTCTAGAGCCCACTCTCCACATAGCTGGCATTTTTAAAATCCAGCACAGGGCTGGAGAGATGGCTTAGTGGTTAAGTTCTTGCCTGTGAAGCCTAAAGACCCTGGTTTGAGGCTTCATTCCCCAGTACCCACATAAGCCAGATGCACAAGGGGGCACATGCATCTGGAGTTTGTTTGCAGTGGTTGGAGAACCTGGTGTGCCCATTCTGTCTTTCTCTCTCTCTGCCTCTTTCTCTCTGTCTTTCTCTATCTGTTGCTCTTAAAAAAAAAAAAATCTAGCACAGCCAGTCACCAGGCACTCAGCCAGAGAACTTCCCAAGGAATTGTTCTGTTTTTAGTATTGTTTTCATCTTTTGGACTAACATTTCCATCTGAAACCTGTTGGAGAAAAATGAGGTTGCTTTACAAAAGACACTTCTTTCGTCCCCTGGTTTTACCTTGCCAGTGCTCCTTTAGTGATGAGCAGGTGACAAGTGAGCAGTGTCACCTCCCACTCCTTCCTCATCCTCCACCCTGCGAATGTCGACATGCTTTGATTAGCCAGTGTGGGGTTGAAACTGCTCCTGGACTGCAGTTGATTTTGCTTGGGGGCTTGCTGGCGTCCTTCCTGTGCAGACACCATTTGCTCAGAACTGGGTTGCTGAACACGCATCTTCTGGGAGGCTTTGTCTTGCAGCCCCAGGCTTTCAACTCACCAACCCTGCTCGGCAGCACAGACAGTGGACTTCGGGATTCCATTCTGAGCAATAATGTTTAAAATAAATACGCTCACATAAAGATGGTAATCACCTCCACGTCAGCTCTCATTTCAGTGCTTGCTGTCTTTCTGGTCATTGTTGGGGACGATGCATTTGTTTGTCACTTTGGTTTGGTGAAAGCATTAGGCTAGCTGATGAGCCCGTGCTGGGTGACACGTTTGTGCATGTGAAGAGACCCGGGCATCGAGCTCCATGGAGACTACTACCCCTGGACCTGTCTGGAGTAGACAGCAATTGGAAGCTTGTTTTTTTTCAGACCTCAAAGCCTGTCTGGAGCAAGTTCTGGTTTATGGTGTTGGTCCATGTGACGGGCTCTGGGGTTGAGTGGTAAACCCGACCTTGAACTTCCTGTCTGCCCTTCAAAGAAAGAAGCTCTCCAGTCACATATCCTCCTGGGTATTTTGATATTTTTCTTCCTAAGAAAAGGTTATTCCTCTACCTTAAAAAAATCAAATAAAAACAAAAGTAGCCGGGCATGATGGCACACACCTTTAACCCCAGCACTCGGGGAGGCAGAGGTAGGAGGATCACCGTGAGTTCGAGGCCACCCTGAGACTACATAGTGAATTCCAGGTCAGCCTGGGCTAGAGCGAGATCCTACCTCAAAAACCCAAAAAAGTCAAACAGACAAAAAAAAAAAAAAAAAAACTCTAGAAAGCTGTCTGTGTAACCTGCCATGCAGATTTCCTTCCTGACTGGAGAGGGTCTTGCACCATCCCTTCATTTCACCTGAAGGCACCTCACTACTCCAGCCTCTTCACCACGGGTCTGGCTGCTCTACAGGTGACTGTTGATTGCACCTGCTGGGGCTGGGGAGCTGGTTCAGCAGTTAAGAGCACACATGAAGGCCAGAGAAGGCCTGATTTCACAGCTGGGGCTGACCAGTCCTGGGATGGGGGGTGGAGATATGTGCTTGGGCTGCTTGTCAGTTAGCGTGACTGAGAACACCAGCTTTGGGCTGCTTGAGAGACTCCATCTCAAGGAAGTACACAAGTGAGGGAAATGCAGAGGGTACCTGATATTCTCTCGCCTCTGTCTCCGTGTGCTCACAGGGTGAGTGCATCTGCACACACAGGTGCATGCACCACATACCACTCATGTTCATGCAAAAAAACCAATGAAAAATATGCTAAAAACAACAAAAGCTGCCTGTGGGCTGGTAAATGATCATGATGTCACCATGTGCAGTTTGTGGCAGTTTTCTCTGCTCAGAAAAGAGGGACCTCACTCTTCAGTGAAATGCCTGTAGTGGTGTTGGGCATGTGAGGGGCGCCTCAAACCAATGGCATGATCACAGGAAATTTTGGAAATGTGTAAATTAGCTTCACACTGAGTAAGCATCATTTTTTTCTTTTAGTTTTTTTAGTTTTTTTTTTTCTTTTTTTTGCAGGGGGATTTTGAGGTGGAGTCTTGTTCCAGCCCATAGAATTCACTATGTAGTTTCAGGGTGGTCTTGAACTTACAGCAAGCCTCCTATGCTGGGATTAAAAGCATGTGCCACCATGCCCGGCTCTTTTAAATACTTATTTGAGAGACAGTGAGTGAGTAAGGGCATACCAGGATCTCTTGCCACTGCAAATGAACTGCAGATGTGTGCACTACTTTGATTCTTGTTTTACATGGGTACTGGGGAATCAAATCTAGGCCATCAGCCTTTGCAAGCAAGTGCCTTTAACTACTGAGCTATCTTCCAGCCCCTAAATATCATTTCTTTTTGTTGTTGTTTTGAAGTAAGGTCTAACTAGTCCAGGGTGACCTGGAACTTATTCTGTAGCCCAAGCTGGCCTCAAAACAATACTACCTCTGTCTTCCGAGTGCTGGGATTAAAGGTGTGTGCAACCATGCCTGTCCTAAGTAAAATGTCTAAGAGGGCCTCCTGTCTCTTGTGACTTCCAATGTTGTGATCATCCGAGTACTTGATGTCTGTTGCGAGGTCTGGTGCACACGAAGAAACCAGGCAAGGCTGCATCACACCAGGGACAGGAGGCCTGACCTGAGGGCAAGGAAAGCAGATGGTGAAGGTCTCAAGAAGGAAAATGCAAAACAGCCAAGCGGGGGGCTGAGAGATGGCTTAGCAGTTAAGTGCTTGCTTGTGAAGCCTAAGGACCCTGGTTTGAGGCTCAATTCTCCAGGACCTACGGAAGCCAGATGCACAAGGAGGCGTAAGCATTTGGAGTTCGTTTGCAGTGGCTGGAGGCCCTGGTGTGCCCATTCTCTCTCTCTCTCTCTCTGCCTCTTTCTCTGTTGTCTGTCACTCTCAAATAAATAAATAAAATAAAATAAAAAATTTTAAAAAACAAAAGAAAACAGCCAAGCAGGGAGAAAGTGAGGTGCAGGTGTGGTGGAGCCTCTTCCACACAGCTGGCTGCTCTGCCAAAGGCAGCCCTACTGCCAGGGTTCCCTGGGACAGCAGGCCGCTTGTCACCAGTGAAGCCTGAAGTGGACTTCCTTAACTCCAACCGTCTGACCACTCCTGGGCACACCAATCACTGTTTCACTTAATATTTGTCACTGAGTTGCAGAGGTCATTGTGCTAAGAGAGTGCTTGCGTGTTAGACCTTCCTATTGAAAACTTGGAGGTGTGAGTCACTCTGGCCTGCAAGCTGCTGGGTTCCATGCTGGTGGCTGTTCATTTTGGGTGTTGGCACCCTCAGGGCGCTGGAAGTTACACTGCAGACACTAACATACACACGCACACCCACCACCATCTTTTTGAAGCCAAACCTGGACCTTTTGTTTTATTTGAGACTGTCTTAGGGTAGTTTGAACTGATCTTAAGCTCACAGTCTCCAGACTCGGTCTTCAGAGTGCTGGAACTACAGCCAACCACCACCATGTCTGGCTGTTGGTTTTATTAGTCTTAATGGTGACAGTTTGTAATGTAAGTTAAGGAGAAAAATAGGAAAACAGTAAATGCGTGAACAGCTGACCCACCTTTTAGTCCAAAGCCTGAGTCTGCTCTTCATGGAGAAGGTACCCTCCCCAAAAAACTAAAGGGTCTGGCCAGGGCTGCATGTTACCCTTGAGCTACACTGAGTGGAGCTATGACTCAGTGTGGCCTAGTGGCCCAGTGCGGGAAGACCCACATGGTGTCTGAGCATTGACCAATTGTCAACACCCCTCAGGCAGGCTGGGGCCAGCTGAGCAAGTGAGGGCCGAGCTCGGGACGGCCCCCTCTCCATGGAAAGGATGAGCTGTGGAAGGCCAGCTGCCAGGACAATAATGTGAATGCTGGGAGATTGTGTCTGCCTGCTCACTTTGCGCGGTGGTTTGGAAAGTATTGTGAAAGAGACCCAAGTGTGGCTACCGTGAGTCTGCGTGTTCATATGGTTCGTGTTTGCCTTGGAACACCAAAAGCCCAAGCCCTTCATTTCACTTTAGTAAATGCGATACTTTGACTCAGTGTTCTGCCCTATTTAACGGCAGCGGGGACGCCCGTGGAAAGTGATGCTACAAGCTGCTCTGCCCGAGCCTGGGCCCGGCTTTCCTAGCACACCCCAGGTTCTCAGCCTGAGCACTGTTAGCACTAGGGGTCGGTCAGCACCCCCACCTCCCAGGATTTTCAGATGCTGCCAAGTGCCTTCGGGGCTCAGTCACAGGAGACATGTTTGGTGTTGAACTTCTGTCAGCAGCATCCACAGTCTGTGTCTCGTTTCTCCTCATCCTTCCTCAGCAATTCATCATTCATGTTCACTGCTGAGCAATGTCCTTGGCACGGACAGACCACAATGGAGCTATGCGTTCCATGTAGAGGACAGGCTGTGTCTTCCAGCAAGGCTGTGCTGGACTCTCTCAGATGTGCCCTTGTGTGGGCACATGCCATTTCTCCAGTATAAACACCCAGGAGAGGACATGCAGGGTCTGGGGCAAGCATGTCCCCATCCCAAGTAGATATTGACACACAGGGTCCTGCATTCCCACTTCTTCAAGGCTGCTGCAAGGTCCGGGCAGACCTCTGATGTGCTTCATCCGTGTGCTGAGCCCCGCTGTCAGAGCCTTCAGCTCGCAAACACGTCCACGCTCACCAGTTGCTAACAGTGCCTCTTGGTTGTGAACTGTGTGACACCCGTCCTTCCCAGGATCCAGTGCCAGGCTGAGCAGCTGTGTCCCAGGGATGATCCCCATGGGCAAGTGAGGCAGTGTCACCATTTCTTCCACCTCTGCCAGACAGACCAAGAAGAGGTTGGCATGTGTGGCAGGTGCAGCCAGTGTGGGAATCCTGGTTCCAGGTGGGCCTGCCCCTCTGGCTTGCCCCCCTTTATACCCTTCTTATTACCCCTCTCCATATCCTGGGAGCTTTTCCAGGAGGGCTTGAGGGTGACAGACCACCACACTTCCACCACCATCATTTTAGCCTTGTGTCCCCACGTGGAGAGCTGCCCCCAATGCGTAGGGGAGGAAAGAGGATGTGTAAGGCCCACCGTGGACTCCAGGGTCAGCTGCTTGGTGCTCTTCTGTCATTTTGCCAGCCTGTATGTTTCAGGTAACCCATAATGGGCAGTTTTCACTTTTTTTTTTTTTTTTTTTTTTTTTTTTTGGAGAAAGTCAGAGAGAGAATAGGTGCGCCAGCGGCCTCTGAGCCACTGTGAACAAACTCCAGGTGTGTGCGCCCCCTTGTGGACAAGTGTGGCATGCACCCTTGCATCACTTTGCATCTGGCTAAACGTGGGACCTGGAGAATTGAACGGGCATTCTTAGGCTTCGCAGGCAGGCGCCTTAACTGCTAAGCCAACTCTCCTGCCCAATTTTCACCATTTTGTTGTGTTTTTGAAACAAGGTCTCATGCTGCCCAGACTGGCCTTGAACTCACTATGTAGCTGAGGGTGACCTTGGTTTCCTCCACCTCAGAGCACTGAGATTATGGGCTGTGCCACCATGCCCAGGCATTTTTCACTTTTTCAGATCTGCAAAGCTTGCCTCCCATGTCTCCATGCCCAGCATGGCTAGTGCAGCCTCCTGCTCCCACCTTCCTTGTGGAAGACGAGGGTCTCCAAGGCCTGTGAGTTGGTTGTGTCTATACTAGAGGCTTGTCTTACTGAGGAATACATCAGCCAAGTCACACCCTCTCACTACTCCTCCACCAGGTTCTACCCCAAGAGTACCATGAGGCTTGGCCTTACACCCCAAGACACAAGGTTCTAATTCCATGTCTGTAGCACATGGCGTGCAGGCTTCTTGGGCGCTGATCGCCGTTCCACACTGGTGAGTTCAGCACAAACAGCCGAAACCCAAGGATTGGGTTCCCCCCTAAATACTTCTGGGTTTCTACTTCGGGGGAAAATATGCCTGGGAAAACCATCTTGGGGTTTCATCAAACACTTGGAAGTTAGTCTGAAACATTTTTCCCAGCCCTACGTGGTTCCACTTGGAGTCCTAATTGGTGTTTAATAACCATGGCTGGGGGCTTCGTCGGTCTGTTATTATGGCTGTGACTGACTGAAGGGACATCTGCCCTGGATTCAGTGTGGGGCGAGTGGGGCCTGGGCCCCTTGTGGTTCATCAGGCAGGCCAGCTCCACCACACTTCTGTCTTCAGAAGTACCAGGCCCATGTCTGAAGTCCACTGTGGCCACAATCAGGTCTTAGGCCAATTTCTAGTGTACTTCATCAAACATTATTTGAGCACACACCCTGTGCCAAGTTTTGCCGGTATCTGCAGAGAAAACCAGAAATCACAAGGAGGTGTGTAGTTTAAACCAGTTATGGGGGAAGGGATATTTATTGATGCTTACAGATCCAGGGGAAGTTCCATAATGGCAGAAGAAGCAGAGAGAGACAGAAGCCCCAAGCCAAAAAACCCAAAAGCCACAGCACACAATACACTTCAGGAACTCCAGGCACTGTGCATATCTTTAGACTGGAATTGCAAATTCACCATCACACTTTAAGGCTGGATCCTTAAGATCTACACAGTGACACCTCCTCCAGCCAGGTGGCTGCAGATCCAAACTACAAACTAATTAAACATTGAATATATTGGGGGCCATCTATTCAAACTATCACAAGGTGGGGCAAAACATTCCTGTTTTTTGTTGTTGTTGTTTGTTTGTTTTTGCTAATTTGCAGTGTACTAGAGATTAAACCCAAGGGGCTTGACCTGCCAGGCAAGCACCCTATCATTGATCTCCATCCTCAGCCCTTTCTTTTTCTTTCTTTTTTTTTTTTTTCTCTTTTAAGGTTCTCACTAATTTGTTAAGACTGGCTATGAATTTGCAAACCCCTGCCTCACCCTTTCAGATACCCCCAACAGCTGGGATGACAGGCCTGCACCCCCAGGTCCTGCTTGACCAATGGCTACCTTGAGCTCATGGTCACTGGGAAAAGCTAAGCCCAGGGGTGGACTGTGGGGCCACACACTGGCTGGGCAAGGAGAGTCACCTCTGTTCTTTTCAAGCCCTCTCCTCTCTTCTAGGTCAGTCTGGATTAGAGTGAGACCTTACTTCGAATGCCCCCAAAAAATTAAAATTTTTTTTAAAATCTCTATGTCAGTTTGAGAACTGAGTTATAATTGATTTTCCAATCCATAAACATTTATTTCTCCATTTATATTCTCTCTCCCTTTGCCCTCTCTCCTTCTCTCTCTCTCCTCCTTTCTTCCATGCTGTTTGCTGGTGATCAAACCTAGGGCCTTGTACACATGCTAAGCCTCTCCGTGCCTCTGAGAAGTATCTCAGCCCATCTTACACACACATGCACACACTCACACACACGTGCGTCCCATGTTTATTGGGACGAGTTCCCACTCATCTGGACTGAGGGTGCATTAGTGCTGGGGGCTTCTGGACGCCAGGCCTTTTCTGCTATGCAAGGCCAAGGACCATGGGGATTTAGTAGCATCCTGGGTGTATGCATGAGATAGCAATGAGGGTGCCAGACCCTGCTGCTTACCATCCCCTTCTCTGGAGATGGTGAAGGAGGTTCTCTGCCAGGGGTACTCTTGGGGGGGTACTACTCCTGGAGAGGCATCCACCGCCTCTGGTACCCTACATGGGTGAGCTTTGCCAGGTTTGTCCCTGTCTCCCAAGGAGCTGTTGTCAATGGGTCTTTTAGGTCCCTTGCATTTTAATAGTATAGAGAAATATCGGGATTGAGAGATCTTGCCAAGGTCATTATTTTTTTCCAAGGTCATTTCTTTTTTTGTTTGTTTGTTTGTTTGTGTTTTTCAAGGTAGGGTCACTCTCTAGCCCAGACTGACCTGGAACTCACTATGTAGTCTTAGGATGACCTCAAACTCACAGCAGTTCTCCTACCACTGCCTCCCAAGTCCTGGATTAAAGGTGTGTGCCACCACGCCTGGCCAAAGTTGTCCTTCTATAAGCCAGGCTCTTGGATTCTTTGATGTAGTCTAGAGAGCCAGTCATGTAGCTTACAGGTGGGGTGGAGGGTGCACTCCTCCCCACTTAGCCTATCTGCCTTTGATTCTTTTTCTTCTCTACTTCACCGGGGGAGGCTTCCTGATGAGAGCCCTACAAAGGATGTGTGTGGAAGTCGCCTGTCCTGGAGTTCAGCACCCTCTGCCTTCACCACCATGTCCTGATACGCTCGTAATACCTGTCATCAGGTGGAACAAGAGTCCTCTTAGTCTCATCACTTTCCCAGAAGTTTTGTTTTATTTCATTTTTTTTAAATATAATTTTATTTATTTACCTGAGAGAGAGAGAGAGGGAGAGAAAGGGTCATGCCAGGGCCTCAAGCCACTGCAAACGGACTCCAGATGCACGCACCACCTTATGGCATCTGGCTTACCTGAGTACTGGAGAGTTGAACCTGGGTACTTAGGCTTCACAGGCAAGTGCCTTAACCACTAAGCCATCTCTCCAGCCCTTATTTGTTTAAGACGAGATCTCACTCAGTAGCCCAAGCCTGATCTGGAACTCACGGAAATTTCTGCCTCAGCTTCCTGAGTGCTCGGATTGCAGGCGTGAGCCTCATCTTAATTTCAAAGCAGTACCAGTGAGGGAGGCAGTGGCTGCAGCGAGTCGGCCAGTGCAGGTTAGAGCACAAGGATCCTTGGGGAGCTTGCCAAGCTTGAGCCCATTAGATATTGTCACTCATCGTTCTGCTGCTGCTGTGACAAAACACCTGAGGCAAACAGCAGATCAAGAGGAAAGGTTTGTTTTGGCACCCTGTTGCTTGGGCCTGTGGTGACACTGTACTTCGTGGTGGGAACGCAGGCAGAAGAACCTAGGTAGCCAAAAGAGATGGACACAAAGATATGGGGGCCCCACTACTTCCTTCTTAGGTATGTCTTCACTTTCTCTTTGATGGTGAGGATATGACACCTGGCTGTCTGTCCCCACCATCATGAACCTTCTCCTCAAAATTGCAAGCCAGAGTAAATCCTTTCAGCCAGGTGTGGTGGCATGCGCCTTTAACCCCAGCACTTTGGAGGTAGAGGAAGGAGGATCATTGTGAGTTCCAGGTCAGCCTGGGCTAGAGTGAGACCCTACCTAAAATAAAAAAGAAAAAATAGAAATTCTTTCCTCCCATAAGCTGCTTCTGGTCACATGTTTTGTCCCAGCAACAAGAAGGTAACTGGGGGGGCGGGGAGAAGGTAACTGGTACAGAGGGCCTGGATCAAGCATGCACAGTCAGGACTCTGTGTTTTAAATATATTTTTAAAATATTTATTTATGAGAGAGAGAGAGAGAGATAATGGGAGCACCAGGGCCTCCAGCCACTGCAAACAAACTCTAGATGTATGTGCCACCGTGTGCATCTGGCTTACATGGGTACTGGGGAATTGAACCTGAGTACTTTGGCTTTGCAGGTAAGCACCTTAACCACTAGGCCATCTCTGTAACCCAGGACTCTGTTTTTTTAATAAGTTGCTGCTTACTAAACATCTGCAGCCAGCCCATAGGCACCATCCATTTACTGTGCACCTCTTCATTTGTCTCCACAGAGCACCGTGAGAGCAACATACTGCCTCATTTCCAGAGCAGATTAGGGAGGCTGTACAGCAGGCATCTACAGCAGGGATTCGACCCTTAATGGTGTCTCCTGACTGTGATAGGTCGGCACTGCGTCAGTGAGGACCTGGCCCATGACCATGGGCAGCATGTTGTGTTGAGCTAGTGCTTGCTTGATGACGTGGCTGTGCTGGTGGGGTTTCCCTTGCAGTTTGCAGGGTTGATTAGCTTTCTGGGAAGCCAGAGATTTTCTGTGATGGAGTGAGAGCCTGGCCCGTGGGAACGTGGTGACCTCCTCAGAGGCCAGCACACGCAGTCCCAGCTTGCCCGGCTGGCCTGACTCAGAAGCCCGCATCCCCAGCCCTCCCTAGGTCTGTGAGGAGGCGGAAACTCCCGCTCTCTCGTTCTGCTGAATCACGGAGCCAGGCCACACTGTGCTGCCTGAGGTCAGTGTGTCACTGATGGACAGTCCTAGGCAGGTGGCTTTGTGCTCCCGTCTGCTCTGTGTTCGTGAGGAGGACGTAGTGTGGATGTGGAGCAGGTGCTTTGAGACCACGACACCTTGCTCTCTGTCACCCACAGCTATCCTGTGCCTGCCAGGGCCTTGAGGGCCCAGGAAAGCTGTTGGCTTGCTGGCATCCTCCATCCTTTGCTCTCTGTGGAGAATCCCCTTCCTGTTTCCCTCATGCGCTTTCCCGTCTGTTTCACTTTTATTGCCCTGCATTACGTATTTCTTCCCCTAGTAACCCATGCTCACACAAACCCTTCCTTTCCACAGAGTGAAGGTCGGACAACTCCTTAGTCACACCCTTTGCACTCACAGACGGCTTTGTGGCCCCTTTAAGCCTGTCTTTTGAGGGCTGGAGTGATGGCTGGGTGGTTAAAGGCTCTTGCTAGCAAAACTCATTGGCCTGGGTTGGGTTCAGTTCCCAGTATCCACATAAAGCCAGACGCACTGAGGGTGGAGGGGAACATTGTCAGGAGTTCGTTTATGGTGCCCTGGTGTGTCCATACTCTCCTTTTTTTTTTTTTTTTTTTTTTTTTGGTTTTTTTCACTTTAGCTCAGGCTGACCTGCACATTCAGGGTGGCCTCGAACTCAATCCTAAAAGTGCTGGGATTAAGAACCAGGCGCCTCTCCCTCTTTGCATGCACATTCATAACCAAAAATAAGAACCAGGCGTGGTGGCGCATGCCTTTAATCCCAGCACTCAGGAGGAAGAGGTAGGAGGATAGCTGTGAGTTCAAGGCCACCCTGAGAATACAGAGTGAATTCCAGGTCAGCTGAGCTAGAGTGAGACCCTACCTCAAAGCAACAACAACAACAACAAACACACACACACACAAAGAATGACTTTTTGTTTGTTTGTTTTTTGGTTTTTGAGGTAGGGTTTCACTCTAGCCCAGCCCAGGCTGACCTGAAATTCTCTGAGTGGTCTTGAACTCATGGTGATCCTCCTACCTCTGCCTCCCAAGGGCTGGGATTAAAGGCGTGCTCCACCACGCCCAGCTAAAGAATGACTTTTTGTTGTATGGAACACTACCTGGGTTCAACACTGTGGACTTCTGCTTTCATCTATTTTATCTGTTTTATCTTTTTTTTGGTCCTGGGAGAGCTGGTCCTCAGTGAGCGATGCTGCCGGGTTGCCTCTGCAAGTGAACCAGGAGTCTGTGACACCATGTTTGCATCTGCCTGGCTCCCACGCGGAGCGGGGTTGGGAGGGTCACGTTTTGCTTCTGTGCCTTACAGATCCACCATCTAGCATCGTGAACTGTGCTATAAGTCATCTATCAATTCTTCTTCCATGGGCTGGGCTTTCTCTGCTCTAGCTAAGAAAGATTTGCAAAACTTAAGATCACTGATCACAGTTTCTTTAGAAGTTTGATAGTTTCAGACTTTCAAATTAGGTCTCTGGTTTTTCTGTTTGCTGTTTGCTTGGTTTTTCACCCCAAGATAGGCTCTGAGTCTAGCCTAGGCTGATCTGGAACTTACTCTGTAGCACAGGCTGGCCTCGAATTCGTGGTGATCCTCCTGCCTCGGCCTCCCTAGTACTCAGACTAAAAGTGTATGTCACCATGCTGGTTTTTTTTTGTTGTTTGTTTTGTTTTTTTTTTTTGGTAGCTGGGCATAATGGCACACGGCATTTATTTATTTATTTATTTATTATATTTGAGACAGAAAGAAAGAGACAATGACAATGGGTGCACCAGGGCCTCTAGCCACTGCAAACGAACTCCAGATGCATGCACCACCTTGTGCATCTGACTTACATGGGATCTGGAGAATCAAACTTGAGTCCTTGGGCTTCACAGACAAATGCCTTAATCGCTACGTCATCTCTCCAGCCCCCCCCCTTTTTTTTAGAGAGAGACAGAGAGAGAATTGACACGCCAGGACCTCAGCCACTGTAATTAAACTCCACACACGTGTGCCACCTAGTGGGCATGTGGGGCCATGCACATGGCTCACCTTTGTGCGTCTGGCTTACATGAGATCTGGAAAGAGATCAAACATGGGTCCTTAGGTTTCACAGGCAAGCGTGCTAATGGCTAAGCTATCTCTCTAGCCCTTTGGGTATTTTTTTGTTTTGTTTTGTTTGTTTGTTTTTCGAGGTAGGGTCTCATTCTAGCCCAAGCTGACCTGGAATTCACTCTGTAGTCTCAGGGTGGCCTTGAACTCATGGTGATCTTCCTACCTCTGCCTCCCGAGTGCTGGGATTAAAGGCGTGCACCACCACACTGGACCCTGAATGTTGGAGTTCTGAGTGTCGCCTGATGGTCTCTGGTTTACTGGTGATTTTTGAATGGTATGAGGAACAGATCAAAGTTAGATTCTCCATCTGTGTCCATTTCTCACAACCTGTGGGTGGAAGGTGCTCCTCCATCCCTGATGTTGACTGTGTGCCTTGTGGATATGTTGACTGTACAAGTGTGGGGCAATTGATGTGTCCTGCATTCTGCATCGCTGTCTGTCTCCCACTAGATCTTACTGGATGGCTAACTGAATTGATAATAACAATTTTGGATAGAAATGTAAATCTTTTTTCTTTTTTCAGAATTGTTTTGACTGTTACCTACTCTTTTTAAATATTTAATTTATTTATTTATTTGACAGAGAAAGAGGGAGAGAGGGAGAGGGACAGAATGGGCGTGCCAGGCTCTCCAGCCACTGCAAACAAACTCCAGATGCGTGCGCTCCCCTGTGGTTATCGTGGGTCCCAGGGAATTGAACCTGGGTCCTTTGGCTTTGCAGGCAAAGGCCTTAACTGCTAAGCCATCCCTACAGCCCCCTTTTGCCTACTCTTTATAGAGCTTTATTGTTTTAGCATCTGCTTCAGTTCGACAAACACAAAAAGAGCTCTTGTTGGGATTTTGATTGGGAGTAAAATGCATTACTCATTTGAGAAGAATCCAAATTGTGACTTGTATGTTTTCCTTTTTTAATGTATTTGCAATGAGGAAAAGAGAGAGGGAGAGAGAGAGAGAGAGATAATGGGCAGCCAGGTGTGGTGGTGCATGCCTTGAATCCCAGCACTTGGGAGGCAAAGATAGGAGTATTGCTGTGAGTTTGAGGTGACCCTGAGACTACATGGTGAATTCCAGGTCAGCCTGGACTAGAGTAAGATCCTACCTGGAAAAAAAAAAAGCAACAACAAAAAAGAATGGAGCCGGGTGTGGTGGCGCACGCCTTTAATCCCAGCACTCGGGAGGCAGAGGTAGGAGGATCACCGTGAGTTCGAGGCCACCCTGAGACTACAGAGTTAATTACAGGTCAGCCTGGGCCAGAGTGAGACCCTACCTCGAAAAACCAAAAAAAGAATGGGCACACCAGTATCTCTAGCCACTGTAAATGAACTCCAGAGGCATGTGCCACTTTGTGCATCTGGATTTACATGGGTATTGGGGAATTGAACCTGGGTTGTTAGGCTTTGCAAGCAAGCAACTTTAACCATCTCTCAAGTCCTCTTTTTATTATTATTATTTTAAATTAGCATACAGAGTTTTGGGTTTCACCGGGACATCTTCACACATACACATGTTCACACACACAGGCACATACATGTGTTCACACATATACATGTCCATTTCTTTGTTCTGATTAGCAATGCCCTGATACCCTCCTCATAACCTATGTCCAGATCTTGCTGGCCCCCTACCTTCCTCCTTCTGCCTTTTGGGTCACATAGCCTGTTTCCCCTCTTTCCTCCTTTTACACTCTCCTCTCACAGTCCTCTATTTCTGGTGACACAAATGTAAGTTTAAATATAGATTCCACATATGTGTCAGACCAGCTGTGCTAGAGGAGCAGAACAGACAAATATATGTCTGTCCATATATGTATATATATGGACTTATTAAGACAGCTGACAGGGCTTGAGTGCTCCAATGGTGGCCATCTGTGTGCTGGAGAGAGCCTGGTGCCAGTCACAGGGTGGGTGCTTTGCAGTCCCCATCTAGCACCAAAGGCCCGGGTTCCTGGGGAGCTGCTGGTCTTCAGGCCACTTTGAGGAGGCCAGAAAGAGAAGCTGGAGGCCAGGGTCACTGAAGACAGCAGCTGCTGCAGCAAAAAGCAATGAAAACAGGCTCGCAGGACTGCTTTTTCTGTAGACATCTTTGTATCTGGGCCACCCCTCAGAAGGTGCTGTGAGGGTCTCCTCCCCTCAGCTAATCCTTTCTGGAAACACTTTCACAGACCCACCCAGAGATGTGTCTTTTAGTTGATTGCAGGAGTCATCAAGCAGAAAATCAAAATTAATCATCACAGTGTATAAGAGAAAACACAATATTTGTCTCTCTGAACCTGGCTTGTTTTGTTTAACTTGATTTCCATATTCTTGCAAATGTCATAATTTCCTCCTCCTTTACAGCTGAATAAACTTCTATTGCACATATGTGCTGCATTCTCATTTATTTATTTATTTATTTATTTATTTATTTATTTATTTATTTATGTGGGGGAAGAAGGCAGGTGGATCCAGGACTGTTCAGGATATAGATTTTTGAGGGACAGGTGCATGTTCTGGGCAGTACCGACTGGAACTTGGAAAACGGTGCATTTGTGTATTAGGACAGCAGTGACTTCATCCTGGCTGGAATGTACCTTGTTTCTCTTAAGAGAACACTGAAGGACTTGGAAGATGGCTCAACAGTTAAGGCGCTTGCCTGCAAAACCTGACAACCTACATGATTCCCTGGTATCCGCATAAAGCCAGATACACAAAGTGGCACGTGTGTCTGGAGTTCTTTTGCAGTGGCTGGAGGTCCTGGTGCACCCATTCTGTCTTCTGTGTGTGTCTCTCCTTTGGTCTGTCTCTTCTTGCAAATAAATAAATAAGTAAAAATATTTCTTAAAAAAAAAAAAAGCCGGGCATGGTAATGCACACTTTTAATCCCAGTACTTGTGAGGCAGAGGTAAGAGGATTGCTATGAGTTCAAGGCCACCCTGAGACTACATAATGAATTCCAGATGAGCTTGGGCTAAAGTGAGACCCTACCTCAAAAAACCAGCCCCCCCCCAAAAAAAAAAAAACAAGAGTCAGGCTGGAGGGAAGGCTTAATGGTTAAGATGTCTGCCTGCAAAGCCAAAGGATTCAGGTTCAATTCCCCAGGACCCACATTAGCCAGATGCACAAGGGACACATGCGTCTGGAATTTGTTTGCAGTAGCTGGAGGCCCTGGCGCTCCCATTCTCTCTCTTTCTTTCTGTCAAATAAATAAATAATAAAACATAAAAAAACAAACCAAGAGAACCTTGAAGAGTCAGGTAGACCCTTCACGTGACCATGACGGTTTTCTCTCTGAGTAACTGCACAGTGAGAAGGAATTGTGAAATTTCCAGTGACGTGGATTTGTCTATCTACTTTCAGTCCTATCAGTTACTGCCTCATGTGTTTTTTTTTTCTTTTGTTGAGGTGGGGTCTCATTCTAGCCCAGGCTGACCTGGAATCTTTGGCTGGCCTCGAATGACCTCACGGTGATCTTCCTACCACTGCCTCCCCAGTGCTGGGATTAAAGGCGTGCGCCACCACACCAGCTGCTTCATGTATTTTTGAAGCTTTGTTATTAGGCACATGCACACTTAGCAATTTTACATATTCATGTGAAGTGGTGCTCTTCAAAAATTACATATTCTTTATTTTTTGAAGATTTCATACATAATGTATTAGAATTTTATTTATCAGAGAGAAATAGAGATATATATATGTGTGTGTGTGTATATATATATATAGTGTGTGTATATATCTATATCTATATACATGTATATATATGTCTATATATATATGTGTGTGTATACATACATACATACATACATATACATATATATATATATATATATATATATATATATATATATATATATATATATATAGAGAGAGAGAGAGAGAGAGAGAGAGAGAGAGAGAATGGGCACACCTGAGCCTCTAGCCACTGAAAACAAACTCCAGATGCATGTGCCACCTTGTGCATCTGGCTTTACGTGGGCACTGGAGGAGCAAACCTGGGCCCTTTGGCTTTGCAGGCATGGGTCTTAACCACTAAGCCATCTCTCCAGCCCATATAATGTATTTTGATCACATTCATCCCCAAGGATTCTCATCTCTCTCCCACGCCTGCTTCACACCTTCTTCCCCCCTCTCTCCATGCACGTCTTTTTGTGGGGGACCCACTGAGTCTACTTAGTGTTGCTGGCATGAGCATCAGCTGGGGCTATTTATGGAGCATTTGCAACACCACTGAAGAGCATGACTCTCCACCCCAATCTGAGGGGTGTTCAACCATCTCCACAAGTCTCTCATTCCTGGAATATCCTTGTCCATGAACCCACATTTCCCAGCACTGGCCCCCACCCTGGCTTCCTCTCTGGTAGTTTGTTTTGTAGCAGGGTGTTCTGGCACATGCCAGAAATTCTAACACTCCTGACACTCGGTAGGCTGAGGCAGGAGGATTGAAAGTTTGAGGCTAGCCTGGGCCACATCAGAAACCATGACTCATAAAAACTCCAGTCACAGGGCGTGGTGGCACACGCCTTTAATACCAGCACTTGGGAGGCTGAGGGAGGAGGATCACTGTGAGTTCAAAGCCGGCCTGGGACTAATGAGTGAATGCTGGGTCAGCTTGGGCTAGAGTGAGACCCTACCTCAAAAACAAACAAGGGGCTGGAGAGTTGGCTTATTGGTTAAGGTGCTTGCCTACAAAGCCTAAGGACCCAGGTTTGAATCCCCAGGACCTATATAAGCCAGATGCACAAGGTGGCGCATACATCTGGAGTTTGTCTGCAGTGGCTGAAGGCTATGGAGTGCCCATTCTCTCTCTCAAATAAATAAATAAAATAAAAAATTTAAAAGAACAAAACAAATAAACTAAAAATATCCCATTAAAGTTGATTTTTTTTTTTTTGTACATAGTATATGTTGCAGTCAGGCTCACATTGCTGGCAGAAAACATCTGACCAAGAGCAGCTGTGGGAACAAAGGTTTATTTTGGCTTACAGACTCGAAGGGAAGCTCCATGATGGCAGGGGAAAACGATGGCATGAGCAGAGGGTGGACATCACCTCCTGGCTAACATCAGGTGGACAACAGCAACAGGAGAGTGTGCCAAACACTGTCAAGGGGAAGCTGGCTATAATACCATAAGCCCACCCCCAACAATACACTGTCTCCAGGAAGAATTAATTCCCAAATCTCCATCAGCTGGGAACCCATCATTCAGAACACCTAAATTTAGGGGGACACCTGACTCAAACCTCCACAGTATGTTTAGGCTTTAATTTTCTATGCAGTTTGATAGTCTCTACATTTTATTTGGAATGTTTACAACATTTACGTTTAGTAGAAATGTGGGTTAAAATCCTATCACAATACCATTTATTTTTTTGAGATATTACTTTTAAAAATGTATTTATTTATTTTTGGAGAGAGACATAGAGAGGACAGAGAGGAAGAAGGAGACAGAGAATGGGCGTGCCAGCAGTCTCTCAGCTGCTGTGAACGAAATCCAGATGTGTGCACCCCCTTGTGGTCAAGTGTGGCATTGCGCCCTTGTGTCACTTTGCATCTGGCTAAATGTGGGACCTGGAGATTGGAACCGGGTTCTTAGGCTTAGCAGGCAGGCGCCTTAACGCTAAGCCATCTCTCCAGCCCAGATATTACTTTTTATTGGAAATGTATAAGATCCATTTTAGAAATAAAAAATTGTTTTCATTAAAAAAGAAAACATTTCTTGAAAAGCCAGGTGTGGTGGCACATGCCTTTAATCCCAGCACTCGGGAGGAGGAGGTAGGAGGATCACTGTGAGTTCAAGGCCACCCTGAGACTACATAGTGAATTCCAGGTCAGCCTGGGTTAGAGCGACACCCTACCTCGGAAAACCAAAAAAGAAAGAAAGAAAGAAAGAAAGAAATAAAGAAAGAAAGAAAGAAAGAAAGAAAGGGAGAAAGAAAAAACATTTCTTGGATTTATCATTGTACAGTGGAAACAAAGGACATATAATATATAAACATGAAGGTCACACTCCAAGTATTAGAACAGAATACTGACAGATTCACTTCAATAACATTTTTTTTTTTGCAATACTGGGGATCAAACCTAGGATCTTGTGCATGCCAGGCAAGTGCTCTACCACTGAGCTATTCTTCCAGCATAAACAGTTTTATGATGACCCACACACGACATTGACTTCCAAAGGATGAAATAAACATACAAGAGGAGGATGATCCTCAAAATATGACCTAGCTCCAAAAATATTCAAATTTATATACAGTCTGTCTTTCCTTTCATGGGATTTGGTCAATGGATATCAGCAATAGAATTATATACATAAAACATTTGAAAATGCAGAACACATTGTCTTTAATTAAGTCTTGTATCAGCTTTGTTGTATGAGGAATAGCTACCTAGACCACCCACATGATCATTTGAAATATACTGTGCATACGTTATCTTGTGACAAATCACATAAATGAGGGAATGAGCCTTATTTCTAGGACAATCTTAAAATAGGCTTAAGACAGGAATATTTCATCCTTACTTTTTAGACTTCATAATCTTTGACATCTCAAGTACTAGCAGTATGCTTAGTACCTAACTAAGCCGGCACACAACGGCCTAACACAGTTCAACTACCCTACTTGATTCTGGTCACCTGATGTTCAATCTAAGAGAACGGACCAAGCAGAATTTCTGAAATGCCCAAGTCTAACACTTGTTATGAAAACTATACAATGAGCTCAGTGTCTCTCTCAGAGATTGGTTTCATAAATACTGGAAGCCTAACATTTTAAAAGTATCTCAGTGAAATATTTAATAATATTGTCAGCCTAAGCTTACAAAATGGTTTAGTTAATGTGGAAATCTGAGAGCCTAATGTTGCTTCTGGATATGTTTTCATCGATCAAATTCAGTGCTGCCTGATTGATTCATTTTTGAGACCCAGACTCAGACTATAACCTGGGCTGGCCTTGATCTCACTATGTAACCCAGACTATCCTTGAACACATGTAGATCTTCCTCCTTCAGCCTCCCAAAATGCTGAGATTACAGGCACGAGCCACCTGCCTTCTGCCTGAATTTGAATGCGTTTTGAATCGAGACTTGTTGGATACTTTTTTTTTTTTTTTTTTGGTTTTGCAAGGTAGGGTCTCACTCTGGTCCAGGCTGACCTGGAATTAACTATGCAGTCTCAGAGTGGCCTTGAACTCTCGGCAATCCTCCTACCTCTGCCTCCCGAGTGCTGGGATTAAAGGCGTGCGCCACCACGCCCGGCTGGATACTTTTTTTTTCCTTCTAGTAACAAAGGGGCTAAGTGGTCAACCTCTGTGGCTAATAGCTCTGTATGATAAACAACACACACACACACACACAGAAAAGACATGCAGAGGAATCTAGTTTGGATATTATACTCAAAAGTTTAGATTGCAGTGAGATGCTGGAGTTTGGAGTTATTGTTCAAGACATTTTCATATCAAAAGTGTTTATCACATTAGTTGTTTGTAAAACAAACCCTTCAATACCATCACAGAAGAGAGTCAACCACTGAAAATGTAAACTGATGGCCAGGGGCTTCTCTACCCTTGGCTACGCTTCCCTCCTCTCTGGTCTATCCTCAGACTCTCAGGAAGGCTTGTGCGCGCTTCCGAACGAAGTGTTAAGACTGCTCCTTCAGGTCCCAAGCACTAGCTGTAAAATACCATTCATCATTTTCTCTAGTACACAAAATGTTGGACATCTTCAAATTCTCCAAGTTTGGATCATTTGAAATTTGACTTTCCTAGTTAAGTTGGTGACTCTTCTTTTCCAAGCTGAAGTTTCTCAACTCAAAAGAGAAATCAGAAGTGGGTTTTGTAATTAGCAGCTTTTAAAAATAACCACATGGGTAAGATCTTCACAATACACTCAGGCAACCTTAAACAGATTGGGACAGACCAGCACTGACACGTGAATGCAAGGCGTGTTCACAGCACACCAAGGACAAAGGATCCACGCTCTCACTGCCCATACAGGACCACAGAGGATAGCTCTTAGTTCTTTTTCCTTCCTAACCAGTATTCCTACCTACAAAATGAGTTTTTATACTTAGTACTATGTAAATCCAGATGTATCTGGTGGCTGCTAAAATTATAAAGGCATTTTGACTTTTGGATTTTTCAAAATCTCTTCACATTTTGATTCTTAAAAAAGAATTCTGGGGCTGGAGAGATGGCTTAGCGGTTAAGGCTCCTGCCTCCTAAGCCTAAGAACGCTGGTTCCAATCTCCAGCGGTTCCAATCTCCAGGTCCCACGTTTAGCCAGTTGCAAAGTGATGCAAGGGCGCAATGCCACACTTGCCCACAAGGGGGCGCATGCATCTGGATTTCGTTCACAGCAGCTGAGAGGCTGCTGGCGTGCCCATTCTCTCTCTGTCTCTCTCTCTCTCTCTCTCTCTCTCTCTGTCTCTCTCTGTGTCTCTCTCTCTCAAAAAAAAAAAAAAAGAATTCTGTGCCATTTCAAACCCAAGAACTAAACTTGTATAAATAAAGATACAGGGCCACCAAGGGCAGCCAGGGCTGAGTAAGGCAGTGAATCAACCCTGATCACAGCACCTTGGATATGTCTGATGAGTGTCCTCATGGAACCATGCTTACAGTCTAGTGTCATCATATTTAAAATCCAATAATTTACAGAAGCATCAATAACTATATAACCTAGAAATAATGTATATTTTTGAGATAGGGTTTTACTTTAGCACAGGCTGACCTGGAATTCAATACCATTTATTTTTGCAGTTTATCTTAACTCTTTTTTAAATTTTGCTATTTTTCTTGTCTTTTAGATTAACCACATAGAATGTTTGATCTAAATTTATTTTTTGCTTGTGGATACTTACCTGTTTCTATTTGTTTAGTTTCATTTATTCCTTTATTTTGAAAAGAGTCTATTGGGGCTGGAGAGATGGCTTAGTGGTTCAGGCACTTGCCTGTGAAGCCTAAGGACCCATGTTAGACTCTCCAGGTCCCACATAAGCCAGATGAACAAGGTGACACAAACGTGCAGGGTCACACATGCGCAGAAGGTGGCATATGCATCTAGAGTTTGATTGCAGTGGCTGGAGGCCCTGGCACGCCAATTCTCTCTCTCTCTCGCTTGCTTGCTCACTCTCTCATAAAAGAAAATAACAAAATAGCCAGGTGTGGTGGTGTATGCCTTTAATCCCAGCACTTGGGAGGCAGAGGTAGGAGGATCACCATGAGTCCGAGGCCACCCTGAGAATACAGAGTGAATTCCAGGTTAGCTTGGGCTAGAGTGAGGCCCTACCTCGAAAAACCAAAAAAATGAAATAAATAAGTAAATAAATAAATAAATGAGCCTATTGTATGACAAATTCTTCTGCACTGAAAGCAGTGAACAACTATTTCCAGCTTTATCAAAAGCAGCTGGGGGAATGGGGAGATGACTCAGTGGTTAAAGGTCCTTGCTTTCAAAGTCTGACAGCCCAAGTTCAATTCCTCACTACCCACATAAAGCCCTATGCACAAAGTGGCCCATGCATCTGGAGTTCATATGTGGTGGCAGGAGGTTCTGGTCCTCTTGTTCCCTCTCTCTCTCTGATAAATAAATAAATATTTTAGAAAGATACGCAAAAGCAGCTGGGACAACTCAGGAGAGATCTCAGGCATCCTGTGTCTGAGATCAGTGGAGATAGAGCATACAGAGGGTGAAAGATCAAGAGGCAGTGAGCCCCACCAAGCAGCTGCGTTGGGGGTCTCCACAGCCCTCACCACGAGCATCCCAGGGGTGATTTCAACGTAGAGAGCTCCACCTAAGAGGCCACGGGGAAGCTGTCATCCAGCCTGGGATGAGGCTTCACAATGGTTTGGCTGCTCTGGGATCCCCATACTCTGTAAGCCCCCACCCCAGGGCTGAAGGAGGAGGGCCCGAGGGGTAATCTTGACAGTCCCATTAAAGCGGCAGCTTCGGGGGCTCCTTTCCTTTAAGCCACCCCTCACCCTGCTCTGTAAGTGACCTCATTAAACTCCTGGCTTCATCAAAACTGTGGTTGGTGCACTCATCCTTTGTTCTGTTGTCTGAGTCTCACCTGGGGTGAAGACGTATGTTTGTGACTCCTCAGGAGAAAGTTTCCCATGACAGAGTCTCATACAGCCAGGCTGGCCTTGAACTTGTGATCCTCCTGCCTCAGCTTTCTGCATGCTGTGATCCTTAGAGTGCACCACTGCATCCAGCAAGCGCAGACATGGTAAAGGTTGATGTTTTATTCGAGAGACACAGTCATGCCCTGAAATAATGAGCCCAGTTGTGAGGAGATCATCTGGACTGGCCTATGGGTCCAACAAGAAGCAGAATAAAAATAAAAGCTAGAGGTGGGTTTGGTGACTCATGCCTTTAATCCCAGCACTCAGGAGGCAGAGGTAGGAGGATTGCCGTGAGTTTCAGCCCACCCTGAGACTACAGAGTGAATTTCAGGTCAGCCTGGGCTATAGCAAGACCTTACCTCGAAAAAATAAAATAAAATAAAAAATAAAAGCTGGACCAGAAGCCAGGAGTTTCTGCTCTAGGGGACCAAGTGCTTATCTAGGAGACTCAGTGCTTCTCTAGGAGACTCAGTGCTTCTCTGGGAGGCTGAGTGCTTCTCTAGGAGACTCAGTGCTTCTCTAGGAGGCTGAGTGCTTCTCTAAGAGACTCAGTGCTTCTCTGGGAGGCTGAGTGCTTCTCTAGGAGACTCAGTGCTTCTCTGGGAGGCTGAGTGCTTCTCTAGGAGACTCAGTGCTTCTCTGGGAGGCTGAGTGCTTCTCTAGGAGACTCAGTGCTTCTCTAAGAGACTCAGTGCTTTTCTAGGAGACTCAGTGCTTCTCTAAGAGACTCAGTGCTTCTCTAGGAGACCGAGTGCTTCTGTAAGAGACTCAGTGCTTCTCTAGGAGACTGAGTGCTTCTCTAAGAGACTCAGTGCTTCTCTAGGAGACCGAGTGCTTCTCTAAGAGACTCAGTGCTTCTCTAGGAGACCGAGTGCTTCTCTAAGAGACTCAGTGCTTCTCTAAGAGACTCAGTGCTTTTCTAGGAGACTCAGTGCTTCTCTAAGAGACTCAGTGCTTCTCTAGGAGACTCAGTGCTTCTCTAAGAGACTCAGTGCTTTTCTAGGAGACTCAGTGCTTCTCTAAGAGACTCAGTGCTTCTCTAGGAGACCGAGTGCTTCTCTAAGAGACTCAGTGCTTCTCTAAGAGACTCAGTGCTTCTCTAGGAGACTCAGTGCTTCTCTAGGAGACTCAGTGCTTCTCTGGGAGGCTGAGTGCTTCTCTAGGAGACTCAGTGCTTCTCTAGGAGACTCAGTGCTTCTCTAGGAGGCTGAGTGCTTCTCTGGGATGCTGAGTGCTTTTCTGGGAGACTGTGTGCTTCTCAAGGAGACTGCCTATTTCTGCTCTATGTTAGCTTCTGTGCTTTGAGGCAGTAGAGGAGCCACACTGACCATTTTGTGCATAGGTTGGGGGCACATGCAGGAACTAGCTTCCCTCTCCCCTCTGAGCTGCCTCTCTGCAGCTGAGTGAGTACTCTGACCTCTTTTGGCCGAGAGGGGCTTTCTTCAGCAAGGCCTTTCCAGGCCTGCTCCTGGCTAATCAGTCCTTGTTGCTGGAGGTGGTAGAGCATGACTTATGATCTCAGCGCTTGAAGTCTGAAGCACTAGAATCACGTGTTTGAGGCCGGCCTGATGCACCTGAGGGTCCACCCAATGCACTGGTTTCAGAGCGGTTTGCATTAATTAGCTCATTCAGTCTTCCCAACAATGCCCTGAAGTCCACATCATTGTCAGCCCCATCCATGGCTGGTGACAGGCTCAGTGGCCTACAGGCCATGGCTGGAATTCCCACCTGTGCTGTCCAGCTGTCAGGCCTATGAATCTGGGTCAGGGACCTCAGGGAGGGTTCCTTCTAGTGAGACGTCTTTCTTGTCCCCATCTTCACTCTTCTGATCCTCATCAGTTATTTTCCATGGTCTTCTCAGTTCACGTCCACGGGAGAGGGTCAAAGTCTCTAGAACATAGGGCCCTGTTTCCCATTTTCACGTTTGGATAGCTGACTTCCCCCATCCCTGCTATCTGTCTGGTGCTCAGAGGAGCACTTGGTAAGAGCTTCGTCAGAAGGGAAGCTTAGCACTCCCTTCCTCGTGAGCCATGTCCTAAGAGCTGATGTGGTGTGAGGTTCCTTAAGCCACTTCTGTATTGAGACAGGCCTGTGGCATTTGAACTTCAGGCTGAACATGGTAGCCTAGCACTCAAAGACTGAGGCAGGCTGGGCGTGGTGGCACATGCCTTTAATGCCAGCCCTTGGGAGGCAGAGGTAGGAGGATTGCTGTGAGTTCAAGGCCACCCTGAGATTACAGAGTGAATTCCAGGTCAGCCTGGACAAGAGCAAGACCCTAAAAAAAAAAAAAAAAAAAAAAAAAAAAAAAAAGACTGAGGCGGGGACTGGAGAGATGGCTTATGGCTTAGCAGTTAAGACACTTGCCTGCCAAGCCTAAGGATCCAGGCTTGAATCCTCAGTACCCATGTAAGCCAGATGAACAAGGTGATGCAGGCATCTGGAGTTCGTTTGCAGTGGCTGGAGGCTCTGGTATGCCCATTCTCTTTCTCTCTCTCTTTCTCTACCTGCTCCCTCTAATTAATTAATTAATTAATCTTTTTTAAAATAAAAAGAGAAAGACTGAGGCAGGAGGATTGTGAGTTTGACATGAGCCTTGCTTACAATAGAGAAACCCTATCTCAAAAAAACAATGAACTTGGTCATATTCACATATTAATGCTACTCTCACTTCTGGTTAGAAAAGCTTCTCTTTTCAGATGGCGATGACCACTAGGATGATCCAAAAGGCAACATAGTGCTGAGAAGAAGGGATGGAGGAGTGTCCAGCACTGAAACACCTTTGTCGCACCCTCCAAGGCTCAGGGACCATTGCGGAAGAGGGGGCGGATAGAATAGAAGAGCCAAAGGAAGGGTACGACTCCTTACAATGCAACTGTCCAGACAGAAATTGGCCTTGATATCCATGACCTTGCTGTGCCTAGCAATACCTCCGCAAGACCCTCATAATAGAAGTAAAAGATCATGACATCAAATTAAAAGAGAGACTAATGGAGAGAGGGAGGGGATATGATGGGGAGTGGAGTTCTAAAGGGGAATGGGGGAGGGGAGGGAAAAACCATGCACTTCTTGTATGTAAGTATATTTTGTTGTCAATAAAAAAAAATTAAAAAAACAACAATGAACTTGGGCAAGAGAGATGGCTCAGTGGTTAAAGGTGCTTGCTGGGGGAGGGGGTGAAGTACCATGGGATATTGTCTACAATTAAAGAAGTTGCCAATTAAAAAAATAAATTTAAAAAAGGTGCTTGGGCTGGAGAGATGGCTTAGTGGTTAAGTGCTTGCCTGTGAAGCCTAAGGACCCTGGTTCAAGCTTGATTCCCCAGTACCCATGTAAGCCAGATGCACAAAGTGGTGCATGCAGCTGGAGTTCATTTGCAGTGGCTGGATGCCCCAGTGGGCCCATTCTCTCTCTTTCTTTCTCTGCCTCTTTCTCTCTGTCTGTTGCTCTCAAATAAATAAATAAAAATAAACAATTTTTTTTTTTAAAAAGGTGCTTGCTTGTACTCACATAAAGCCAGATGCACAAGGTGCACATGTGTCTGGCCTTTGTAATGGCTGAAGACACTGGCATACCCCTTGTCGCTTTTTCTCCTTAAAAATAAAATATTTTTTTAAAAAAACAATGAACTTGATGGGCTGGAGAGATGGCTTAGCAGCTAAGGCGCCTGCCTGCTAAGCCTAAGAACGCTGGTTCCAATGTCCAGTGGTTCCAATCTCCAGGTCCCACGTTTAGCCAGATGCAAAGTGACGCAAGGGCGCAATGTCACACTTGACCACAAGGGGGCGCACGCATCTGGATTTCGTTCACAGCAGCTGAGACACTGCTGGTGCGCCCATTTCTGTCTCCCTCTCCCTCTCTGTCTGTCTCTCTCTCTCCAAAAATAAATAAAAAATAATAAAAACATTTTTTAAAAAAAAACAATGAACTTGAACTTCAAATTCCTTGTTGGCTGGAGAAGAAGGAAAATCCAGTCCTTTGCTGAAGGAGCAAAAGCCTTCCCTTCCAGCCTGAGAGGAGACGAGTAGGAGAAAGAGAAGGAGGAAGAAGAGGAAGAGAGGAACTGGGTGGGTTAGGTTGGAGGCAGGGGGTTCAGGCGTCCCTGATGCAGTAGAGGAGAGCCTGTTAGTCTGGGGAACACTGGGTGGCCTTGTGAGAACTCAGGAGCCAGCGGCCAAGGCCAAGCTTCCCCGAGGTTGAGTGTGTCCCCTGAAAAGACATGTCCAAGCCTCAGCCCCAGAACCCTAGGATGGACGTTACTGGGGAAATCTTGGCTGCTGTCAGCAAGTACAGGGTCTTGAGAAGGGACCACCCTAAGTTCCTAGAGTGGACCTTGAATCAGTGACAAATGTTTGGATGAACACTAGCCCTGGCTTTGGTGTTCTGCAAAGGGGTCTAGAGGGCCTCTTTCCATCCCTGGAATCCACACGCTGAAGATCCCCTCTCCCCATCAGGCAGCGTCTGTATGTTTGTGCCTTCTCCCAGGGCCCAGGAGCCTTCACAGAAGAGGGAAGCTCACAACCATGGAAATGTCAGAGAGACACCTGTGTGACCTGCTTAGGTTGGCAGAGGGGGTTAGAGAGCGAGGAGGCTGCATACTACATACTGTGTACCCGAGCCCTGTGTGGGAAAGAAAGTCAGTCGGGCACACACCTGCCTAGGCTTGGTATACCGGAAGCTGCCCAGCCCCAACAAGATGGAAGTTGTAAGGTGGTGGTCTCAGGGCAATCCCAAGGTCCACTGTGTCTTGTGTCCATGGTCTCGGCCAGTTTTTGAGCCTGCCTGGGCAGACCTATTACCCTTCCCCACCAGGCGCAGTCTGAGGCTAGCTGATATCCATTTTGTGCATCTGGAATGTGTTAATTGACAGCTAGAAAAATAATGAGGGTGAATGCAGAGCATTTCTGGTAAGCAGGCTCTAAGGAGGTGCTTCTCAAAGCCAGATGACTCAGGGCACATGGAGCGGTGTGTGGTCCGGGAGAGGTGGCCATCTTGGCCTTGAAACAGCTGCCTGGAAACAACTGGCAGCGTGGTAGGCTGATTCACAGGGTTTCCCGTGGAGCTCCTGGCCCGGACTGGCAGCCCTTCAGCCCTTCTACAGACTCACTAGCTGTGAGTCTGTATGAGTTCCCTGTGGCTGCTGTAACAAATGACCACAAGTCAAATAGCTCGAAACAGCATAAACTTTCTTCCTTATAGTCCTAGAGGTCAGAAGTCAGAGATCATCGAGGTGTGTGTGTGGCAGGGGCAAGTTCAAGGTGTGTGTGTGGGGGGGTGGCTTTTCCTTCTGGAGACCCCTGGGCAGAACCCCTTTATCTGCCTTGTCCACCTTCTGGAGGCCACCTGTGTCCCTTGGCTGGCAGCCTCATTCCCTGTCCTCAGAGTGCATCTCTCCAGACTCTGCTTCTGCCACCTGTGTGTGCCTGAGGCTGTGGGGTGAACACTGGGGGGCCTGGCAGGCAGGGGCAGGTGACAGACACTGGGGCGCTTGCCTATGGGACATCAACCAAGGTCTATGTAGCCCAGGTTCATCAAAGACAGGCCAAAGAAAAGATCCCACCTGTTGAGCTCAGTGAGTCAGTGAGTTCTCCTGGATTACAGACAGGAGCCTGGATGACTCAATCGGCATAGGTGAGACTCAAGCTGCATCCCTGGAGCTTCCTGGCCAGCGTGGAGGCAGCTGCACTGGAGAGTCCCCTCCCCAGCAATTGCATTTATGACCTTAGGGAGATGCCTTGTAAGTTTCCTTAGCTTTCTGAGTCTTGAGCCTCCCTTTGGAGGGAGTTTTTTTTTTTTTTTTTGTTTGTTTGTTTTTTTGAGACAGGGAGAGGGAGGGGAGAGGAAGGAAGGAAGGGGGAGGGAGGGAGGGAGGGAGGGAGGGAGGGACATTGAGAGAGAGGGAGAATGGGCTCTCCAGGGCCTCCAGCCACTGCAAATGAATTCCAGACACATGCGCCACCTTGTGCATCTGGCTTACGTGGGACCTAGAGAATTGAACCTGAGTCCTTAGGTTTCACAGGCAAATGCCTTCACTGCTAAGCCATCTCTGCAGCCCAGGAGGGAGTGTTTTAATTTGGAGGAAACAGGTAGTGAAGCAGCACTGCTCAGGGCCTGTGTGAGAAGGGGATACTTGCACAGACTGTGACATGCAGCCTGGCGGGGGGGGGGGAGCAGGGAGAGCCATTCCGGAGCTGCTCCGAAGAGCACACAGTTTAGAGCCAGCCCTGGAACAGTGTCTTCAGTGCCTGGACAAGGTCAGGTTGAGACCAGAGCAAGCCTCCATGCTCAGGCACAGAGCCCTAGGAGGGGTGTGACCCCATCGTAACCCTGTCTACACTTTGAATTGAGGCTGCTGCCCCAGAGCTGGGAGGACACACTCGTGTGTTGAGCGGGGTGGGGGATGGGTGTTTGTCACAGCCATCGCGGGACCACGCGGAGCTCTGATCACAGCTGTATGAGTTTGAATTCTCTGGGGATGGGGTGGGGTGACTAGGGGAACCCACAGTTGTGATATTTGGTGGTTGCTCTGGGACCGTCAACCACCAGCAGGACAGAGGTGAGCAACATGCAGGCCTTGGGAAGCATGGCCTCTGAGTCTGCCTATTGTGCAGGCACAGCCAAGGAGACTGAGGTTCAGAGAAATCCTGATACTTAGCCAGGCCTTTAATCCCAGCATCGGGAGGCAGAGGTAGGAGGATCACCATGAGTTTGAGGCCACTCTGAGACTACATACTGAATTTCAGGTCAGCCTGGGCTAGAGTGAAACCCTACCTCGAAAAACAAAAAAAAAAAAAAAAAAAAAAAAAAAAAAAAAAAAAAAAGAAAGAAAGAAAGAAAGAAAGAAAAAGACAAAACAAATCATGACACTTGTCCATGGTCTGGAGCCAGGAAGTGCCAAGCTGGGCCTCAAGGCCTGAAGGAACCCAGGAACTGTGGGAGCTGCTGGTTCCTTGCTGGCATCTGGAGTGAGGAGTTCTCTTCCCATCCCATGCTGGCACAGAAGGGCCCCAGCCCATGGCTCACCTAGAAACAGAATACTCTCAGGGTGAAACCCAGGGGCAAACTTCACCTAGCCAAGCCTCCAGGTGGCCTTGGGCAGGGGTAGTAGTCACCATGCTGGCCAGAAGAGACAATGCTGGGTTGTCTTCCCCAAAGCTTTCCTATCCTGGTCACCAACCTGATGACTTGGGCTGGGATGCCGGCCCTGGTGCCCAGGTGTGTCTGTGAGGAACAAGGAGTAGTGGACTGCGAAATGAACCTTCCCTCCTCCTGTAGAGATGCAAGCACACTTCCGGTTTATGTTTTCTCCAGGATGGGTACATGTCAGATGAAGGATTTAAAAGAGAAAACAGGGCTGGAGAGATGGCTCAGTGGTTAAAGCACTTGCTTGCAAAGCCTGATGCCTAGGTTTGATTCCTCAATACCCATGTAAAGCCAGATGCATAAGGTGGTATGTATGTCTGGAGTTTATTTGCAGTGGCAGGGGGCTCTGCCATGCCCATTCTCTCTCTCTTAGTAGTAATAATAATAATGTTAGCCTCTCCTGTGTGGCAGTGAACATTTCTGGTCCTTGCCCATCTCCCCTTGGTTTGCCAGAGCCTGGTCCAGCAGACAGCATTTGCTTGGTAAATGTTCAACAGCTACATGAGCCATGAGCGAACCCACAAGCGTCCTCACCTTGATTTTCTGGGGTTTTTTTTTTTTGTTGTTTTTGGTTTTTTGGTTTTTCGAGGTAGGATTTCACTCTGGTCCAGGCTGACCTGGAATTCACTCTGTATTCTCAGGGTGGCCTGGAACTCACGGCAATCCTCCTACCTCTGCCTCCCAAGTGCTGGGATTAAAGGCGTGCGCCACCACGCCCGGCTACCTTGATTTACTGAATCACACTCCTTGTGCTGAGGATTTTCAGGCATTGGTACAGACAGGAGAGGGAGGGACTAGTGATATAGGGATGGGAAGATGTGTGCTATTCAGCCAGCTACCACACGGCCAGTGCTAACATCTCTCTGGAGCCTGCGGTGGAGGAGGGCTCTGGGTGACTTATGCCCTAGTCCTGTGGACTGTGATTAGCCAAGGTCCCATGGGGCAGGCGCTTTAGGGACCACATGCTTGTGGGTGTCTTGGTCTGTTTGTGCTACTGTAACATGATGCCTGATGCTAGACATATTACAAATGACAAATATATATAATTTATATATATTTATATTTATGTATTTATATAATTTTTTTGGAGAGAGACAGAGATAGAGGGAGAGGAAGACAGATAGAGAATGGGCACGCCAGCAGCCTCTCAGCCGCTGTGAACGAACTCCAGATGCATGCACCACCTTGTGGTCAAGTGTGGCATTGCGCCCTTGCATCACTTTGCATCTGGCTAAACATGGGACCTGGAGATTGGAACCGGGGTTCTTAGGCTTGGCAGGCAGGCGCCTTAACCGCTAAGCTATCTCTCCAGCCCTATTTATGTAATTTTTATGTATTTTTAAAATTTATTTCAGAAGGAGAGAGAGAGACAGAGAGAATGGGCACACCAGGGCCTCCAGCTGCTGCAAACAAACTCCAGAAGCATGCGCCCCCATGTGCATCTGGCTTACATGGGTCCTGGGGAAATCGAACCGACATCCTTTGACTTTGTAGGCAAACACCTTAACTACTAAGTCATCTCTCCAGCTCACAAATGACAAACTTCATTCTTGCTAATTTGGAGTCTGGGAAGTCCAAAGACCAGACTCTGGTGGGTTTGGTGCCTGGTGAGGGCTATTTCCAAGATGGCACCAGGTGGCTTCATTGTCTGGAGCAGTGAGCACTTGTTATCACATGGAAGAAGGTGGAAGGGGCAAATCCAGTCACTCAGCCTTTTTATTGTTATTATTATTTGAGAGACAGACAGACAGACAGACAGACAGACAGACAGACAGACAGACAGGGAGAGGAAGACAGATAGAGAATGGGTGCACCAGCGGCCTCTCAGCTAGTGTAAACGAACTCCAGGCGTGTGTGCCCCCTTGTGGGCAAGTGCAGCATTGTGCCCTTGAATCACTTTTGTGTCTGGCTAAACGTGGGACCTGGAGATCGAACAGGCATTCTTAGGCTTGGCAGGCAGGTGCCTTAACCTGTAAGCCATCTCTCCAGCCCCACTCAGCCCTTTTGGAAAGCCCTTAATCTCTGCTGTGAGGACTCACCTTATCCAGGCCCTGCCTCTGAGGAGCTTTCAACATCTGGATTTGGGGGCTGTTTGGACCAGAGCATGTCCAGGGGCAGCTGTGGAGTTGCAGGTGTGGCTGCTGGGAGTCAAGTTGGTGTGTCTTAGAAGGAATAGGCTCTGTGGGGACACAGGTGGACATAGACAGTTGTCTCCTTCAGTTGTCAACAGAGGTCATTCACCCCAAGCTGCTGTCCCTGCGGAGCCTGATGTGCCCACACACCACACGGATGCTTTGCTGTGGAGTGTCCCAATCAATCTGGCCTTCTGAGGACATCCCCACAGCTCATGGTACCTGTCACCATTTGGTACCGCCCCTCTGGGCTCAGTGGGATTCTCTGTAGCAGGCAGAGCCAGGATGCATATGGCCTAGCTGCCCTTGAGGAGAGGGGATGTGAACCCTACGTGGTGGGATGCCTGAGGTCTGGCTGCCTATGGAACAAGGAAGGGACAGCACACACAGAGGTGAGGAGCAGACAGGACTTTGTGGCACCTGACACCTGTCGGGGACGACCTTCGATCCTCTGAGCATCTTGGCTGGCTGGATTCTATGATAACGGCTCTCAGGCAGGCCCTCTGTTCTGTGTCTGCTCACCCCTCCCCTTCCCATCAGCAGAACCTGCCACATGCACTCTCCGCTCCATCCTGCAGAGGTCAGTCCCATGCAGAGCTGTGAGGACCACACAAGTTGACCCCTGCTGATGTGGAAGTTCTCAGCCATGTCACCCTATCTGTCACCCCCATCTCTTTCTCGCTCTCTCTCTCTTTTTTTTTTCAAGGTAGGGTCTCACCATGTAGACTCAGGGTGGCCTTGAACTCATGGCGATCCTCCTACCTGTGCCTCCCGAGTGCTGAGATTAAAGCCGTGAGCCACCACGCCTGGTTCCCCCCACCTGTGTCTCTTTCGCTCCATGCATTTGTGGTCTTTGACGCCCAGCTGAGGTCAGGTGACACTGCAGCCGCCGTGGGTGTGGCGGGGTGAAGGAGAGCCTGGAACTCCCCGGCCTTGGCTCTCCGTGTCCAGCGCAGGAGCCTCCAATAAAAATAGCTGATTAAACCAGGTACAAAAAATGAGCTCAGTCTCCAAGATCAAGATACCACCAAATGTGGGCTAGAAGAGAGCCAACGCATATAAATTTCCCTCCAAAACATAGATGGTCATCCCTTCTACCTAGTACTAACTTTTCTCTCCGATGGAGAATTTGCTTATCTTTTTTCAGGTGGACATCGAACCTGAAGGGAGGATCAGCTAACCATACCTCACCAGGGCCCCAGCTGAAACCATAGAACAACGCAGGGGAAGGGCAAGAGTTCAGCATTCATGGCGATCATGACACCAGCAAAAGGCTGAAGGAGATAAACACAGAGATCATCCAACTCCAACTAAGCCAGATATCCAGAGACATAGAGGCTCCCAAAACCGCATCACTGAAGCAGAACTAAAATGACCCCAATGTGGCTCAGGGAAACTTGCGGAAGAGGGGGCGGAAAGATTGTTAGAGTCATAGTTGGGGCATTATGCACAGAGACTGGGGCCAGCCCCCCAGAACTCTTAACTAACCTCACAATGCTTGACCCACATTCCCCATTGACAAGGGTCCCTTTGAAAGAGGGAGGACAGGGAGGAGGACAATGGAACCTTTACTATGAATGTAAAATCAAAATAATATAAATAAAAATAGATATATATAACAAAAAAAAAAGAAAATTAAAAAAAAAATAGCTGATTAAGAGCTTGGTGTGGGACAGAGCTGGCTGCCCACGGAGCTGAATGGAGGCCAGAGGAGAAGACACTGCGGCACCTTCACCCAGCAGTTGGCGTGGTACTCCATCAGCTCAGGACGTCTCTCTGAGGCCTGTGCTGTCCTTTTCCAGGTCGGGTTTCATCATGACCTGAAGGACTTTCCCCTCTCCATAACCTGGTCCTCACCTATGTCACAAACCCACTCTTGCTGGGATTTCCAGGGATATCAATGGGCAGTTCCCTCCCTCGGGGACACTAGACTCACCCCGATCCTTTCTCATCCTGGACTTCCCAGTCATCCGTGATGCCCACATTACCATTTTATTCAAATTCAAGTTTTTTTTTTCTGAAATGACATCCTGAGATTGCAAAATGCTGGGAATGCTGATGGGAACTAAACCCGGAGCTTTGCTGTCCCTGGTGCCAGCCGTGTTATTGGTCCTTGCTGCGTGTCAGCCTGCTAGGGTGATTGTCCACGCTGAGCAGGGGTGGGGCAGCTGAGGTGGTCTTTGTATGGATGTTGCAGAACACAGGTCCTGACATCCGTGAGGCTCAAAGCAGAGCTTCTGTGATTTGAACTGAGCTGGACTGGTTCAGGAAGAGGCTGAGGACTCCACTTGCTCCTTGGGAGAGAGGTCAGGTGACCTAAGCAAAGACACCCAGCTGGGGCATGAGGAGTTGTTGGGGTCGCCCCTAAGGCCAGCCCAAGAGGGACAGCAGGGTCTCTGCCGAGTTGCCGTGAGCAGCGCGCAGAATCAGACACAGACTCCGGGAGTTGGGTGAAAGCAGGTAGTGAGCTGCTGCAAACTCGTTTATTGAGGAAGTGCAGATGGGTTTTAAGGGGCTTGGCTGGCCAATCATTGTATGGGGTGGTCCCCTTTTTGTGACCAATGACAGCCTGTCTCTGGACAGGTCATCTCATAGCTGGCTTCTCGCGAGCATGGGACTGTAGCTGTTGTCACGCCAAGCCTGCGCAGAATGCCATGTTCACAGAAGCCACTTCCTGCTTTCTTCTGCCATGTGGTCTGGCTAGAACCAGGCCTGTATTGTGCCATACATAGCCTCCTTTTTGTTTTTATTATTGGCAACCCTGAGAGGTATGGTTTTTTTGTCAAGCCATTATTGAACCCAAGGGATCATCATACGTGACAGTGCCTGTCTTAGGTTGTCCCATCTCATGGAGTCTTACCCGTCACTGGCTACTCGCCACCTTGGTGAGAAAACCCGAGGGGTGTGGCCTGGTTTATGTATGGAACAATGCAAGGAGTCAGGATTGAAATTCACGTTTCTTTAGATGCAGAGGTGGGCTTTAGTCCAGGCCAGGAGGAAGGATGGCTGGGCTGTGCGTCTTCACACACATGGTCTTCCAGGGAGGCTTTTAAACAGTTCCTCTGTCTTCACCTGTACAGAGGTGAGGGCTGTGTCCCCACCTCCACCAGGCCCCCAGGGTAGCTTCGGTGATTCTAGTCAGAAAAGTGCTGTGGGGCCGGACGTGGTGGCGCACACCTTTAATCCCAGCACTCGGGAGGCAGAGGTAGGAGGATTGCCGAGAGTTCAAGGCCACCCTGAGACTACATAGTGAATTCCAGGTCAGCCTGGAGCCAGAGTGAAACCCTACCTTGGAAAAAAAAAAAAAAAAAAAAAAAAAAAGAAAAGTGCTGTGGCCCTCCAATGGCAAGTCATCCAAGGCCCTCCCCGGCCACGTGGCTCTCCAGGGGGCTTGCTGTAGGGACTCTGAACCATCATGTGAAGTCTGACCACTTGACACTGGCTGCTGGGAAGGCCACGCGGATCCACTGCAGGCAGGAGCCCCGCTGGGTGCCCAGCGGACAGACAGCTGGTACTGATTGCTAATCCCCAAGGTCCAGCATAGTCAGTCTCCAGAGGTCTGTCCCCCTAACCAACATCTGACTGCAGCCACAAGAGGGGCACCAAAGGAGGGACCCCACCAGGCCTGTCCTACATTCCCAGCCCACAAAAATCTGTCATTCTTTCTATGTATCTGTCTTTTCTGTATCATCTGCCTTTCTATCTATAAATATCCATCATATAGCTATCTTTTATTTTTCTGCCATTTATCTTTCCTTCCTCCCTTCCTTCCTTCCTTCCTTCCTTCCTTCCTTCCTTCCTTCCTTCCTTCTTTCTTTCTTTCTTTCTTTCTTTCTTTCTTTCTTTCTTTCTTTCTTTCTTTCTTTCTTTCTTTCTTTCTGTTTGTTTTGTTTTTTTTCCAGGTAGGGTCTTGCTCTAGCCCAGGCTGACCTAGAATTCTTGTAGTCTCAGGGTGGCCTCGAACTCACAGAGATCCTCTTACCTCTGCCTCCCAAGAGCTGGGATTAAAGACCACCACAGCTGGATACCATCTATCTTTCTATGCATAAATATCTTATCATCTACCTTTTATCTTTCTATCTACCTATCACCTGTCTATTATCTACCTATTTACCTATCATCTACCTGCCATCTGTCTATCTTTGCCAGGCTGGGGATCAAACTTGGGACCTCATGGATACTAGGCAAGCACTTTTACCACTGAGGCACACCCCTACCCCCAGCCTATGCCATTATAGTTTGGGTTGATTTGTTATACTAACTTTGATACTAACCACAACCTCCTCACTCGAGAATTTGTTTAGTTTCCTTGAAATATTTTTTGTAATTAAAAATATTTTATTTATTTGCTAGAGAGAGAGAGAGAGAAAGATTGAGTGAGAATGGGTGCATCAGGGACTCTAACCACTGCAAATGAATTCCAGGTGTGTGTACCACCTTGTGCATCTGGTTTTACATGGGTACTGGGGAATCAACAGTCCTTAGACATTGCAGACAAGTACCTTAACAGCTGAGCCATCTCACCAGCCCTTCCTTGAAATATTTATGTTTGCTGTGTGTATATGTGAATGCCATATGTGTGGTGTGATATATGCACACAGATGTGCACAGATGCACCATAGGGGCTCACCAATGGTGGCCAGAGCAGAAAGTGGGTGACCCGCTCCATCCCATCGCTCCATCGCTCTTCTGCCTGTTCTTTTTATTTTTGTATTTTGGTTTTCAGAGGTAGGGTCTCACTCTAGCCCAGGCTGATCTGGAATTCACTATGCATTCTCAGGCTGACCTCAAACTCATGGCAATCCTCCTACCTCTGCCTCCTGAGTGCTGGGATTAAAGGCGTGCACCACCACACCCAGCATCTTCCTCCCCTTCTTATTTGAGCATGAGGCTCTTTTTGACACCAGAGCTTTTTGTGAGCCAGGTGAGTCCCTGATCTCTGCTCCCCTTTGTAGGACTGGGGTTACAGGCATGTGGGCCAGGCCCAGCTGTTTATATGGGTTCTAAAGATTGAGACTCAGGTGGTTTCAGGTCCTCAAGCTTACACAGCACACTTAACTGCTGAGCCATCTCTCCAGCACTCTTGAAAGATTTTTAACTACTTAAAAAATTATTATTTTATTTATTTTTGGAGAGAGACACAGAGAGAGACAGACAGAGAGGGAGAGGGAGACAGGTAGAGATGGGCGCACCAGCAGTCTCTCAGCTGCTGTGAGCGAAATCCAGATGTGTGCGCCCCCTTGTGGTCAAGTGCGGCATTGCGCCCTTGTGTCACTGCATCTGGCTAAACGTGGGACCTGGAGATTGGAACTGGGTTCTTAGGCTTAGCAGGTAGGCGCCTTAACCGCTAAGCCATCTCTCCAGCCCTTTTTAACTACTTTTGACAGTTTCATACATGTATATAATTCTTTTGATCGTATAGTTGCCCCATTACCTCTCACCCCCTCCTACTCATGCTAAACCCTTCTTCCTGACTAGTCCTTGCTTTCTGTTCTCATTTCTTTCTCTCCTCTCCCTCCCTCCTTCTTGTCTTCTTTTCTTCCTCCTTCTCTTTCTCTCTTTCATCCCTGAAATATTTTTTCAATATATATATATTTATTTATTTGCAAGCAGAGAGGAGAGAGAGAGAGAGAGAGGGAGAGATAGGCAACATACAGAGAGAATTGGCATGTCAGGGCCTCCAGCCACTGCCAAAAAAAAAAAAAAATCCTCCAGACGCATGTGCAACCTTGTAATGCCTGGCAATACATGGGTACTGGGAATTGCACCCAGGTTGTTAGGCTTTGTAGGCAAGTGCCTTAACTGCTGAGCCATCTCTCCAGCCCACAGAATTTTTGATTAAGCTGAATTCAACAGTGAGCTACTTAATTTTTATAATCTATAAGCCACCAGATCACAAAAAAAGGTAGACATGCATACAACATTCAGAGAATCCTGAAATTGTTCAGGTATTTAAATGAAATACAAAGATATATTTCAAAGCCATACCCAAAATGTACAAACAACGAAATGCATCCATTTTACAGACTCAACAAAAAGAGGAGGCCTTACATTTCAAACTAGAGGCCCTGGTATGCCCATTTTCTATCTATCTCTCTCTGTGCTTGCAAATAAATAAATAAGTACAATTTTTTTGATTTTTTTTTTTTTTTTTTTGAGATAGGGTCTCATTCTGGCCCAGGCTGACCTGGAATTAACCATGTAGTCTCAGGGTGGCCTTGAACTCACAGAGATCCTCCTACCTCTGCCTCCCAAATGCTGGGATTAAAGGCGTGCGCCACCACGCCCGGCCTGTAAGTACAATTTAAAAAAATCTGATAGAAGTTAATTCCATAGTTAAAATGTCAAATGAGTTTGTTTATGTAAAGTATATTCTTTCTAAATGCAAAATATTTATATCATTGTATTAAGAAATTGTTTTTAATACCTGAAATTCTTGATAGCCTATAAAAGCACATTTCCCTGTGCTTCTTTTTGTAAAAACTATTTATTATGTATTAATTTATTTGCAAGGAGAGAGAGAATGGGCACACCGGGGCCTTTTACCACTGCAAACATACTCCAGATGCATGAGCCAAGTTTGTGCATCTGGCTTTATGTAGGCACTGGGGATTGAATCCGGGCCATCAGGCTTTTCAAGCAAGTGCCTTTAACTTCTGAGCCAGCCCTCCAGCCCTCTTTGATTCCTAAGAGCAGGCTTTACAGCCTTAAGGCTCATGACCTCCCCTGCCATAGGCTTAGGAATATATATTCCCAGAGCTATTTTTCAGATGTTTATGCCTGCCTAACTGCAGCATGGTCTCTACAGTTCCTTTCTTGTGAAACATTTTCCCAGTGGCTACTCGGTAAGTATTATTTTAAAATTCATAATGTTACATTTTTAAAAAACATTTTTAAAAACCAAAATGAAATTTTTGCTTGATTAACTGAGTGTTCTAAGTTCGTAATTCTAGAAAGCAAGGGTCAGCCAGCTTCCATAACAGTCCAGATATATTTTGTTTTGCATATTATTCTTTTTTTATTTTTTTATTGGTTATCAATATAATGTGTATACAGCCATGATGGTACCATCGTTAGGCATATTATTTTTTTATAGTCTACAATTTAAAAATTATTTTTGTTGATAACTTCTATACTTACAGACAATAAACCATGATATTTCCCTCCCCTCTCCCACTTTCCCCTTCACAACTCCACTCTCCATCATATCCCCTCCCTCTCTCCATTAGTCACTCTTTTATTTTGATGTCATCATCTTTTTCTCCTATTATGAGGGTCTTGTGAAGGTATTGCTACACACTGCAAGGTCATGGATATCAAGGCCAATTTCTGTCTGGACAGTTGCATTGTAAGGAGTGGTACCCTTCCTTTGGCTCTTACATTCTTTCCTCCACTTCTTCTGCAATGGTCCCTGAGCCTTGGAAGGTGTGACAGAGATGTTTCAGTGCTGGGCACTCCTTCATCCCTTCTTCTCAGCACTATGTTGCCTTTTGGGTCAACCCAGTGGTCATCGCCAGCTGAAAAGAGAAACTTCTCTAACCAGAGTGAGAGTAGCATTAATATATGAATATGAACATTAAGTGTGTAGTGCTGTCAGGGCAATTTGGTGAGAATAATATATACATTTAGGCAGACAAGAGCAGGCTTTATACCCTAAGGCTCATGACCTCCCCTGCCATAGAATTATGATTAGGTTTTCAGTACCAGGCATGTATTCCCTCCCACAGAGTAGGCCTTCAGTCCGATTAGACAGCAGTTGTTTTCCCCAAGAGCAGACATGCCACTATTGCACTTGTTCAGTCATTTGGTCTGTCTGGCCAAACTTGAGGCTTCCAGTGTCCACTATTTTGACTGCTAATGACTTCTGTCTCCCATAGGGCTGCATGCAATGCAGCTTTTCCCAGCTTTCAGTTGGCTGGTCTACAAAGAAAAAGTTTTCTACTCAGCCCAGTTTGATTTCTCAGTGACCTTGCCACTCAGGCATGTGAAGTCTTCAGCAATAGGGTCTTACCAATCTGTTTCTCAAGGGAAACCAAGGGCCTTGGCAATAGCCTATAATGTTTTGGAGGAAACAGGGACCTCCCTGACCAATGAGTCACTGGAAAGTATCCCATCCCTGGCACTGAAAATTTTCTAGTAACAATCTATGGCTTCTGGATGTGCCATTATTCAAAAAAGTAGGTTTTCATATGTTTTACTCAGAATATCTTGAATTTTGATTGACCCTCCCCCTGCCCTTCTTTTACACAATCTCTTCCCTTGGCCTTGCTTAGGCCTTTCCCCTCCCTGTAATCTGTTCTTCTACTTTCATATGTACAATACCACCCCCTTAAATCCTTCCCTCTCCTCCCTCCCTTATAGCCTTTTTCTAACTACTGGCCTCTGCTACCGATTTTTGGTTCCAGTTCACACTCAAGTCTATACATTTGTAACTGGCATCCACATATGAGAGAGAACATGTGACATTTGGCTTTTCCAGATCCATCCATTTCCCTGCAAATTTCATAATTTCATTTTTCTTTACTGCTGAATAGAACTCCATTGTGTAAATGTACCACATCTTTATTATCCATTCATCTGTGGAGGGACATCTAGGCTGGTTCCATTTCCTAGCTATTGTGAATACAGCAGCAATAAACATGATTGTGCAAGTATCTCTAAGATAGTGAGAAGAGTCAGTAAGATATATGCCTAGGAGTGCTATAGCTAGATTATATGGTAAATCTATTTTTAGCTGTCTCAAGAACCTCCACACTGATTTCCACAATGGCTGTTCCAGATTACATTCACCAACAGTGCAGAAGGGTTCCCCTTTTTCTGCATCCTCGCCAACATCTATCGTCATTTGTTTTCTTGATAATAGCCATTCTGACAGGAATGAGATGGAATCTCAAAGGGTGTTTTTTTTTTTTTTTATTTATTTATTTGACAGAGAGAAAGAGAGAGAAGGAGAGAGAGAGTGTGTGTGTGTGTGTGCACCAGGGCCTCTAGCCAGTGCAAACAAACTCCAGATGCATGCACCACCTTGTGCATCTGGCTTACATGGGCCCTGGGGAACCGAATCTGGGTCCTTGGCTTTGTAAGCAAATGCCTTAATTGCTAAGCCATCCCTGCAGCCCTCAAAGTAGTTTTAATTTGCATTTCCCTGATAGTAAAATTTTTAAAATTCTTTAGCTTTGCTATGACTTGTTAATTCCACTATAAAAATTAAAACTATCTTTTAACTTAGACAACCCAAATATTAATAAAATATAAAGTTTGTGTATCACATTGTACTATTGTACACTTTCTTGTGGCTTTCATTTTGATTGGGGATTTCACAGACCTTTTTTTTTTACTGGTCTTACTTTTGAAAAAAATTTTTTATTTATTTTTGGAGAGAGACACAGAAGAGACAGACAGAGAGGGAGAGGGAGACAGATAGAGATGAGCGTGCCAGCAGCCTCTCAGCTGCTGCGAACGAAATCAGATGTGTGCGCCCTCTTGTGGGCAAGTGAGGCATTGCACCCTTGCGTCACTGCATCTGGCTAAATGTGGGACCTGGAGATTGGAACTGGCATTCTTAGGTTTAGGAGGCAGGTGCCTTAACCGCTAAGCCATCTCTCCAGCCCATGGTCTTACTTTTTTTAAATAGAGAAAGGTTTTCCTTTTGTGGCTACTTTGAAGTTTATAAAACTTTTATGCTAACAGGTTGATGTTCACACATATTGTATGTACTTAGAAAATACCTGCATGATGGAAACCACCACTTCATGTACAAATTCAACATAAATGTTCTCCATGGCTGAGGAGAAGTCAGTAAAAACCTGCTAAGTGGTATGGAAAACAGAACCACATAATGTTCTGGTTGGTTTGTATCAATATAGTCATTACATTGTGGAACATGGTTTAAATGAGATGTGTGAATATGAATTAATACAGTAGTATTGTTTATTTAGGTTTTTGATGCACATAACCTGGAGCTCACTAAAATTGGTCAATAATAGGGCTGGAGAGATGGCTTAGCGGTTAAGGTGCCTGCCTGCTAAGCCTAAGAACCCGGTTCCAATCTCCAGGTCCCATGTTTAGCCAGATGCAAAGTGATGCAAGGGCGCAATGCTGCACTTTCCCACAAGGGGGCGGATGCATCTAGATTTTGTTCACAGCAGCTGAGAGACTGCTGGCGTGCCCATCTCTATCTGTCTCCCTCTCCCTTTCTCTCTCTTCTCTCTCTGTGTCTCTCTCCAAAAATAAAAATAAATAAATAAAATTGGTCAATTATAGCTTGGTACTGAGAATTACAATTTGTACTGTGAGTATGTGTGATACATGCAAGGCAAGCACCCTGCCAACTGAGGTATATCCTCAGCTCCTACCATCATTGTTATGGACAGACTATAGCAAAAAAAAAAAAAAAAAAAAAAAAAAAAAAAAAAAAAAGGTTGGAACACTACAAAAATATTTATAAATTCTAATGCTGAGAAAGATGGAAACTTTGGTCTCCCTAACAAGAAAGCTCAGTCACACAGTTGGGCACCTGTCAATTTTTGAACTGTAAAAAGTAAATTTTTTTTCAGTGCAAAAATATTATTGCTATCAATAAATAGCAATGATACAATAACTGCATGAAACACAGATTATAAGATACAAAATATCCCGAATGTATGTTTTGGTATAGAAAAGTCATTTTGCAGCAAGGTGTGGTGGTGCCACACCTGTGAGGCAGGAGGATCATGAGTTCATGGGTAGTCTGAGCTACACTTTAAAAAATTCACTTTTCATTTTGGACTAGGATATGAAAAGGTTATTTCGGAGTCTGAGTGAGGAAGTGTTTAAACTCCCTCTTCTTGTCAACAGACTCAACACACCTATAGCTCATCATGTTTCTTTTTAAATGGCCACTGTGGACCACATGGTCCTCAGCCTGGAGGACAAGGTACATGAATTCTTCCACATCAAAAGAGTAGTTAGTAAACTTTGGGTGCTCCCCAGAGTTGGGTGGTGGCCCTTGTCTTGAGGAAAGACTTTGCTCTGCCTCCGCCACGTGATGTAGTGAACACCTCTCAGCTTGGCCAAGTCTATGTAGCAGCGTTCATCTTCACAGTTGTAAAGTTCAAATACAGTAGCCCAATCTATACTTATAATCAACAATCTTGACTTCAAATATAGACACTGTTGTCAGTGCATTTATAAGCTCATTTTGGTTTAGTATTTTCCAATATTCTGTACTCTGAGCAAGAATGGTGACTCGAAGTTTTCCATCCTTGGGTCCCTCCTGAGTGATGTTTAATCTGTGTAGCACATGCTGGGAGAAGGCCCTGAACAAGCTGGTATTTTGACAGCCAGATATCAGAGGAGTATTATAAAACAGCCCATAACGCATACGAGGCAGGAGTGAAAAAACAGCTTCTTTAAAACACACCCTTTTTTGTTTTTGTTTTTGTTTTTTTGAGGTAAGGTCTCACTCTAGCTCAGGCTGACCTGGAACTCACTATGTAGTCTCAGAGTGGCCTCGAACTCATGGTGATCCTCCTACCTCTGCCTCCCAAGTGCTGGGATTAAAGGTGTGTGCCACCATGCCGGGCAAAACACACCCTTTTTGAATCGAAGGTCTTCAAATGAATAACTTCATAATCAGAAAAGGCGTTCTAGGTGTCAGAGAACAGGTCACCATATCTGTAAGTGGTCAGGTGAGCAAGTTCTCTTGGCTCTTCCTCTCTTCTGAACTTCCAGGTTACTCTGAAATATTCTTATTTTTATTTATTTTTTGTGAGATAGACACAGAGAGAGAGAGACAGAGAGAGAGAGAGAGAGAGAGAGAGAGAGAGAGAATGGGTGCACCAGGGCCTCCAGCCGCTGCAAACGAACTCTAGACACATATGCCACCTTGTGTATCTGGCTTATGTGGGTCCTGGGAATCCAACCTAGATCCTTTGGCTTTGCAGGTAAGCGCCTTAACCACTAAGCCATCTCCCCAGCCCTGAATTTTTTTTTTTTTTTTTTTTTTTAGGTAGGGTCTCACTCTGGCCCAGGCTGACCTGGAATTCACTATGTAGTCTCAGGGTAGCCTCAAACTCATGGCGATCCTCCTACGTCTGCCTCCCGAGTGCTGGGATTAAAGACATGCGCCACCACGCCTGGCCCCTGAAATGTTTTTAATATTATTTATTTATTTGCAAGGAGAGAGAATGAGAATGGGCATTCCAGGGTCTCTTGCTATTACAAATGAACTCCAGACACATGTGCTACTTTGTACATCTGGCTTTTTGTAGGTATTGGGGAATTGAACCCTGGCTGGTAGGCTTTGCAAGCAAGTGCCTTTAATCCCTAAGCCATCTTCCCAGTCTTTGTCCCTGAAATATTAGCAAGAAATGAAATACTTCTGAAACATCCAATAGATTCATATCATCAAAATCCAAAATCTAATCCATACAAGCTTAGAGACTTAGAGACCATGGTCATGGGCTAGCTCAGTCCATTCTGTCTGCTAGAGCAAAATATCACAGGCTGGCCAGGTGTGATGGCACACGCCTTTAATCCCAGAACTTGGGAGGCAGAGGTAGGAGGATTGATGTGAATTCAAGGCCACCCTGAGAATACAGAGTGAATTTCAGGTCAGCCTGGGCTAGAGTGAGACCCTACCTCAAAAAACCAAATGTGTGTGTGTGTGTGTGTGTGTGTGTACATCTCAGGATATTTGTTATCTCCATCCATCTTCTCTCTCTTTTTTTTTTTTTAAGTACAGTCTCACTTTAGGCTGACCTGGAATTCACTATGCAGTCTCAGGATGGCCTCAAACTCCTCCTACTTCTGCCTCCAGAGTGTTGGGATTAAAGGCCCTTCCTCCACCTGTGATATATATATCTATATCTATCTATCTATCTATATATATATCACAGGCTGGGCTGGGGAGATGACTCAGTGGTTAAAGGCAATTGCTTACTAGCCTGCCAAACTGAGTTTGATTCTCATTACTTATGTAAAGCTGGACACAAGTGGAGCATGCGTCTGTGATCTCAACGTATGCTTATGGCAGGGGAGGCAGAGCCAGAACCAGGAAAATCCAGAAGCTCTCACACAGTGGCAAAACAAGAGAGACCCTGCTTCAAAAGAAGGTGGAGAGGGCTGGACAGATGGCTTACCAGTAAGGCGCTTAAGGTGCAAAGCTGAAGAACCCATGTTCAACTCTCCAGGTCCCACATAAGCCAGATGCAGAAGGTAATGCAAGTGTGAAAGGTCGCACATAAGCACAAAGGTGGTGCATGTATCCGGAGTTCAATTGCAGTAGCTGGAGGCCCTGGCACACCAATTCTTTCTCTCATTAAAAAAAAATTACAAAAGAGGGCTGGAGAGATGGCTTAGCAGTTAAGGCGTTTGCCTGCAAAGCCAATGGACCTCAGTTCAACATCCCAGAACCCATGTAAGCCAGATGCACAAAGTGGCATATGCGTCTGAAGTTCATTTGCAGTGGCTAGAGTCCCTGGTGTGGCCATTCTCTCTCTTTCTCTCTCTTCCATTTTCAGTCTCTCTGTCTGGCTGCCTCTCTCTCTGTTTCTCTCAAATAAATAAATAATAAAAATAATAAAAAAGAAAAAAAAAATTACAAAAGAAAAAAAAAAAAAGAAGGTAGAGGAAGGGCCTTTAATCCCAGCACTCTGGAGGCAGAAGCAGGAGGATCGCCATGAGTTTGAGGCCACCCTAAGACTGCATAGTGAATTCCAAGTCAGCCTAAAGTGAGACTGTACTTAAAAAAAAAAAAAAAAAAAAAGAGAGAAGGTGGAGGGGCAGAACAAACATCCTGAGGTTGTCCTCTGACCTCTACACACATGCACCTTGGTGGCACATATGTGCTCATGTACACATACATATACACATGAGTTAATAAGTGAAAATATCACAGACTGATTAGCTTGCACATGACAGAACTGTACAGCCCACAGTTCTGAGCCTGGGAAGTGCAAGACCAGAACACCAGCAGATTCCAGGTGTGGTGAGGGCTACTTCCTGGTCCATAGAAGGCCCTTCTTAGTTCTCACATGGTGGAGGAGGCAAAAGCACTCCTTGGCCCTCTGCAAGGTCCCATTCCAGAGTCCTTGGGACCTAGTCACCTCTTAACTTCCCTCCTAATACCCTGTATTGGTGATTAGGCTTCAACATGGGAATCCGGGGAGACACACGTCCACACGTTGCCTGGGCTCCAGCACAGACTACCTGGCTGGAGCCAGTGAACAGCTAGATGAACCCTAGCAAGTTTCCTGTCCCTGTCCTCAATTTCCCCACCTATAACTAAAGACCCTCCTCCCACTGGGCTGTGAGAAGTTAACCAGATGATGCTCCTGGGTGCCTGGGCACAGCTACTGGCGTGTGGAAATGCCTGCCCCCTGGTGTCAGTAGATGGTGGCAGATGCAGCCAGGCCCTGAGGATGAGGTAGACAAGCAAAAGAGGGCAGGTGAGAAGGCCACGGAGGGAGGGCAAGAGAAACTGGGGAGAGGAGAAGAGGTTCTGGAAGGTTCTAGCTGGAGTAGGGGGCGCCAGAGGATGACAGGTTTGTAGAATCGTGTCCCCTGGCTACCAACAGTGTCCCTAGAATGTCTGGGAGGAGTGTCCCAAGGGCCATCTGGGCCACCAAGGAGCCCTCATGTTTGCCACAAAACGCATCCTTAAGGAGGCAGAGGTGGGTTCCACTGTGCATCTCTGTAACCCCAGGAAGTGACCTCCGTTCGCAGTGCCCAGACATCACTTGGTTGCTAGTAGCAGCCTCAGCACCTGAGGGCAGGCAGCTCAGGGATTTGGCAGGATGAGGCTTGTGAGGATGGCACCCAAGAATTCATCTCTCCTCTGGCTGGTTCTTGGTCACCCTGAGAACTGTTCTGAGGCAGCATTATTCACCGCTGACTCCTCTGGTGCCTGAAACCGAGCCCAGCACGTAGCAAGTGCTTACTAAGTAATGGATGAATGAGTGCCATGGGGATGGCAGAATGACTCTTCCAATGGAAGAAAAAGAGGAAACTAAAGAAAGACACTGGCGAACGTGTGGGTGATTATTTGCACATAAGCTGCATCACCTCCCCTTTCTTGCTCAACACCATCCCCTGAGCCGGCTTCGAACCCCAGATCTGCCCACCCGAGGTTGGCCTCTCTGCACCTGCTCTCAGCCACAGTAACCTGATGGGTATTTGAGGAAGCATTAGCTAATTCAATTGTCTCACTGTAGCACTGAGACGGTGTGGACAGCCTGTCTCGGCTCGGGTGGGCTCCAGCATATGTCAGTCCCCTTGACATAAGTGACAGGCAGGGTGAGGTGCTTCTTAGCTCTGACCCGTTTCTCCTCCTGCCCCTGACGAGGGTGCCCATGCAAAGGTGATGTCTTTGGACTCCGATGTCTGTCTGGATATTCTTGATCGGGATGAAAGCCAAATGTCTTGGGACTGACCGTAGGAGGAGCGTCTTCCGATCTGTGAAATGGGATGGCCCACCTCCCGGGATGGCTGGGACCCTGAGCTGAGGACGTCTCCCGACCTGTCCGTGTCAGCGGTCAGGAGTGGGCTCTCTACCCAAGTGCAGCGGGTGATGTTCGTAGACCAAGCCCACGCCTTTGCCCACTCCCTGGGCTGCGAGCCCAGGGTTCGCGCCTCTGGTGCCCCTCTCCACCCAGGCTGCAGACTTGGGACCCGGTCAGTCTGCACCGCCTGGAGGGGGATGCCAGGCACCGCGCCGGGCGTGTCGTGAGTGCGCGCTCAATGAAAACGACTTTTTTTTTTAAAAAAGTTATAAGCTTTTAAAATATACATATAAATGGCATTTAAAAAATATTTTATCTTTATTTATTTATTAATTTGAGAGAGAGATACAGAAATAGGCAGGTAGAGAGAGAGAGAGAATGGATGCGCCAGGGCCTCTAGCCACTGCAAATGAACTCCAGATGCATGCGCCCCCTTATGCATCTGGCTTACGTGGGTCCTGGAAAATCGAGCCTCGAACCGGGATCCTTAGGCTTCACAGGCAAGCGTTTAACCACTAAGCCATCTTTCCAGCCCCTGAAAACGACTTTTATGGTCACGGCGAGGGAACCCAACGCGCCCCGCTCGCTCGCCTGGGCTCTGGATGCGCAGTCCCCCCAGCGCCTCCCACCGCCCCCCACCGCCGGACCAGTCGGCGGGGCGGGGAGTGGGCGGGGCGTGGAACGGTGGGGCGGGGACTGCGCTGCTCAGACCAATAGGCGCCGTCTAAATCCGGGGGCGTGGCCCTAGGCGGTCCGAGCAACCTACAAGAAGCGGCGCGCTGGATCCCGGGACCCACTCGCCTGGTCCGGCGTCTGCAGGGTCCTAGCTCCGCTGGCCACACGCCCAGCCCGCGCTGCCCAAGTGGTGACCAGACCGCTCCGCGGAGGTAAGTGGGACCTGGATTCCACTCTTTCTTTCCTTCCTTCCTTCCTTCCTTCCTTCCTTCCTTCCTTCCTTCCTTCCTTCCTTCCTTCCTTCCTTCCTTCCTTCCATCCTTCCTTTCTTCTTTCTTCTTTTTGAGACAGGGGCTTGCCTCGAACTCGGAGCAATCCTCCTGCCTCAGCCTTCTGAGTGCTGGGGTTGCAGGCGTGGGCTACCAAGCCTGGAGCGTCCCCTTCTTTTTGCCAACTGCTGTCCTCTGTCCCTGATGTCCGAGGGGCTCAAGTGACTAGGGCTGTGTGCTGGTGCTCTGCTGAGCTCCGACCTGCGGCTCAGAAACTTGTTTTGTGGCGCTCAAAATCCCCTTTCATCCGAGAAATTGAGGCACACTTACGACGTTTTTGCCCAGGACTGACTCACAGCTCGGAAGCCAAGGAGCGGGACTCAAAGCCTGTCTGGGCTCCCTGGAGGCTAACGCTCTTCCTTCCTTGTGCAATCTCCAACTGTTTGTGGCGGTCCTGTGTTCTCAGTGGGCGTATGTAATTGAAAAGCTGACAGCATGGATGCGTTAGAAAGTGTTTTACTCAGTGTGGGAGACCGAGGTGAACAGAGTGGCAGGTGCCTTTTGCCCCCGCTGGTATAGGGCCAAGCCCCTTTACAGTTCATTCTTTACCCTGCCAGGTGGCCTCCTCCAAAGCTTCAGAATGATATGTCTAGGCATAGCGTGGGCTGGCCTCAAACTAATAGTCCAGGGAATATTTCAGGGAACATATTCCTGGCTCTTCAGCCAGAGTGAGCATCTGAATAACTCCTCCTGTGGAGAATGGGCCTGGGGACTCGGGAGGTCGGCTGCCTCCAATGGAGAGAGAGCCAAGGCTGGCCCTTTGTGGCATGCAAACCCAGCACTTTCCTTGCCAAGGGCTGGGCTGGCGTGCAAGCCAACCAGGAGGGCTTAGCCGATGCCTGCTTGTTGCAGTCCCACATAAATTAGGCATCATTCAGCCAAAAGGTGAGTTGCTTGTGTGACTAAGAGAAGCATCTAAGCAGCGGTATCATTCCGGGCTCTTCCCACAACCATGAGTGGATTGTGAATTTCCAGTGAGAGCTCTCAGACCTTGCCCTGGTGGATTAGGGTAAGCCTACCTTCCCCATGTAGGGTCTGGAGTCTGACAGTTTTGCAGACAAGATGGGCCATGACCCCAGCCCTAAGTAGCCAAGAAGGGCATGCTTGGGCTCTGCACTGCCTGCATCTGATACTCTGCTTCTGCCCGCACCTGCCCACCCTGGGATGCTGATGTGAGTATGAGGCCATTTCACAGCATAGGGTACTGAGGCCCTGCTAGGGGAATGCATTCCCAAGATGTTCTGGCTGAGGTGAGATACCATCACCTCAGCTGTGATGGTCCTGACAGGAAGGAAGATGTTCTTTTTAAAAAATATTTATTTATTTAAGACTGACAGAGAGAAAGAGGCAGACAGGAGAGAGAGAATGGGCACACCAGGACCTCCAGCCACTGCAAACGAACTCCAGATGCATGCACCACCTTGTGCATCTGGCTTATGTGGGTCCTGGGGAATCAAGCCTTGAACCGGGGTCCTTAGGCTTCACAGGCAAGTGCTTAACAGCTAAGCCATCTCTCCAGGTTCAGGAAGATGTTCTTAAGAGACACTTGTGCCCTCACTTGGGTTACCAACTAGACTATTGAAACAATGGACCCCGAGATGTTGGAATTTCTGCAGGAATCACATGCTGGGAAAAGAAAAAAAGTTGACACCTGGTGCTAGCCTAAGGAGGAGCTTGCCCCAGGCAAGATTTGAGGACCTTGTAGGAGAAGCTGGAGTGGGATGGCTAGAACGACATCTTGACTGGAGCTGCCTTTCTAAGCACGCCTCTTGCTTTCTATTTAAACCCAAACCTCATGTCAGGACCCCAAATATTGACTGCGGAGGTCACTGGACCTCTTTGTTTTTCTTCCCAATGTGGCCACATTGAATAAATTCCCCCTTCGTGCTATTTATTTATTTATTTATTTATTTGCACGTATGGTGCATGCATGCCACTCATGCACGTGCCAGAGGAGAATGCCAGGCGTTCTTTCTTGTCACCCATCCTCATTTCTTTGAGACAGGGTGTCTCTCTCTCTCAACCAGAGCTGCTGTCATCAGAAAGCACCAGCCTCCATCTCTCCAGCTCTGCTTTTTAAAAAAATTTAACTATTAATTTGGCTCTTTTAATTGGTTTATTGAAGATGGGTGGTCAAGCCTGGTTTGTTAGGACTGCCAGCACACACATGCTCTGGTCCTAACTCCAGCAACACAGTTCAGACCCTGCCATCTTGATCTCTGGGCCCTGCCTCTTTGAAAATCCTTCTCTGTCCACTGCTAATTCTGCCTTTGAACCTGACCTTCACAGGAGTGTCGTATCTGAAGGGCTCTGGGAAACAGCTGGATGGGGCTCCCAGGGAGGAGAAAAGATTCTTACCAAGGCATAAGAGTAGGAATCATAACAATGACAGTAATGCTAGTGGCTGACACCTCCCTGGCACATCTCACAGGCCAGACATGCCCAGGGTTCCCATGAATGGTGTCACTGACTGCCCTGTGCAGTGATGTGACTGGCTGTCCTGTGAGGTGGTTTGTTTCATCAATAGCACCACTCAGAATGCACCAGGCACATGCCCAACACAACACACCCGGGGCTGGGGAGAGTTGTCACCCCAGCTGGGCCCTGTCTCAGGTACAGAGGAAGGTACCCTACCAGATAACTGTCAGAGCACAATGGACCAGGCTTCTCATGCCATGTGGGCACAGGAATCTGGGTGCCTTGTCCCAGGTGGGGGTCAGGTGGGAAGGAGTTCTGTAGCAGGTAGCTATTTCTGCCCTGAGGGCTGTGCCTGGAGATGCAGGTCCACACTGGCTCCTGGAGGCTTCCCTCCACAGTACAGGGAGGCTTGGCTTGTGTGTGGGGGTGGGGGTGGGGGTGGGCGGGTGCCTAGAGCAAGAAAGAACATGAGGCACTTCAAAGCCCCTGTACAATACCCCTGAAGATGCCAAGTTGGATAGCTGGTCTTGCATACATGGCATTCCAAATGGTTAGAGGCAGGACCCCCCAGCACAGACTCCCTTGGCCTGGTGGGAGCTGGCTCGCCAGTCTTCTCTGTCACCAGTGTAATCTGTGCGCAGGGGAGGTGCCTCTGTGTCTGCTGCTTTGTGCACAGGAGGCTTTTTAATTTTTTTTTTCTTCAAACTCACTGGTTTTGATCAATCCCATATGTGCAGAGCCAGCGTCAGTCAAAGGGCCTGACAGCTTGTCAAAAGGGAAAAACCACCGAGCAGCTCCAGTTTATCATTGTGCTTGGTCTCCAGTTCCCTGAGCTCAAGAGATTTTCATGGTCTGGGGGGTTGAGGGTCCCCCTGCCACCCCTCCAAGGGAGCACACTGTTTAGTGCATGCAAAGCCAGGCACACAGCATGTGTGTTGGCAGGAGGGGCAGAGGACTTAGGACTGGTCCTGTTTTGTTTTCTTTTTCCTTGTCAAAAAAGTATTGTAGGGGCTGGAGAAATGGCTTAGTGGTTAAGGCGCCTGCCTCCTAAGCCTAAGAATGCCGGTTCCAATCTCCAGGTCCCACGTTTAGCCAGACACAAAGTGACACAAGGGCGCAATGCCACACTTGACCACAAGGGGGCACACACATCTGGATTTCGTTCTCAGCAGCTGAGAGGCTGCTGGTGCGCCCATCTCTATTTGTCTCCCTCTCCCTCTCTGTCTGTCTCTCTTTCTCTCTCCAAAAAAAGTATTGTAAAATCCATTTATAAAACATTATAAATATGTAAAATACATTTATATCTTTTGTACACATAAGATTCACCATCCAGGGGCATTTAATATGTGTGCTACATGGCCTTTGCCACAATCTAATTCCAGAACATTCTCATCCCATGAGCAGTTGTGTCCGTGTCCCTCCCCCAGCCCCAGTGGCCACCAAACTAGTTTGTCTCAGTGGATTTGCTTACCCTGGACATTTCACACTGATGGGATCATGCATGTGGGCTTCATCTGATGTGTTCCCTTACAGCCACACTTCCCATGTCCATCTGCTGTGTAGTACATGCCTGAACTTTTTTTTTTTTGTTTTTCGAGGTAGGGTTTCACTCTAGCCCAGGCTGACCTGGAAGTCACTATGTAGTCTCAGGGTGGCCTTGAACTCCTGGCGATCCTCCTACCTCTGCCTCCCAAGTGCTGGGATTAAAGGCGTGTGCCACCACGCCTGGCATGCCTGAACTTTTTAAAAAAATTATTTCTCTTTTCCATGCACATGCCAAGTGATGGCTTCATGGTGACGTTTTTATGTGCACATGTCATTAAACTTTGGTCGTATTCAACACCCGCCACACTGCTATCCCTTCGCTCTTCCTGACTCCCTATTGCTGGTCACTGCTCTTCTTTCTCCCCAGTAGTCCTCCCTCTGGTTTGATGTCACATCATATCAGAACTTGTGTTTGTGTGTTCTGCTTAGGTATGTGTATGTGTGTATTGGGGGTGCATGTGTGTGTGAAGGCACATGTGTGCATGTGCGTGTGGAGGTCAGAGATTAATGTAGGGGTCTTCTTGCCTCACTATCCCCCTTACCGAAACAGGATCTCTGGCTGAGTCAAGAGCTCACTGATGGAGCTGGCCAGCTAGCCCCAGGGAGTCCCTCTTTGCTTCCCCAGTGCTGGGATTACAGACATGCACCATTGCCCTTGGCATTTCACATGGGTTCTGGGGGCCAAACTCAAGTCCTCGTGCTTGTGTGGGAAGCACTTTACCTGCTGAGCATCTCTCCAGCCCAGAACTTGTTTTTGCTATTCTTCCTTCTTCCTCTTCTTCTTCTTCTTTTTAAAAATATTTTTATTTTATTTTTGTTTACTTATTTATTTGAGACAGAGAGAGGGGGAAGAGACAGAGGCAGAGTGAGAATGGGCACTCCAGGGCCTTTAGCCACTGCAAGCAAACTCCAGATGCGTGCGCCCCCTTGTGCATCTGGCTTACGTGGGACCTGGAGAATCAAACCAGGGTCCTTAGGCTTCACAGGCATGTGCCTTAACCGCTAAGTCATCTCTCCAGCCCCTTCCTCTTCTTTCCTTGTCCCTTCTCCCCTCTTCCTCCTCCTTCTCCTCCTTCTTTGCCCTTTACTTCTTTTGTATGACAGAACCCTCTCCCATCATATAAGTAAAACACATATGGAGGGTACTGGGGTTGAACCCAGAGCCTTATGCACACTGAACAAGCACTGTGGTATTAAGCTACCCCCCAACCCAGTAGAGCACCTTTGTCAGTGCACACTTCTATGCATGTCCCACTCTGACTGAGGGAATACTGTGCAGGAGGTTCTGTGGGCGTGTTTTCATTCTCTGTGCTGCACACCTCAAAGGAAGGCTGGGTCACATGACACAGTGTTGCACACAGTGTTGTTCGCAGCCAGAGCCATGTGTGTTCTCTGCCACCCTCCTGGAGGCAGCATCCAGGCAGATGCTCTCCTCAGACTGTGCTCGGGTCCTGCACCCTGCACGAGGCAACCTTGTCATCTGCTGTTCTGTAGGCAGCAATGACGTCCTGCTCTGAGTCACAGTCACAGCTGGCTGTGAATCCAGTCGGAGATGTTGGCCTGAGGAGCCCTCCTCTGCCCCCTGCTTGCAACTGCAGTACTCTGGGACAGACACCCCCCTGTGCAGGCTGTGGGGACCCGATCATCCTGCCACAGGGAGGGTTGACTTGATGTCTCCAGTGCTGCGTCAGCTGAGACAAATCCACAGAATCAGAGGTGGGGAAAGGCCTAATGAAGGATTTTGCAACTCTTGGCCCATCATATTAAAAATATTATAAATTATGAAACCCCATGTTTTCAATCCTAATTTCTGGAACGTGTCACATTTTGAGTGCAGAGTGGTAACATTCCAGAAGGAGTCACAATCACCCGTCCATGTTGCCTGTGGTCCAGTGATCCTTGAGCTCATCCTGCCCCCAAAATTCTTTTGAGCAAGAAAATAGCCCACTTGGTGCCTAGGACAGGAGCTGGCTTCAAGCCCAGTGTCTTCTGACCATCCTGATAGGGCCTAGGACTCCAGAGCAAAGAGGCTGTGTTTCCAAGGAAGGGAAGAGGAGAACGATCCCAAGGGGAGTGCACCTGTGTGCACAGGCCTAGAGGTGTGGAGTGTCTGGAGTGAAGGGTCAGACTCAGGATGGCAGGGTCTGCCCTGACGGGCATAGGCCAGGCCACTAAGCAGGCCTGGCTTAGGGATGAGTCACATGGGATAAATGGTAGCATTTGCCCTTGTGGACTGTTAGTTCTGGAATGAGCTGTGTCCCCCAAGTGGGGGTAGCCCAGACAGAGGATGGAAAGGAAAGGCTTATAGGACTGAACAGGTGCTCACAGCAGCAACTCCCTGAATCCAAGAATTGTACTTAGAGGTCTCTGTCAGCCCCTCTGTTTACATGGAGGGGAGGTGAAAGTCTCAGGTGAGGCCATCTGGTCTTAACACCCTCCTGTACCCTGATCTTCCTTTATAACAAAGAGTGCACCCTCTACCACAGAGCCTGTGTGGCACCCAGCTGCGGGTGGTGACTTTACTCAATTTGAGTGTTGTCTGAGTTTGTTCTAGCTTCCCCATCCTGGAAGAAGTGCAGATTGTTTGTGAATGTCATGGATAAAAAAGTGACTTTAAAAAAATACATTTTGGGGGCTGGGGAGATGGCTTAGTGGTTAAGGCATTTGCCTGCGAAGCCAAAGGATCCCGGTTCGACTCCCTAGGACCCATGTAAGCCAGATGCACAAGGGGGCGCATGCGTCTGGAGTTCGTTTTCAGTGGCTGGAGGCCCTGGCGTGCCCACTCTCTCTGTCTCTCTCTCTGCCTCTTTCTCTCTCAAATAAATAAATAAATAAAATATATTTTTAAAAATACATTTTTTTGCCGAGCATAGTGGTGCATGCCTTTGATCCCAGCACTCAGAAGGCTGAGGTAGGAGGATCGTCATGGGTTCAAGGATTGCCTGGAGCTACAGTGTGAGTTTCAGGTCAGCCTGGGCAGGAGTGAGACCCTACCTCAAAAAGCAAAGCAAAGCAAAACAAAACAAAACAAAACAAAAACCCCAAACAAACAAAATTGCTTGGAACCTCAAAAGCAAACCAATATAACCCAAACCATGAGCTAAATCCTAGATCAGTTGGATGGTAGGAAGGAAGGTAAGACTTGGGAAGGGTTGGGGCCAAGGTCTATGAGAATCTAGAGCAGTGGCAGTTCAAGTAGGGTTCCCAGACCAGTAGAATACAGATGTTCAGCCCCATTCCAGGCCTCTTTAAATCAGTCTATGGGGGATGAAGCTGGCATGGTTTCATGGTTTGAACTCCTGATCCTCCTGCCTTTACCTTCCAAGTGTTGGAATTTCAGGCTGGCCTTGAATGTGTCAGCCCTCCTGCCTCAGCCTCTGGAGTAATGGGATTATAGAATGAACCACTTTGCCTGGCTGAGCCACCTGTTCTAAGGGGCACCCAGTGGTTTCTGATCAGGTTGAGCTGGAAGACCCACTGTCTTAGAAAGCTCTTGGCCCTGGCAAAGATGGGGTGCAGAGGGGCAGCTCAGGGCAAAGGTGGAACTACACAGATGATTCTGGTTATGGGGTTGGTGGAGTGTAGTGCTCGGTTGCTAAAATGCCCCCTGAAGCCCCTGACCAATGAGGCCCCTTCAGAGCAAGTTGTTGGAACTCATTAACACTGAGCTTTGCATGTGTGAGGCCCTGGATTCAGTCCCCAGAACCAAAATCAAACCAAACCAAAGATGAAGCTGTTGGCATATTTCTGAATCTTCCCAGGGAATCATGCCCAGCTGGGTAGCACGCCATACAGGAGGGCTGTGATACCTGATGCTCTGGAGCCTGCGCTCGTGCCCTGAGGATCATGGCATCCAGAGCACAAGTAGTGGCCCCAAGAACTGGGGTGCCCTACTTAGTGCATCTGCACATATGCCTCAGAGCCAGTCTTCCATGGACCAGCTGCTTCACAGCACATTCAGGAGCTACGTCTCACCTTCCCCCAGCAGCTCCCAGCACAGCCGGGCGGGCTATCCTCTTCCACGGCTGAGCGCACTGTTTATTTCCAGGACCTTGGCGGCCTGGCCAGCACCAAGCAGATATTTTCAGCAGGGCCTTGGCAACACGAGATGCAGTGCCCTGCCAGCCGGGTGGGGGGCAGGAGGGGGGGATGAACCCAGCCCTGTCTGGGATTGGCCGGGAGAGGCCCCAGTGTCTGCTTGGCTGAGCCTTATCTGGGCTCCTCCTGGTTTACTTTGTAGGGTTGTCAGGGCCAGGTCTGGGACCTGTCTAAGCCCCAGGCTCCTGCATACTTCTAGAGTTCTCTGCGCAGCCATTCATGCTTCTTGTAATCCATCTTTCAAACAGTCTGAGCAATTTCAAACTTCAAAAAAAAAAAAATCCCTCAGCTTTTATTGAAGTCCAGCATCCAGAAGGAGACACTATCACTCATACTGTCAGGTAGATTTCCTCAGAGTGAAGCTGCAGGGGCCCGCCAGCCCTCAGAACCCCTTGGGCCCTCCTATGGCCCCACACTCCCAGGGTAACCGTTTCCTGACATCTGAGGGCACAGGCTGGGTTTGAACGTCACATACGGGAGCTGTGCGTGTTTAATCATCTTACTTTGACTGGTTTGGCGCGGCAAGCTGAAAATGTTCCACACAGACAGCCTGTGGTGTATAGGTCAGACCTTGTCCGCCCATCGGCTTACTTCCCGCTGAGGCCTTTGGAGAGAAAGCAAGCAAGACTCCTCATGGTGGTCTTCGAGGCCCCATGCCACCAGGTCTTGGCCATCCCTATGATCCATTCCTCTCCACTGGGTTTGTGCTTGGCCTCGGTCACATCTAGACTGCCACCCCCTTCAAGCCTTTGTTCTTGAAGTTCTGGCTGCCTGGAGGTAAGAAAGATCTCACTCAGTAGCCCCTGCCCTCCCACCCTGACCATGGGCCACAACACCCACTTCTGCAGGTCTTTTCGCAGCTCAGCCTCTGTACCATGTGCCATCATTGCTTCCTCCCCTGGGAGACTCCATGCAGAACCCAGAACTCCCCAGGGCTTGCCTGGGGCTTTTAAGATGTTGAAGCCTATGGAGGGGATTCCACAGCTGTGCCTTGCCAGAATGCCCCGCCCCAGGGAAAGCCTAGGCAGCTGGTCCAGGAAGCCTCTCAGAGCAGGGGATATCTGATAGCCTGAATTCATCCAGGAAGAGGAGTGAATGACGGGGCTGGAGAGATGGCTCCCTGGTTAAAGTGATTTTCTAGAGACCTGACCCAATAAACGCTGCTTCCTGTGGTCTTTGCACTTGCCCTGGACCAGCCCTGCTGTGTCCATGAGGATCAGAAGCATGGAGAGGCGATGACCCTCCAGGCAACCCTCAGCTCTGGGGATGATTGTAATTTGAACCTAGGCCCGACCCATAGCCATGCTTCCATGCTGCCCTCTGCCAGGGAAACCTCCATACATCAGCAAGAATGGGATCAGGCCTAGGAGCTATCCACTGGGAATCTTAAAAATGTATCAGGGCTGGGAAGATGGCTCTGTGGATAAAACATCTGCCATGAAACTCTGACTCTCTGAGTTTGGATCCCCAGGTCCCTCCCTCCACACCACACCACGTAAAAGCCAAAAGCCATGGCATGTATGTGTGTGTCTGCACACATACACACCAAATTAATTAATTAAAAATAAACTGAGCGTGGTGGCGCACGTCTTTAATCCCAGCACTAGGGAGGCAGAGGTAGGAGGATTGCCATGAGTTCAAGGCCACCCTGGGACTACATAGTGAATTCCCCATCAGCCTGGACTAGAAAAAAAAAATAATATATTACTTTATTATATGTTATCTTGGCTCCCATGGACACCCTTGGCTTCCAGCTGTCTCCACAGATCACGTATGGAGTGATTGCTGTCTTCTTATCTAGGACTCTGTATTTTCTCAGTGTAGTATTAAGAAATGTTAACTGGGGGGTAGGAGACAGGAGAGTTAGCTCAGTGGTTAAAGGTCCCTGCTTGGGAAACCCAGGTTTGATTTCTCAATACCCACATAAAGCCAGATGCACAAAATGGCACATGTGTCTGGAGTTCATTTGCAATGGCAAAAGGCCCTGGCACACCCATATTTTCTCTCTGAAGTAAATAAATAAAAATAGTTTTATTTATTTATTTACTTGAGAGAGAGAGAAAGAGAATGGGCACACCAGGGCCTCCAGCTGCTGCAAATGAACTCCAGATGTGTGCACCCCCTTGTGCATCTGGCTTACGTGGGTCCTGGGGAATCAAACCTAGGTCCTTTGGCTTTGCAGGCAAGCGCCTTAACCACTAAGCCATCTCTCCAGCCCAAATAAACCAAAACAAAAAAAAAATTTTTTTTTTTTTGGTTTTTCGAGTTGGGTCTCCCTCTAGCCAGGCTGACCTGGAATTCACTATGTAGTCTCAGGATGGCTTTGAACTCACAGTCATCCTCCTACCTCTGCCTCACAAGTGCTGGGATTAAAGGTGTATGCCACCATGCCTGGCACATAAAAAATTGTTTTTTAATTAAAAAATATAAAAGGGGGCTGGAGAGATAGCTTAGCAGTTAAGGCATTTGCCTGGAAGCCTAAGGACTCAGGTTTGATTCCCTAGTACCCACATAAGCCAGATGCATAAAGTGACACGTGTGTCTGGAGTTCATTTTCAGTGGCTGGAGGCCCTGGCACACCCATTTCTCTCTATCTGCCTCTTTCTCTCTGTCTCTTTCTTCCTTCCACTCCCTCAAATAAATAAAATATTTTTAAAAATAAGATAAGGGCTGGAGAGATGGCTTAGCGGTTAAGGCATTTGCCTGCAAAGCTAAAGGACCCAGGTTTGATTTCTCCAGGACCCACATAAGCCAGATGCACAAGGGGTGCATGTGTTTGGAGTTTGTTTGCAGTGGCTGGAGGCCCTGGCATGCCCATTCTCTCTCCCTCTCCCTCTTTCTCTGTTAAAAAAAAAAAAAGGTAAAAGGAGGGTTCAGTGGTAGAGTGCTTGCCTAGCATGTTTCAAGGCCTTGAGTTCTATCCCCAGTATTACACACACACACACACACACACACACACACACACACACACTTGAGCTTTGTACATTGCATTTGTTATACATCCAATCAGATTTCAGAAATCCCAAAAGCCCTCTTGCTGAGCGGGACATAGATGCATGTAACATAGTGTCATCATGAGGCCAAGTGGGCTGCCAGTCAGCTTCTCGGCTGCAGGGAGCCTGTGTGGTACAGGGTGGCTGGCAGAGACAAGCCAGCCCGCTGCCTCCCTCGGGTCTGGCCTCAATCCTGTCAGAAATCCATGGGATCCAGCAAGGAGGGGAGATGGCCCCGCCCACTGTCTGGTGCTCATCCCAAGAGTCAGTAACTGAACGTTCTGGCCTGGGATCAGCAGCAGAGATGTGCTGGGTGGGGGCATCCCTCCTCCCAGCTACACTTCATTCCTGGAATTTCTGGGTGGTTTGCGGGTATGACTCGGATCTGTCCTTGGCCTCTCAGACTGTGAGCTCTTCCTCATTAGATTTGAGGAAGAGGAGAGGCAGGGGAAGCCCTTGGCCATGCGGGGTCAGGGCACCTCAGTTAAATGTGTCACACTGATTATCAGGGACACTGAGGAAGAATGACCTGACTGCAAAATTGCTGCCTGGGTGAGACAGATGGGTGGGCCATCAGAGACTGACAAATGCATCAGTGCTGTCCTCAGGCCTCAGCAACAACCATGAGCCTTGGTCTCCTGCTCTGTGACATAGGGCAACTGAAGACAGTGTTATGGACTGGGAGATGACTCACTTGGGAAAGAACACGAGGACTTGAGTTTAGTCTGCAGAGAGCAGATAAAATGCCAGACGTGGTGGTGTGAGATAGGGCTTATAAAGGGAGACAGGTGAGATGCCAAGAATGGAGAGAGCAGCAAGCTGCTGGGATGTCTTCACCCACCACGCGCTGGCCTGGTCATTGCTGGTCATAAGCGCTTGTCAAGGGGTAAAGCCGACATAGACTCGGCCAGCCAGCAGTGTGCTGGGATCGGCGCTTTGGCTCATGGGAACTGATGGTTCAGTTTTCTGATAGGTCATGAACCAGGTAACACAACCACCCTTAGCACCACATCATGTCAACTTGCAAGAAAAGAAGTCACATTTAAGCTGAGGGCAGTAACTCCTCGAGACCCCGGAGGCCACTTCCTGATTTTGTACACTTCACCGTCTCTGCCCTGGGTGTGGTAGGCAGACAGTGCATCTGTGCGATGGGCCACCATGATGCTCTTTCCAGAGACGTCATTTTTTTGTGACTTCATGTTTGTTGGTGGCTTGACACCAGCCACTGTGAGAGTGTTGCCACCAAGGGAATTGGCAAGCAGTACATGGAGCAGGCCTGTGAAGACAAAGGACCCAAGCTTGATTCCCCAGAACCCACATAAGCTCAAGGGGCACATGCATCTGGAGTTCGTTTGCAGTGGCACACAGGCCCTGGTGTGCCCATTCTCTGTCTGTCTCTCTTCTCTCTATCTGCTTGATAAATAAATAAATAAATTTTTAAAAATTTGAAAAACAACCCCAAAGTTATTTATTTATAAGCAGAAAGAAAGAGAGAGAGAGAGAAAGAGAATGGGTAGGCCAGGGCCTCTAGATGCTGCAAATGAACTCCAGATACATATACTACTTTGTGCCTCTGGTTTTACGTGGGTTCTGGGAAATCAAACCCAGGTTGTTAGGCCTTCTAGGTAAGTGCCTTAACCTCTGAGCTATCTCTCCAGCCCTAACAGGGTTTTTTAAATTTGAACTTGCCAGGTGTGGTGGTGCACACCTTTAATCCCAGCATTCAGGAGGCAGAGGTAAGATGATTGCTGTGAATTTGAGGCCACCCTGAGACTATGTAGTGAATACCAGGTCAGCCTGGGCTAGAGTGAGATCCCACCTCAAAAAAAAAAAAAAAAAAAAAAAAAAAAATACACACACACACACACACACACACATTTTAACTTTACTGAGGCTTTGAAACAACATGTTGTTAAGTGAGCCATCCTGCCTTGGCCAATCACTGGGGACTGGTTCTTTGTCATTTATTGGCAGCTCCCTCTACCTCCTGGACCTTAAGATGTAGTTCAGAGGAGCTGCATGCACTGTCTGAGGCCACACAGCTGCTGAGCGGCAGCCTCAGAATTCGAATCCAGATCCTGTTCCCCAACAGCCCAGGCAACAGACCCTAGAGGTTCCACCATCCTTATATGGTTCTTCTGATCCAGCTGGGGAGGAGATGCTGCCCATTCATTCCATAAATATTTATGGAACAGAGACGGGTCAGACACTGGCCGCTCAGCAGTGGACAGACCAACAGGATCATAAGGTTTTCCAGGAAGGGGCCTCTATAAGCACAAGTGCATCTGTCTAGCCTGGCAGAGGTCATGCTGGGTCGGGGTCTGGGCTCTGGGAACATCATGTGTGTGAGGCCCTGGGGCTGATGGGGTCAGCCCTGAAATTCATCTGGAGGTTTTCCCAAGCATGCAAATGCAGTTGGGGCAGCATGACACAGTGTGTTGCCTTTCACCTCTGGCTTCTGGATCAGGTACCTTGCTTGCTAACAGTTTGCCAGACCCCCAAACATCCACTAAGCCTTGGTGGGGTGCATGGGGTGGCTGAGGGCTGGCGTCGTGGCAGGTGTGTTGAAAGTTCCCGAGCTGTAGATCATTGGCATTCCCAGTCCCCCAGCCTACCATACGCCACTTAGTGTCTGCAAGACTGTTTTGTTATAAAACGGGACTGCAGACAGCCAGTGCCCAGCAGTACACCAGGAACTCCACAGCTGTAGGTGATTTCACACTTGGTCTCGCCATGGACCCTGGATCCAAGGGTGTCCCTAGCCCCCCTGCAGCCTCCACGCACCTGCTGCCTGGTGTGTCCAGAGATGTGGGTGCCGTGGTTGCTGGTGGTCCCATGGGTTCAGGTTTGCAACTCCAGCACAGGAGAAGGAAATCTTGCAGGGACCATTTTGGCTGTACCACCTGCAGCCCATGGGGGACAGGTGGAGGGGTTCCTCTAGAAATGGCACTGAACTTGGCAATGCCAAAGAGAATCGGGGTTCAAGGGAAGAGTTAATGAGCCTTGTACTGGAGGGAGCTAGGGCCCTGCCATCCACATGTGAGCAACACCAGGATGCAGGCAAGTAGCTAAGGCTGCAGCAGCTACAGTGCCAGGAGATAGGGGTCAGGGGTGAGCTTGCACAGTGAACCCAGGCACTGCACAGATGGGGTTGTGTGTGTGTGTGTGTGTGTGTGTGTGTGTGTGCGCGCGCGTGCCGATGAGGGCCTTGTCATGGTGAAATGTCATTGTGATGTAAGGTCTCCCTGGGGTGACATGTTTGGAAGTCTTTATGCACAAAGTCACCATTGGACCCAGGGTGCTAGCCCCCCAAAGTCACCACTTGATCCAGGATATTAGCCCCCCAACAACCCCTTCCCAGGAGGTGGAGAGAAGGGGCACAAGAGAACCTCAGAGACGGACTCAGTGGCATAGTCAGTGGGAGTCAGTCTTCGCAGACAGCTGTCTTGGCATTCTCAAGTTGTAGGGAAGCCCCATCCAGGAGAGATGGGAGCAGTGAGCAGAGGGGGTGCAAAGGGTGGACGTCTGTGTCCAGCCAGCTCCTGGCTCTGGCTATCTCACTTAGAGCAGCTTCCAAGGGTGTGTGGTGTGCAGGCACTGGGGAGTTTGGACAGCTGGGTCTAGCCGGCTCCTGGCTCTGGCCATCCCACCCGGTGTAGCTTCCTTCACTCAGGTTCCATCTATCTCATTGGCAGAAGCCATAGTCCTGCAGCTCTGGGACACAGGGCTGCCGCGTGAGCTGATGAGCTGACAGTGGCAAGGCTCTCACACATTGACCAGAGCAGGGTAGGTCTTCCTTGCTGGAGCCCCTTGCTAAGGCTCCCTGGCAGGAGCATGCTGGGTCATTGCTAAGCCATGGGCAGCAGGAACAGTGTACTTATGTTGCTGGGGTCGGTTTTCTAATTGCTAATGGACAAAAGGCAGAAGTGCTGCTTTTGTGGTGCTGGGATGGAACCCAGGGCCCTGTGCATCTAGGCCAGTGCTCTTCCACACAGCTACTTTCCCAGCCCTTTAAAATTTTTATTTATTTATTCATTTTTATTTTTTATATTTTATTTGTTTATTTTACAGAGAGAGAGAGAATGAGCATGCCAGGGCCTCAAGCCACTGTAAACCAACTCCAGACGCATGTGCCACCTTGGGCATCTGGCTTATGTGGTACTGGGGAATCAAACCTAGGTCCTTAGGCTTTGCAGGCAAACACCTTAACCACTAAGGCATCTCTCCAGCCCTATATATATATATTTTTTTGAGGTAGGGTCTCACTTTAGCCCAGGCTGACTTGGAATTCACAACGTAGGCTCAGGTGGCCTCTAACTCACAGCAATCCTCCTACCTCTGCCTCCCAAGTGCACGATTGAAGGGTGCGCCCTGCTAAAATTTTTATTTTGAAACAGGGTCTTATTAAGTTGTCTAAGCTGGCTTTGAACTTACTGTATGGCCAACACAGGCCTTGAACTAGTGATCCTCTTGCCTCAGCTTGGGAGTACGGGTGTGTGCCCTGGCTCCAGTTTTGATCAAGGGGTTTGGGCAGTGGCGGCTGAATGGTTCACGCTGGTTGGGAAGTGGAACATATTCCTGAGAGCAGGCCAGTGAGCTTTGACGGACAGCTCCAGCCGGGTCCCGCTGGGTCTCATCTTTCTTCTGCTCTCTTGCTCCTTTTTTTAAATTAAATTTTATTTTAAAGAGAGCAAGAGGCAGAGAGAGAGAGAGAAAGAGAGAGAGAGAGAGAGAATTGGCATGCCAGGGCCTCAGCCACTGTGATCAAACTCCAGATGCTTGCGCCACCTAGTGGGCACATGTGACCTTGTGTTTGCCTCACCTTTGTGCATCTGGCTAACATGGGATCTGAAGAGTAGAACATGGGTCCTTAGGCTTCACAGGCAAGCATCTTAACCACTAAGCCATCTCTCCAGCCCCTCTCTTGCTCCTTACGGTGAGCAGCCACGGCACATCTGAGTCCCTATATTGCCTGGTGTGTGGTCAGTCTGATATAGCTGGCCCCACAGCCTGGCATCTCTCATGGTGCAGGGTGGGGATAGGAGGGGATCAAAGCTGAAGATGGAAGTGTGGGTCCTCCCGTAGCCTCCCTTGCCTGTGCCTTCCATGCTCTGAATCTTCTCCTCTCACAAGGATGCCAGTCAGCCCATGATCAGGGCCCATCCAAAGAGCATTTTAACATAATCCTCTTCAGAGGCACTGGGGCCAGCCTATAATGGCATGCTAATTTCCTCCCGCCCCCTGCCCCAAGCCTCCAATGGGCTCTGGGAACAGGGATACTATTGGCCCTGGCCCCATTAGCCTTGCCTGGCCTTCTTTCCTCCTCCTCCTCATGAACCACTGCCTCCCTGGGCTTCAGCCAGGCTGTGCTGTCACATGCCCAGTATGGAGCCTGCTGTGACTGGCTGATTGAAGCTGTGTCCCCAAGCCTACCCTGGGTGGGAGCCACAGGGAGGTCACATTCTCCCCTTCTGCTTCTGTCCTCCTCTCTTCCTCAATGTGGAGGACACACCATCTTTTTCCCTTTAGAGAGAGAGGAGATAGATTTATTTTAGGAATTGACCCCAGGGCTTGCACATGCTAGGCAAGTGCTTTACCACTGAACTACAACCCTAACCCTTTTTTTTTTACTTTTAAAAATTTTGACCTTGCTGGGAGTGGTGGCTCATGCATTTAATCCCAGCACTCAGGAGTCAGAGGTAGGAGGATCACCGTGAGTTTGAGGCCAGCCTGAGACTACATAGTGAATTCCACGTCAGCCTGGGCTAGAATGAGACCCTACCTCGAAAAACCAAAAACCAAAAACAAACAAACAAAAAAATGTGAAACATTGGGCTGGAGAGAGGGCGCAGTGGTTAAGGCTCTTGCCTGCAAAGCCAAACAACTTGGGTTCCATTTCCCAGCACCCACGTAAAGCCAGATGCACAAAGAGGTACATGTATCTGGAGTTTGTTTGCAGCAGCTAGAGACCCTGGCAGCCCATTCTCTCCCTCTCTCCTCTCTGTTTCTCTCTCCTGGCAAATAAAAAAAATTTTTTTTTGAACCTCTGTGCTGAGACTATAGGCCAGTGCTACCTACCACACCTGGTTTTATGCAGTGCTGAGGACCCAACCTAGGTACTCATGCCTACTCGGCAGACACTCTACCAACTGAACTCTAGTCCCCACTACTAATTTTAAAAAATTACAGTTTATTCCCAAATCTGAATCTTTTAAAAAATTTTTATTTTATTTTATTTGAGAGAGAGATATAAAGAGGAAGATTGAGAAAGAGAGAAGAATGGGCGCACCAGGGCCTTCAACCACTGTAAATGAACTCCAGATGCATGTGCCACTTTGTGCGTCTGGCTTATGAAGGTCCTGGGGAATCCAACTTAGGTTCATAGGTTTCACAGGCAAGCACCTTAACTGCGAAGCCATCTTTCCAGACCAACTTTTAAAAAAGTTTGAAGCAGGGTCTCACTAAGAGGTCCAGGTTGGCCTTGAACTTACTATATAGTCAACACAGGATGTGAACTTATGATCCTCTTGCCTCAACCTCCCAGGTAGCAAGGATGGCAGGTCTACACCACCAGACCCAGCTGTAACCTGTCTCTGAAATCCCCTTGGGAAAGGTTCCTGTAAGCCAGGTGCCCCTTAGTTCCACACAAGGTAGCATGCCAGCTGGGCCTCTTGGACCAAGATGTTTGTTCAAAACATGCCAGAGAATGCATTGTTTCTGTGACTTGGTCTTTAATTTATTTTGTCAAATGACATTTTATTTTATTCTTCTTCTTCATCTCTCTCTCTCTCTCTCTCTGTGTACCACCCCCTGTCCCTCCCACTAACATATAAGCTTCAAGAAAGCAGGCATTTGATATTTTAAAATAGTAGAAATAGGGCAGGAGAGATGGTTTAGCAGCTAAGGCACTTGTCTGCAAAGCCGAAGGACCCAGGTTTGACTCCCCAGAACCCATGTAAGCCAGATGCACAAGGTGATGCATGTATCTGGAGTTCATTTGCAGTGGCTGGAGGTCCTGGAACACCCATTCTCTCTGTCCCTCTCTCTCTGCCTCTTTCTCTAATAAATAAATAAATAAATTTAAAATATTTTTAAAATAATAGAAACACAAAAGTGAAAATGATAGAATAGGCTCTACCCGGCCCTGCCATTGGATCACCCCTGTGTAGTGTCTCCAACAGCCTGCTTGTCTCTCATGAGCAGATGTCAACATTTTTTTTTTTTTTCGGCAGTTGCCTGAGATTAAGAAAAAAGGATGAGTGAGGGACTAGAGAGATGGCTTAGTGGTTAAAGAACTTGTTTGCAAAGTTTGCTGGCCCAGGTTCAATTCCCAAGCCACCCACATGAAGCCAGATGTGCAGTGACTTATGCATCTGGAGTTCATTTGCAGTGGCAAGAAGCCCTGGTGCACCCATTCCCTCTGCTCCAAATAATAAATAAATAAACAAGGAATGAAATGATGATAAAGATGAAGTCTTTCTCATTCTTCTTGCCCATTTCTGTTCCCCTACCTAGAAGTTGCCCTTTGCCATGAACTTGGCCTACATTCAATCCTTGTTTTCATTACACACACATATGCACACCCCCAAATACAAACATGTACACAGACGTTAAATTGGTATATGTGCATACGTCCATAAGTATCCTAAATATGGTTGTGTGTCCATCGATTTGTATCTGCTTGGAGTGCCAGGAATGGAACCCAGCCTCATGAATATTAGACAGGTGGTTCACCACTGAGCAGCATCCCTAGCCTTATGCTTTCGATGTACATAAATCGTATCATTAGCATAATACTCTACAACTGGTTATTTAAACTCACCATTATATATTTTGTATTTATACCAACACATAACCTAGTTGGTTCCACTTTACCTGCTGTACAGCATTCTACCGCACTGTGCCCCCTGCTTTCCCATAATCTGCTCACCATCCCCCCTACTAATTGCCCCTGAGTTGTGCCTGTCTCCATTATGTCCACATTTTCATCTGGTTGGTCACACGACAGTTTGAGTATGTTGAGCCCTGCCCCCACACCATTCAAGCGCAGAGTAACACAGGCAGAGCGTCACCATGACGCCAAGCTGGACGTGAAGTGACATTAGTTCCCGCTCCCCCATCTCACCCCAGTGTCGTCAGTGTTGTGGAGTTTTCCTCTTTGACCTGGCTTTGTGCCCTGAGAGATGTGCATATATGGTGGTGTCACACACCGGAGGGCAGAATGCTTGGGGACTCTGAGAAATTCTGCATTCTTGGTTTGCTTCCTGGCTGGCCCAGTACACACACAGTGGTCCCCCAGTGTCCTCTGGGTGCTGCCCTTGAGGGCACCTCCCTCAGGAGCAAGGGAGCGCCCCTGCATGCTAGAGCGATGCTGAGCCCTCCCCTGTGCCTGTGGCTGCCTCTGGCTCAGACTTGGAAGGATCCAGGGTGGGAGTTGAGAACAGCCTTCCCACGGGTTGCCTCTGCCCTGCCCCTGGGGCTAGCATTTCTTCCCAGGAAGCTGACTTGGCCTTGTCTCCTCCCTGCCTGTCTGCCTGCTCCCAAAGCTGCCCTTTGAGTCACAGCCAGCACAACAGGTGCTTGCCCAGGGTTTCTGTGTGAGCAAAGACAGGAACAAACGTTGACCCAAGGGACTGGGCCCTTTGGGCTTTTGATGGGTCAGCGTTGGGCATTGCCACTGCTGTTCCTCTTCATTAGGATTCTGGAACTCTGCATCCTGATCCACTGAGATGTGAACAAAGCAGCCACACACTCTGCAGCCATAGCTGGGGGCCACTCCTGTTGCAATGCCTTCCCCTCCATGGTGCACTGTCACCCCTGCAACCAAGAATCAAAATTAATCTCCCTTCCCTAAGTTGCTTTAGCCAGCTATTTTATCACAGCAAGGAGAGAAATACTGAATACTCAGTCACTGGCTGCTTAGCAACCAGAAGGTCACCCAGCCAGGCTGGTGGAAGGCCACCACACGTGCTTGTTTGGTGGTGTTTTCATCCATCTTCAAGGGTTATGCCTGCATACCTGAGACCAGGTATCTACAAGACCAGAAGTGTACTTGGCTTGGGGCTCTAGAGGCTGGAAGTTCAAGAGTGAGGGCCTGGTAACCAGTGAGAGGTTCAGGCTGCATTAAAACTATGTGTGTGTGTGTGTGTGTGTGTGTGTTTTTTTGTGTTTTTACTTATTTACTTATTAGAGACAGAGAAAGGAGAGAGAGAGAGAGAGAGAGAATGGATGTGTCAGGACCTCCAGCCACTGCAAACGAACTCCAGATGCATGCGCCACCACGTGCATCTGGTTTATGTGGATCCCAGAGAATCGAGCCTTGAACCAGGGTCCTTAGGCTTCACAGGCAAGCGTTTAACCACTAAGCCATCTCTCCAGCCCTCAGGCTGCATTAAAACATGGTGGAGGTCTCTAGCTCAGTTCTCTCTTCTTCTTTTTGTTTTTTATTTCATTTTTACTTATTTATTTGAGAAAGGGAGAGAAAGAGAGAGAAAATGGGCATGCCGGGGCCTCTAGCCACTACAAACGAACTCTAGATGCCTGTGCCACCTTGTGTATCTGGCTTTTAAGGGTACTGGGGAATTGAACTTGGGTCCTTAGGTTTTGCAGGCAAGCAAGTGCCTTAACCACTAAGCCATCTCTCCAGCCCCTCTCCTCCTCTTATAAAGTCACAGATGCCATCATGGGCCCCACCCTCATGGCCTCCTTTAATCCTAATCACCTCATCAGGCCCCACCTATATGGATTTGGGATTTGGGACACTATATGGATTTGGGAGTGGCCTGAGTTTCCAAACCATGAACACCAGAGTCACAACAGAGGTCGCCCAGAAGGGCTGGGGATGGTGGGGCCCAGAGGACCCTCTTGGCCAACCCTGCCCCTCTCCACTTCCTTCACAGAGCAAGCTGGCTGGTAGCAGAGCACACCTCGGTGTCCTGCTGGGCTCTGAGTGACTTTCTCTGTGACTGGTCTGTGGGTTCCAGGGCTTCAAGGAGAGAAGATTGGGTGGCCTCATGAGGCCTGCTGACTGGTTGTAAATTAAATCTTCACGAATGTGGGGGTGGGAGACAGAACATAAATCATGTCATAGGCCCTTGTGAGTAAGGAATGAACACACATGTGGGCTCAGAATTAGAACATACAGTGACAAGGCAGCTTCATGGAGGGACCCCCCGTTGTCCTGCTTAGTACTCAGAGAACCCCTGGCTTGGGGCCTGGCTCCCCACTTCTTGTCATGAGACCTCAGCTCAGTGGCCGCTGTGAATCTCTGTTTCCAAGTTCATGCTATGGCTGCTGTGGTTACTAACCCGATGTTTCCCGCCCCCCCCCTTTCTTCTTTCCAGAACCTTCCAGCACCCCACGGTATCTTGGGAGCCCAAGCTGCCTCTTCCCTTTGGTTGTGGCTGCAGGTGTGGGATCATGAGCTGTCTTCTGAGGAGTCTCGTGCCCGTGGGGCTGGCACTGCTACTGTGTGGGGCACAGGGCTTCCTGCTGCCCAACACCACTCGCCTGGAGCAGCTGCTCAGCAAATACCGGCAGGACGGGCCACGCATGCGTGCACGCAGGGCCATCCCCCGGTCGGACCAAGAGGAGATCCTCATGTTGCATAACAAGCTGCGAGGACAGGTGTACCCTACTGCCTCAAACATGGAGTACATGGTGAGTACATGGTGAGTGTATGGTGAGTGCATGGTGAATGAGGGCCCCGGGCAAGGGCAGTGGCAGGCAAGAGTGTGTCCTTGGCTCTGGTGTTTGGTTTTTGTTTTTGAAGCAGTGCTTCACTCTAGCCCAGGTTAACCTGGAACTCATTCTGTAGCCCAGGCTGGTCTTAAACTCACAGTGATCATCCTACTTCAGTCTCCTGAGTGCTGGGATTAAAGGTGTGTGCCACCCTGCCTGGCCTGGCTCTGGTGTTTTTGAGGCAGGGTTTCACTGTGTGGCCCACCCAACTTAGCCACCTTTGTGCTCTGAACCCTCGACGTTTGCTGAAGCCTCAGTTTCTACCTTGAGACTCCCCTCCTTGAAGTGCGCCTGTGACAGGAGACATAGCCACAGACACTGCACCCTTCTACCCTGGCTTCTCTGAGGAGCAAGGGGTAGCTGAATCTGTGGGAAATGGGGTGTCTGTTAGAGGTGGGACAATAGGAAGGGGTGGTGCTGGGTCATCTCTGAGGTTGAAGATTGCGGTGGGAGCCCTGCCTTTACCCCTCTGTCCTCAGTGTCCAGTGGAAGTTTGCTTTCTGGATGTTCTGTAATGACACACTGCCCAGAGAACACTCTTGGCTTCTCTCTTTGGTTTGTTTGTTTATTTGTTTGTTTTTGAGACAGGATCCCCTGCCCAGGCTGGCTTTCAACTTCTTTTCTTTATTAAATATATTTTATTTATTTATGAGAGAGAGAGAGAGAGAGAGAGACAGAGAATGGGTGTGCCAGGACCTCTAGCTACTGCAAAGAAACTCCAGACACATGTGTCACCTTGTGCATCTGGATTTATGTGGTTCCTGGAGAATAGAACTTGTGTCCTTTGGCTTTGCCAGTAAGTGCCTTAACCACTAAGCCATCTCTCCAGTCCTGGTTTTCAACTTCTAATCCTTCTGCCTCAGCTGCCTTAGTGCTGGGATTTCAAGCACGCACCACCACATTCAGCTTCATTCCCCCTCTGCTCACCTCTCTCTCTTTCAGACTCCTATAGCCCAGGCTAGCCTTGAATTCACCACGTAGCCAAAGATAACCTTTATCTTCTGATCCTCCAAGACCTCCACCTCCCAAGGCAGGGGTTACGGATGTGTTCCACCCCACCCTGTTATATGCAGTGCTGGGGATCAAACCTAGGTCTTCATGCATGCTCTGCAAGCACTTTTCAACAGAGCCGCATTACCAACCTTCCTCTGTCATTTCTCTTGCTTTGCTTCACCAGACCCCTGGCTGTGGGCCCTGCTCCAGGTCACAGCCCCACGGTGTCCCTGTCCAGCCATGGGCTTTTCCTCTGTTCTGGCAGCTGTGTCTTGGAGAGCAGACGCCACCTGAGTGCCTGCAGGTCCCTCATGTGCACACACAGGTCTAGAATGAGAGCATGGTCCTGTGGGTTCCCAAGCACTGCAATCTCTGGGGACTGTGTCACGAAGCTGCATCTGTGTCCCTTGGGAGCACTGTTGGCCTTTAGTCCAAAGGGCCAGCTAATTTTGGAGGAACTATGGCACTCTGTCAAGATGCCAGAGCATGGGGCAGCTTGCATAAACTTTAGGGTTGAAGATAGAAAAAAAATCATGGCGGAATTGTTGGGGTTTTGGGTGTAGACTCACCCCCAACTTCCCTGCACCCCAGATAGAGTCTATAGGCACAATGATGAGGGTCTTCAGGATGGGGGTTGTTGGCCTCAGGCAGGTCCTCAGTCTCCTGGTTCAGTCTCCTCATCTCCCAGCCTGCATTCTTTGAATGCCTGGCCTTTGCCAAGGGTCATGGCGGCCAGCAAGGCCAGCGCTCCTGGGCTCTTGCTATGGGCTGCCCCAGGGTGACTAGGTGAAGTGGTCATTTGTCCCTGAGCTCCAGGGTGGAAACTCTGCTCTCCCCCCACCCCCCACCCAAGCTGGTTTTCTAGACTCACGGGGAACCAAAGACGACTCCTTAGGGCCATTACTTATCCCCTAGCTTGAAGTGTCCTCCTATCTTCTGGCCGCTACAAGTGGCTTTAAAAACTCAGGGACGAGGCCTGAGATGAGACTCAGTGGGTGGAGTGCTTGTCTAGCATGCAAGAAGCGCTGAGTTTGATCCTAGCACTGCGTAAGCCAGGCGTGGTGCATGCCTGTAACCCTAGCACTCAGGTGGTAGAAGCGAGAGGATCAGGAGTTCAAGGCCAGCCTGGGCTATGTGAGACCCTGTCTCAACAAAAAGAGAAAAAGAAAAACCCTTCAGGAACTGACAGCCCGCACTTCCCAGGTGCTGCTCAGGATGCCTCCCACGCACAGGTAGCATCTTCAAAGGTGACTGCAGAGGGGGATGTGTCCAGACTGTGGTCGCACTCTCTTGCCATGGCTGGGGCAGCCTCTGCCAGGAACGACGCTACAACAGTGTTTCCTGGGCAAGTGGGTGGCTGACGTGTCTCCCCTCCAGAGTTGTGAGTTGGGCTGGGACCCCATCATGAGGGCCGGTGGAACCCTGACAGTAATGCGGGAAAGCAGGGAATCGGCACCAACATGCAGGTGGAGAGCTGGGCTCAGAGGTTCGCCTGGGAAGGACGGGCCTGAGCCGCACAGTGCTACATGGCCAGGTTGCAGAGCCTCCCGCCTGCCCCCATGCTGGCACAGAGGAGGCACTTGGTACATATGGAGTGAATGGGGCAGCAGGGCTCCTTCCTCTGCTGCTCTGCCTTCTGCACCCCTGCATTAATTGAGTGTCTGCTGTGCTGCGCTCAGGGGCACTGTCACCTCCAGAGGCAGCACTTTGGGGTGTAACATGGAAGGGTGGTCAGGAACCACCTCAGTGGGGGGCGGATCCCAGGCTTTCAGGGATCCACTTCCTTGGGGGTCACTTTCCCTCCTGATCCTCAGAGCCCTCATCTTGGGGTGGGAGGCTGCAGGATAGATGAGAGCAGTGCCTGGGGCAAGAGGACCTGGGAACATTACCACCCTCAGCCCCAGAAAATAACCTGATGCCACGGCCAGGCCAGGGACACAGACATGGAACTCGGTCTGTGTGACATAGTGCTTTGGTTCAGCATGCCAGCCTGGGAATTCATGCATGTCCCCATCACCTCAGCCACGTGGGCGTGACAGAATGAATGCTCGAAAGCCCTAGCTGTGGGGCTCTGGGCAAACGTCCTGGCTTCCCAGAGCGTCTGTTTTCTTTTTTTGTAAAATGGGAATAAGAATGTCAACCTCCAAGGTCATGGTGAGAACGCAGTGAAAATCCAAGGCTGGTGTGTGCCTAATCAAGGGCAGCCGAAGTTATAGGCGGGTCCCGGCCTCCTGACAGTGGCCCCTGCATGAGTGCTGACTGTCACCTCTCCTGCCTCATGTGTGACTGCAATTACTCAGTACCCCCATCATCCTGCTTCACACACACCAGGGTCACAGCAGGGCAGAGACCCAGCAGAGCTCTGACAAGGCTCTGGGGCTGAGCACCTGCCAGCCTGCCACCTCCAGGTGCTAATTTCAGGCCTCATTGTCAGAGAGGTTGTGGCAGGGCTGACCGGGGGCTGCCTGATCCTGATGCTGACTGTCTCTCCCCCCCACCCCTGCAGACTTGGGACGAAGAGCTGGCGAGGTCTGCGGCAGCATGGGCACAGGAGTGCCTGTGGGAGCATGGGCCCGCTGGCCTGCTGGTGTCCATCGGGCAGAACCTGGGGGTGCACTGGGGCAGGTAAGAGCACGCACATCCTGGACTGCAGCGAGCTGGCTGCCATAGCAAGGCACCCACCATGCAGGGCTGCGAGCTCCTGTGCATTGTCAAGGTTAAAGGAGAGAAGGCAATGGGGGGAGAGAGGCATGTGGGGAAACTGAGGCTAGTGCCAGAAATGCTTCCAGGTAATTGGCCACAGGGATTCTAGCTGGGGGGCTGACCCCACGTCTAAGGACTGCACAGGGGTTCTCGAGGGCCATTTCCTTTCTAGCCACTAAAGGGCTCTGGGTCGGTCCATTTGCTGCTGGAAGGAAGAGCTGCTAGGGTGAGCTGGGAACCAGCTTGGGGCCTCTTTCCATGGTGGGTGGCATCTGTCTCCACCTGCTGCTTCTCCCTCTATCACACCATCCGAAGGCTTGTTGGCCTCTCCGGTCCCAGGTGTCCTGTTCTGATCATGCTCTTGTCCCCTCGCTGCTCAGTGCAGCCACCTGGCTTTAGAGCCCCTGCTGACCTTGATCTTGCAGCGATCCTCCTGCCTCAGCCTCTCAAGTGCTGGGGTGACAGGTGTGTGCCACCATGCCTTGCTCATTAAATAAATGAGTAAATTTAAAGCCAAATGGTTTTTCAGGCATGGTGGCACACACCTTTAATCCCAACACTTAGGAGGCAGAGGGAGGAGAATCACTCAGAGTTCGAGGCCAGCCTGAGACTACATAGAAAATTCCAGGTCATCCTGGGCTACATCGAGACCCTACCTCGAAAAACCAAGACAAACAAACAAACAAACAAACAAAAACAAAACAAAACAAGGGCTGGAGAGATGCCTTAGTAGTTAAGGCTCTTACCCATAAGGCCAAAGGACCATGGTTCGAGTCTCAGGACCCACGTAAGCCAGATGAACAAGGTGGCGCATATGTCTGGAGTTCGTTTGCAGTGGCTGGAGGCCCTGGCACATTCATATTCTCCCTCTCTCTTTCTCTGTCTGCCTCTTTCTATCTCTCTCTCAAATAAGTAAATAAAAATAAAATATTTTTACAAATTAAAAAAAAAAAAAAACAGATGGTTAAGGCCAGGCAGGGCTCCACAGCGAGTCCTTGTATGAGAAAGAAAAGATGAAAGGGAGAGAGGAAAGTCTATGGGCTGGGGGTGACTTGGTGAGAGCTTGCCTAGTAGGTGTGAGGCTCTGGGTTCCATTCTTAGCTCCACAAAAGAATAAATAAAAGAAACCACCTAGTGGGGTAGGGGGGGGGGGCAGTCTGTAACTTGGCCAGCTGGCCTCAGCTCCTCGTTGCTCTGAGCGTCTTTGTAGCACTTGGCTGAGAACCAGCGTGTTTCACAGTTGCAAGGTAGCCCAGGCTCCATCCTGGTTTCCTCCTTATTCACTCTCAGACCTTTGGCCACACGCAGCATGGTGCTGATCCCCCTCACCATGAGGGCCACTTTGTGACCCGTCACGTCACAGACAAGCGTTGAGCCTTTCTATTCTCATGGCTTTGGCTTGGTCCTTGGGGTTTCTTTTGAGTCCCTCGGGTCATTCTACTGGGAGCCCCTGGGGATAACACTGAGATGGTTAGAGGCCCAGACCACTAACAGGCCTCCATGTTGTGTTTTGCTAGCCTGCTTTCCAAGGCCCCGTGCTGGCTGCACAGTGTCTCTGGGCCCACGTCCACGAGGACGGTGCAGGCTTCTTTCTGTTCATAACTCCTTGAGGTCCCCTTGTCTTGTCACTATTGACTTGGCTGGGATGACAGGCTGTGTCCTGGGCCTCAGTGACCGCGGCTGCTGGTGCCGGGCCCAGGCAGTAATTGTTACAAGACCTCTAAGTGCCTCACTGACCACATTGCTCTCACAAATGGTCATTTCACCTCCAGCCTTGCTGTGTATTAAAACCACTTTGTTTGTGCTAGTGACCAAGCGCCTGTGGATTTGCATCCACTTTATTTTCTTTCCTGGTTAAAACAAAATGGAACAGAGCTGGGCTCGGTGGCACTGGCCTGAGGCAGGAGGATGTTGAATTTAAGGTCAGACTAGGCTGGTTAGACACTGTCAAAATAAAACAGCGCTGACCTGGCCCAAGCTATACATCAGTGACCTGCCATGGAGGTGTTCTGGCCATATGTCACCTCTGTGATCATTTACTTCATATCTATAACTATACTTCAGCTATAAATGGATTAATAATGTCTGTCCTCCCTCGCTCCTCCCCTTCTCCCCTCCACTGCCCTCCCCTTCCCTTCTTCATTTCTTTCTTTCCTTCTCCCTGCCCTGCCCTTTCTTCCCTTCCTTTGTCTTTCCCGCCTTCCCTCCTTTCTTTCCTCCCTCGCTTCCTTTCTTTCTTCTTTCCGTCTCCCTGCCCTGCTCTTTCTCCCTTCCCTTGTCTTTCCCTGCCTCCCTGAGTCCCTGTCTCACTTTTTTTTAAAAATTATTTTATTTTATTTATTTGAGAGAGAGAGAGAGAAAGAGTCAGAGAGAGAGAGAGAGAGAGAGAGAATGGGCACACCAGGGCCTTTAGCCACTGCAAACAAACTCCAGATGCATGCACCACCTAGTGCATCTGGCTTATGTGGGTCCTGGGGAATCAAACCTGGGTCCTTTGGCTTAGCAGACAAGCACCTTAACCTAAGCCATTTCTCCAGCCCTTTCCCTCTTTTCTCTTCCTTCATATTCTCCTTCTCTCTTTCTCTGTCTGCCTCTTTCTATCTCTCTCTCAAATAAGTAAATAAAAATAAAATATTTTTACAAATTGCTTGGCCTACTTCCCTGTCAGGGATTGAACCCAGGTCCTCACACATGCCAGGCAAGTGCTCAACCAGTCTCATAACCATATTCCCAGCCCTCCTTATATTTTTAATTTTTAAGACAGTGTTTCACTAAGTTGCCCAGTTTGGCCTTGAACTCAGTCTATAGCCCAGCCAAGTCTATAGCCCAGCCATGTCTTGAATCTGTAATTCTCCTGCCTCAGCCTCATGAGTGGCACCACCACACTGGCTCTGGAATCATATCTTAAATCGAGTGCTATCTTAGACATGTTATCTGTAGAATAGGGTCTCTGAGCTAATGCACGTCCTCTACTGTGTGTGGGAAATACATACTTAACATGACAGAGGACCTGCCAGTCTCCTGGACACAGGTTTTGTGGGGACCACCTGGGAGTATGGGGGCCCAGGGAGTTCCTCCTCAGTTCTGTTTTATTTGTTTGGTTTTTTGGGGTAGGGTTTCACTCTAGTCCAGGCTGACCTGGAACTCACTATGTAGTCTCAAGGTGGCATTGAACTCACAGATCCTCCTACCTGTGCCTCCTGAGTGCTGAGATTAAAGGCATGCACCACAATGCATGCGTGCATGCATACATCCATACATATGTCTTTTTTTTCTTTTTGAGATAAGGTCTTATTCTAGCCCAGGCTGGCCTTGAACTGATGGCAATCCTCCTACCTCAGCTTCCCGAGTGCTGGGCTTATAGGCATGAACCACCATTCCTGGCTGTCCAGTTCTGTTTTAATGCATGGTGAACAGGTGCTGGTGGAAGCAGCTTCCTTCAGCCTGGCTCCTGGTGGCAGGGCTGGGAGAGGAGGCTCTCCGTGGTGTTGGGATCATGAGTCCCCATGGAGCTGCATGAGTGTGCATTGGTGGGTTGCACGGTTGAGATGTGACCTCATTTGTGTCCCCACAGGTATCGCTCCCCTGGGTTCCACGTGCAGTCCTGGTATGACGAGGTGAAGGATTATACCTACCCCTACCCTCACGAGTGCAACCCCTGGTGCCCTGAACGCTGCTCGGGTCCCATGTGCACCCACTACACACAGGTAACTTGGGGTGCTGGTCACCACCTCAGTCTAAGTCTCAAACCTGGGGGTTCTGGCCAGGTATGTACATGCTCAGCCACTCATGGCCTCAAGCATCTGCTTTGGGCACTCCCCAAAGTACAGGTGGTACCCGCGGCTGCTAGTACAGTTCTAAGGTCTGAGGCTTCAGGATGAGCACTAGAAACTTCTAGGACAGTGAGTGGGTGTAGCTTTCCCCTCCAAAGATGAACTCCTCTAGTGGGTGGGGTGGGGGGATGGGTTCCTTCACCCTTCCCTCAGTGTTAGCACCCAGGCCAGAGTGTATCACCCTGGGTTGCCTTGTCCCTTGAGCTATGACCCACGTGCTGTCTTTTCAGATGGTCTGGGCCACCACCAACAAGATTGGCTGTGCCGTGCACACCTGCCGGAGGATAAATGTCTGGGGGGAAGTTTGGGAAAACGCCATCTACTTCGTCTGCAATTATTCTCCAAAGTAAGACAGAGTCACTGCGTCGTGTGGGTTGGGGTGTGCTTGCTTGCTCTGGGAACCCAGCTAAAATCGGCCTCAGGCGTGAAGTCAGTTATCATCTAGAACAAGAAGTCTAGACATGGATGCTTCTGGGTTAGCTCATGGCTCCCAAGTGTCAGCAAGGGCTCAGGATCTCTTGATGTCCTCAAGTCTGGCTTTGCCATTCTTTCCTCGTCACTCCAAGGTGGCTATAGAACATGGGCACCGTGTCTTCCCAGGCAGAGGGAAGGAGCACTTTAGGCAAGGGCTGTTTCATAGACACTCCTCACCCCACGCCTGCACCCTTCTCCAGATGTAATTGAGCTAGATGAGTCACGGACAAGGGGGAACACAGTTGTCCTGGTTGGCTGCGTAAGTCCTCTTCTGAGACCTTCTGTGTGAACTCAGAAGCAGGAATAGCTGTTGACCGGTCTGGCATTTTCTCTGAAAACATGCCATAGACAGCACATGCTCACGCCAGGTCTGGTTTTTGTCATCTTTCTGTTTCCCTCCTAAAGGGGCCATGTCAGATTTGCCTGGCCTAGCTGCTCTTCCTCCTCATAGCATGCTTATGTCATCCATATGTCGCTCACCCACATGGCTCACTGCACAAGTATGTGCTGACGGGACAGCCGTTCTCCCGTTTGCAGTCTGCGGTTTGCATCCCCAGGCCAGTCGCCACGGGTCGTCTGCCATGTTAGCAGAGCAGCGAGGTGAAGCAGCATGACCTCATGTGCTTGGCGTGAGGAGGTGGGGTGCAGGGGAGCTGGAGGTTGCGAGGAAAACAGACAAATGTGCAAAAACCATGGGGAATTTCTGTGACAGCGGCAACCCTGGGGCTTGGGCACATTTGTCATTGCTGGGCAGGCACTATAGCTCCTGGGACATAATGCATTGGACCCCAGGATGGAATTCCCAGCCTGAGTGGTAGAAAATTAGGGATAGCTTAATTTGACTCTTTTAAAAATATTTTTAGGTGGGTATGGTGGCCTTTAATCCTAGCACTTGGGAAGCAGAGGTAGGAGTTCGAGACCAGCCTGAGACTACATAATGAATTCCATGTCTGCCTGGGCTAGAATGAAACCCTACCTTGAAAAAAGCATGTATGTGTGTGTGTGTGTATATTTGTTTTTGTTTATTTGAAAGTGTGTGTGTGTGTGTGTGTATTTGTTTTTGTTTAGTTGAAAGAGAGACAAAGAGACATAGGCAGACAGAAAGAGAGTGAGTATGGGCATGCCAGGGGCCTCCTGCTACTGCAAACGAACTCCAGACTCACGTGCTACTATGGGCATCTGGCATTACGTGGGTACTGAGGAATCAAATGTGGACCATCAGGCTTTGCAAGCAGTTAACCACTGAGCCATCTCCTCAGCCCCAACTTTTTTTTTTTTTTTAGTCTTGGCTAAAAAACAAAAACCAGAACAAACCTCTGATCAGAAGTATAACTCTTCCCTTCTTCAGAACCATCCCTTTCCCTTTCTTGGCAAAGGTTTGCCCTGAATACAGTGAGGTGTTAACCCACAAGCACCCACCGTGCTGCATTTTCATGGCACACGCTCAGCCTGCTCAGATGGCAATAGCAAAACTTCACAGGGCCAGGGAGATGGCTCAGTTGGTGAAGTGCTTTCCTTGCAAGCATGAGGACCTGAGTTCGATCCCCAGAGCCCATGTAAAACCAGCTGCTCATGGTAGTGTATGTCTGTAACCCCAGCTCTGGTGAGGTGAGAACTTTCAGTGTCCAAGTGGATCCATGAGCCTTGAGGTACAGTTTGTCTTTGGGACAATACAGAACCCCACACGCTAGAGGAAACTGGGCTAGGCCAGCAGGATAGAGCCCTGTGGGGCCTCAGTTGTGTGAGGAACCCACTAAGCTCTCCCGGGGACAGCTGAAGCATCTTGGTCTGTATGCTGATACCCCAGTGTCCCCCTGCCATGGAACCCCAGCCAGTCCAATCATCTGAGGGTCAGAGCAGTGAAGCCCCAGCAATGCCCTGCAGGTAGGAACTGGAGGGGAAGGAAAGTGTTTCCAAGATGGTGGTGGAGGGGAAAGAAGAGAGCCCTTCCCCAGCATGGGCAGCCTCCCTGCCTTAAGCTGTGGTGATGCCATACATCTTTGGCAGCAGAAAGTTCTAGGCCATCACAGGGCAGTCTGCTTGTCAGTGCTAGTCAGCCTCCCAATTCCTGTTCCCTAGAGAGTAGTCACTGGCCACCCCCATGGTCCTGTTGACTTCATAGATGAGTGAAAAGCCCTCACCCACAGCCAGGCAGGCCGAGGGCTGTGCTCATGGCCACACACTGTATGAAGAGTGAGTGGAGGCTTAGGGTGGGAGAGCTTGCTAGCAGAGATCACTCTGCCACCAGGCCTGAGCATAGAACCCTTGGTGCCTGCTCTTTACATAAGACATGGTGCTGAGCCATGGGCCACTGTGTAGCTCCCTGGAGTTCCAAAACCTTCTGGCTGACTGAGCACTGGGCACTGGGCAGCTTCCTTTCCCTGTGTGCAGCCCATACCCTTCTGCTACTGCCAGGGACTCTGTTCAGCATCCCCAGTAAGCCTGGGAAAAGGTAGGTCCCTGGAACTCAGGGGTGTCTGCCCTGATGATGTTTCTGCCTCTCCCCAGGGGGAACTGGATTGGAGAGGCCCCCTACAAGCACGGCCGGCCCTGTTCCGAGTGCCCGCCCAGCTACGGAGGCGGCTGCAAGAACAACCTGTGTTACCGAGGTAGGTGGGATGAGGACCCCAATCCCAAGTGTGGCTTCCCACCCTCAGCCACAGATGACAATGGGTGACATGGGAATGAAATGATAAAGTCAGAGTCGGTGACCCCCTTGTAGCCCCCCACCTTCTAGGTCTCCCCTCAGCCCCATTCTCTGTGGACCCCAATGTCCCCGGGGTGTTCCCAAGGGCAGCTAGCTGATTCGAAGTTGGTCATGGTGGCTCACACTTGTCATAACATCACTTGGGAGGCTGAGGCAGGAGATTTGCTGTGAGTTGGAGGTTGATCAGGGCTATCGAGTGACATGGTCTCAAAAAAAAAAAAAAGACCCCACAAAATTAAAAACAACAACAACAACAACAACAACAGGTTGAACTCACAGTTTAAAGCAAATGACAACATAAGGTTCCCAACCAGCTGATGGGGCCACCTGAGCCTGTGGGAGGCTGTGTCTCTGCCGATGCTTGATTGACCCTCTCCTCCCAGGCTCTTGTTCCCAGTGACCTGTATGCATCATGCTTGTCCCCTACTGTGTCCTGAATGTGTTCCTATCATCTCATGGCTCAGAAGTGCCACTCAAGCTGCCTTGGGCCAAGAGCACCACAGAATGTGCTTTCTTGGTATATGCAAACCCAGGGCCACATCATTTTCTACCCGCACGCCTATTTGCTTATTGTTGGTGGTTTTTGAAGTTTCCAGTTTTTTTTTCCTCTCCAGCTATAAATAACACACATTTTCATGCCTAAAGCATTCCTCTGGCTCCTAGAAGTCGAGTCTTAGAAATGGGGTTACAGCCGGGCGTGGTGGCGCACGCCTTTAATCCCAGCACTCGGGAGGCAGAGGTAGGAGGATCACCGTGAGTTCGAGGCCACCCTGAGACTACGGAGTGAATTCCAGGTCAGCTTGAGTTAGAGTGAGACCCTACCTTGAAAAACAAAACAAAAAAAAAAGAGAGAGAGAGAGAAAGAAATGGGGTTACAGCCCTTGGCCGATCAGATGTCTGTTGCTAAGACATGTGTTCTATGTGACTCCATCAGCGGGCTGAGCCGGGAGACGTGTAGAGTAGGGTGGACATGTACTGAGGAGGGCATGGTGACAATCCGCTGGGCTCTGAGGTAAAGAACAGCCAGGTCCCCAATCTGAGGAGCCCAGGTGCTCTGCTACCTGAGCCACCCGCTGTGGGGGACACCTGGAGGGGGTCAAGGGCAGAAGCAGGGACAGTTTGTACTCCTGGTGGATGGGCCTTCCTACACAGTATGCTCTGATGAACCACTTTCTGCCCAGCCCTGGGACACACATCCCTAGCGGCGACTCTCCCTAGAAACACCCTTCTACTGTCATCCATCTTCGGGGAGCCCGCTGGACATCACAGACAGGCATACACCTGTCCCTGTGCTCGCAGAACTCCCAGGCTCCTCATGAACCTCATTGCTGTTGTCATAATTGCTGCTACTCTGTCGCCTCCAGGACACATGGCAGGTGTGTCCTTCATGGTGTTGGAACAAACATAACTTTGACCACCACAGAGGACCATCTGCAAAGCGCCAGCACACACAGAGGCCTCAGACATTGGCTTACTCACCCCACGGTGCCCGTGTGCTTATTGCTTTATTTTTGGTGGAAGACGACCAACTTCTGTTGGCAGGCATTGTGATTTTCTTAGCTAACCATGCAGAAAACCTCCCCTAACGTGGCTTATCTCCATAAGCCGCTAAATAAGGGTGTGCCATGGTACCCCTAAGGCCATGACCTATAATGGGGACACAGGGGTTTAAGGCTAAGGAGAAAAGTTCCCTTCCCTCTGGCAAGAGAGGAGGCTGACTCCTGGCCCAGCCACGTGCCAGCTGTGTGACTCTGGCAGGTCACTTAGCCTCTCTGAGCCTCACTTTCCTCATCTGTGAGAGGTAGCTGATGATGTCTCTTTTTTTGTTTGTTTGTTTTTATTTATTTATTTGAGAGCCACAGACAGACAGAGAAAGAGATAGAGAGAAAGAGAGAGAGAGCAGAATGGGCACACCAGGGCTTCCAGCCACTGCAAATGAACTCCAGATGCATGCGCCACCTTGTGCATCTGGCTTACGTGGGTTCTGGGGAATCGAGCCTCGAACCAAGGTCCTTAGGCTTCACAGGCAAGCGCTTAACCGCTAAGCCATCTCTCCAGTCCATGATGATATCTCTTTAAAACTCTTTTTAAAAGTTGCACGTTTATGTGTGTGGTGTGCATGCATGCATGTTCATGTGGTGGGCACATGTATGGGGGGTGCATGTACACATACGTGCCTGTGTATATGGAGGCCCCATCTTAGCATTAGATGTCTTCTTCAATCACTCTCCACCTATATTTTTTTGACCTTGAACTTGGACTCACTGATTCAGCCAGACTAGCTAGCCAGGAACCACCCCCACCCACACACCCAGTCTCTACCTCACCAGAGCTGGGATTACACACATACACCATTGAACCTGGCATTTTAAGAGGTGTGTGTGCATATGCACGCATGCACATGTGGATGTCAGAGGACAACCTAGGGGTGTTTTTCCCTTCTTTCACCTTCTTCTTTTTTTTTTCTATATCAGTTACTTTTTAATTTATTGACAACTTCCTTAATTGTAGACAATATCCCATGGTACTTCCCTTCCTCCCCCCATTTTCCCCTTTGAATCTCCACTCTCCATCATATCCCCTCCCCTCTCAATCAGTCTCTCTTTTCAGTTTGATGTCATGATCTTTTCTTTCTATTAGGATAGTCTTGGGTAGGTAGTGTCAGCCACTGTCTTTCACCTTCTTTTGAGACAAGGTCTTCCTTGTTTTTATCACTCTGTGTGTACCAGTCTAGCTGGCCCACAAGCTTCTGTATTCTCCTGCTCCCCCTCCATTGGCATAGGCCCGTTGGGAATCACAGATGCCTAGGTCACACAGATGCCAGCTTTATGTGGGTGCTTGGAATTGAACTCTGACCAGCAAACTTGCAAGCATGGGTCCTTAACCACTGAGCAATTTGTCCAGCCACTCCCCAGTGACTGGCATTTTTATTTTTATTTTTGGAGAGACAGACAGAGAGAGAGGGAGACAGATAGAGAATGGGCACGCCAGCTGTCTCTCAGCTGCTGTGAACAAAATCCAGATGCGTGCGCCCCCTTGTGGACAAGTGGAGATTGGAACCGGGTTTTTAGGCTTAGCAGGCAGGCACCTTAACCGCTAAGCCATCTCTCCAGCCCGTGACTGGCATTTTTAGGCAGGCTCTGGGGATCCAAACTCAGGTTCTTATGCTTGTGAGGCAAGTGCTTCGTCTGCTGAGCCATCTTCCCTGCCCAACTGATGGTGTTTCCTAAGACAACAAGATGAAGCAATGGATGCTGGGGAAGGACAGGAGCTGGAGTGGGAGCCCTCAGCCTGAGTTTAGTAAACATTAGCTCTAATCTTGTCACCTGTCACAGAACACGGGGGAACCTGCAGAGTGACATGTCCAGTGTTCTGGGCTCCATGACTCCTGCCCTGGAACAGGTGGTATGTTCAGAGTAACCTGGGATGAATGGAGCCCAGCATTTCCCCCAAGTCCCCCAGGGTCACTGTCTCTTGTGGCTTCCTGCAGGAGGGAAATGGGGCTCATAACTTCCAGCATCCCGTTCGCATGCATGTGGCTGGGAGCGAGGACTGTCTGCCTGTTTGCTGAAACAGTGAGCCCTCAAACCCTTCTGCGGCTTCGCCAAACTATATTTGGCTCAATAAAGCTGGGATTATGAGGGCTTCAGATCCTAAAGCTAGTGGAAGAAACCCAGCTGCCGCTAGACAGCCCGGCTTTCAGCAAGGGGCCGCTGAATGGCCGCATTGATGAGGTGGTGAGGGAGCATGGTGGCCTGCAGAGCCCAGGGTCTTCCTGAAGGCTCCACCCAGAACTCCTGCCTTGAATGTCCTAACACTTCATTGCCAGGCATGCTTTTGCCTTTGGATGACAGAATTCTCAGGGGGTTTGGGTTGCTTTACAATTTGGGGGGGAGGAGGTGTGGGGTGTAGCATGGGTGGATGAGATGATAGCTGTACAAGTGTCCTTTCATTTCTGCCTCACCCATCCCTTGGGTCAGAGCTAGCCTGGGGTGGGGTGGTGGATCATGAGTTAGCCCTTACCTGCTACAGAGTGCCCCAACCTAGAAAAGCAGCAGAGTCACTGGTTAGCCCTGTGTTTAGATGCCTAGTATGGTGTCTTGGGCTGTCCTTTTGGAAGAGTGTATGCTGGGGGATGGTAGATAGTTCAGTCCATAAAGAGCTTGCCTTGCATGAGGACCCGAGTTCAGTCCCCAGAGCACACAAGAAAGTTGGATGTGGTGGCATATGCCTGTCATCCCAGTGCTGGGGAGATGGAGACAGGAGGATCCCTGGGGCTTGCTGGCCAGCCAGTCTAGTCTAATTGGTGAGCTCCAGGCCAGTGAGAGACTGTCACCGAAAAGGTGGGGTGTACCTAAGGAATGACACGCAAGGTTGTCCTATGACCTACATATGCATGCGCGCACGCACACATACACACACACACGCGCCTGAACACTCATACACATATTAACACACACATACATACGCACATGCATTAAAAAGAGAGAGCCAGATGTGCCTCCTACTACTCAGGAGGCAGAGGTAGAAGGATCACTATGAGTTCAAGGCCAGCCTGGGTGTACAGAGTGAGCTGTAGGTCAGTCTGGGCTAGAGTGAAACCTTACCTCAAATAATCCAGACAGAGAAAGAGAGAGAGAGAGAACGCAAGAGCAAGCAGCCCTTGGGAATGTCGTCTTTCAATGACAGCAGGTTGCGCTGGGAGGCTGGAAGTCACGATGGGCTGGGGGGAGCATCCTGCGCATGCGCGAGTGGCTGGCTGAGCTGACCTGTGAGGCTCATTTAGCAGGTGAGCTGGATTCACTCACTGTGAGGTGATCGGTCTATGACCTCATCAAGTCAGGGAGGGTCTGTGAGGCCTTTTCTTTGGAGGAGCATGGAAGGTAGACTTCCTAGGTGCCGTGCATAGACCTCTGTGTACGTGAGATGGACTTCCTGGCTGCCATGTGTAGACCTCTGTGCATGGGAGGTGGGCTTCCTGGCCACTGTGTACAGAGCTCTGTGGGGAATGGAGGCCCAGGCTGTGAGGAGAGATGCTGCAGACAGGACTTGCTCTCAGGTTCTCTGCTTTGGCTGCGGTTTGTAGCTTTGGTGTCTTGATGATCTGTCTTACGCCACATGGAGCAGTTCCTGGTTGTCTTTCATGATGAAAGCGGAGATGAGTGAACTGATGCTGAGTGGTGCAGTGTTCTGCAAATGAAGGTGTGTAAGCCATGGCGCTTGCCATAATGGTTAGATAAATGACCACCACTGCCTCGAACTCATGGCACTCCTCCTACCTCAGCTTCCCAAGTGCTGGGTTGTCTGTTTCATGTTTTTCCCCCTTTTTATTGACAGCTCCTATACTTACAGACAATAAACCATGACAATTCCCTCCCCTTCCCCACTTTCCCCTTCATAACTCTACAGTCCTTCATATCCCCTCCCTCTCTCCATTAGTCTCTCTTTTATTTTGATGTTATCGTCTTTTCCTCCTATTATGAAGGTTTTGTGAAGATAGTACTACACACTGTGAGGTCATGGATATCAAGGCTGATTTCTGTCTGGTCAGTTGCATTGTAAGCAGTCCTATTCTTCCTTTGGCTCTTACATTCTTTCTGCCACCTCTTCCACAATGGACCCTGAGCCTTGGAAGGTGTGAGAAAAATGTTTCAGTGCTGAACATTCCTCCATCACTTCTTCTCAGCATTATGGTGCCTTTTGGGTCATCCCAGTATCCCAGTGGTCACGGCCATCTGAAAAGAGAAGTTTCTCTAACCAAAAGTGAAAGTAGCATTAATACATGGGTATGAACATTAAGTAAAGTGTTTATAGGATAGTTTGGTGAGCATAATATTTGCATTTAGCTGGACAAGAGCAGGCATTACACTTCTAATGCTCATGACCTCCGCCACCATAGGCTTTTGGTTAGGTTTTCAGTATCAGGGATGTGTTCCCTCCCATAGAGCAGGTCTCCAGTCCAATTAGAGAGCAGTTGGTTTCTCCCATAACAGACATGCCACTATTGCATCCATTGGCTCATTTGGCCTGTCTGGCCAAACTTGAGGCTTGCAGTATCCACTGTTTTCACTACTGATGGTTTCTGTCTCCCATAGGGTTGCGTGCAGTGCAGCTTTTTCCAGCTTTCTGTCAGCTGGTCTACTGGGAGAAGGTTTTCAGTTCAGCCCCAGTTTGATTTCTCAGTGACCTTGCAGTCCAGGCATGTGGAGTCTTCAGTGACAGTGTCTTATTAACTATTCCTGGTGGGAAACCAAGAGCCTTGGCAATAGTCTGTAATGTTTTGGGGGCATCAGGGACCTCCTTGGCCAACAACTCACTGGAAGGTATCCCAGCCCTGGCACTAAAAATTTTCTAGTAACAGTCTATGGCTTCTGGGTGTGCCATTATCCAAAAAAAGTAGGTTATCATGTGGCTTATTCCTAATATCATGAATTTTGATTTCTTTTACTCAGTCTCTTCCCCTGACCTCACTTAGGCCATTCCATCCGCAGTAACCTGTTCATCTACTTATATATATATACAGTACCATCCCCTTAAGTCCACCCCTGTGCTCCCTCCTTTATAATCCTTTTCTAGCTCACTGGCCTCTGCTACTGATTTTTACTCCAACTCACACACAAGTCTAAACATTTTAACTAGGATCCACATATGAGAGAAAACATGATGTTTGGCTTGCTGGACCTGAGTTACCTCACTTAGTATAATCCTTTCCAGATCCATCCATTTCCCTACAAATTTCATAATTTCATTTTTCTTTACCACTGAATAGATATCACTGCATAGCCCAGGTTGGTCTTGGACTTACACTCCTCCTGCCTCAGTTGCCTGCTTGCTGAGATTATAGGCCTGTTCCACCATGCCAAACTCTTTAAGATTTATTTATGTGAGGCAGGGTCTCACTATGTAGCTCAGGCTGGCCTCGAACTCAAAGCACTCCTCCTGCCTCAGCCTCCTGAGCACTGAGATTAAAGGTGTGTGCCACCAGGCCCAGTTAGGTCTAATGTTATTAGCAAAACTGCAGGGCAAAGATGGCTTGAACAGGGTGAGTGGTCCCCTGACCCTATGGGTAGAGAAGGAATCAAAACATGCTAATGAGCCGGGCATGGTGGCGCACGCCTTTAATCCCAGCACTCGGGAGGCAGAGGTAGGAGGATTGCTGAGAGCTCGAGGTCACCCTGAGACTACATAGTTAATTCCAGGTCAGCCTGGACCAGAGTGAGACCCTACCTCGCAAAACCAAAAAAAAAAAAAAAAAAAAAAAAAAAAAGCTAATGAATCTGGGTGTAGTGATGCATGCCTTTAATCCCAGCACTCAGGAGGCAGAGATAGGAGGATCGCCATGAGTTCGAGGCCACACGGAGACTATATGATGAATTCCAGGTCAGCCTGAACTAGGGTAAAACCCTTCCTTAAAAAACCAGTTGCCGGGCATGGTGGCGCACGCCTTTAATCCCAGCACTTGGGAGGCAGAGGTAGGAGGATCACCATGAGTTTGAGGCCACCCTGAGACTACAGAGTGAATTCCAGGTCAGCCTGGGCTAGGATGAGACCATACTTCAAAAAACCAAAAAAAAAAAGTGTTGATGGTTAGGGCATGAGTCTTTGTGACCCTTTCCCCAGCAAAACCGGAAGCAGAACAACCCTAGGGCCAGCTATGGCTTAAGGTCAGTGGCCGGGGATGTGTCTTGATGCTGCACCTTGGGCAGATGATGTGTGGAAGAGGAGGGGGGACAAGCAGGCATTCTGACTGTCCAGGTGGGCACTGTGCCTTCCCACCCATGCTGGCCGCTGCTCTTGGGTCCAAGGCAAACACAGGCAACGGGGCAGCCCATCCCTCCTGGCTGGTAGAATTCCACCTGGCCAGTTCTGTCCCCAGCGTAACCTCCTCTTTGCAGCTGAAATGACTCTTTGTAAAAGCAAACCTCAAACAAGGTTAGTTTTCAAATTGCTTTTTTTTCCAAAGTGCATTTTGGTTGAATCCAGTGCATTTTATTTTTTTTCTCCCTCACCACCATTAAGAAGAGCGCTACAACCAGAAACCCGAGACGGACGAGATGAACGAGGTGGAAACAGCCCCGGCTACCGAGGAAAAGCAAGTCTGGGTCCAACCGAGGGTGGTGAGACCCACAAAACCCAAGAAGACCCCTGCCATCAGCTACATGAGTGAGTCAGTGTGCCTGCCCCCAGCCACCTTGGAGAGGGGGAGGTTTTCTTTGGGTCTGGTGGTGTGGGGATCTGGGGCGCCGACAGCCTCCCAAGCCCACAGACAGTGAGGGCTGCTGGATCGCGGCTGGCCAGAATGTAACCACAAGTCAGTTTTTCTCAAAATGGTATTTTTAAGTCTCAAAAGCCAGCATTATGGGAGGTGTGCTGGAATGGCCCTCTTTACTCCATAGATATTTTAAGGTTAGGCCTTCCTGGGTCCTTTCAAAGGGAGTCTGGGCTGAGGTCGGGTTCCTCTGGAATGTATTCGTCTGTATAGAAAACACAGCACAAGCCAGCTTCAAGACATCCACACATCCTTCCAACCTTTTCTTGACTCTCTGTGGCTCTGCTCATCCATGCTGTGGGGGTGACAGTACCTATGGCAAGGTGATTAAGAGAGTCAATTACTGGGGCATGGGCCACCCACGGTCAATGGATGCCCCCCCTGAACTTTGAGATTCATGTGAATTACCTCCAACCCCCACTTGGGTGGGACACTGACTTCCTGGAGACTTCTGGAAGTTACTAAACACAGACTGTCTTGTACCTACCTCTTGCCCTCCTGGCCCCTGAACACATCACCTTCAAAGGCTTTCTGCTTCTGCTGCCCTGTCCTGTATGTGGGAACCGGCCACTGTGGCCGAGGACCAGGCTGGCGGGGTTCCCCTTCAATCCTGCAACAGACAGAGGACTCACCCAGAGGAAGGCATGTCTGTTCTTCTCAGAACTCCCAATTTTTCTCAAAGACCTTCTTCCCCAACCAAACTTTCTCTTTTTGGCCTTCAGACCTCTTGCTAAGCCCATAGCCATTCTGTAATGTTGATGCCCTTGCCTACCCAGAAGTCTAAGAGGGCCAGGGCTAACAATGTAAATTAATCTTTTTTTTTTCTTGAGGTAGGGTCTTGCTCTAGCCCAGGCTGACCTGGAATTCACTATGTAGTCTCAGGGTGGCCTCAGACTCATGGCAATCCTCCTACCTCTGCCTCCTGGGTGCTGGGATTGAAGGTGTGCACCACCATGCCTGGCTAAATTACATCTTGTTTCCTCTTTTTTTTTTCTTTTTTGGTTTTTTTTTGGGGAGAGACAGAGAGAGGGAGAGGAAGACAGATAGAGATGGGCATGCCAGCAACCTCTTAGCTGCTGTGAACGAAATCCAGATGCGTGCGCCCCCTTGTGGTCAAGTGCGGCATTGCGCCCTTGCATCACTTTGCATCTGGCTAAACGTGGGACCTGGAGACTGGAACTGCTGGAGATTGGAACCAGTGTTCTTAGGCTTAGGAGGCAGCACCTTAACAGCTAAGCCATCTCTCCAGCCCTCTTTTTTTTTTTGAGGTACAGTCTCACACTAGCCCAGGCTGACCTGGAATTCACTATGTAGTCTCAGGGTGGCCTCAAACTCACAGCAATCCTCCTACCTCTGCCTCCTGAGTGCTGGGATTAAAGGTGTGCACCACCACGCCTGGCTTTGTTTCTTCTTTTTGTAAACAACAACACTGCTCCCAGTCTCTGGTGTATCCCTATAAAATAGAAAAAGTGGGAAAGGTTGACAAAAATCATCTTGGCTGTGAAGGACACTGCTTGGGTGAGAACAGCTGGGACTTGTGTGTCCAGTCTGGAGTTGAGGGGACATCTTCTTTACCTCCTTAAGAGTCCTGTCCCAGCATCGGGAGGCAGAGGTAGGAGGATCGCCGAGAGTTCGAGGCCACCCTGAGACTACCCCAGGTCAGCCTAGTGAGACCTCGAAAAACCAGTCCTGTCCCCAAGCCCCACCCCATGTAGGTCCCCTCAAGTCCCACCCCTGTAGGTCTTGCCCTTGTAAATTCCACTCCTTGCAGATCCCATCTCCCTTGTAAGTCCTGTTTTCCCAGAACCCCTTGGGGATGTTGGGCACCAAGAGTGTATCAGGCACCCCTCAGGGCCATACTTAGTTCTCATTTGAGGCCAGCACTGTCACTGTCCCCATTATTCATGCATGGAAATGGATCATAGAGAAAAAGAGCTTATCCAAGGTCATATACTCTCACTGCATTAAAGTGGTGAGTCTGGAGCTGTACACACCTGTCTTCCCAGTACTCAGGAGGCTGAGGCAGGAGGATTGAATTAGAGGCCAGTTCTAGGCTACATAGAAAGACCTTGTTGGAAAACTTAAAACAAAACAACAACAAGAAAAAAATAGAGAAAGGAAAACAAAGTGCTGGCTTTGGGAAATGAGCCTTCTACTGAAGCCCATAGCCAGGAAGTCTTGCTCTTACTCTTGTCATGGTGTGAATTCCAGAACATTCCTGAACCATCTCTTGTAGTGGGGGCAGGGTCTTCAGCTCACCTTCTGGTTTCTTACTGTGACAAATGTTCCCATGTGTCTCTCCTAGCCCAAGTGGTCCACTGTGACACCAAGATGAAGGACAAGTGTAAAGGCTCCACGTGCAACAGGTGAGGACCGGCTGGGTCACCTGGGTCAGTGCTTAGATGGTGAACTTGAGAAAGTGTCACTCCTGAGGCTTCTGCTCAGGGACATGGACACAATCGGAGATGATGGGGCCTCACTTGTGGCTAGAGTGCTGATTTGAAAGCCCCAGTCAGAAAATGTTATCTTGCCACCTGGGCTGCAAGCCCTGAGTGGGATGTATGGCAGTGTTTCTCAACCTGCTATGTAGCACAGACCTAAGTGCCTCGCAGGATCCTGAGGAGTCTGCCCGCCATATAGATTCTGTAGCTCACCCTGCTGGGGTGTAGAGTCTTACCTTGAAAGCCTTGCAGCAGAGGGCTGCGCCTGGGGTAAGATGGCTAGGTCCTAGAATCGCTGTCTCGTATACGAGAACTAAACGCTTGGCAGGGGTGGGGTGGCAGAGTCTGAGAAGAGGTGACCAGCCAGTCTATTTGCCAGAGAGAGACTTTCCCTGGTTTTAGCACTCAAGGTCTTGGGAGCCCAAGGGGGTCCTGGGCAAACTAAGAGGCTTGGATGCCCAGCTGTGAATGTAGTTTAGACAGTCTTTCAGAGAGAGGCTTGTCTGTCTTTCTCACCTTGCTCCCCACCCCTCAGTCTATTCTTTTTTTTAAAAAAACCATGAAAATACATTTTTTTTTAAAAAAAAAGAGCTTTCAGGCATAATACACAAAAGCAACAAGTTTATCTTAAAAAATATTAAGTATCACTTTCATAGCCTACTCCTAATTATAATCACTTCTTAAGCAACATTTATGTTTGTTTACAAATACAGCAGCAGGTGATAAAACCTAACATCTCAGATTGCTTATAGTTCATAGTACAAAGGTGTACGTCTCAAATCACATTTTAGGCAGTTTAACTTAAAATGCATAAACAATTACATACATTAATTTTGCCAATATTAAGTAAATGAAAAATCACAATTTCAAGAAAAATATTTTAAAGACCCTTTATATAGCACACATAATTCAAGTTTATTTAATGGCAACAAGTCAGGATCTGTTAATCAGTGACAGGCAGTGAAAGTGCCTTTATCCACAAGAGGGAAAAGGGGAAATATGCCATTACTGTACACACTTGAGCAGTTGAACTGATGAACACTACACTCTTGATACTCTCAAAAAAAAAAGTCTATCATATTT